>CM055120.1:216290337-217490337 GCA_029206835.1 Rana muscosa | reverse complement strand
AGGCTGAAGGTGCCTGGGACTCGAACCTCGTGGCGAAGATGTCCGCCCCCCCTATACCCTCTCCCAGCAAGCACAGCGGATTCCCCGCTCGACCGCAGAACTGCCGCGAGAGGTCACAAACAACCCCGGCCCAAAGCGACAGCGCCACCTGCTGGGCCGCAGGGAACTAGACATCACTAATGTCTTCACCAGATTTAAAAGTACATACCCGCTACAGTTGCTTTCGCAGTATGCTTCGGGTCATTGTCCATCTGCACTGTGAAGTGCCGTCCAATGAGTTCTGAAGCATTTGGCTGAATATGAGCAGATAATATTGCCTGAAACACTTCAGAATTCATCCTGCTGCTTTTGTCAGCAGTCACATCATCAATAAATACAAGAGAACCAGTTCCATTGGCAGCCATACGTGCCCACGCCATGACACTACCACCACCATGCTTTACCGATGAGGTGGTATGCTTTGGATCATGATCAGTTCCTTTCCTTCTCCATACTCTTCTCTTCCCATCACTCCGATACAAGTTGATCTTGGTCTCATCTGTCCATAGGATGTTGTTCCAAAACTGTGAAGGTTTTTATAGATGTTGTTTGGCAAACTCTAATCTGGCCTTCCTGTCTTTGAGGCTCACCAATGGTTTACATCTTGTGGTGAACCCTCTGTATTCACTCTGGTGAAGTATTCTCTTGATTGTTGACTTTGACACACATACACCTAACTCCTGGAGAGTGTTCTTGATCTGACCAACTGTTGTGAAGGGTGTTTTCTTCACCAAGGAAAGAATTCTTCGGTCATCCACCACAGTTTTCCGTGGTCTTCCGGGTCTTTTGGTGTTGCTGAGCTCACCTGTGCGTTCTCTCTTTTTAAGGATGTTCAAAACAGTTGATTTGCCCACACCTAATGTTTTTGCTATCTCTGATGGGTTTGTTTTGTTCTTTCAGCCTAATGATGGCTTGCTTCACTGATAGTGACAGCTCTTTGGATCTCATATTGAGAGTTGACAGCAACAGATTCCAAATGCAAATAGCACACTTGAAATGAACTCTGGACCTTTCATCTGGTCCTTGTAAATGGCATAATGAGGGAATAACACACCTGGCCATGGAACAGCTGAGAAGCCAATTGTCCCATTACTTTTGGTCCCTTAAAAAGTGGGAGGCACATATACAAACTGTTGCAATTCCTACACCGTTCACCTGATTTGGATGTAAATACCCTCAAATTAAAGCTAAATGTCTGCAGTTAAAGCACATCTTGTTTGTTTCATTTCAAATCCATTGTGGTGGTGTATAAAGCCAAAAAGATTAGAATTGTGTTGATGTCCCAATATTTATGGACCTGGCTGTATTTGGTTTTAGTGTCATTATCTACTGTAAGCATTGCTTTTTCATTTAGTTCATATTTTTTTTTAGCTCCTTGCCAAATCCTATTGAATGCCATACCATATTGTGGTCATAGTTGTCCAACTGTCCCTGAATCTGCACACTAATAATGGTATGTTTTTTTTGAGGAGGTATCAAATGACAACATACTAACTAATCTAAACGTGGAAGTATCAGCACTATAATCAACTATATAACATGTTAAAGCGGAGCTCCGGTCAAAAAAAAAAAAAGTGTTGTTTTTTGAAAGATTGTAATTGTCACATAACATAGTCCCCATAAGATAGCAATAGCTCCCCAGCCGTTAAAGTAATATTGGTCCACACTTGCCTTATTTTCTTCTTCTCCTCATCTGGCCGTATCCATGATGTATGTGGGCATTTGAAGCCCAGTTTGTTTACCTTCCTGGTATTCGGCCTAAGGTGCATGCTGGGTAACCAGCATGCATCTACATCTCGCTCGTAGCGCAGTTTGTTTATTTTTTTGTCATGACAACGGGCAGCGACAGAGGAATGTCCCGCCCCGTTGCAACAGTGATAACACAATCCCACGATTTTTCGTCAGAGAAAAGCGCACTGTTTCCTGGGTAATGATGACACTCATTTCCCAGGAGTCTGTGCGGCTTAGGTAGGATAGTAGAACCATTGCGGTCCAGGAAGAAGGCAGATTAGCAATTCTGCCTAGCAACAGTGTCTTCCAGGCAAGTTTTTTTGGAACTTTTATAAACGTATTAAATGGAAGCTAGTGATGTAATGTTTAATTTAAGGGTGGAGCTCCGCTTTAAGACCTATCATTTTAAAAAAAAAAAAATTATTGAATTTTTTTTAATCGATACGGAATACATCACCGTTTCTGTAGGTGGTTAATGAAGGATATGCAAACAGGGGGACTTTATAATAATAGAGTGTCTAGTACTAAAATAAAATGTTTTACTAAAATAAATTTACAGCAATATAGTAGGATTTTCTAATTATATTTTTTCACAGCATTTGCTATACTTATTTGTGGAGGAAAAGCTACGCATAATATAATGTGGCAGTGGCCTATTATAAAAGAAATGGAAACCATATAGCTAATTTGTAACTTCACTGGCACCATATTTGATTGCATAGAGCAGGAAAATAATGTAATATGGGTCACTACACAGGTCTTTCTTTACATCATTATGTAAAAACTTATTGTGCAAATAAAATGTACAAACAAGGTGTACTTCCGCAGGTTTGTTAATCGTTAATTTATTTTAAAATCTCAGCTCTTAATGGTTGCTTTTCCATTGTTTTCATTACACAAGTGTTGATAATGGCTGCACAAATACACACATTTTGTACCTGTCTATAAAATAGTTTCCACCGGAAAAACGTAGCCATCAAAATATAGAAGGCATCTAAAACCAAGACAGAAGTCTTAATTAGGCAGGGGCAACGTGTAAAGCACAACATGCCCCCTCCACACACACACAAAACTATTTCAAGCAAGATATCACCTAGGCTAGCAGGTAACTGGATGGTGGATTGGACCAGTTTGGTGCACATATTCAGTTTGCACATTTACTGTATTATTCCATATAATTATTAATGAATGATTCTTTCACCTCCAAAAATCTCTGTGAATATTAGCCTTGTTAGCTGCTTGCCTTTAGGACTTTTCCTGATGGTTTTCTAGCCTGTTGATCGCTTAGGTGGTCAGCTGCTGCCAGCTATTGTATTCTGACAGCCAGCACCAGCAGCTGTCAAAATACAGGAACATGGGCTGCATCTGATCAAATGCACTTGCTGTCTGGTTGAAAAAAAAATTCCCCACCACCTTCAATTTTCAAGTTGAAGGATGCCAGGGGGGGAGGATATCAACAAGGCCACCAATGGTTTAAATTATTGCAGGTTCAAGAGGAACTGTACAAAATTTGCTGTGTGCAGGGGCATCTTTTCCTATCCTTATTCTTTCAACCCCAGATTTGCTTCAGGCACTGTCAAGAAAACTACACACACTACTGTTTGGTTTTTAATATTTTTTCCTCTTTATTGTATACATTGTATACATACATATTTATATACAGTAAATAAATATTGTACATTTTTTGGGAAAGTTGTGTTGTTTGCACCCTAGGGTGCACAGAGACAAGGTAGGTAAGATAATGCACAAAGTTTCGCCACCTGTAGCTTATCCTTGGAAATTGACCGGCGTGCTGACCAATTTTTGCAGTATTCCCAAGGTTTCCCTGATTCACGCTGGAACACTGGTAGAAGACAAAAAATTAATAAAAAATAAACAGTATGCACACAAGTAAACTGGCACCACCCACAAATTACAGTCTTGTAAGGAACCTTACTTCTGATACTTCTAATCAGTGCACACTGCGCTTAAGTAGGTTAGCACACAGTCTTTGCAAACCACACATTGCTTTTACTAACAGTTCAGGTTAGCTAAACCAGGCAATAACACTTTAGTACAAACACACACTCTCAGATTCTTAAGCCCTGTACACACGGCTGGGATTCCTGGCGGTATAAAGTCCGCCGGGAATCCCGACGGGAAAACTGCGGGGAGAGCTTTGGCCGGGAATCACGGCCGTGTGTACAGGGCTTATGCTCCCTCGGCACTGCCTAACAGTGTTTTACATTGGCAAGTGTAGTAAATCTGGCGAAAAAAACAAAACGCCGGGAATCCCGGTGGGAAAATAGAGAGCAGGTTCTCTATTTTTCCTGCCAGGATTCCCGGCAATTTTCCGGGCGAGGGAGCATACACACACCCGGTTTTCACGGCAAAAAGCTCTCCCAGCAGTTGTCTTGCCGGGAAAACCGGTCATGTGTACGAGGCTGCACTGTCAAATGCCACTAGAGGGAAACCTGCCCAAAATCTGGCTTTCTGGACACACACAGGCATATAAAAATCTTGCACTCAATCTGGTACAGTGTAAAGTCTAATACACACCGGCATCAGCCGGTACAATAGGAACTAACCGACATTCAGCCTGTGTGTATGGCAGCTGGTCCGACTGTTAAAGGGTCATGACCAAAAAAGGTCTGGCGACCGGTCCCTGATCGGTGCTCTCAGCCAATGTCTGAGAGTGCTGACTGAAGTGTTCTGGCAAGGGCGTCCCCCTGTCAGAACACAATAGCACAGCAGGGGAGATCACTGTACTAACATTGGGTTGTTAGTACAGCGGCTCCGACCTCAGCTGTAAAAAAAATCGTTCAACCCACTGGGTTCAACAACAAAAAATAGTAGTGAGTATAAAGCTTTACAGTTTTGTGGCATGGAAGTGATTTTCCCACGCCTCTGAAATTCACCAAGCTATCTTGTTACCTAGAATTCTATGTAGTCAGCTTTATGCCAGCTCACACACATACGCTTCAAGCATACAGATCCCTGTCTGGCAATGGGATCTGTCCCTGCCTATGATGACTTCACTGCACTGGTACTAACCTGCATCCAATCAAACTGGCCATCAGGTATCAGACAACAGCAATTACAGATAACTTGAAGGTGCAGCTGCACAATGCAGATTCACACAGATGAGCAATGACTTACAGCATAGTTTAGAGGCACTAACAAAACGATACAGCTTCACCCACAGCCATCACACAACAATCGCCTAAAATTATGGCATTCTTTAGAGCATTTTTATATCTAATATTCCTAAATGGACAGTGCATAGAAGAGGTACGTTTTTTTTTTTTTTCAATATCTTTTTTATTAATTTTCCGAAAACATATATAACACACATTACAATACATAAAACACATATACAGTCTCAATATTTCCCATTACAAAAAAAAAAAAGGAGGAAAAGAGAGAGAGATGGGGAAAAGGAGAGAGAGAGAGGGAGGGAGAGAGAGAAAAAAAAGGGTGGGGGGAGTGGGGATGATTTTAGAAGGGGGGGGGGATGGGGGAATACAGTCCCCCATACTCTTCCCCAGATATATTATGTGCTATCACTCTAGTGTTGATGTCTTCTAAAGTGAAATTAAATAATAAAGAGTGACAAAAAGTGATTTCAAAAACTACTACAAACTGAAAAACAAGTGTTAAAGTCTAAAAGTGGACTGTATAGAGGACTGGGGGATGAATTTACGAGTGACTGTACTGATGGAGTGGCAAAACATGTATATAGAGAGAAAAGTGAGAGGTAAAGTTATCGTCACCTGTGCCAAAAAAAAAAAGGAGGAAAAGAGAGAGAGATGGGGAAAAGGAGAGGGGGAGAGAGAGAGAGAGAGAAAAAAAAAAAGGGGGGGTGGGGATGATTTTAGAAAGGGGGGGTGGGGGAATACAATCCCCCATACTCTCCCCCAGATATATTATGTGCTATCACTCTAGTGTTGATGTCTTCTAACGTGAAATTAAATAATAAAGAGTGAAAAAAAGTGATTTCAAAAACTACTACAAACTGAAAAACGAGTGTTAAAGTCTAAAAGTGGACTGTATAGAGGACTGAGGGATGAATTTACAAGTGACTGTACTGATGGAGTGACAAAACATGTATGTAGAAAGAAAAATAAAAGGTAAAGTTATCGTCACCTGTGCCAAAAAAAAAAAAAAGGGGAGGGGGTGGGTAGGGGAAGCCTCAGGGAAGAACAAGTCTAATCCCCCTCTCTCACTCTCTCTGAGAGAAGGAAGAGAACAAAAATAGGGGTGTAAAGAAGGAAAGTAAAGGGAGGAAAGGGGAGGCCGGCATGCATGGTATCCAATAAAATGTTTGTCACAGTACATTTTAGTCTCTTAAGGGATAAGCCAAAGGATAACCACAGGGAATCAACCTTAAGATATAGATAGCTTATTCAATAGATGTAAACGGGTCTCAGTGGAATTGTGCAAGTATCTCTCTATAGGTTGTGGTGTCCTTGAACTCCATCCACGGAGTCCAAGTTAAAGTGTGTCGTTGAAAAGTGTCCTTGTTACAATGAGTGATATCTTCCATGAGATGGACCTCTGAAATTTTTTGAAACCACTTTTTCACGGATGGAGTCTCAGGCTGACCCCAAAGGGTAGGTATAAGTGCTTTAGCCGTAATAAGCAGATGTGGAACTAAAGAACATTTGTATTTTCTGACAGGTTCCTTGGTAGCATGGAAGAGAATGGTCCATGCATCAGCAGGGAGATTAATATTGGATATTTGTTGGATAATTCGAATAATGCTAGACCAGAAGGGGCGGATGAGTGGGCACGACCACCATATATGAGCGTGGGTTGCTCTGTTCCCACAATTCCTCCAACACAACAGGGAGTTGTCGGGGAGCATCTGATGAAGCTTTGATGGGGTATAGTGCCATCTGGTTAGTAGTTTGTAATTGGCCACAGCCATCTTTGATGCAATTGAAGAGATATGAGTCAGCTGTAGGACTTTATCCTTTTGGCTGTCTGAGAGGCAGGATTCCAAGTCTGCCTCCCACTTAGCGAGAAAGGGAGGATAAGTATTACCTTGGAGCTTGATGAGTAATTTGTAGAATACCGAGATACAATGTTCAGGTGGGTCAGTTGAATTAAAAACTTCCTCAATACTGTTTAAGTCCTGTATCCCTCTAAGCGGCTGAGGCAGAGTTCTAAGGAAACCTTGCAATTGATTATATCTCCATTTGTCAAGAAACGTAATGGGCTTGAGGCCGAGAATTTCCTTAAGAGGCTTAAGCGCATTTGCTCGGAGAACATGATGTAGTAGAAGAGGTTCTTCTGGCAACCACGTCCTATAGCCAGGATCTAATAGGCCAGGTAAGAAATAATCGTTGTCCAAAAGCGGTAACAGAGGAGAAGCATATGACCACGAGAACTTCCTATGTAAGGCATCCCATACATCAAGGGTGGAAGTGGTTAGAGTGGAGGTACTTGGAGCAAGGTGTCTATGTAAGCGTGGCAACCAAGGTGTAGTTGCTAGGTCTGTGTTACTAAGAGCATGTTCCAAACTCACCCAGAGTTTGGAATTAGCAGCATATTTCCATTCGGATATTCTAGACAGAATCACAGCATTATAATAAGTGTAACGCCGAGCGCTCCGGGTGTCCCATCCATCGATTGGTGCCTGGTCCAATTACTGTGTCACACTCCAAAACACTTAAAAACCCACTCCCCCTTCCTGTCCTTGCCGGATCTTGTTGCCTTAGTGCCCTGAGAAAGCGTTTTGTACTTGCCTTTCCAGTGTATCTGACCTTCTGCCGTTTCCCCTGACTACGTACCATTGCCGCCTGCCCTGACCTTCCGCTACGTCTGACCTTGCCTCTGCCTAGTCCCAGTGTACCGTGCCTATCTCAGCTGCCAGAGAAGTCGAGCCGTTTCTGGGGGACACGACCTGGTTGCTACCGCCGCAGCAAGTCCATCCCGCCTTGCGGCGGGCTCTGGTGAAAACCGGTAGCTACTTAGAACCGGTCCTCCAGTGCGACCCGTGCCTTCGCCTCTCTGGCACAGAGGATCCACCTCCTGTGTCCTCACTAGCCGCCAGTCCGGGCCCTGACAGTAGATCCGGCCATGGATCCCGCTGAGGTACCGCTGCCAAATCTCGCTGACCTCACTACCGTGGTTGCCCAGCAGTCGCAACAGATCGCACAACAAGGACAGCAGCTGTCGCAGTTGACCGCCATGGTCCAGCAGCTTCTGCCACCGCAGCCTCCAGCATCTTCCCCTCTCCGAGCTGCCGCTACTGCCTCGAGAATTCGCCTGTCTCTTCCGGAGAAATTTGACGGGGATTCTAGGATGTGCCGGGGATTCTTGTCCCAATGTTCCCTGCATCTTGAGATGATGTCTGACCAGTTTTCCACAGAACGGTCTAAAGTGGCATTCATGGTCTCTCTGTTGTCTGGAAAGGCCTTGGCCTGGGCCACGCCACTCTGGGACCGCAACGACCCTGCTACAGCCACCGTTCAGTCCTTCTTTGCTGAGGTTCGCAGCGTTTTTGAGGAACCAGCCCGAGCCTCATCCGCTGAAACCGCCCTGCTTAACCTTGTCCAAGGAAACTCTTCTGTGGGCGAATATGCCATACAGTTCCGCACACTGGCCTCAGAGTTAGCTTGGAATAATGAGGCTCTCTGCGCGACCTTCAAGAAGGGTTTATCCGGCCACATCAAGGATTGTCTGGCCGCACGAGAGATACCCTCTTCCTTGACGGAACTCATCCATTTAGCTACCCGCATCGATATGCGTTACGTCGAAAGACGCCAAGAGCTTCGCCAGGAGAAAGATCTTGTTCGCACCAGGCGTTATCCGCGCCTGGCTCCTCTCTTTCTGAATCCAATGCATCCTGTTACCGTGCCTCCCGCCGAGGAGGCCATGCAAGTGGACCGGTCTCACCTGACCCTACAAGAGAGGTCTCGCCGTAGGAACGAGAACTTATGCCTTTATTGTGCGAGCTCTGATCACTTCCTAAAAGACTGCCCTATTCGTCCTCGTGAACGTGGGAGAGGCGTTACTGGGTGTGAATTCTTCCTCTCCACGTCTGACTATTCCTGTGCGGATTTCTCCTTCTGCTGGCTCCCTCTTCCCTGCGGTGGCCTTCCTGGACTCTGGTTCTGCAGGAAACTTTATTGAAGCCTCTTTCATCAACAGGTTCAACATTCCTGTTACCCGTCTCACCAAACCCTTCTTCATTTCCTCTGTAAATGGAGAGAATTTGGATTGTACCGTGCGTTACCGCACCGAACCCCTGCTCATGTCCGTTGGTGTTCTTCACCAAGAAAAGATTGAATTCTTTGTTTTGCCGAACTGTACTTCTGACATCCTTCTTGGCCTACCCTGGCTCCAGCGTCACACTCCTACCCTCGACTGGACCACTGGGGACATCAAATCCTGGGGTGACTCCTGTCACAAGCATTGCCTTAAGTCTGTACCGACCTGTCAAGTTCCCAGCACTACTCCTTTGCGTGGCCTTCCAAAGGCCTATCAGGACTTTTCTGATGACTTTTGCAAAAAACAGGCGGAGGTCTTACCACCACATAGACCCTACGACTGCCCCATTGACTTGCTCCCAGGTACTACACCACCCCGTGGCAGAATTTACCCTCTCTCCTCTCCTGAAACCAAGGCTATGACTGAATACATTCAGGAGAACCTCAAGAGAGGTTTTATTAGGAAATCATCTTCTCCAGCCGGAGCGGGCTTCTTCTTCGTGGCCAAGAAGGACGGATCTCTATGCCCTTGCATAGACTATCGTGGTCTCAATAAAATCACTATTAAAAACCACTACCCTCTGCCTCTCATCTCGGAGCTCTTTGACCGTCTGCGCGGAGCAAAAGTTTTTTCTAAATTGGACCTCAGGGGCGCTTATAACCTCATCAGAATCCGTAAGGGAGATGAATGGAAAACCGCATTTAACACCAGAGACGGTCACTTTGAATATCTCGTCATGCCGTTCGGACTTTGCAACGCCCCTGCAGTCTTTCAAGATTTTGTCAACAAAATCTTCCGGGACCTACTGTATACCTGTGTGGTTGTCTATCTTGACGACATCCTAATCTTCTCTGCCAACCTTAAGGAACATCGGCTCCATGTCCGTCAAGTGCTCCAGCGCCTCCGCGTAAATCATCTTTACGCTAAATTTGAAAAATGCCTTTTTGAGCGCAGCAGTCTTCCTTTCCTAGGATATCTGGTCTCTGGACAAGGTCTTCAAATGGACCCTGACAAACTCTCTGCAGTCTTGGGTTGGCCACGCCCCTCTGGACTTCGTGCTATCCAACGCTTCCTTGGTTTCGCCAACTACTATCGTCAGTTCATACCCCACTTCTCTACCATCGTTGCTCCTATAGGGGCACTGACCAAAAAAGACGCGAATCCTAGGTCCTGGCCACCTCAAGCGGAGGAAGCTTTTACTCGCCTTAAGACCGCCTTCTCCTCTGCACCTGTCCTGTCTCGGCCAGATCCTCTAAAGCCGTTCTTCCTTGAAGTCGACGCCTCCTCGGTAGGAGCCGGAGCTGTGCTTCTTCAAAAAAACGCTAAAGGGAAAAACGTCACTTGTGGTTTTTTCTCTAAAACTTTCTCCCCTCCGGAAAAAAACTATTCCATAGGTGACCGTGAACTGTTGGCCATCAAGTTGGCATTAGAAGAGTGGAGACATCTCCTGGAAGGATCCCTTCACCCTATCTCCATCTACACTGACCATAAAAATTTGTCCTACCTTCCGTCCGCTCAGCGCCTAAATCCTCGCCAGGCCAGGTGGTCATTGTTCTTTGCCCGCTTCAACTTCCAGATCCATTTTCGGCCCGCAGACAAAAATGTCAGGGCTGATGCTTTGTCCCGTCTCTCCGATACCTCTGAAACCGAGACTCTTCCTCAACACATCATACCCCCTGAGTGTCTGATTTCCTCTGCTCCCGCTTCTCTCGTGCCAATTCCTCCAGGAAAGACTTTCGTTCCTCCCCGCCTTCGGCTTAAGATACTCAAGTGGGGCCATTCCTCCCATCTAGCCGGTCACGCTGGGATCAAAAAATCCATACAATTGATTGCCAGACACTATTGGTGGCCTACCCAGGAGGAAGATGTGACTGACTTTGTACGGGCCTGCACTATCTGTGCACGTGACAAGACGCCTCGCCAGAAGCTTGCAGGTCTTCTCCTTCCCCTACCTGTGCCTGAACAACCATGGTCCCACATCGCCATGGATTTCATCACGGACCTCCCTTTGTCTCGTAGTAACACTGTCATCTGGGTGGTCGTTGACCGCTTTTCTAAAATGGCTCATTTTGTCCCGCACCCTGGTCTGCCTACTGCACCTCAGTTGGCAAAGCATTTTTTTCTTCAAATTTTCCGCCTCCATGGGCTGCCCTCACATATCGTCTCGGATAGAAGTGTTCAATTCATCTCAAAATTTTGGAGAGCTCTCTGTACTCAACTAAAAATTAAGTTGAATTTTTCTTCCGCTTATCACCCGCAGTCCAATGGACAGGTGGAGAGAGTTAACCAGGTGCTTGGCGACTACCTACGTCATTTTGTCTCCGCCCGTCAAGACGATTGGGTCAACCTATTGCCCTGGGCAGAATTCTCATACAATTTCAAGAACTCTGAATCTTCCTCCAAGTCGCCTTTCTTTGTGGTCTACGGCCGTCACCCATTGCCCCCCCTCCCCATTCCCACGTCTTCTGGAGTTCCTGCCGTGGATGAATTTACTCAGGACTTTGCCTCTATCTGGAAAGAGACTCAAAAGTCGCTCTCACTGGCCTCTGCCCGCATAAGGAGACATGCAGATAAAAAAAGAAGAATCCCTCCTGTCTATACCCCTGGTGACAAAGTGTGGCTCTCCTCCAAATATATTCGGTTTTGGGTACCTAGCTACAAGCTGGGCCCTCGTTACCTCGGGCCATTTAAAATCAAAAACCAAATCAATTCGGTTTCTTACAAGCTCCACCTTCCTCCTTCTCTTCGTATTCCCAACTCTTTTCATGTGTCTCTTCTTAAACCCCTCATTCTTAACCGATTTTCCCCTAAGGTCACTGCTCCTGCTCCTGTCTCTGGTTCTTCTGATGTCTTCTCGGTGAAAGAGATCCTCGCCTCCAAGGTCATCCGAGGTAAAATATGTTTTTTAGTGGATTGGGAGAACTGTGGTCCTGAGGAAAGGTCCTGGGAACCTGAGGCCAACATTTTAGATAAAGAGCTCATCCGAAGATTCTTGGGTTCCAAGAAGAGGGGGAGACCTAAGGGGGGGTACTGTAACGCCAAGCGCTCCGGGTGTCCCATCCATCCCGGAGCGCCCGCGGCATCTGTCTCCCTGCAGCGCTCCGGTCGGCTCCTCTGACCGTGAGCGCTGCTCTGATGCTGGCAGGGATGCGATCCTTGCGGCGGCACCTGTCCGCCCGCGGATCGCATCCCATTCTGCTCACCAGCCTCCTCCTCCTGCTCCGTCCCGGCGCGCACGGTCCCGCTGCTCTCTAGGGCGCGCGCACGCCGGTCTTCTTAAATTTAAAGGGCCAGTGCACCATTGATTGGTGCCTGGTCCAATTACTGTGTCACACTCCAAAACACTTAAAAACCCACTCCCCCTTCCTGTCCTTGCCGGATCTTGTTGCCTTAGTGCCCTGAGAAAGCGTTTTGTACTTGCCTTTCCAGTGTATCTGACCTTCTGCCGTTGCCCCTGACTACGTACCATTGCCGCCTGCCCTGACCTTCCGCTATGTCTGACCTTGCCTCTGCCTAGTCCCAGTGTACCGTGCCTATCTCAGCTGCCAGAGAAGTCGAGCCGCTTGGGGGGGACACGACCTGGTTGCTACCGCCGCAGCAAGTCCATCCCGCCTTGCGGCGGGCTCTGGTGAAAACCGGTAGCTACTTAGAACCGGTCCTCCAGTGCGACCCGTGCCTTCGCCTCTCTGGCACAGAGGATCCACCTCCTGTGTCCTCACTAGCCGCCAGTCCGGACCCTGACAATAATGCCCCATACACACGATCGTTTTTCATGCCGTTAAAAATGCCATTTTAAAAAATGGCCATTAAAAATGATCGTGTGTAGGCTCCAGAGCATTTTTAACGACGTGAAAAACGGCCATTAAAAATTCCGGACATGCTCTCTTTTTTCACGTCGTTTTTCATGTCGTTTTTTTTAACGACGTGAAAAACGATAGTGTGTATGCTTTCACGACGTGAAAAAAAACGCGCATGCTCAGAATCAAGTATAAGACGGGAGCGCTCGTTCTGGTAAAACTAGCGTTCGTAATGGAGATAGCAAATTAATTACACAGTAACGGACTGAAAAGCGCGAATCGTCGCTCAACAAACTTTACTAACATGAAGGGTGGTGCCATTCGAACGGAACTTCCCCTTTATAGTGCCGTCGTACGTGTTGAACGTCACTGCGCTTTGCTTGATCGTTTTTTTTAATGATAGTGTGTACGCAAGGCAGGCTTGAGAGGAAACATGAAAAAAAACGAGGAGAAAAACGTCGGTTTAAAAAATGACATTAAAAACGATCGTGTGTACGGGGCATAAGCCTTAAAATTTGGAAGGGCCAGTCCCCCAGCTTCCTTGGAGCGAAATAATACTTCCTTAGATACTCTGGGGTGACTGTTCCTCCAAATAAAGCGGGAGACCATGGTCTGTAATAGGGAAAAAATGGGATCATTTGAAAGAAAGAAAGAACTCTAGGCAGAATGTTCATTTTAACTATACTCACTTTACCCAACCATGAGTGTGTCAGCGTGTTCCACTTTTGTAGATCCCTTCTAATATTATTCAATAATGGGATGTAATTATATTTAAAGAGGGACTGAATGTGAGGCGCAAGATTCAGGCCTCGTACACACGACCGATTTTCTCGGCAAGAACCAGCAAGAAACTTGCTGGCAGAGAGGTCTTGCCGAGTAAATCGGTCGTGTGTACGCTGCTAGCGGGTTTCTCGTCGAGAAAACCGACAAGAAACCTCGACGAGAAAATAGAGAACCTGCTCTCTATTTTCTCGTCGAGATTCTCCTCGGCATGTTTCTCGACGAGAAAAGTGAATGTGTGTACACTTACCTGTCCGCCCGGAAGCCCGCGCATGTTCGAAATGAATTCGACGCATGCGCGGTAGCTTCCTAGGCATACGTAGGGTATACCAAGATGGCGGCGACGGCATCGAATGTGACGAGCGCATGCTCGACGTAGTCGATGACGTCACCGCGTACACTCCTTTCAAAGAACCGCGGGTTCTTTGAAACGAGCGTGTGTACACTCGGCCGGGACAAGTTTCTTGTCCAAGAATCTCGTCGAAAAAAACGACATGTTTTTTTCAACGAGAATCTCGGCCGTGTGTACGAGGCCTCACTCCCAGATATTTCATGCTTCGTTGAACTCATCTAAAAGGGAAGAGGGGTTTTAAATTTTCCACCTCCCTTCCAGGTAGATTAATATTTAGAATTTCAGACTTAGAAAGGTTAATTTTAAAGTTGGAGAGTGTCTGAAAAGTAGAAAACGCTGACATTAAATTAGGAAGCGAGATACGAGGCTGCTGGATAAAAAATAAAATATCGTCCGCATATGCCGCATATTTGTGCGTTTTATTGCCTACTTGAATCCCATGTATATTTAAATTACATCTTATGGTTGCCAAAAAGGGTTCGAGGGTAAGGGCAAATAAAAGGGGAGAAAGAGGGCAGCTCTGTCTGGTCCCATTAAATAGTTGGAATGAGTCACTCAGTGCCATTTATGCGAATTTGTGCCGTGGGGTTAGAATAGAGGGAAGTAATGCGGTAAAACATTTTGGGTCCCAGCCCAAAATGTCGCAGGGTCAGTTTTAAGTAATCCCAGTCCACCCTATCGAACGCTTTTTCAGCATCTGTAGATACAAATAGGGTGGACTGGGAAGACCTTTGAGCGTATTGTATAAGAGATATCGCCCGGAGAGAATTATCCTTGGCTTCTCTGTGTGGCATAAAGCCCGTCTGATCCGTAGAAACCCAACTAGAGGGAGTAGTCTGTTGGCCATTACCTTAGAATATAGTTTGATATCGACATTTAATAGGGAAATTGGCCTATAGCTACTGCATTGGGTAGAGTCCTTATCTGCTTTAAGGATAACTGAAATATGGGCTGTAAGAGATTCCGGGCGTAGTCCCGAGGTCTGTGAGATTGAATTGGCATAAGCCGCGAGACGGGGAAGAAGAACATCACTGAATGTTTTATAGTACCGGATAGTGTAACCATCCGGTCCCGGGGCTTTACCTGTCGGTGAAGATTTCAGAGCTGCCTGAAATTCCTCAACCGAAAGTTCAGATTCAAGTTCCCTGAGAGTCGAACTTGAAAGTTTGGGCAAATTTGCTTCTTTTAGATATGTAAGCATAAGGTTACGTCTCTCCTTCACAGTCAGAGACGGGGAGTCACACTGCACTTTGTACAAATCTGCATAATAGTCCCTGAAAGCTTTAGCAATGTGAGGAGTCGCGTGGACTAAATTTCAGTTTGATAGCTTTATTTTAGGAATAAACGATCTAGTCTGTTTTTCTTTGAGGGATCTTGCTAATTGTCTGCTAGGTTTGTCCCCCCACTCATAGAATTTTTGCGAATATCGTTGGAATTTCCGAGCTGTATAGAGATTAAGAAGATTTTTTAGTTCCTCTCGTTTCAATGTGAGAGCTTCTAGCTGGGATGTGTGCAAAGTGAGTTTGTGTTGTTTATCAAGTTCTGTTATTTGGTGCAGGACCTGTTCAAGTTGTTGACCATGCTCTCTTTTTTTCCTTGCCCCAAGTTCTATGAATCGGCCCCTCATAGTTGCCTTGTGAGCTTCCCATACAATAGCAGGGGATGTCTCAGAAGGTTTATTGTCTTTAAAATATTGCGATATATGAGAGGCAAACACAGAAACTTCTGTTGGGTTAGAAAGAAGAGAATCATTGAGTCTCCAATAATTGGAGCGCTGAGTCAAAGTGGGCATAGTCATACTCATCGACACAGGTGCATGATCTGACAGTGTCGCAGTACCTATATTCGCCGATTGTAATAATGGGAGGTGATAGTAGTCTAAAAAGATATTATCTATTCGGGAATAAGACTGATGAGTCTTCGAAAAATGGGAGAAATCTTTTTCTTTTGGATGTAAAATACGCCATACGTCTATCAATTGTCGGTCTATTAGTCTCTTTTTAACAAAGGACAGGGGCTTAAAAGAGATGTTAGAGCGACCGTGGGATGTATCCAAAACAGGATCTAGAGACATATTTATGTCTCCTGCCAGTATGATTAGACCCTCAGCAAATTGTGATAAATCAGTAAGAATTTGAGAAAAAAAGGTAGGTTGATTTTGGTTCGGCAGTATATGTTTGCTAGAGTACATTGGGTAGTACCTAAAAAGCCCTTTAAGAAAAGAAAATGACCATGGTCATCTGCTTGCATATCTAAAAAACGGAAGGGTACGCTACTACTAAAACCAATAGCCACACCCTTAGCTTTATTCGTATCTGAAAGGCTATAATACCACTGAGGAAAATAAAGCAAGGTCAATTTGACCTGCGTAGTATGGGTTAAATGTGTTTCCTGAAGAAACACAATAGAAGAGGCAACTTTCCGTAATTCACGGGTAACCTGATGCCGTTTTGCCGCAGCATTTAAACCCCTAACATTATAAGAAATAACTTTAAGTGTGGCCATTTATCACAGTAGAGCATAGCCCTTGAACCTACTTAGCCATGCATGCCAGCCTTGATAGGGAAAATAAAACAAAAAAGAAACGGGCAAGTATTGAGAAAAACAAGAAGACAAATTTACATAAACAACAAAAACGTCCATTTGGACACATGTGGGAGACCTTAATTTATCACGCAGATTTCTGCGGTGGTCCCTATGGGGGGAGAGAGCACGGGCAGCCGTCCAGAACTCCCGTAGGAGAACGGATAAGAAAACTCGAAGGCTACCCGCTCTCCCCAACCCCAAAAGGAAAGAAGGGGGAGGGGAACGTGTCGTATAAAAGACACATAGGAGCATTGTGCTCCACCCGCATTCAGCTTGCATCAGATAATGTGCAGAGGAATACTTTTTGCTCCAACAGTAAACAATAAACCTTTTTAAAACAAATATACTTTAGCGGCCAAGTCACATCTCATTAGATATAATAGCTTACAGGCATACTCAACCAAAAAAAAGAAAAGTACATAGGCATAATCACCCTTTACTCGTCTATGTTATTATACAGGACCTGACGCTGAAGAGTGCCCTTTTTTAGTAGTAGGAGATTTTTGCCAATGAGAGTCCTGAATATGCGAGAACTTAGGGACCGGATCATGCCAGCCCGGGAGGTCCACTGAGGGCAGATTAAGGTCCTTTAAAAATTGTAACAATTCCTCTGGGAACCGGAGGGTATGGGAGCGACCATTTTTGGTAGCAATAAGGCACGCCGGAAAACCCCATCTATAAGTAATCTCATTAGAACGTAAATGTTCCAAAAGTGGTTTAAGGGCTCTGCGGCGGTCTAAGGTTTCTTTAGATAGATCCGAGAAAATATTAAGAGTCGCTCCGTCAAAGTCAATGTTGGGAATGCTCCTCAACTTGACCATAATGGCGTTCTTATCTGTGAAATAATGTAGACGGCATATTACGTCTCTGGGTTGCTCAGGAGCAATAGTACGAGACCTGAGAGCCCGATGAACCCGATCAAAGCGCAACGGATCAGTGGATACATTTCCCAACACTGAATTAAATATACCTCTAATCTGCGACTCCAAATCTTTATCTCCAGTCACTTCGGGCAGACCTCTGATTCGCAGGTTGTTTCTGCGATTTCTATTCTCGAGGTCCTCTAACTTATATAGTGAGGCACGTTGAGCAAGGGCTAGCTGTGTGACAGTCTTTTGTAGTTCTCTTATAGCTGTTTCATGAGTATCTTGTCTCTGTTCTGTGCCCCCCACCCTATCGAGAATATGCGCCATATCTGTTCTTACCCCTGTTATTTCCTTTTTTATTGATTTTTCGAGTCCATGGAACATCCCGGCTAACTCTTTTCTGATGCCGCTCAGCAGAGACGCCATATCTGAGCCTGTGGGAGACTCAGGTTCTTCCATGAGATCTGAGCAGTAAGATGATGCAGGCGAACTTTCTCTTACAGAGGTTGCTAATGAAGCGAGAGATGCGTGGGGTCTCGTGCGTCTAGCTTGACTGCTACATGCGCCAGGGCTGGTTCCACTGGCAACCAGGAATCGTTGTATAGAGCTAGAGGTGGTTTGGTTAGTCGCCGTTCCTTTACTATGTGTCTTGGGAGTTGTAGAGCGGATTTTGTGTATCTTTGCTGGCATAGTTGGAGCTTCAAAACTGAATGCTAAGTGGAGCGCCCCTCAGTCTCATTCGCTTAACAACATGTGTACAGCGTAGTATGGAACATATGGTTATTCAGGCCCATATCTGACATACAGTCTTTCTGATCAAAAAATGGTATAGTAGCAGAGGATGGTGGCTGTGATTCTAATTCTGATCAGTAGGCAGGGGAGGAATAGCCAAATTCTGGTGTATTAGTGATTGCCAGCAGGGCTGTGTGCAATAGGTGTAGCAAGATGGCCGCAGCGCTCCGGGAGTAGGCCGAAGCCGCGGACTTTCCTAGTAACAGTGTCCGGCCGCGTAGTAGGTTAATTTGGCTCTCCTGGCTCCATCTAGGGCCTTCTGCCGTCTTTTGGGAGTGCTCTGGGGGTAGATGATAGTAGGGTGGGGTAATAGGTGGAATAATAGGTGAACAGGGGATTCGTCTAGCAGTGTCTCTTACTAGTCCCCACCTCCCCAGGCACTCACCCACTCTGGATGTAGCGGTCAACCGATGACTATAGAAGTCGATGATCGCATCCTCCGGGGTCGCATCCGGTCTCACAAACCCCCCGCTGGGCTTTCCGACCCTCTATGCATTCCGGGCGGGTCCGACAGTCCTCCGAAGCGGTATAGGCCGAAAAAATGGCGGCCGGAGGCCTGCAATGCCGGCCTCCACGTACGTCGGACACAGCGGCGGGCTGGATGCCCCAGCAGCACGGCCAGGCAGCCCACACACCTCTCCACACAGCAGGGGGATCGCCGTGTAATTTCTGGCCGAGAATGGCTCCAGATCCGGCCAGATGGTGAGGAGCTCTAGCACAGCACGTCTGCTCCTCGCTGCTGTTCAGAAGAGGTACGGTTACAAAAAGTTACAAAAGACAGAAATTACAGAATGAGACAAACATACAAGTAAACAAACAATATTAAAAATAAAAGGGATGAAACTTACAGAAAATGTGTCTCTCCTGCTTCTGGGGTTTGTATACAAACCATGGACCATACCCCCACATTGATGGGACCCCTTAGATATGATCACGTTTTGATTTCAGATCTCCATTGTCATACCTTAGAAATCAAAGATGAGTGGCCACCAACTCTGATTATCCAATGGAAAGGGTTGGTTACTGCCTGTCATCTAAGACATTTGTAATAACAATCTTAAAAACCTAATAATTGTGTCTAGCTATGAGGTGTGGATCCACAGGTAAGAGCAATGTTATCTGCTGTTGTTCAGCTTTGTGTAAAGTCCAAACACTGATTCTCTATGCGTACCAAAGCCAGTAGCACCATAAAAAGACCCAAATAGTATTGTCCCACAGTTTATTATAAACTACCATGTTTAATATCAAATAAGTTCTTTTTATGCCATCGGGCATTTACAGAAGGTTTTGTGATTATACGTTGCATGGGATGGGAGTTATTAGTTATTACCTTTTTTAGATTTTTGAACACTGAATAACACATATCTTATCTTAGGCCCCTTTCACATGGGCACCTCCGCTAAGCGGAATACGCTTGCTCGGCAGGCACAGATACAGTCCCGCTCTCCTTTATAGGGCAATCAGATGGAAATGGACCATATATATATTTAAGGCCATACCACTGCTGACCTCTAGTCTGTCCACTTAATACTCATTAACCACATAGTGTATATGGACGCATGACGGATGCATCCTACATTGATGCCCTTGGTGTTTCATTACAGGTGCCGGCTGTCCGTCCGTGCGCGCCCCCTCTCGGGTCTCTCCCCCTCCATATGACTCCTTGCAGGTCGCACACGCCTTGGTGGCGCCCTACTTTTGGGTGTCAAATGTCCGGGAGGCTGCTGATTCCCCTTGAGAAGCTAGTGATGGAACTCCGGTTAGAAACCATGGTTCTAACATACAGTTGACTGGTAATCATACACTCTATATTTTTTACCATTGGACCTACATCCATGTAGAGAATTGAAATCTAATATATATATTTCCCACAGCAAACCACCCATCCTCTAAAGAGATCCATTGGGATCGAAACGCGTCAGCAACATATACAGATGCATGTGAAATGTAAAACTGTATGACAATGTTGTGTCTTAAATCTGTGTGGTTATTATATACATGTTTTTACCAGAGTATATACGTGTTGGGACTGTACTTAATGTGTATTGACAATACATTTTTAACATGCATTATTGTAAATCATTTTCGGAGTTTTGCTGCAGAAAACCCCTTGGGGAAACTTCCTATTCTTCTGTTAGTTTTCGGGGTGCGCAGCGCCTTTCACTCCCAGTATACGTGTCCTTCCCATTCTTTCACCTGTCTGTTTCCATCTGATCTGATCTGCCGGACGGATGGGGAATCAGACCACCATCTGTCTGTTTTTGCTGGACAGGATCAGATCAGATGGCGGTGGGTGTCAGCGGACATGTGTCAGGTCAGGTTAAAAAAATACACAAGTCCATCTAGTTTAACCAATACAAAAAAAAGCAAAAAATTTTTACAATCCCATATACACAATCCACCCACAGTTGATCCAGAGGAAGGTGAAAATCTCCAGCAAAGCATGACCCAAGTTGCTACAGCAGGGAAAAAAATCCTTCCTGATCCCCGAGAGGCAATCAGATATTCCCTGGATCAACTTTACCTATGAATCTCAGTACCCAGTTATATTATGTACATTAAGGAAAGAATCCAGGCCTTTTTTAAAGCAACCTACTGACCTTGCCAGAACGACCTCTGGAGGTAGTCTTTTCCACATTTTCCCAGCTCTTTCTGTGAAGAAACCTTTCCGTATTTGGAGATTAAATATTTTTTACTCTAGACGTAAGAGTGCCCCCTTGTCCTCTGTGAATAACTCAACACCAAGTTCACTATATGGACCACTTATGTATTTATACATGTTGATCATATCCCCCCTTAATCTCCTCTTCTCAAGAGAGAATAAATTCAGTTCCTCTAATCTTTCCTCATAGCTGAGCTCCTCCATGCCTCTTATCAGTTTGGTTGCCCTTCTCTGCACTTTCTCCAGTTCCCCAATATCCTTTTTAGGAACTGGCGCCCAAAACTGAACTGCATTTTTCAGATGAGGTCGTACTAATGATTTGTACAGGATATCTCTTTGGAGTCCATACCTCTCTTAATACAATGTAGCGGGGTCTCTAAATTTAGGTGGGGTACACCTGGGTGGTAAAGTATGGGAGTGAATGGACCATTTGTATTTGTGGAGGATTGGGCGGTGTAATAATCTTCTTGGCCTGTGGGTGGCGGGGTGCCCGCAGGCTCAAGGTAGATTTACTGCCATAGTGCTGTCCTTTTTGTCCCTTCTCGGAGATGGTACGGCGAGGGCGGGGAACCTGCCGTGGCGTCATTGGAGGGGATAAAGGGGGGAGACGCCCTGGTCACAAGGTCTTGCTCTTCTGGAGGTTTTCAATCGCGCACTCAGGCACCTTGGGCCTGGGTGTGGGCGGTTCTGGATTCCGGCTCAGCTGCCCTAGGCCTGACCGGAATGGAGTTGGAGTCCATCCCAGGCACCTTCAGCCTGGGGTGAGGTACTAAACCAGGAGGCCTGGGGCCCAGTGACTTCGACTGGGTCCCGCGAGAGTGGAGAAGTCCGAGGGTCCCTGAAGTGGATGGGGCCCGTGTCTGAGGTGAGGAGGCCGGGGAGGTTACCCATTCGGAGAGTCTGGAGCAGCATCAACCCAGTGACGGATGGGCCTCTGGTAACTCTCTTGGAGGGACATCTTCCCCTGACAGGGGCCACAACGCAGCGAAGGTACTCCTATCTACGTTCTCTTGAGTCGCTGGTAGAGACTCTCAAGTTCTAAGTCCTTTCTAGCTAAGGCTATAGTAACCGCTGGTGAGATCGCAGTGGTTTAGCTGACAATCAGGACAGTGCCTCGACCTGCTCATCCCCTTGTATCAAACTGTTATCAAGTCGCAACCAGTTGGCTACTGAAGCACTGTTTATTGTGAGATATGCAATAAAACAAGAGTTGGACTGTGATCGGTGTGTGGAACTCTGGTTAATGGGAGCAAAGGGAAGTGTTGGCACAGCAGGACTTAATCCTTTACAGAAGCACACACAGGCCCGAGGAAATATCTGGTACTGGCCTTCACCTCACCCACAGCTATGGGGAGGACATGGGCCGTGGCGCATCTCACCCTGTCGTGTGTGATACCCCTAGAAGAGAGAGATGGGGTGAGGCCGCTACACGTGGGGGGCTCATCCGGGATGATGTGTGTTTAGACTTTGGAAGTGAGAATGGCTGTGTCTGGACTTTGCTGCCCGGAGGAGTTCCGAGCAGGTCGGCCATGTGATCGGCCAAAGTGCATCCCTGCTCAAAGTCATGGAAATGACCCTAAGACGGGAAAGGCCCATGCGGAGGAGTGAGAAGAGGGAGAAGTCCAGCCGTGTGACGTACTACATGTGGGGGCTTTTACTGCACTGCGCCATGAGGCACCCCGTGACTACACAGTTCATGGGCGAAGCTTGATGGAAGCCCGCGAAAATGTGCAAGTCGTGGGAGGAGTCTGGCCATGTGGAGGAACTCACGTGGAGACTTCGGCACGTGGTCAGTGCGTGTTGGAGCAGCAGACAGTCGGGATGGCCTCAAGCTCCCCGTGGATTCCGGTTCCCTACCCCACGAAGATGACTACCTTTGCTGCTCCCCTTACAGACACGGGGATAAGACTCAGGCCCCGAGGACAGTTGGCTCTGTACACCTGCAGAGACACGGAGGCCCTCGGCGTGATCTGTCCCGGATGTTCGGGACTGGTGGTCCACCTGAAGCCATTCGGGCGTTGCGAGGCATGCAAAGAGTTCTTGTTCGAGGTGGAGCCATCCACAGTAAGGCCCCGGGCCCTTCGCCTTAACAGCCTCACAGGTACTGCTACTCCGGAAGGGGAGATCCAGGCCTTTGCGGAGGTCCCCGTATGCACTGACCAGGGCGATGTGACTGCCCAATCAGAGACTGAGAAAGAAAAATCAGAGGATGCTGCTTCGGTCACCACAGATTCTCTGCTCCCACCTCCGAAGAGGAAAGTCGGCCTGGTGCAGGCCTCCTATGGTCGTGGAAGAGCTTCACCCCGTCGCTTGCCTGGCCTGGATGGATCCGGTTGGAAGAGTCCTGGACATCCCAGTTCTAGAAAAGGTCAAGGTGAGCCAGGGGCTGGGACTGTGGTGGTGGTTGGAGGTGTCGGGTGTCCACAGTCGGTGGAGCCCGCTAGGGAGGGTAGTTCCACGTCTACTAGAGACTACCTTCCCGCGGAGATGTATGACACCTCCGACCTAGAGTCACTGTCGGATTGTGGAGATGACGGTGAGATCGATGAACTGTTTCACCAGAAGGGCTGGGACAAACGCCCATTACCTATGCTACATGCACCCTAAGATTTGCCTATGTCTATAGGAGATAGCATGCCCCGGGCGGAGGCCCTAGAGTCTTCGAGGAAGCCTAGTCCTCCAATTGCTCTTCCACAATCCACAGCATCACCCGTTTTGTTGGCGGGGAAACAGCGTGCATCACTACGGGCACCGAGAGAAAAGCCATCAGAGGTAGTGAAAGTACCTCAGCACCCGGAGGCCATCGTTCAACCAGGAGAAGGTGAGCGGGCCACAATGCCTCCCTTGGCCCGATTGCAACGACTCTTTTCTCAGAGGGTCGCTCACGAGTACGGATGGGAATATCCTTACTTGCCCAGGGACTTACTGTTTGAGGTTGAAGTTCTGCGACAGCCGTGGTACGATGAGTTCGTTTGGGAGAAACTTAAAGTGCCTCATGCTTGGCGATACTTGTCCTGTTCACCACCTGTGTCGAAAAAGTTTAGAGACTGCAGAGCAGACTGGATGTGGGGCCGCCATATCCACGCAGACAAGGTGCGCATCTGCAAGAAAGATGGAGAGGACGCTGACTATTCGATTGAGGTTTTCGATAAACATCTGAAGCCCTTGTTCTTGCCTGACCCGAAGTTTTACTTGTGAGAAGAGACTCACTTGTGTTTTTTTTTCCTGTAGCAACTTTCTGGAAGTGTTCTTGCCGGAGCATCGAACTGTGCCATAGTTTTTTATTTGGGTTTTTTTCTACTCTTTTGGAGGAATGAGAGCTGTTTGTTTGTTCTCTCTTCTTTCACAATTTAGAGACTTTGGGGGTAGAATCAAAGTAGGGACGCAGGAAGACTGAAAATTTCACCAAGTGTCATTACCGTGGCATCGTCACCAGGTAGCGGTGTTGCGCAACGGCTGTTGTTTATACATTGCATCACTTTGCTCATTGGAGCGAATGGGTCTCTCGGCTGATAGACGCATTCATTCCAAATTAACACAGAATGTCAGGATGTGGTTTTTCTTGTGTGTTGTTTTTTTTTCCCTCTGCGGGAGATTCGTCTGTCAGGACTGCTGAGTATGGGGTGGTTCCTAGACAGTAAAGGGAGGGATTGTATATGTGTACATGCTTAGAGGGTTTTATGAAAAAGTTTATTGTTTTATGTTCCCCTTTCTTTGAGCAGGTCTTGGCAAGGTTAGGGTTCAAATTTTTAGGGATGCCTCTGGGGTCAGACTTATGTCACCACTCCTTGGGAGACATGGGTTTGCACCAGACGCTGGGGACCAGCGTCAAATCACAGGGGGGAGTATGTAGCGGGGTCTCTAAATTTAGGTGGGGTACACCTGGGTGGTAAAGTATGGGAGTGAATGGACCATTTGTATTCGTGGAGAATTGGGCGGTGCAATAATCTCCTTGGCCTGTGGGTTACGGGGTGCCCGCAGGCTCAAGGTAGATTTACTGCCATAGTGCTGTCCTTTTTGTCCCTTCTCGGAGATGGTACGGCGAGGGCGGGGAACCTGCCGTGGCGTCATTGGAGGGGATAAAGAGGGGAGACGCCCTGGTCACGAGGTCTTGCTCTTCTGAATGTTTTCCATCGCGCACTCAGGCACCTTGGGCCTGGGTGTGAGCGGTTCTGGATTCTGGCTCAGGTGCCCTAGGCCTGACCGGAATGGAGTTGGAGTCCATCCCAGGCACCTTCAGCCTGGGGTGAGGTACTAAACCAGGAGGCCTGGGGCCCAGTGACTTTGACTGGGTCCCGCGAGGGTGGAGAAGTCCGAGGGTCCCTGAAGTGGATGGGGCCCGTGTCTGAGGTGAGGAGGCCGGGGAGGTTACCCATTCGGAGAGTCTGGAGCAGCATCAACCCAGTGACGGATGGGCCTCTGGTAACTCTCTTGGAGGGACATCTTCCCCTGACAGGGGCCACAACGCAGCGAAGGTTCTCCTATCTACTTTCTCTTGAGTCGCTGGTAGAGACTCTCAAGTTCTAAGTCCTTTCTAGCTAAGGCTATAGTAACCGCTGGTGAGATCGCAGTGGTTTAGCTGACAATCAGGACAGTGCCTCGACCTGCTCATCCCCTTGTATCAAACTATTATCAAGTCGCAACCAGTTGGCTACTGAAGCACTGTTTATTGTGAGATATGCAATAAAGCAAGAGTTGGACTGTGATCGGTGTGTGCAACTCTGGTTAATGGGAGCAAAGGGAAGTGTTGGCACAGCAGGACTTAATCCTTTACAGAAGCACACACAGGCCCGAGGAATTATCTGGCACTGGCCTTCACCTCACCCACAGCTATGGGGAGGACATGGGCCGTGGCGCATCTCACCCTGTCGTGTGTGATACCCCTAGAAGAGAGAAATGGGGTGAGGCCGCTACAACAAGAAAGGACTTTGCTCAATTCGGAAACTGCAGCTTGGCATTGTTTGCTATTATTAAGCTTATGATCTACCAAAACCCCCAGATCCTTCTGCACTATGCATTCATATTCTTAGCCCCTAAGTGCATTACTTTACATTTATCAACTTTAAACCTCATTTGCCGCATAGTTGCCACATAGACATTCGCCTGATCGGACAGCTCGTGTGAAAGGGGCCCTAAGCTAAATGAGATACAGATGAAAAGTCTAAGGTGTCTAGTATAAAACCAGACTAATTAAAACACAGCTGCATAGAGTGATGTCCAAATGACCCCTCTCTCTGAGGACATACACATTTAACATTTGGCCTTTCCTTAACAGTGTACTTTTAAAATGTGTGTTTTGCATATTCTTAATCAACTCTGGATATTTGAATTATTTTCCCTGGCTGGCTCATGCAAATATGTTTATGACAATAAGCAAAATTATTATCCAAACCTATGCTCTCATGTGGTTGTATCAAAACAAAGATATTCTTGCTTTTGATAATACTCTTTAGGGATGAGCTTCGAGTTTGAATCGAACATCTGCAGTTCGCTCGTTTGATGAAGATCGAACATTATGGGCCGTACGCGCCAAATTCGTGTTGCGTGTCACAGCCCATAATGCACTGCGTCATCGCAGTGCATTGCTGGCTGATGATTGGCCAATCATGCACTATGACCCGCATGCTTTGGCCAATCACAGCGCCGTCAGCACAGAGAGACATAATTGGCCAAAGCCAGGTTGCCTTTGGCCAATCATGGCTCAGGGAGACTAAGTACACGCCCCACACTTTATAAGGCCGCCTGCGTGTCGGCCTTGTGTAGTGTGTTCCGGCGTTCAGAGAGAGACAGAGAAAGAGATAGAGATTGTGGCTTTATTTTAGTTAGCAATAGCTACATTGAGCAAGCAGTTGATTGAGCTAGTTAGATCCAGTATATTTAGTATATATATATATGTAGCGGGTATGTACTTTCTCGGGTGTAATTTAAACCTGGCAGAGACACCAGTGATGTGTAGTTCCCTGCGGCCCAGCGGGTGGCGCCTTTTCGCCCTGGGCTGGGGTTGAACCATTGCTGTGTGCCGTGCCTCCTTTTTGTCCTCCCTCAGCAGCGGTATGGTGGGGCGGGGAACCCGCCGTGCTTGCTGGGAGAGGGTATAAAGGGGCCGGTTATCTTTGTCACGGGGTCGAGTCCCAGGCACCTTCAGCCTGAGGGCGGTGGTTCGCGTCGGTCCTCTAGGCGGCCTAGGCCTAGAGGGTGTCCACAGGTCGTGTTCCATCCCAGGCACCTTTAGCCTGGGATGAGGTACTCGAATGGGGGTCTGGAGCTCAGTGCCCAACACTGAGTTCCGCGAGGGACGGAGGTTCTAGGGAACCCAGGGATTGGGTACCCAAATCCGGAAGGCGTAATGGACCGGGGGGAGCCACTCACTTGAAGACCGGGTGCAGCAGATTGCCAGTGACAGGTGAGCTTCCCATCGGAGACCGCCTGGAAGGAAACCCCCACCCCCGCTCGGAGACCTCAGCCCACTTTCATGGAGGAAAGTGGAGAGTTCATTGTGTCTGGGCCTACTCGCATCCACACCTCCTTGTTTGTTCTGTTCTTTAAGGGAGTCTAACTGATTGTGCTGTTCACTCGAGAAGAATAAAGGAGTGTTGGACTTTAATGGTGTGGGGCTCTTTTCTGGTGGACATTGTTCAAGGTAACTCCAGGTGCACAACACTGACCC
The DNA here is from genome assembly GCA_029206835.1 of Rana muscosa. Classification (NCBI taxonomy): domain Eukaryota; kingdom Metazoa; phylum Chordata; class Amphibia; order Anura; family Ranidae; genus Rana; species Rana muscosa. The sequence goes on along the minus strand of CM055120.1, from coordinate 217,462,868 downwards.
GAAGGTAGAGAAAGAACTTTGCTTACACTGCACGGACACATGTGGTGAAGGCTTGGCGTGGTGACCCCGCTCTCTCCCCTCTAAGGTACCCCTAGACAAGAGAAAGACGAGCTGATGCAAAGAGGGGAGTGAGGAGGCCGCTACATATATACATTGCACACTTTGAATATATATATATATATATATATATATGTATATATATATACTGTAGACAGTTTAGCTAGATCTCATTGCAGAGCGTTCCTGTTATTCTATTCCTACTAATATAAAGGCAGACAGTTGATTGTGCTAACCTGCAGTATATTAAGTCAGTGTACTGTATACTGGGCACAGTGTGCACGTAAAGCTGACTGCAGACTATTCCTTTTCTATTACTAATAATACAGGCAGTTGATTGAGCTAACCTGCAGTATATAAAGTCAGTGTACTGTATACTGGGCACAGTGTGCACGTAAAGGTGACTGCAGACTATTCCTTTTCTACTACTAATACAGGTAGTTGATTGAGCTAATCTGCAGTATATTAAGTCAGTGTACTGTATACTGTGCACAGTGTGCACGTAAAGTTGACCACAGACTATTCCTTTTCTATTACTAATAATACAGGCAGTTGATTGAGCTAACCTGCAGTATATTAAGTCAGTGTAATGTATACTGGGCACAGTGTGCACGTAAAGGTGACTGCAGACTATTCCTTTTCTACTACTAATACAGGCAGTTGATTGAGCTAACCTGCAGTATATTAAGTCAGTGTACTGTGTACTGGGCACAGTGTGCACGTAAAGTTGACCACAGACTATTCCTTTTCTATTACTAATAATACAGGCAGTTGATTGAGCTAACCTGCAGTATATTAAGTCAGTGTAATGTATACTGGGCACAGTGTGCACGTAAAGGTGACTGCAGACTATTCCTTTTCTATTACTAATACAGGCAGTTGATTGAGCTAACCTGCAGTATATTAAGTCAGTGTACTGTATACTGGGCACAGTGTGCACGTAAAGCTGACTGCAGACTATTCCTTTTCTATTACTTATGTAGCACCCTGCTCCCAATGAGTGGGCGCTATATGTTGAAATTTAGTTGTCTGGGCATTCGTTTAGCCAAGAGAGATTGTTTATTTAAATTGTGTTTGGTTGGTTGCATGATTTCCCCCCCACAGGTGGGTGTCGCTGTTACCGCTGGTCAGGGTTGAAAAGGCAGCAGGCTGGACGTATTGGGTATCTGTTTCCCAGCAGCAGCCCAGGGGCGTGGTGAACCCGCTGTGCATGCTGGGAGAGGGTACTTAAGTGACAGACGCAATTAGGGTGGAGGAGAGTTGGGGGTCATCTTCTTCGATCCTCACCTGAGGGCCCTCCTGGCCTCAGGGATGTGTTTGCAGTTAGCGCCTCGGGGCCACGTTGGCCCAAGGCCTCGCAACTGAGATGTAGGCCCAGGTGTCGCTGGGACCTACTGATACAGGGATGATCCTGTGTCGCCTTGCCTGATGGAAGGGACCGAGCAATTGAGGACTCAATTAGAGGATGCACCTGGATCCCAAAATCTACCTCACAGTGCTGCCGGAGCGGCTGAAAGATTCTGGCATTGAGAGCTGTGTTCTTTTTGAGGGAGCTAACCCAGTAAAGAGTTATACAAGTGTAGCGGCTCCCCCTTTTCCCACTTCTCCCTCCTTCTCTCTTTGCGGCTGGCTGACTCGTCTAGGGGTACCAGGGAGAAGAATGGGGGGGGGAACGCACCTCCAGCTCGTACCCTCTGATGTGTGTTATGCAGAGACGTGAGCTAAACCTTTACTTTCGGGTCTGTGATCACGTCCAGGGCTTCTGCTTCTCTTGTGGAGGATGATTGCCCCTGTCACAGGCAGGGGCGCTTAGCTCCCAGTAACTTGAGTTCCACACCAAATAAAGTCCAACACTTATTTATTCTGTTAGAGCAACAAATAGTAGGCTGGTTGAACTTAAAGAACAGACAGGTGTGGGAAGGAGAAGGTCCAGGCACAATCAAAGAATTAAAGTTCTCTCCTGTTCCGTATAGTGCAAACAGGCTTGGCGCACAGTCGCTGCCACCGACCGTGAATTTGGTTTCTGCCACAAACCTTGGTGAAAGTAGAGGTCTCTGCCACAGACCTTGATGATAGGTCCCTGCCACCGACCTGGTTCAGTTGGATCCCCGCCACTGACCACAAGAACATAGAATACCTCCGTTAGGATAAATGGCCCCTGTCAGGCAAAGACATCCATACGGACGGTCTCCAGAGGCCCACACCGTCACCGGCATTATGCTGTACCAGCTCTTCGGGAGGGTCACATCTCTGATCCCTTACGCCCTGGATTCGGGCACCCAATTCCGGGGGCACCCTAGGATTGCTTCATCCCTAGCGGGACCCAGTGGAAGGTACTGGGCCCCAGGCCTTCTTGCAAAGTACCTCACCCCAGGCTTAAGGTGCCTGGGATGAAACTCGACTCCACGTGCCCAGGCCAAGGGCACCTGGACACGGACGAACGGACAGCAGCCCCTAGGCTGAAGGTACCTGGGGCTCAGACTCCTCATGCGCAAGATGTCCGCCCCCTTTATACCCTCTCCCAGCAAGCACATCGGGTTCCCCGCCCCGCCGTACCACTGCTGCAAAAGGACAAAAAGGGCACGGCCCTACAATGGTGGTTCAACCCCAGCCCAAGGCGACAGCGCCACCCAGGGGCCGCAGGGAACTGGACACCATTGATATCTTCCACGAACAAAAAGACAACCATAAAACCCTCGTAATTGTTGCATTTGGGCCATGCTACCGCCCAAGCACTCCCTCTAAATATTGATACTCGCTACACTCACCCCCCGGCAGCTAGACACTGGTCCCCAGTGTCTGGAACAAACCATGTCCCAAAGGAGGGATAATCATGAGCCCGATCCAGAGACCAAAAAAAACAAACACTTGACAACAAATCAGCAAAAAAATTAAAAAAATTTAATTTAATTTAATTGTGCCTGAACCTAACATGGAAAGGAAAAGGGGAAGGGAACAAACACAAAACAGTATGCGTATTACAATAACACAATTGACATTTCCCTCCACCCACATTACTAACTAAGACCCACCCCATTCTCAGCGGTCTTGACGGACGTTCTCCTGCAGAGGGAAAGAAGAAAAACACATAACCCTGACACAACATGTATTTGTTGGAATGAAAAGGTTCCTCCATGAAGAAACCTCTTCCTCCCAAAGAAGTGTGTGTGTGTCGGTGCACAACACTGCCACCTGGTGACAGTGTCGCGGTGAAGACACTTGTGCTGAATTCCAGAGGACATCCACTTCTCTGTGCTTTGGTCCTAATCTAGCTACACCCCAAAGTCCATGATTACTTTGCGGCTGGGAAGAAGTGAGAACAACAACTGCAACAGTCCCCCATTCCTCCAAAGAGCACAACGCTCGTTAAACTCGGGTACAGTTCCTGGGTTCTTCTGGGAAACAAACCCCAGAAAGTTCAGCAAATGCAAGACAAAATAAAGGAGTCTCTTCTCCTACAGGTAGAACCTTGGGTGCAGCAAGACAAGGGGTTTTAGATGCTCATCGAAAGTCTCCAAGTGATACTCCACATCCTCCTTATCCTTCCGACGAATCATCACCTTGTCAGCATGGATGTGCCGACCCAACATCCACTCTGCCTTGCAGTCTTTAAACCTCTGAGAAGCTTTCGGGGAACATGCAAGGTACCTGCGGGCGTGTGCCACTTTAAGGTGTGTCCACACAAAGTCATTGTACCAGCGTTCCCTGCAGACCTCCACCTCATACAACAGTTCCTTCGACAAGTATGGGTATTCCCACCCATACTCGCTGGCAACTTTCTGGCAAAACGATCTCTGCAATCTAGACAAGGGAGGCATCGTAGCACGGTCTCCCTCACCTGGCAGGACAATAGAATCCGGATGACGAGGTGCCTTGACCACCTCCGATTTGGGAATGGGAGCCCGCAGCGGCAGTCTCCTTTCCCCGGTATCAGGTGCCGGTAACACCGGGAACTGAAGGGCATGCAGGGGACTGGATCCCTTATCAGGCGCTGCTGCCTCCACCCGGGGTGTAATATCCCCTTTAGACATAGGTGGGTCCCTTTTGGCATGGGACAAGGACAAGGGTATCTTGTCCCAGCCCTTTTCAGCAAACAGTTCATCTATTGCAACATCCTCTCCCACATCGGAGACCGACTCCAGGTCAGAGGTGTCACACTCTTCTGCGGGTATTCAATTCCCGGTAGACATGGAATCACACCCTCCCGCGGGCTCCGGTAACTGCGGATCCCCAACACCTCCAACAAAACACCAAGTCCCGATCCCCGGCTTACCTCGGCCAACACTTGAGTATAGAGGTCCGGGAATGTTCCCACTGGATCCATCTGGGCCGGGTAAGCGCGGGGGTTGTCCTCCATCACGACCGCTTGAAGCTCTGACCAGACCGATCTTCCTCTTTGGCGATGGGAGCAGGGAAGCTGTGGTGCCCGAGGCAGCATCCTCGGATTTCTCCTCCAGCACTTTGATCGCGACCTTAACAGGAAGTCTCTACAGTGCGCGCAGGGATGGCTGTCCAAACATTGACTTCTCCTTCAAAAGTGGTGGCGCCCGTTGTGCGGCCGAGGTGGAAGACCCGAGGCCTTTCTATGTGTTGCTCCACCTCGAACATGAACTCTCCGCAGGCCTCACAGCGCCCGAATGGCTTCAGCTGAACCACCAGTCCCGAACATCTGGGACAAATCATGCCCAGGGCCTCAACGTCCTTGCAGGTATACAGGGCGAATCATCCCCGGGGCTTGAGCCTAATCCCTGTATCCGTAATCGGAGCAGCAGTTGAAGTCATCCTCGTGGTAGTAGAGACTGGAACCCATGAGGCATTACTGAACATGGTGACCGCTTGCTGCTCCATCACGCACTGAAAAACTGGCGCCAAAGTTCCCACGTGTACCCCTTCACATGGCCGGACTCCTCCCCTTTTGCGCACTAGTTCGCGGGCTTTCTCCATGTCATGCCCACAAACTGTGCAGGGAGGTTGTGCCTGGTGGCGCGTTGGCCAATATGGCCGACCTCCTCGGAACTCCTCTCTTTAAAGTTCAAACTCCGATAGCTTTGGTTCCATGACACAAACACAAATCCCGGACCTGGAGCCCCCAAGTGTAGCGGCACCCCCTTTTCCCACTTCTCCCTCCTTCTCTCTTTGCGTCTAGGGGTACCAGGGAGAAGAAAGGGGGGGGACGCACCACCAGCTCGTGCCCTCTGATGTGTGTTATGCAGAGGCGTGAGCTAAACCTTTACTTTCGGGTCTGTTCACGTCCGGAGCTTCTGCTTCTCTTGTGGAGGATGATTGCCCCTGTCACAGGCAGGGGCGCTTAGCTCCCAGTAACTTGAGTTCCACACCAAATAAAGTCCAACACTTATTTATTCTGTTAGAGCAACAAATAGTAGGCTGGTTGAACTTAAAGAACAGACAGGTGTGGGAAGGAGAAGGTCCAGGCACAATCAAAGAATTAAAGTTCTCTCCTGTTCCGTATAGTGCAAACAGGCTTGGCGCACAGTCGCTGCCACCGACCGTGAATTTGGTTTCTGCCACAAACCTTGGTGAAAGTAGAGGTCTCTGCCACAGACCTTGATGATAGGTCTCTGCCACCCACCTGGTTCAGTTGGATCCCAGCCACTGACCACAAGAACATAGAATACCTCCGTTAGGATAAATGGCCCCTGTCAGGGAAAGACATCCTTACAGACGGTCTCCAGAGGCCCACACCGTCACCTGCATTATGCTGTACCAGCTTTTCGGGAGGATCACATCTCTGGTCCCTTACGCCCTGGATTCGGGCACCCAATTCGGGGGCACCCTAGGAATGCTTCAGCCCTCGCGGGACCCAGTGGAAAGTACGGGGCCCCAGGCCTTCTTGCAAAGTACCTCACCCCAGGCTTAAGGTGCCTGGGATGGAGCTCGACTCCACGTGCCCAGGCCAAGGGCACGTGGACACAGACAAATGGACAGCAGCCCCCAGGCTGAAGGTGCCTGGGGCTCGGACTCCTCATGTGCAAGATGTCCGCCCCCTTTATACCCTCTCCCAGCAAGCACAGCAGGTTCCCCACCCCGCCGTACTGCTGCTGCAAGAGAGAAAAAAGGGCACGGCCCTACAATGGTGGTTCAACCCCAGCCCAAGGCGACAGTGCCACCCAGGGGCCGCAGGGAACTGAACACCATTGATATCTTCCAGGAACAAAAAGACAACCATAAAACCCTCGTAATTGTTGCATTTGGGCCATGCTACCGCCCAAGCACTCCCTCTAAAGATTGATACCCGCTACACAAGTCTGTGGCAGAGACTATTCTATTGATCGAGCTTCGCACCGGCTGCTAGGCCAGTGAGATTGGGCCTATCCGGTGGTGGCTGAGTCCGGCCTGGAGACAGTCGCTCCTCTGGACTTAGGAAGCTTCCGTGATTGACAAGTAAGATACCTGAATCCTCCCCATTCCTCTACCCCCTCTGTTGGAATGTTTTATTCAAATAAAACTCTTGAAAGAGACTTTGTGTCGGTTCAGATATTTCTTATGGATAGACTCTTCAAGGGGAACCCCTGAGCCGAAGATTTGGAACAGTAAGGTAACGTGCAAAGCTGTAGAAAGGATGGTATATCTCTGCTACACTGGTTGGCAGATAATAGCCACAAGGTCTCTAGGAAAAAACTACAATGGTGTCAGGATACTGTAGATTATCTTGGTTTTGTACTCACAAAAGGAGAGAGAAGGCTTGGACTGCACAAAAGTAAATCATCAACATACATTAATAGGACTGAACCATGGCTGGGAGTCCAGGACCGCAAGGTTGCCTGGAGGACCACAGAGTAGACTACAGGAGAGTCTACATAGCCCTGCGGCAATCTGCACCATGTCATCTGGCGGTTTTTAAAGCAGAATGACAGCAGTGGCTGTGTCGACTTAACTGTAGGGAAATTTGAACCGGTAGTCCCCCCTACCCCCACAGACCAGCTTAAAATAACCCAATTGCCACACCCAAAAGACAAAATACGAGGTCTTAACCTATTTCATAATACTTGAGAAAAGCATACAATACTAGTAAATTTCCTTTAGGAAAATTTGAACAGGTAGTCCCCCCTACCCCCACAGACCAGCTTAAAATAACCCAATTGCCACACCCAAAAGACACGGAGTCAGTACTGAGAGATTCCTTCAAACGCATGAAAAAAGACAAGACAGTATTATTTCCCTACAACCGCACAGCTGGTAACTGCGGCGTGGTGGCTACAGCCGGACAGGACGAACTCATCCACTGTTCTTTAAGCCACAGTGGTGGGTTCACTGGAAGCCCTCCAATTTCTACTTTATCGGGGCCCCCGCGCTCCTTATCCTCTGACCCCATCTATGCTCACCACCCTGCGAGCGTGGAAGGCCGGCCTGGCAATCGAAAAATGTAAACCGCAGGAGATCTCCTCTAACGCCCCGATTTGGTTAAATCCCAGCATATCACATTTTTACAACCTCCCAGACCCTTATGCGTGGACAAAACATGGTGTTAAAACTCTATCACACATAGTATCGCATAATGCTCTACTTCCCTTTTCTGACCTTTCCTCCAACTTCAACCTACCTGCCCACTACCTCTTTAGATATTGTCAGCTGTCCCATGCATTTGAGGCACAATTCCCGCGCTCCTCCTGTATCGTGGCCCAGTCGGAGCTGGAGAGAACACTGCGGTCTAACTGTGCGGATAAGCCCACATCACATTTGTACTCATATCTGCTCGGTGTGTCTCTCCCGCCCCTTGACAGGCTGTGGTCCAGCTGGATGAGGGACATCCCCACTCTAGACACTGATGACTTGGATGATGCCTGGTATCTACCTTTTAGATCCCTGGTATCCATTTGTGATAGGGTGGTACAGTACAAGATTGTACATAGGGCATATTTCACCCCACATAGGCTCAATAAGATGGACCCTGCGCACTCGTCGGAGTGTTGGAGATGCAGCGCCTCCCCAGGCGACTTCTCCCACATGTTCTGGCAGTGCCCCGGGATCCAACAATACTGGATCATGGTATTAGACCTAATTAATAGGGTGGCCTCGACCTCCATTCAGCTGAAGATGGAGGTCTGTCTCTTGGGTATCATTGAACCCCTTGTCCCGTCATCTACCGGACGTATTCTGGTCAGCCTCCTGCTCTTTTATGCTTGCAAAAATATTGCCATGCATTGGAAAAAACCCACCCCCCCCAGTCAGTATTACAGTGGAAACGCTTAGTGAATGCCAGCCTTCCCCTTTATAAAGACACGTATGCCAACAAAGGGTGTTTTTTGAAATATAATAGGGTATGGCGCACATGGTTGGCAGAACCGGAAACTGTCGGCTGATATGTGCTGCATGATATGCATAGCCGTTTTTTGAGATCTAGTGGACGTACATTTGCTATGCTATATGCTGTGAAGCCCTGCCTGTATTGCCATGATATACTGTATGCACCTGTTCTATGAGGACGTTGTACGTGCCTGAGCAATGTTTTTCTTTGTTTTGTTGTCTCTTCTTTTTATTTCTTTTTTATATACTTTTTATTTTTGTATGTCTTTGTATTTGAAAATCTCCAATAAAAACAAATGAAAAAAAAAAAAAAAAAGTAACGTGCAAAGACCCACAACTAACCAGCAGCTCCTACGGGGGTACCTCTACACTAATAATACAGGCAGTTTATTTAGCTAACCTGCGGTATATTAAGTTAGTGTACTGTATTTTTTATTTTTTGGGTGTGGGGTGGTGGGAATAAATAGGGTTTGTGTTATGAGTAATAGAAGGGGCAAGATGGCTCTAGAAGCCTGGTAAGGTATATTTATCCCTTTCTTTTTTTTTCACTAATAATTAGGGATACTTGGTGGGGTAGGGTGTATAGCCCCTAATTACATATGGGTGGGAGGGTGGTAGAATAGATATGCAATAGAAGGGGGAAGATATTTTAGTGAACATTGTAAGGTTTACTGGTCCTTCCTTCTTCCCCTCTTTTTTTTTTTTGGGGGGGGGGGGGGTGAAGGTTTATCAATGGTGGGGATGGAGGGGGAGGGGATTTAATTTAGGGGGGGAAGGGAGGGGGGAAAAGGAGGAAAAAAATTGGGAAATTTTTTTTTGTTTTGTTTTGTTTTGTTTTTGGGATGGGGGGATACTAGATCAAAATTTATGTGATGTTAATGTATGATGTTATGTATGTCAATAATTATGTGTTAAATAAAAAAAAAAAAGATTATAAAAAAAAGTCAGTGTACTGTATACTGGGCACAGTGGGCACGTAAAGCTGACTGCAGACTATTCCTTTTCTATTACTAATAATAAAGGCAGTTGATTGAGCTAACCTGCAGTATATTAAATTCAGTGTACTGTATACTGGACACAGTGTGCAGCTAAAGCTGACTACAGACAATTCCTTGTGTACCTATTCCAATACATCAAATACAGTATGCCTGAGAGGCCAACATGGAGAGGCAGACACTCGCAGGCCAATAAAAGAGGGCAAGCAGGCTCTGTGTCTAGAGGCAACAGTGCTGGTCGTGGACACGGTGCATCCTCATCAGCACGTGGCCGTGGGGCACGCGTGGCCTTTTTTTCGGCAGCTGGCCTTGTTGAGCCGCAACATCCTCCTCATCCTCTCTCACCCAGGCTTAGGGTACTTTGTCTGCCAAAGCAGCTGCCAAAGCAGCCTCTTCCCTCGGCTCAATGGCATCAGTCACTCCTTCCCTAGCCCCACCATGTCCTGAGGAGTCCCCCGAACTGTTTGACTACAGTGTTGGGTACATGCTGCAGGAGGATGCGCAGCGTTTTGAAGGCTCCAATGATGTTACCCAGCTTGAGGAAGGGCAGTAACGTGAGCCCATAGAGAGGGGGTGCCCAAGAAGGACAACAAACTGGCAGTCATGTTCCCCCAGCTGCAGCATACTGCCAGGTTTGCTCCAGTGACAATGAGGGAGGGGATGATGAGGTCACTGACTCTACGTGGGTGCCTGATAGGAGAGAGGAGGAGGAGGAGGAGGAGGCACATCTCCAACGAGGCAGGATGCCCTCCAGGGGCCAGCTTAAGGGCAGCCAACCGACTGCATCACACCGCAGAGCTCCGCATGTGCAGGGCACTGCTGCCTCTGCGTGTTATTCCAAAAGTTCTTTGGTGTGGGCCTTTTTTGAGACGTGTGCAGCAGATCGCACCGTTGCTATTTGCAACATATGTCTGAAGAGTATCTCGCATGGCCAAAACATCAGCCGCTTGGGCACCACATGCTTGACCAGACATATGTCGACCTGCCGTGCAGTCCGTTGGCAAGCATACTAAAAGACCCACACCAAAGAAGAAAGCGAACCTCTCCTTGTTCCTCATCAGCTGGGATCTCCAACCCCACTATACCTTCAGTCCTCTCAGAAACCTGCACTGAGAGGAATGAAGGTGTAGAATTAGGTGTGCAACTACCAAGTACTTGCAGGCAATCTGCTATCGGTACACCAACGTCCGATTGTACCAGGCAAACTTCCCTGCCCCAGCTGCTGCACCGCCCTTCCGTGAGTTTGTGGAATGTGCGGTACCTCAGTGGCAGGTTCCCAAACACCGCTTTTTTTCACGGAAGGCGATTCCGGCTCTCTACCGGCATGTGGAAGGCAATGTCTTGGCCTCGCTGGACAGGGCGGTCAGCGGTAAGGTGCATATTACCGCTGACTCATGGTCCAGCAGGCATGGACAGGGACGTTACCTATCTTTCACGGCGCACTGGGTGACTCTGCTGGCAGCTGGGAAGGATGCAGGACAGGGTGCAGTAGTGTTGGAGGTTGTCCCGCCTCCATGCCTCCAAAATGCTACAAGTGGTGATTCTGACACACCTCTCTCCTCCACCCCCTCCTCTTCTTCTATCTCCAGGGCCTCTTCCTGTGCTGATTTGTCCTCGGAACTAGCGGTGCTCCGTAGGCGTTCAAGGGGCTACGCAAGTACGCAGGCAAAAAGATGCCATGCAGTGCTTGAGCTGGTGGGGACAGGAGCCACACTGGGGCAGAGATTCTGTCAGCTCTGCAGAGGCAGGCTCAGAGGTGGTTGACGCCACGCCAGCTTAAGCCAGGAATGGTGGTTTGCGACAATGGCACCAACCTCCTCTCCGCCCTCCGACAGGGACACCTGATACATGTGCCCTGTTTGGCTCACGTCCTTAACTTGGTGGTGCAGCAGTTCTTGGGCAGGTACCCGGGCTTACAGGATGTCCTGAGGCAGGGCAGGAAAGTCTGTGTGCATTTCCGCCGGTCATATAATGCCAGTGCTCGGCTGTCTGACCTCCAAAAAGGAATACAACCTGCCCAAGAACCGCCTAATCTGTGACATGCCTACTGTGGAACTCAATGTTGGCCATGCTACAGCGGCTGCACACGCAGCAGAGGGAAATCAATGAGTACCTGTGCGATTATGGCACCAGGACAGGGTCAGGGGAGCTTGTTTTTTTTGCCACGCCAGTGGGTCATGATTAGGGTTGCATGCACTGTCCTGTCACCATTTAAGAAGGCCACGAGGATCGTGAGCAGTGACAGTGCATGCATCAGTGACACTGTCCCTCTTGTCCACCTGTTGGAGCACATGCTGCGTGGAATAATGGACAGGACACTTGAGGCAGAACAGAGGGAGGAAGAGGAGGACTTCCTTATATTTCAAGGCTCCCTTTATCCAGAGAGTGTTCCTGCTGGCCCGCCGATTACACAGGAAGATGACGAGGAGGAGGAGGAGAATTGTGTCATCATGGAGGTGGAGCTTAGCACTCAGCATCAGCAGCAGTCTTCAAGGGATCATTTACAGTACCAAGAAACCCATGGACTTGTACGTAGCTGGGAGGAGGTGGCTGCGGATCATGTCGTCTTTAGTGACCCAGAGGACTCAGGACCGAATGCCTTATCAAACCTATGCTGCATGGCCTCCCTGATCCTGCAAAGCCTGTGAAAGGATCCTCGTATTCGTGGTATCAAGGAGAGGGATCATTACTGGCTGGCAACCCTCCTTGACCTACATTACAAGGGTAAGGTTGAAGACCTTATCCAGCCATTGCAGAGGGAGCAGAGGATGAAACATTTTCGGAAGGCCTTGCAGAAAGGTTTGTGCAACGCTTTTCCAGAGCCTGGGAGATTACAAATTCCTGGTCCTGGACAACGTGTTGCTGAGGCTTCGGTCAGTCACAGAAGGAACAGTGGAGGAGGTGACCGTCTGACCGATGCGTTCAGACAATTTTTTCGTTCGCAGCCCCAAGGTCTGATCGGTTCCAGCAACCATTGTCAGCGTCTGATTCACATGGTGCAGGAATACCTAGGGGCAAGATCAGACTTGGACACCTTTCCCACTGAAAATCCTCTGGGTTACTGGGTCTTGAGGATTGATCACTGGCCAGAGCTTGCACAGTATGCAATTGAGCTACTGGCCTGTCCTGCATCCAGCGTTCTTTCGGAACACACATTCAGTGCTGGAGGCTTTGTAACCGATCACAGGGTGCACCTGTCCACCGACTCGGGCGATCGGCTGACCTTCATAAAAATGAATCAGTCTTGGATCACCAGCTACCAAGCCAAGAAGAAAAAAGAAAGGCACACCAGCCTCGTGCATCATCGTTGGATAAATTTATTTTAAAAAAAAAGGACAAAGGAATCCTACTTACAAACATACGCAAAAAACATGCATTTAAAAAGAATCCACAAGGTCGCAGCGATGCGTCCAAAGCTAACCCACTCAAATCGGTCACGGAGGGATTGACAGAGGTCACTGCCGGCTGACGCGTTTCTAAGACAAGTCTTCTTCCTCAGAGCTCAGCCCAAAATAAATGTATCCAACGATGATGCACGAGGCTGGTGCGCCTTTCTTTTTTCTTCTTGTCATTTACCGCTAGGATACCCCTATCCGTGAAGGCAGCAAAGCCAAATGTCATCTATCTTTCCATCTACAGACTGTCTGGTGTTCCACTTGTGCGCAGGAGTTTTGTTTTTTGTTATACCAGCTACCAAGCACCTGATGCTGATGTAACCGAATAATTTTTTTTTGAATGTGAGTTCCCTTAAAGACTGCCTATGCTGATGCTCAGTGACTATCCTGTTATGCAGAGTGACTATCCTCTTCCTACTCAATGTTCATGTTGATAGCTTGTAAGAACATTTTTGGTTCTGGGCACCGCCACCAGTGGCTAAGGCCCAATTTTTCTGCCCCTGTTTAACAGGGGCGTGAAATTAAAATTTTTGCTGCAATACTTTTCAGCAGGGCTCATTCCTGCGCTCCAAGTAGAGTATCTGTGAGGGGTTTCAGTGTTGTGGCACCAGTGCCTAAGGCCCAATTTTTCTGTCCCTGTTTAGCAGGGGCATGTAATTACACATTTTGCTGTAATACTTTGCAACAGGGCTCATTCCTGCGCTCTAACTAAAGTATCTGTGAGGGGTTGCAGTGTTGTGGCACCAGCACCAGTGCCTTAGGCCCAATTCTTCTGCCCCTGTTCAACAGGAGCATGTAATTACAATTCTTGATCTAATATTTCACATCAGGGCCCATTCCTGCGCCCACCAAGAGTAACTGTGAGGGCTTACAGTGTTGTGGCAACACCACCACCAAAGGCCCAATTTTTCTGCCCCTGTTCAACAGGTGCATGTAATTACAATTCTTGATATAATATTTCACAGCAGGGCCCGTTCCAGCGCCCACCAAGAGTAACTGTGAGGACTTACAGTGTTGTGGCACCAGCACCACCACCACCAAAGGTCCAATTTTTCTGCCACTGTTCAACAATGGCATGTAATTACAATTCTTGATATAATAGTTCACAGCAGGGCATTCCATCGCCCACCAAGAGTAACTGTGAGGGCTTACAGTGTTGTGGCAACACCAACACCTAAGGCCCAAATTTCTGCAGAGTACATAGAGCAGGCCCCTACTTTCAAACATCCGACTTTCAAATGACTCCTACTTACAAACTGAGGGAGACAACAGGAAGTGTGAGGAAATCTACCCCTAGGAAGGGAAATTCTCTCCTGTAAGAGTTAATATGGGAAAAAGGCGTCTCCTCTCCACTGATGCTTTATTACCAATCCTTGTTTCCTTAAAAACCCCACATTTACAAAATCCAATTGTCATTGGGACAGAAAGTGAGGTGAAATGTTCTGAACAGGTGCACAGACAGCAAAACAAATGTTACAGGGGTGATAACCCTTCCCTATCTTTTCCAAAAAGCTTAAAAATAGATTTTTTGGCTGGAGCTACACTTTAAAAATGTACCAGTTCAAAATTACAAACAGATTCTACTTAAGAACAAACCTACAATCCCTGTCTTGTTTGCACCGCCTGTATACTGCTGTTCAGAGTATATAGGTTCTGGTGGCCCCACACCTTTCCTTTTTTTAATTTGGGTGCAGGGTTTACCTTAATATCCATACAAGACCCAAAGGGCCTGGTAATGGGCTGGGGGGAGGGGGGTACCCATGCCATTTTTCTCAGTGATTTGCATCCATATTGCCGGGACCAGACATTACATTAAAGCCACAAGCAGTTTTAAATGACTTTTATTCCTTTAGAAATGTCATTTTGTGCAGGGACAGTTATAAACACGGTAAACACGTGCCACTTCACAGGCATACTATAGACACCCCCAAGGAACGATATTTAACCACTTAAGCCCCGGACCATTTGGTAGCTAAAGGACCAGAGGTGATTTCAGAATTTTGCACTGCACTGCTTTAACTGTAAATTGTGCGGACATGCAATGTTGTACCCAAACTAAATTTGCGTCCTTTTCTTGCCACAAATAGAGCTTTCTTTTAATGGTATTTGATTGCCTCTGCGGTTTTTATTTTTTGCGATATAAACCGAAAAAGACCGAAAATTTTGAAAAAAAATGATATTTTCTACTTTTTTGTTATAAGAAAAATCAAATAAACTCAATTTTAGTTATACATTTAGGCCACATGTCTTTAGTAAAAAAAAATGTCAATAAGCGTATATTTATTGGTTTGCGCAAAAGTTATAGCGTCTACAAACTAGGGTACATTTTCTGGATTTTACACAGCTTTTAATTTATGACTGCCTATCTCATTTCTTGAGGTGCTAAAATGGCAGGGCAGTACAAAACCCCCCCAAATGACCCCATTTCGGAAAGTAGACATCCCAAGGAAAATGCTGAGAGGCATGTTGAGCCCATTGAATATTTTTTTTTTCTCAAGTGATTGAATAATGACTAAAAAAAAATAAAAATTACAAAAAGTTGTCACTAAATGATATATTGCTCACACGTGCCATGGTTATATGTGGAATTGCACCCCAAAATACATTTTGCTGCTTCTCCTGAGTACAGGGATACCACATGTGTGGGACTTTTTGGGAGCCTAGCCGCGGACGGGCCCCCGGAAACCAAGCACCGCCTTCAGGATTTCTAAGGGCGCAAATTTTTGATTTCACTCCTCACTACCTATCACAGTTTTGAAGGCCATAAAATGCCAAAATAGCACAAACCCCCCCCCCAAATGACCCCATTTTAGAAAGTAGACACCGCAAGGAAATTGCTGAGAGGCCTGTTGAGCCCATTGAATATTTTTATTTTTTTTGTCCCAAGTGATTGAATAATGACAAAAAAAATAAAAAATTACAAAAAGTTGTCACTAAATGATATATTGCTCACACATGCCATGGTTATATGTGGAATTGCAACCCAAAATACATTTTGCTGCTTCTCCTGAGTACGGGGATACCACATGTGTGGGACTTTTTGGGAGCCTAGCCGCGTACGGGCCCCCGGAAACCAAGCACCGCCTTCAGGATTTCTAAGGGCACAAATTTTTGATTTCACTCCTCACTACCTATCACAGTTTTGAAGGCCATAAAATGCCAAAATAGCACAAACCCCCCCCAAATGACCCCATTTTAGAAAGTAGACACCCCAAGGAAATTGCTGAGAGGCCTGTTGAGCCCATTTAATATTTTTTTTTTGTCCCAAGTGATTGAATAATGACAAAAAAAATAAAAATTACAAAACCCCCCCAAATGACCCCATTTTGGAAAGTAGACACCCCAAGCTATTTGCTGAGAGGCATGGTGAGTATTTTACAGCTCTCATTTGTTTTTGAAAATGAAGAAAGAAAATATATTTTTTTTCAATTTTCAAAACTTTGTGACAAAAAGCGAGATCTGCAAAATACTCACAATATCTCTCAGCAAATAGCTTGGGGTGTCTACTTTCCAAAATTGGGTCATTTGGGGGGGGGGGGGGGGGGTTTGTGCCATCTGGGCATTCCATGGCCTCCGAAACTGTGATAGGCAGTGAGAAGTGAAATCAAAAATTTACACCCTTAGAAAGCCTGAAGGCAGTGCTTGGTTTTTGGGGTCCCGTACGCGGCTAGGCTCCCAAAAAGTCTCACACATGTGGTATCCCCGTACTCAGGAGAAGCAACAGAATGTATTTTGGGGTGTAATTCCACATATGCCCATGGCATGTTTGAGCAATATATCATTTAGTGACAACTTTGTGCAAAAAAAATAAAACATTTTTTTCTTTTTTTGGCATTTTATACACAACATTAGGAAGCTTACATCCACTCTTCTAACCACTTGAAGACAAAGCCCTTTTTGACACTTTTTGTTTACATGAAAACATTTTTTTTTTTTTGCAAGAAAATTATGTTGAACCCCCAATCATTATATATATTTTTAAAGCAAAGGCCCTACAGATTAAAATGGTGGGTGTTTCATTTTTTTTCTACACAGTATTTGCGCAGCGAATTTTCAAACGCATTTTTTGGGGAAAAATACACTTTTTTAAATTTTAATGCACTAAAGCACACTATATTGCCCAATGTTTGATGAAATAAAAAAGATGATCTTAGGCCGAGTACATAGATACCAAACACGGCATGCTTTAAAATTTCGCACAAACGTGCATTGGCGACAAACTACATACATTTTTAAAAGCCTTTACAGGTTACCCCGTTAGATTTACAGAGGAGGTCTAGTGCTAAAATTACTGCCCTCGATCTGACCTTCGCGGTGATACCTCACATGCATGGTGCAATTGCTGTTTACATATGACGCCAGACTGACGCTTGCGTTCGCCATTGGGCAAGAGCAGGGCAGGACAGGGGTGCTTTTTTTTTTTTTTTTTTAATATTCATTTTGCTTTTTTATTTTATTTTTAAATTGTTCCTTCCATATTTTTTTTTATTTTTTATCATTTTTATTGTTATCTCAGGGAATGTAAATATCCCCTATGATAGCAATAGGTAGTGACAGGTACTCTTTTTTTGAAAAAACTGGGGTCTTCTAGACCCTAGATCTTTCCTCTGCCCTCAAAGCATCTGACCACACCAAGATCGGTGTGATAAAATGCTTTCCCAATTTCCCAATGGCGCATTTTATATCCGGGGGGGGGACATTCCCTCCCACTGCTTGTAAAAGCAGTCCAGAGGCTAATTAGCCACTAGGATTGCTTTTACATGAAAGCCGGCCGCTGGCTGAAAATAATGATACCAAGATGATACCTAAACCCGCAGGCATCATTCTGGTATAAACATTCAAAGTCCAGCAACATACCAGTACGTTGCTGGTCCTTGTTGGACATGTATTGTAATCTTTTTTTTTTATGCAGCCAGTTGGCTGAACGAAAAAAGAGATTGAACGGTGGGTATGCCCACCATTAGAATACCGCCCTTCATCCACCCACTTCGATTGATGGGCATACATGCACCATTTATATATGCCGAAGCATGGGGGCATCCTCCCGCAAAAAAGTTATGCCGCACACACATGGTCGGACTTTTCCACGGGCAAGCCTCCGTCGGAATTTCGACCGCATGTACGCGGCATTAGGAGCAAAATAGCTCCTCCGCCCCTGCTGCCCCAATGCTTCGGCATATATGCTTTTTTTTTTAACTGTGGTGGTGAAATCACCTCCCACAGCACTGGAGTCGCAGGGATCAGGCCTGTCTCTGCGAACGCTGCAGTTATGTGTGTTGTGTTTTGTAAGTGACAGTGATCGATCGATACTGCACTTGGGTGGGCTGCGTGGAGGGGCAAAACGCAGGTGCTAGCAGGTATCTGGGCTGATCCCGCTAACACTGCGTTTTTGGGAACCCTAAACTGCTGGGGACGCTAGTATAGATCTGATCAGATCAGATATTGATCTGATCAGATACTATACCACTAAGGGGGGTGTATGCTTCACGCGTGGGTGTTAGCGTTACTGGCACTAACCTGACGCTGCCTGGGGTGTGACGCAGACCCTCTCTGACGCTAAAACCTAATTGATATCACCCGCCGGGCGATCAGGGGGTTAAACCTTTATTGGGTTATATATATGGCGGGTGCCCTGACACTATAAAAAGCAAACTAACTAACCAGCGTCACCCGTAACACTTATATGGTGATCACTGGTGAAAGGGTTAACTAGGGGCAATCAGGGGGTTAAACCTTTATTAGATAATATATGGGGGTACCTGACGCTATAAAAACCTGCGGCGAACTTAAAAAAAATTACTGGCTACCGATCGGCATCACCGACACTAAGACAGCGATCAGAAAAACGATCGCTTAGCGACAGTGGTGATAGGGGGTGAAAGGGTTACTTGGGGGGGCAATCAAGGGGGTTAAACCTTTATTAGATAATATATGGGGGTACCTGACACTATAAAAACCTGCGGCAAACCTAAAAAAAATTACTGGCTACCGAGCTGCATCACCGACACTAAGACAGCGATCAGAAAAACGATCGCTTAGCGACAGTGGTGATAGGGGGTGAAAGGGTTACCTGGGGGGCGATCAAGGGGGTTAAACCTTTATTAGATAATATATGGGGGTACCTGACGCTATAAAAACCTGCGGCGAACCTAAAAAAAATTACTGGCTACCGATCTGCATCACCGACGCTAAGACAGCGATCAGAAAAACGATCCCTTAGCGACAGTGGTGATAGGGGGTGAAAGGGTTACCTGGGGGGCGATCAAGGGGGTTAAACCTTTATTAGATAATTTATGGGGGTACCTGACGCTCTAAAAACCTGCGGCGAACCTAAAAAAATTACTGGCTACCGATCTGCATCACCGACGCTAAGACAGCGATCAGAAAAACGATCGCTTAGCGACAGTGGTGATAGGGGGTGAAAGGGTTACCTGGGGGGTGATCAAGAGGGTTAAACCTTTATTAGATAATTTATGGGGGTACCTGACGCTCTAAAAACCTGCGGCGAACCTAAAAAAAAATACTGGCTACCGATCTGCATCACCGACGCTAAGACAGTGATCAGAAAAACGATCGCTTAGCGACAGTGGTGATAGGGGGTGAAAGGGTTACCTGGGGGGGGGGCGATCAAGGGGGTTAAACCTTTATTAGATAATTTATGGGGGTACCTGACGCTATAAAAACCTGCGGCGAACCTAAAAAAATTTACTGGCTACCGATCTGCATCACCGACGCTAAGACAGCGATCAGAAAAATTATCGCTTAGCGACAGTGGTGATAGGGGGTGAAAGGGTTACCTGGGGGGCGATCAAGGGGGTTAAACCTTTATTAGATAATTTATGGGGGTACCTGACGCTATAAAAACCTGCGGCGAACCTAAAAAAAAATACTGGCTACCGATCTGTATCACCGACGCTAAGACAGCGATCAGAAAAATGATCGCTTAGCGACAGTGGTGATAGGGGGTGAAAGGGTTACCTGGGGGGCGATCAAGGGGGTTAAACCTTTATTAGATCATTTATGGGGGTACCTGACGCTATAAAAACCTGCGGCGAACCTAAAAAAAGTTACTGGCTACCGATCTGCATCACCGACGCTAAGACAGCGATCAGAAAAATGATCGCTTAGCGACAGTGGTGATAGGGGGTGAAAGGGTTACCTGGGGGGCGATCAAGGGGGTTAAACCTTTATTAGATAATATATGGGGGTACCTGACGCTATAAAAACCTGCAGCGAACTTAAAAAAAAATACTGGCTACCGATCGGCATCACCAACACTAAGACAGCGATCAGAAAAACGATCGCTTAGCGACAGTGGTGATAGGGGTGAAAGGGTTACTTGGGGGGGGCGATCAAGGGGGTTAAACCTTTATTAGATAATATAGGGGGGTACCTGACGCTATAAAAACCTGCGGCGAACCTAAAAAAAATTACTGGCTACCGATCTGCATTACCGACACTAAGACAGCGATCAGAAAAATGATCGCGCTTAGCGACAGTGGTGATAGGGGGTGAAAGGGTTACCTGGGGGCGATCAAGGGGGTTAAACCTTTATTAGATAATATATGGGGGTACCTGACGCTATAAAAACCTGCGGCGAACCTAAAAAAAATTACTGGCTACCGATCTGCATCACCGACGCTAAGACAGCGATCAGAAAAATGATCGCTTAGCGACAGTGGTGATAGGGGGTGAAAGGGTTACCTGGGGGGCGATCAAGAGGGTTAAACCTTTATTAGATAATTTATGGGGGTACCTGACGCTCTAAAAACTTGCGGCGAACCTAAAACAAATTACTGGCTACCGATCTGCATCACCGACGCTAAGACAGCGATCAGAAAAACGATCGCTTAGCGACAGTGGTGATAGGGGGTGAAAGGGTTACCTGGGGGGGGCGATCAAGGGGGTTAAACCTTTATTAGATAATTTATGGGGGTACCTGACGCTATTAAAACCTGCGGCGAACCTAAAAAAATTTACTGGCTACCGATCTGCATCACCGACGCTAAGACAGCGATCAGAAAAATGATCGCTTAGCGACAGTGGTGATAGGGGGTGAAAGGGTTACCTGTGGGGCGATCAAGGGGGTTAAACCTTTATTAGATCATTTATGGGGGTACCTGACGCTATAAAAACCTGCGGCGAACCTAAAAAAATTACTGGCTACCGATCTGCATCACCGACGCTAAGACAGCGTTCAGAAAAATGATCGCTTAGCGACAGTGGTGATAGGGGGTGTAAGGGTTACCTGGGGGGCGATCAAGGGGGTTAAACCTTTATTAGATCATTTATGGGGGTACCTGACGCTATAAAAACCTGCGGCGAACCTAAAAAAATTACTGGCTACCGATCTGCATCACCGACGCTAAGACAGCGTTCAGAAAAATGATCGCTTAGCGACAGTGGTGATAGGGGGTGAAAGGGGTATCTGGGGGGTGATCAGGGGGTTAAACCTTTATTAGGGGGGGTTAGGGGGCTACACTGAACCTAAAACTAAACTGTAGTGACACTTTTACAGTCACAAATGTCACTGATTGCAGTGATCAGTAAATAAATGGTCACTGCAATCAGTGACACTGTGACTGGGGGCTGGGGGGTGATCTGGGGGGGGCTGGGGGGGGCGATTTGTGTGCCTATGTGTCCTGGTGTCAGTGTGCTGTTTGTGCACTAACCTGTGTGTCTTCTCTTGTACGGCGCTCAGTATATGTGAGCGCCGCATGAGAGATGACATCACTTCCTCCTGCTTCCTCTGCCTGTGTAAACATTACACAGCAGAGGGAGCATTTTCATTCGCCGGGAGCGATCGCGCGGGGGGGGGGGAGTGGCCGGAATCGAACGGCTGTCCCCTCATCTCTGATCGCTCCCCAACGAATACCGACCGCTCACTGTATAGGAGGGGGGTCCGATCGGACCCCCCAACTGTACAAAGGCAATCACGTACACTGTACGTGATTGTGCCTGTCGGTGCCATTCTGCCGACGTACATATACAGTGAGCGGTCGTTAAGTGGTTAAAAGGAATATTTCACTTTTATTTTTTCACTTTAAGCATCATTAAAATCACTGCTCCTGAAAAAACGTCTGTTTTTAAAACTGTTTTTTGCATTGATACATGTACCCTGGGGCAGGACCCGGGTCCCCAAACCCTTTTTAGGACAATAACTTGCATATTAGTAGGGATAAGCCGAACACCCTTCAGTTCGGTTCGCACCAAAACATGCGAACAGTCAAATTTAAATTTGTTCTAACATCTGAACCCCGTTAAAGTCTATGGGACACGAACATGAAAAATCAAAAGTGCTAATTTTAAAGGCTTATATGCAAGTTATTGTCATAAAAAGTGTTTGGGAACCCGGGTCCTGCCCCAGGGTACATGAATCAATGCAAAAAAAGTTTTAAAAACTGACGTTTTTTAGGGAGCAGTGATTTTAATAATGCTTAAAGTGAAACAATAAAAGTGAAATATTCCTTTAAATTTCGTACCTGGGAAAATGAAATTTTTACCTTTGTTTTTGTATATATTTCAGAATTCCCCTGTTTGGGTACCGAGATATGTTTTTAAAAAAATAGATAGTCTCATAACAACTTTCCTATGGCAGGGACGACGCCCTCGAATTAAATTCCGGGTGTTACAACTGCCGTGGAAACAAGGGGGACTGGCGGTCCCGGACTTCCACCGGTATTTCTTAGCCGGTCAGCTAGTATTTGTCCACAGGTGGTTCACTCTACCTGAGGACGACACTGCTAATACGCTGGAGGCGGCTGTTGTGGGTTCGTATGAGGCACTGAAGCATCTCCCGCTTCGGGGAATCAGGGCTCCGTATAGGCTCACGATATCCATGCGTGCCGCCTGTAGGGCATGGGTGGCAGTGAATAAGGTGGGTGGTGCCTCTGAAATGTCTCCTTACACACCACTTTGGAAGAATCCTCAGCTAGCACACTTTTGTGAGTACCCCGATCCAGTCACCTGGACTAAATATAGCATTAAGACTCTGAGGGACATAGTGGGGGGTGGGAAACTCTTACAGTTTGACGCCCTTAAAGCCAAGTTTGATCTGCCCAACACGCACTTGTTTCGTTTTCTTCAGCTCAGACATGCATTTAAGGCCCAATTTGGAGATATTGGTATCACCATGCAAACTAGTGATATGGAGTCTTTACTGAGAGAGGACACTTTAGACAAGGCCTTGTCTAAAATATATAAACAGCTGTTCAGTGAGGGAGGTGATCTCCTGGCAAAGTGTAGGGCGGCGTGGGGTGAGGTGTTCCCCCAGATGGACAGGGATGACTGGGATGATGTATGGGACATTAATTTTACTAGATTGGTCTCTGCTAGGGACCAACTCATTCAATTTAAATTCCTGCATCGCATCTATCTTACGCAGGCTAGACTGGCCAAGATATTCCCTACACAGTCTCCTTGTTGCTGGTGGTGCAGTTTTCCTCACGGCCGATTTCATGCATGTCTTTTGGAATTGCTCATTCATCCAGGGGTTCTGGAGAGGGGTTGCCGACTGCATAGCTGGGGTGACTGCCATCCAGGTACAGCCTTCAATTGAGGTATGCCTCTTGGGACTGGTAGACAATCTAGCCCCAAGGAGAGCGACTCGTGCTCTGTTAACGATTCTCATATATTACGCCAGGAAACTGATAGTGTTATCATGGAAAAAGCCCAATCCGCCCACTGTATCAGCATGGAAGGGGGTGGTGAATAGAGCTGTACCGCTGTACAAAGCTACGTATGCTAGTAGGGGCGCACCTCAGAAATTTGATAAAGTATGGGGCAGTTGGATGAATAGTGAACTTACGGTGGCGGATTGAGTGGCACCCATTATAAATGCACTTGCAGTAAGAGTTGAATATGATTGTGATTATGTGACATTTCCAAACAACATATAGACTGTGACTGAGTTAAAGTGACTTTATAACTGTATTATTCCTGTTGATGGGTGGGGGTCTGGAGGGAGGGAGAGGGAGCCAATGCTGAAGAATTGTATATAGTTTGTGTTTGTGTATGGCCCACTGGGTCTGTTTGTTATTTCAAAGCTATAAATAAAACTTTAAAAAAATAAAAAAATAAATTCGTACCTGGGGGGTGTATATAGTATGCCTGTAAAGCAGCGCTTAGTCCTTTGCTTAGAACAGTCTCTGCACAAAATGTAATTTCTGAAGGAAAAAAAGTCATTTAAAAGTACTCGCGGCTGTAATGAATTGCTGGTCCCGGCAATACAGAGAAAAGTCTTTGAAAGTCATTGATAAAAAAAAAGTGGCGTGGGTTTCCCCCCAAATATCCATACCAGATCCTGCAGGTCACCCACACGTCACTGGGAAAGCCCGGGTTTCCCCTTGCGTCAGAGGGGGACGGGGTCACGTGACGGGTGGCCCCGCCCTCAGCTACATAAGAGCTGTCACTGGCTGAAGCCGCGTCATTCCCAGGGTGTCTTATCCCAACTGTGTCTGTGTGTTTTTTTAAAATTTTTTACACTTTCTTTGTCAAATGGTAGGGGTACAATGTACCCGTTACCAATTCACATAGGAGGGGGGCCGGGATCTGAGGGTCCCCTTTGTTAAAGAGGTCTTCCAGATTCCGATAAGCCCCCCACCCGCAGACCACCACAACCACTGGGCAAGGGTTGTGGGGATGAGGCCCTTGTCCCCATCAACATGGGGACATCCTCCCCATGTTGAGGGCATGTGGCCTGGTACGGTTCAGGAGGGGGGATGGCCGCTCTCTCGCCCCCCTCTTTTCCTGCGGCCTGTCAGGTTGCGTGCTCGGATAAGGGTCTGGTATGGATTTTTAGGGGGAACCCCACGCCATTTTTTTTTCAATTTGGCGCAGAGTTACCCTTAAAATCCATACCAGACCTGAAGGGTCTGTTATATATATATATTGGTAGAAACCTCACGGCATTTTTTTAAAAAAAAATTCAGCAGGGTTCCCCTTAATATCCATACCAGACCTGAAGGGCCTAGTAATTGAATTTGGGGGGACCCCCACGCATTTTTTTTTTTATCAATGACTTTCGATGACTTTTCTCTGTATTGCTGGGACCGGCAATTCATTATAGCCGCGAGTACTTTTAAATGACTTTTTTTCCTTCAGAAATGACATTTTGTGCAGAGACTGTTCTAAGCACGGTAAACATGTGCTGCTTTACAGGCATACTATATACACCCCCCAGGTATGAAATTTAAAGGAATATTTCACTTTTATTGTTTCACTTTAAGCATTATTAAAATCACTGCTCCCGAAAAAACTGCCATTTTTAAAACTTTTTTTTGCATTGATACATGTCCCCTGGGGCAGGACCCGGGTCCCCAAACACTTTTTATTACAATAACTTGCATATAAGCCTTTAAAATTAGCACTTTAGAGTCCTCCCATAGACTTTTACAGGGTGTTCCGCGGCTTTTCGAATTTGCCGCGAACACCCCAAATTGTTCGCTGTTCGCCGAACAGGCGAACAGGCAATGTTCGAGTCGAACATGAGTTCGACACGAACTCGAAGCTCATCCCTACATATTAGCCTTTAAAATTCGCACTTTTGATTTCTCACGTTCGAGTCGTCCCATAGACTTTAACAGGATTCGAAAGTTTGCGCAAACTATCGGTCCGTTCGTATGTTCTGGATGCAAACCGAACCGGGGGGTGTTCGGCTCATCCCTTCTTCTCTTTATACCTCTCTCGACTATTTAATGTAGATGAAGGTGGAGCTGGTATGTTACATCTCCCTAGAAATGTATGGCACATTTTTCGGGATATAATTTCTAAATATATTTCTACATGGATGCAGCCTTACTTGTCCATTACAAACTCTAACAAACGTCTTTTATCCATGGCTACCTGTATTGTATGGTTGTTTTACACAGTAGTTCTACTTCACTACCCATTATCATAGTGCAAATCTATAGGGAGAAAGACTAACCCTGAACTGTATACAGTGCAATGAATGTGTGACTTATATCTTATCTATTTTTAAGCAGTTAGGCATAGTCATTATAGTATTTTATCTACCTTGCCTCTAGTGACTAATCTCAAGTCTCTCTCTACATGTGAAAAAAAAAAAAAAATCTAAAAGAACAAGCATGTAAAAATGTCCTTAAAATGGCTTTAAATAAGCATTTCAATAATAACTTAAAGTATGTGCTGATTGAAAATCCACTATACTTTCTCTTTAAACCTTTCGTTAGAAAAACACAGCCTAAATGGTTTTATTTCCTATTGTTTTAACTGCAACGTGAATGTACATTTGTTTACCAAAAACACCAAAAAAATTCCTGCATGACTACCAGCTTGTTTTTTTAATAAGTTTGCAAACTGACATTTTACATCAATAACACAAACATTTTTTTTTATTACGGTACCGTAATGGAAGGTGATGAGCTTAGAGTGTTCACTGCACAGCAATTCTTTTTCTAACGGTGAATTGCTAAAGTGGACAGTCCTATCTAAACTGTGGCTGAATGTCTTAGTTGGAGGTATCTATAATACCAAGAGTTTGGAAGCTGAAGTTCCTATTGCAATTAGGTAAAGGAATTGAAGGTGCCATTGTCATATAGCTGATATACACATTTTAAGCATCTCTGTGCTCAGATATGCATCTGAAAATATAAAAAACTGTGGAAAGTGGCGTTAATAGTGTTTGGTTAGGTGAGATGGACTGGGAGGAATCAAGTAACATGGAGTCACATTGACTATGACTATATATTTTAAGTTAGACTTTTAACAAGGCCATGCCTTCTGTAAATGGAGTGGATCTCCTGAAAATATTTTTTTTAAATGTATTTTTTTATTCCTGGTTATAGTCAATGGAAAAATAATGTAGCCAAGTCCGGGGTCCCCTTTGATCTAATGAGAACCTACCGAGTTAGAGATAGCTGACATCCTTCTATGTAGAGTGGGTTACAAGGCATGGTGGGTGTGATGCCAGGTAGATTTATGGGTGCCAGACACTTCTTGAATCCAAAGAGATTTATTGTCTCTTAAACAGAACTGTGGGAGAGCGGGTTTAGCGCCAGGACACCCTTTTTGTAGTTGCAATGTTAATTTGCAAACTCCGAGACTTCTATAGGTAGACAGCCATGCAGGAAAAGGCACCCAGCCGGACACCACCTCTGCAAGTGTCTCCTATGGCAACAATCTTGAACAGTTCCTAACAAAGGTCACAATGAACTCTTTCACTTCCTCTACAATCTCTTATTGTAGATCTTCACTCAACGAAGCTCCCAGTCTCCCTCACTAGACTTGCTGATCCACTGCCACTGGATCTCCTGAGCTCTTCCAAACTTCTCGCTTAGTATCTTCCTCAAGCATCACCCCCCTCCCCCATCCCTGCTGGGTTCCTAGCTTGGCATCCAAAAAACTTCTCAAGCATCACCCCACTGGCCTGCTCGGTCCCTAGCCTGACACACAAGGCTGCTTTGCAAGCGTCACGTCCGCTGGCTGGGTCCCTGGCTTGACACCTGCTGAAGTTTCCCAATTCTTCACCGTCCCCATTTGGTGGGAATACTGCTCCAGGACTTGCTTCAGCTACTCACAGTGGTCCCTGGTAACAAGGTGGATGGTCCCTTAGTGGCGACAGCTTCCCCTCTAACTCTGACCACGACAGGTTCTCCGGCCGGCAGAACCGTCACTTCTGGTTGGACTGCAAGCCGCAGTCCCAACCCTACTCTGCTCTCTCTTGCTTTTGGTTAGGCCCTCAGACAGCCTAGCAGCCAGATGTCCCCGGGATAGGCCTCAGGCTCTGACCTAGCAGCCTGGGGCAGCACAACACACGTCCACCCAGACAGCTGCCCAGGTGGTACAGAACCCTGATAACCTGATAACCTGACCTCACCCAAATAAATAGGCTCTCCCAGCAGGCCAAGGGACCCAAGAAGATCCCTGCCCATTTATTCCTAATCTGTCCTTGCAATGCCCTTGTCTTAGCTAGTGCCACCAGACACCCGGCCATCTAGTGACAGAAGAGAGAAGTGCAGCAATTCCAGAATTAGGGTGGAATCAATTGATCTCCTATCAATTGGCCAAGGCAACTATACCTGGCAGGTAAATTTACTAGCAACCCTGCCTAAACATCACAGTGCTACAGTAATAATTTTAAAAAATCAAAAACTACTATGTATTTTCTTCATACCCAACTGAAGTTTTAGGGCAAATGTTAAAATAAAATAGGGTGCAGTAAAATTTAAGTATTATATAGTATAGGGGCTATTTGCAAATGTTTCACACAACTTTCACCCAGGATTCACATATTTTCCAATAGGATGCAGTAAGAAAAATATGTGAACGCATTTATAAATAGTCCCCCCTGTCTCCTTATTTCTTTTTTAAATCACCCACCAGCTTCAGTAGAAAATTGTATTGATAGTAACTCCGTAGTTTTGACTCAGTAGGGGGTCATGTCGAACAGCTACAGAGAGACTACTTACTCACAATGAGTGCAGCAGTCCTCCCCTGCAGGACAGTAGAAGGCAATGACCTTTCTGCTGTAGAGAAGTGATTATTTTTTTACTTTAAAAGGGGAGTATAGGGGCATATAAAACTAATGCTGCATACACACGACCATTTTTCACGTCGTTAAAAATGCCATTTTTTAAATTGGGCACTAAAAACTATCGTGTGTAGGCTCCAGAGCATTTTTAACGACGTGAAAAATGGCCTAAAAAAAATGAGAACCTGCTCTATTTTTTCACGCGTTTTTTTTAACGATGTGAAAAACGGTAGTGTGTAGGCTTTTACGAGGGGAAAAAAACACGCATGCTCAGAATCAAGTATGAGACGGGAGCGCTCGTACTGGTAAAACTAGCGTTCGTAATGGAGATAGCACATTCATCACTAGGGATGAGCTTCGTGTTCGAGTCGAACATACGTTCGACTCGAACATTGGCTGTTCGATCGTTCGACGAAGATCGAACGATTTGGGCCGTTCGCGCCAAATTCGAGTGACGCGAACGGCCCACAATGCACTACGCCATCGCAGTGTCATCCAGGCGCTGTGATTGGCCAAGCATGCACTGTGACCCCGCATGCTTGGCCAATCACAGCGCCGGCAGCGAGGAGAGCAATGATTGGCCACAGGCAGGATGCCTGTGGCCAATTATTGCTGAGGGTGTTTAGTACACGCCCCACACTATAAAAGGCCGCCAGCACGGCGGCCTAGTGTAGTGTGTTCCGGAGCAGGGATAGAGTAGCATAGGCAGGGACAGTGACTGTTATTTCTTTCTTGCTTAACCTGGATTCCTTTAGTTTAGGGAAAGAGAAGGATAGGTAGGGAGAGTGTCAGTGTGTTTTGTGCTTCTGCTATAGTGTGCTTAAAAAAAACATTTATTCTAGGGACAGAAAACTCTAGGTAGGGACAGTGTCAGTTTCTTTCACTCTGCAAGTCCTTGTTTCCAGGGACCTGTAAGGACAGTGAGTTAATTGTCCTTGTGCTATATTGTGCTTAAAAAAAACATTTATTCTAGGGACAGAAAACTCTAGGTAGGGACAGTGTCAGTTTCTTTCACTCTGCAAGTCCTTGTTTCCAGGGACCTGTAAGGACAGTGAGTTAATTGTCCTTGTGCTATATTGTGATTAAAAAAAACATTTATTCTAGGGACAGAAAACTCTAGGTAGGGACAGTGTCAGTTTCTTTCACTCTGCAAGTCCTTGTTTCCAGGGACCTGTAAGGACAGTGAGTTAATTTTCCTTGTGCTATATTGTGATTAAAAAAAACATTTATTCTAGGGACAGAAAACTCTAGGTAGGGACAGTGTCAGTTTCTTTCACTCTGCAAGTCCTTGTTTCCAGGGACCTGTAAGGACAGTGAGTTAATTGTCCTTGTGCTATATTGTGCTTAAAAAAAACATTTATTCTAGGGACAGAAAACTCTAGGTAGGGACAGTGTCAGTTTCTTTCACTCTGCAAGTCCTTGTTTCCAGGGACCTGGAGAGACATTGAGTGAATTGTCCTTGTGCTATATTGTGATTAAAAAAAACATTTATTCTAGGGACAGAAAACTCTAGGTAGGGACAGTGTCAGTTTCTTTCACTCTGCAAGTCCTTGTTTCCAGGGACCTGTAAGGACAGTGAGTTAATTTTCCTTGTGCTATATTGTGATTAAAAAAAACATTTTTTCTAGGGACAGAAAACTGTAGGTAGGGAGAGTGTTTTTTTTCTTTCACTCTGCAAGTCCTTGTTTCCAGGGACCTGTAAGGACAGTGAGTTAATTTTCCTTGTGCTATATTGTGATTAAAAAAAACATTTTTTCTAGGGACAGAAAACTGTAGGTAGGGAGAGTGTTTTTTTTCTTTCACTCTGCAAGTCCTTGTTTCCAGGGACCTGTAAGGACAGTGAGTTAATTGTCCTTGTGCTATATTGTGCTTAAAAAAAACATTTATTCTAGGGACAGAAAACTCTAGGTAGGGACAGTGTCAGTTTCTTTCACTCTGCAAGTCCTTGTTTCCAGGGACCTGGAGAGACATTGAGTGAATTGTCCTTGTGCTATATTGTGATTAAAAAAAACATTTATTCTAGGGACAGAAAACTCTAGGTAGGGACAGTGTCAGTTTCTTTCACTCTGCAAGTCCTTGTTTCCAGGGACCTGTAAGGACAGTGAGTTAATTTTCCTTGTGCTATATTGTGATTAAAAAAAACATTTTTTCTAGGGACAGAAAACTGTAGGTAGGGAGAGTGTTTTTTTTCTTTCACTCTGCAAGTCCTTGTTTCCAGGGACCTGTAAGGACAGTGAGTTAATTTTCCTTGTGCTATATTGTGATTAAAAAAAACATTTTTTCTAGGGACAGAAAACTGTAGGTAGGGAGAGTGTTTTTTTTCTTTCACTCTGCAAGTCCTTGTTTCCAGGGACCTGTAAGGACAGTGAGTTAATTGTCCTTGTGCTATATTGTGCTTAAAAAAAACATTTATTCTAGGGACAGAAAACTCTAGGTAGGGACAGTGTCAGTTTCTTTCACTCTGCAAGTCCTTGTTTCCAGGGACCTGGAGAGACATTGAGTGAATTGTCCTTGTGCTATATTGTGATTAAAAAAAACATTTATTCTAGGGACAGAAAACTCTAGGTAGGGACAGTGTCAGTTTCTTTCACTCTGCAAGTCCTTGTTTCCAGGGACCTGTAAGGACAGTGAGTTAATTTTCCTTGTGCTATATTGTGATTAAAAAAAACATTTTTTCTAGGGACAGAAAACTGTAGGTAGGGAGAGTGTTTTTTTTCTTTCACTCTGCAAGTCCTTGTTTCCAGGGACCTGTAAGGACAGTGAGTTAATTTTCCTTGTGCTATATTGTGATTAAAAAAAACATTTTTTCTAGGGACAGAAAACTGTAGGTAGGGAGAGTGTTTTTTTTCTTTCACTCTGCAAGTCCTTGTTTCCAGGGACCTGTAAGGACAGTGAGTTAATTGTCCTTGTGCTATATTGTGCTTAAAAAAAACATTTATTCTAGGGACAGAAAACTCTAGGTAGGGACAGTGTCAGTTTCTTTCACTCTGCAAGTCCTTGTTTCCAGGGACCTGGAGAGACATTGAGTGAATTGTCCTTGTGCTATATTGTGATTAAAAAAAACATTTATTCTAGGGACAGAAAACTCTAGGTAGGGACAGTGTCAGTTTCTTTCACTCTGCAAGTCCTTGTTTCCAGGGACCTGTAAGGACAGTGAGTTAATTTTCCTTGTGCTATATTGTGATTAAAAAAAACATTTTTTCTAGGGACAGAAAACTGTAGGTAGGGAGAGTGTTTTTTTTCTTTCACTCTGCAAGTCCTTGTTTCCAGGGACCTGTAAGGACAGTGAGTTAATTTTCCTTGTGCTATATTGTGATTAAAAAAAACATTTATTCTAGGGACAGAAAACTCTAGGTAGGGACAGTGTCAGTTTCTTTCACTCTGCAAGTCCTTGTTTCCAGGGACCTGTAAGGACAGTGAGTTAATTTTCCTTGTGCTATATTGTGATTAAAAAAAACATTTTTTCTAGGGACAGAAAACTGTAGGTAGGGAGAGTGTTTTTTTTCTTTCACTCTGCAAGTCCTTGTTTCCAGGGACCTGTAAGGACAGTGAGTTAATTGTCCTTGTGCTATATTGTGATTAAAAAAAACATTTTTTCTAGGGACAGAAAACTCTAGGTAGGGAGAGTTTTTTTTTTTTTTCACTCTGCAAGTCCTTGTTTCCAGGGACCTGTAAGGACAGTGAGTTAATTGTCCTTGTGCTATATTGTGCTTAAAAAAAACATTTATTCTAGGGACAGAAAACTCTAGGTAGGGACAGTGTCAGTTTCTTTCACTCTGCAAGTCCTTGTTTCCAGGGACCTGGAGAGACATTGAGTGAATTGTCCTTGTGCTATATTGTGATTAAAAAAAACATTTATTCTAGGGACAGAAAACTCTAGGTAGGGACAGTGTCAGTTTCTTTCACTCTGCAAGTCCTTGTTTCCAGGGACCTGTAAGGACAGTGAGTTAATTTTCCTTGTGCTATATTGTGATTAAAAAAAACATTTTTTCTAGGGACAGAAAACTGTAGGTAGGGAGAGTGTTTTTTTTCTTTCACTCTGCAAGTCCTTGTTTCCAGGGACCTGTAAGGACAGTGAGTTAATTTTCCTTGTGCTATATTGTGATTAAAAAAAACATTTTTTCTAGGGACAGAAAACTGTAGGTAGGGAGAGTGTTTTTTTTCTTTCACTCTGCAAGTCCTTGTTTCCAGGGACCTGTAAGGACAGTGAGTTAATTGTCCTTGTGCTATATTGTGCTTAAAAAAAACATTTTTTCTAGGGACAGAAAACTCTAGGTAGGGAGAGTGTTTTTTTTTTTTCACTCTGCAAGTCCTTGTTTCCAGGGACCTGTAAGGACAGTGAGTTAATTGTCCTTGTGCTATATTGTGCTTAAAAAAAACATTTATTCTAGGGACAGAAAACTCTAGGTAGGGACAGTGTCAGTTTCTTTCACTCTGCAAGTCCTTGTTTCCAGGGACCTGTAAGGACAGTGAGTTAATTTTCCTTGTGCTATATTGTGCTTAAAAAAAACATTTATTCTAGGGACAGAAAACTCTAGGTAGGGACAGTGTCAGTTTCTTTCACTCTGCAAGTCCTTGTTTCCAGGGACCTGGAGAGACATTGAGTGAATTGTCCTTGTGCTATATTGTGATTAAAAAAAACATTTATTCTAGGGATAGAAAACTCTAGGTAGGGACAGTGTCAGTTTCTTTCACTGTGAAAGTCCTTGTTTCAAGGGACAGAGAAGGACACCTGAAGGTAGCCCTTATTGCTTTTTTCCCATCTCCCTGCAGGCCATCTATTAGAATGTCTGGAAGGCAAACAAGGAGAGGCAGACAGTCAGGAGGCAATAAAAGAGGGCAAGCAGGCTCTGTGTCTGGGGGCAACAGTGCTGGTCGTGGACGCGGTGCATTGTCATCAGCACATGGCCATGGGACACGCTTGTCCTTCTTTTCGGCAGCTGGACATGTTGAGCCACATCATGCCGAAGACTTGGTAGAGTGGATGACCAAGCCCTCCTCCTCCTCCTCATCCTCTCTCACCCAGGCTCAGGGTACTGGAAAAGCAGCTGCCAAAGCGTCGTCTTCCCTGGTATCAATGTCAGACAAATCATCAGTCACTCCTTCCCTAGACCCACCATGTCCTCCTCCTGAGGAGTCCCCCGAACTGTTTCAGCACAGTGTTGGGTACATGCTCCAGGAGGATGCCCAGCGTTTCGAAGGGTCTGATGATGAAACCCAGCTAGAGGAAGGCAGTAGCGTGAGAGCAGACAGAGGGGATGCTCAAGAAGGACACCAATCTGGCAGTCATGTTCCAGCAGCTGCAGCATACTGCCAGATTGGCTCCAGTGATGAGGAGGGAGGGGATGATGAGGTCAATGACTCCACGTGGGTGCCTAATAGGAGAGAGGAGGAGGAGGAGGATGAGGAGGAGGCACATCTCCAACGAGGCAGGATGCCCTTTGGTGGCCAGCGTAAGGGCAGTACACCGACGGAATCACACCGCAGAGCTCCGCCTGTGCAGGGCGCTGCCTCTGCCCGTCATTCAAAAAGTTCTTTGGTGTGGGCCTTTTTTGAGGCTAGTGCATCAGATCGCACAGCTGCTGTTTGCAACATATGTCTCAAGCGTATATCGCGTGGCCAAAACATCAGCCGCTTGGGTACCACATGCCTGACCAGACATATGTTGACCTGCCATGCAGCTCGTTGGCAAGCCTACCTCAAAGACCCACACCAAAGAACAAAGCGGACCTCTCCTTGCACCGCATCAGCTGGGATCTCCAACCCCACTATAACTTCAGTCCTCTCTGAAACATGCACTGAGAGGAATGAAGGTGTAGAATTAGGTGTGTCACAGCCAAGTACTTGCGCCCACTCTGCTAGCAGTACACCGACGTCCGATTCTAGCAGGCAAATTTCCCTGCCCCAGCTGCTGGACCGTCGAAAGAAGTTCACTCCCAGCCATCCACATGCCCAGCGGTTGAATGCTAGCTTGGCTAAATTGCTAGCGCTTCAACTGCTGCCTTTTCAGTTGGTAGACTCGGCCCCCTTCCGTGAGTTTGTGCAATGTGCGGTTCCTCAGTGGCAGGTTCCCAAACGCCACTTTTTCTCACGGAAGGCTATTCCGGCTCTCTACCGGCATGTGGAAGGCAATGTCTTGGCCTCGCTGGACAGGGCGGTCAGCGGTAAGGTGCATATTACCGCTGACTCATGGTCCAGCAGGCATGGACAGGGACGTTACCTTTCTTTCACGGCCCATTGGGTCACTCTTTTGGCAGCTGGGAAGGATTCAGGACAAGGTGCAGTAGTGTTGGAGGTTGTCCCACCGCCACGCCTCCAAAATGCTACTACTGGTTGTGACACACCTCTCTCCTCCACCCCCTCCTCTTCTTCTTCCTCCATGGCCTCTTCCTGTGGTTTGTCCTATGAACCAGCGGTGCTCCGTAGCCGTTCACGGGGCTACGCAAGTACGCAGGCAAAAAGATGCCATGCCGTGCTTGCGCTGGTGTGTTTGGGGGACAGAAGCCACACTGGGGCAGAGGTCCTGTCTGCTCTGCAGGGCCAGGCCGAGAGGTGGTTGACGCCACGCCAGCTTAAGCCAGGAATGGTGGTTTGCGACAATGGCACCAACCTCCTCTCCGCCCTCCGACAGGGACAACTGACCCATGTGCCCTGTGTGGCTCACGTCCTTAACCTGGTGGTGCAGCGGTTCTTGGGCAGGTACCCGGGCTTACAGGATGTCCTGAGGCAGGCCAGGAAAGTCTGTGTGCATTTCCGCAGATCTTATAATGCCAGTGCTCGCCTGGCTGAGCTGCAAAAGGAGTTGAACCTGCCCAAGAACCGCCTTATATGTGACATGCCCACCAGGTGGAACTCAACGTTGGCCATGCTGCAGCGGCTGCACACGCAGCAGAGGGCCATCAATGAGTACCTGTGCGACTACGGCACCAGGACAGGGTCAGGGGAGCTTGGTTTTTTTTCTCCACGCCAGTGGGGCATGATCAGGGATGCATGCACTGTCCTGGCACCATTTGAGGAGGCCACGAGGATGGTGAGCAGTGACAGTGCATGCATCAGTGACACTGTACCTCTTGTCCACCTGTTGGAGCACACGCTGCGTGGAATAATGGACAGGGCACTTGAGGCAGAACAGAGGCAGGAAGAGGAGGACTTCCTTGCCTCTCAAGGCCCCCTTTACCCAGACAGTGTTCCTTCTGTCCCACCCATCGCACAGGAAGAGGAGGAGGAGGAGGAGGAGGAGGAGGAGGAGGAGGATTGTGTCAGCATGGAGGTGGAGGCTGGCACTCAGCATCATCAGCAGCAGTCTTTTAGGGATGATTTACAGTCCCAAGAAACCAGTGGACTTGTACGTGGCTGGGAGGAGGTGGCTGCGGATCATGTCGTCCTTAGTGACCCAGAGGACTCCGGAGCGAATGCCTCAGCAAACCTACGCTGCATGGCCTCCCTGATCCTGCAAAGTCTGCGGAAGGATCCTCGTATTCTTCGGATCAAGGAGAGGGACCATTACTGGCTGGCCACTCTCCTTGATCCACGGTACAAGGGTAAGGTTGCGGACCTTATGTTACCGTCGCAGAGGGAGCAGAGGATGAGACAACTCCGGGAGGCCTTGCAGAAAGGTCTGTGCAACGCGTTCCCAGAGACTGGGAGGTTGCAAACTCCTGGTCCTGGACAACGAGTTGCTGAGGCTTCGGCCAGTCAAAGAAGGAGCGGTGGGGAAGGTGGCCGTCTGACCGATGCGTTCAGACAATTCTTTAGTCCGCAGCCCCAAAGTATGATCGGTTCCAGCAACCATCGCCAGCGTCTGATAAACATGGTGCAGGAATATCTAGGGGCAAGGTCAGACTTGGACACCTTCCCCACCGAAAATCCTCTGGCTTACTGGGTCTTGAGGATGGATCACTGGCCAGAGCTTGCACAGTATGCAATTGAGCTACTGGCCTGTCCTGCATCCAGCGTTCTTTCGGAACGCACATTCAGTGCTGCTGGAGGATTTGTCACGGATCACAGGGTGCGCCTGTCCACCGACTCGGTTGATCGACTGACTTTCATCAAGATGAACCAGTCTTGGATCACCACCAGCTACCACACACCTGATGCTGATATAACAGACTAATTGATTTTAAAATGTCACATCCCTTCAAGACTGATGCTGATGCTGAGTGCCTGTGCTGTTATGTTGACTGCCTATCCTCCTCCTCCGAGTCCTCAATGATACGATTGATGATGATAGCTTGGAAGATCATTTTTGTTTATGGGTGCCGCCACCAGTGCCTAACGCCCAATTTTTCAGCCCCTGTTTAACAGTGGCGTGTAATTACAATTTTTGAAGCAATACTTTGCAACAGGGCTCATTGCTGTGCTCCAAGTACAGTATCTGTGAGGAGTTGCAGTGTTGTGCCACCAGTGCCTAAGGCCCAATTTTTCAGCCCCTGTTTAACAGGGGCGTGTCATTACAATTTTTGAAGCAATACTTTGCAACAGGGCTCATTGCTGTGCTCCAAGTACAGTATCTGTGAAGGGTTGCAGTGTTGTGCCACCAGTGCCTAAGGCCCAATTTTTCAGCCCCTGTTCAACAGGGGCATGTAATTACAATTCTTGATCTAATAATTCACAGCAGGGCCCATTGCTGCACCCACCAAGAGTAACTGTCAGGGCTTACAGTGTTGTGGCACCAGCACCACCATCAAAGGCCCAATTTTTACTACCACTGTTCAACAATTATATGTAATTAAAATTCCTGATATAATAGTTGACAGCAGGGCGTTCCAGCACCAACCAAGAGTAACTGTGAGTGCTTACAGTGTTGTGCCAACACCAACAACTAAGGGGCCTATTTCTGCAGAGTATATACGGCAGGTCCCTACTTTCAAACATCCAACTTACAAACGACTCCTACTTGCAAACGCAAGAAGACAACAGGAAGTGAGAGGAAATCTACCACTAGGAAGGAAAATTCTCTCCTGTAAGAATAAATATGGGAGAAAGGTGTCTCCTCTGTACTGATGCTTTATCAGCAATCCTTGTTTCAAGAAAAACACCACATTTCAAAAACAGTTGTCATTAGGACGGAAAGTGAGGTGAAATGTTCTGAACAGGGGCACAGACAGCAAAACAAATGTTACAGGGGTGATAACCCTTACCTATGTTTTCCAAAAAGTTTAAAAATAGATTTTTGGTCTGGAGCTACACTTCAACAATGTACCTGTTCAAAATTACAAACAGATTCTACATAAGAACAAACCTACAGTCCCTGTCTTGTATGCACCGCCTGTATACGGCTGTTCAGAGTATATAGGGCCTTTTTTATTTTATGTGCGGGGTTCCCCTTAATATCCATACAAGACCCAAAGGGGCTGGTAATGGGCTGGGGTAGGGGGGGGGGTCATGGGGTAGCTATGCCATTTTTCTTAAAGATTTTCATCCATATTACCGGGACCAGACATTACATTAAAGCCGCAAGCAGTTTTAAATGGCTTTTTTTTCCTTTAGAAGTGTCATTTTGTGCAGGGACAGTTCTAAACACGGGAAACACGTGGCACTTCACAGGCATACTTTAGACACCCCCCAGGTACGATATTTAAAGGAATATTTGACTTTTTTTTTTTCACTTTATGCATCATTAAAATGACTGCTCCCGGAAAACGACCGTTTTTAAAACTTATTTTTGCATTGATACATGTCCCCTGGTGCAGAACCCGGGTTCCCAAACCCTTTTTAGGACAATAACATGCATAATAGTTGTTATAATTAGCACTTTAGAATTCGAACGTTCGCATCCATTGTATTTAATAGGGTTCTAATGTTCGTTCGAACTTTCGGTCCGTTCGCGGGTTCTGGTGCGAACCGAACCCGGGGGTGTTCGGCTCATCACTATTCATCACGCTGTAACGAACTGAAAAGCACGAGGCTGAAAAGCGCGAATCGTCGCTCAAACTTTACTGGCATGAAGGGTGGCGCCATTCGAACGGAACTTCCCCTTTATAGTGTCGTCGTACGTGTTGTACGTCACTGCGCTTTGCTAGAGCGTTTTTTTTAATGAACGTGTGTATGCAAGACAGGCTTGAGAGGAAACAAGAAAAATCACGTCGAGAAAAACGTTGTTTTGAAATGGCCTTTAAAAACGATCGTCTGTACGCAGCATTAGGCTGGGTTCAAACTATTGCAAATCGCATTCGCAATAGCATTCGATTTTGACCATCTTTCTATGGCCGCTGTGGCTCCAGTGCAAATTTGCACAGGAGTCCTGATCATTTTTTTGTCCGTTTCGGGTCTGAATGCAGCCATAAATTTGGGCTGAAATCGGACCTGAAACGCATCGGACCCCTGCTGTAAGCCGCATGCAAAGATAGTGTGAACCCAGCCTTACTGTTTATTGCACTCTGGGTTTTATTTTAGTGTTTGCTCTAAAGCCTTAAATTGTTCTTTAAAGAAAAATACAGACTGCCTTTTTTTAGCTTACTTTTGTATCAAATGTGGGTAAATATTTTATACCTCAAGTGACATTACAAGGTATTTTCCATGGTGTAGCATGCCCAGCAATGACACATCTTTTCCTCCTCTAGGCTCAGATGTGGAATAAACTAAAGCAAGATATGGAGCATATTTGCATGTAATAAACCATGTACTGTACTATGTACAATAAATAGAAGAGTGGTGAGTGTCTGTACTGTTCAATTTTTTTTTTTTATATTAGCTGACATTTTTATAATGCAGGTTAAAAAAAAGAGCCATAAGACCTGATAGGACGCTATAAGCACACAAGCACACTTTTCATTTCATCCACAGTTTATACGATAATATTAATGATTAAGGAAATGGTAAAAAACAAGGATGGTAAGGAAGGACCTTTTTTGAAACAATGTCTTGTGAAAGTTTATTACATATGTAAGCAACCTTTATTACGTCTTTCAAAAACTATTTAGTGAATAAGAGACAAATGAGAATCAGCGATGACAAAAGGTGATATCAGTTTCAGTATGCTGGCTACTATGCAAAAAATGTGAAACATTGCAACTAGACTGGTTTTACTAACTGTATATTTGGAAACACAACTGCAGGGCAAAGGTTGTAAGTTTTAAATATTGCAGCTATCACTGCTGTCACCTTTCTCAGCCCATCAATTTCTATGACATTTATCTTTGCTTAGAATGTCTTTGTTGTATTATTTACTTTTGTATGTTTGCAGAGTCGTGGCAGGTAATAATTAAAAATATGTTTAGCCTTTAGTATTGTAATGCTGTTAAATATAACAATGACTCAAAAGAAATGTGAATTGGAAATAGAGAATAAGAGCATAATTCAAGAAAAGCTGGTGTTATAACTGTTTATATAATAAATGACAGTGCAATTTTTTTTAAAAAGTTACTGCAGACCTCTGTTCTAGTTTTGGATAGAGTTAAAAAGGTTTACAACCTCTTCTCTTTTTTTATCTTTATTTTAGTTCGAAAAACTTCCCGACACTTGGGGTCTATTTATAAAACACTACATAGCAATTCAGTCAATGGAAGTGCATGTACATTCGTTTTGTGTGAATGGGGGCAAAAAAAAAATAGGTTATTTCCTGTGCAGGTTAAATGTATTTTTCATTGGATTAAATGATAAAATATTGCATTTGACCCCTAGATG
Source organism: Rana muscosa (assembly GCA_029206835.1). Lineage (NCBI taxonomy): Eukaryota > Metazoa > Chordata > Amphibia > Anura > Ranidae > Rana > Rana muscosa. The sequence continues at coordinate 217,423,041 of CM055120.1, read as the reverse complement.
GCGATAAATATCACATACAGTAATACCTGGGATTGCGAGTAACGCTGTTAACAACCTTTCGCAATATGAGCCACTCGGATGCACTCAGGTGCACTCGGAAACACTCAGAAACACTTGGTTCCCAAATGTTTCCGAGCCTCTCCGGGTGTTTCCGAGTGCATCCGAGCGGCCTCAAACAATTTCCGAGTGTTTCCGAGTGTCTCCAGCGCCCCCCACCTCTTGCCACATACGGTACTGCATACAATAGAAGTCACTGTGGAACAAATTATCTGAGTTTCCATTGACTTCTATGGGGAAACTTGCTTTGATATACGAGTGCTTTGGATTACAAGCATTCTTCTGGAACAAATTATGTTCGTAATCCAAGGTACCACTGTACTTAGTCCTATCTTGTGGTCAATTGCAGTCATTTCAGTTTGTTAAGCATGGGAAAAAGCCTACTAACATTCTTGTTTGTCCCTTTGGCAGAGGACACATTTACAAGCATGTTCAAAGGGTGAATTACTATGCAATATGTTTATAAATAGGTGACTCTGTGTCTGAGACAAAAAGTTAGCAAAATCTCTCCAATAGGGATACAAACAGCAATAAAACCCTTTTATTTGACAGACTGGGGAAGAGTTACAGCCTATGCCTGGTTTTGGTAATGTTGTCTTTATCCCCACTGAAGGGGTTCTCCGTCACCCGGTCAGGTCAACTGGATGTTATGGGAAATTCCACAACAGGGAATAAAATGCCCTCCACTTACTACCCAAAAGAAAATTTTTTTTTTTTACCAAGATAGGCTAGTTTGGGGTAGTTGTTGTCGTTTTTGTTTTTTATTCTATATGTTTTTAAAATGGGATTTTATATTTTTATTTACATAAAAGATTTAAACTTGTAATATCATGAGCAACCCTGTGACTGAATTTACAAAGTATTATGGGTTTTCTGAAGATCACAGCAAAAGGTGTTTCCTTTCACACACTCTCCCCGTATAAACTCCTCAGGCAATGTTAACTCACCAAGATGACCCAGAAGTGAATTACAATGCAGTTTACTCCAGTGTGGCATTACAAGGGTTGTTTTTTTTTTTTTTTGCAGGTGAAAATAAGCCTTGTGACTGTGATAATGTCCTTTTACTAAGCAAGGATGCAAAATAAACTAAAAGAAGGGAAGGAGAGACTGAGAGTGGCAACTAAGGGTTGAAGTAACTAACAAACATTAGGGGAAAAAGGAACATACCAAAATATAAATAGATAAAATAGATTGGACTGCTATGGCAATACACTTTGACTCATTTAGCTGTATGTGTAAATTAGGGCTATAAGCAGGGGCATCATTAGTGCTCATTAGTGCTGGGCACACAGGGGAGGTGCCCCACATTCCTTGCGGAGTGCCCCAGGTCCCTGATGCCACAGTCCCCAGCCAATGCCGCAGCTGGCATCTTTCTACACTGGCTGCCTGTCGGGGAGAGTGAGTTTAGAGGCTCTGATGAGTCACATGGCACATATGAGGAGATGAGGAGGAATTTGGGGAGAGATATTTTGTTGGTTGGGGGGGGGGGTGAGAGGATCTGTGCAAGGATGGAGAATATGAGATAGGGGATTGTGCTAAAAATTGGGATGGGGGTGATTTGTGCTGGGAGAGGAATTGGGGGGAAATTAGGCGTTAGTGCTGGGAGAGTTGAGGAAAGATTGCGGGAGAGAATTTGTGCTGGGGGAAGGTTTAGGGAGCTGAGATGATTTGTGCTAGGAGTATAGGGGGATATGTGTGGAAGGAAATTATTTTTTCTATGGAGAGGATTAGTGCTAGGAGGGTGATTTGGTGGGGGGGGGGGGGGGGGGGTTTAATGCTAGGAGTGAGAATTTGGTTAGGGGGGGAGAAGATTTATGCTAAAAAGAATGATCTGGTGTGGGGGGTCATTTGTACTGGAAGTGGGATTTGGGGGGGGGATTAGGGTTGGAGAGGAATTTGGAGGGTTGGATAGAATTAGTTTTGGGGGGATAAGATTTGGGGGAAAAGAGACCTTTTGTTTGAGGGAAGGATATGGGCTGCAGGGGGGGGGGGGTTGGAGATGGTTGGGGGGGGAGCGTAAGAGGATTTTTGCTGGTGAGGCTGATTTAGGGAAAAAGAGGATTTGTGCTGAGGGGGGGTGAAAGAAGATAAGCAATAGGAGGGGGGATTTGGGGGATGTGTGCTTGGGGTAAGAGAGAATTTGTGCTGAGGAATTTGAGGTGAATTTGAGAGGGGATGCTTTGTATTTGAAGGGAGGATTTGGGGGCACAATTGATGCTGGGGGGGGATTTGGGACAGGTGAGGATTTGTGCTGGGGAGGAGAGGTTTGTGCTGCAGATTAAGAATTTGGGAGAGGATTTGTGCTGGGTGATTTGAGGGGGATAGGATTAGTGCAGTGAGGGGAAAGAAGTATTGTTGGAGCAAGATTTGGGGGAGGAAAGGATTTTCATTGGGGGATTGGTGCTAGCCGGGTAATTTGGGGCGGGAGGGGAGGGGGAATTAGTGCTAAGAGAGGAAATTTGGAGTAAAGATAAATTCTGCTGGGAGGGGAGATTTGAGAAGATAAGCATCGAAGGAGATTAGGGGGAGGAACAGATTTGTGATTAGTGATGAGCCGAACACCCCCGGGTTCGGTTCGCACCAGAACCCGCGAACGGACCGAAAGTTCGTACGAACATTAGAACCCTATTAAATACAATGGATGCGAACGTTCGAATTCTAAAGTGCTAATTATAACGACTATTATGCATGTTATTGTCCTAAAAAGGGTTTGGGAACCCGGGTTCTGCACCAGGGGACATGTATCAATGCAAAAAGAAGTTTTAAAAACGGTCGTTTTTCGGGAGCAGTAATTTTAATGATGCATAAAGTGAAAAAAAAAAAAGTCAAATATTCCTTTAAATATTGTACCTGGGGGGTGTCTAAAGTATGCCTGTGAAGTGCCACGTGTTTCCCGTGTTTAGAACTGTCCCTGCACAAAATGACACTTCTTAAGGAAAAAAAAGCCATTTAAAACTGCTTGCGGCTTTAATGTAATGTCTGGTCCCGGTAATATGGATGAAAATCTTTAAGAAAAATGGCATAGCTACCCCATGACCCCCCCCCTACCCCAGCCCATTACCAGCCCCTTTGGGTCTTGTATGGATATTAAGGGGAACCCCGCACATAAAATAAAAAAGTCCCTATATACTCTGAACAGCCGTATACAGGCGGTGCATACAAGACAGGGACTGTAGGTTTGTTCTTATGTAGAATCTGTTTGTAATTTTGAACAGGTACATTGTTTAAGTGTAGCTCCAGCCCAAAAATCTATTTTTAAACTTTTTGGAAAACATAGGTAAGGGTTATCACCCCTGTAACATTTGTTTTGCTGTCTGTGCCCCTGTTCAGAACATTTCACCTCACTTTCCGTCCCAATGACAACTGTTTTTGAAATGTGGTGTTTTTCTTGAAACAAGGATTGGTGATAAAGCATCAGTACAGAGGAGACACCTTTCTCCCATATTAATTCTTACAGGAGAGAATTTTCCTTCCTAGGGGTAGATTTCCTCTCACTTCCTGTTGTCTTCTTGCGTTTGCAAGTAGGAGTCGTTTGTAAGTTGGATGTTTGAAAGTAGGGACCTGCCGTATATACTCTGCAGAAATAGGCCCCTTAGTTGTTGGTGTTGGCACAACACTGTAAGCACTCACAGTTACTCTTGGTTGGTGCTGGAACGCCCTGCTGTCAACTATTATATCAGGAATTGTAATTACATATAATTGTTGAACAGTGGTAGTAAAAATTGGGCCTTTGATGGTGGTGCTGGTGCCACAACACTGTAAGCCCTGACAGTTACTCTTGGTGGGTGCAGCAATGGGCCCTGCTGTGAATTATTAGATCAAGAATTGTAATTGCATGCCCCTGTTGAACAGGGGCTGAAAAATTGGGCCTTTCATGGTGGTGGTGGTGGTGGTGGTGTTGCCACAACACTGTAAGCCCTCAGAGTTACTCTTGGTGGGTGCAGGAATGGGCCCTGCTGTGAATTATTAGATCAAGAATTGTAATTACATGCCCCTTTTGAACAGAATAGCACAATGACAATTTCCCTGACTGTCCAAAAAACAAGGATTTCAAAGATGGTTGATGAGGAATGCTTTAGCACAGTATAGCACAATGAGAATTTCCCTCACTGTCCTTCCCTGTCCCTGCAAACAAGGTTTAGCACAGTAAAACACACTGACACTCTCCCTACCTATAGTTTTCTGTCCCTATAATTTTTTTTTTTTTTAAAGATGGTTGATGAGGAATGCTTTAGCACAGTATAGCACAATGAGAATTTCCCTCACTGTCCTTCCCTGTCCCTACAAACAAGGTTTAGCACAGTAAAACACACTGACACTCTCCCTACCTATAGTTTTCTGTCCCTATAATTTTTTTTTTTTTAAAGATGGTTGATGAGGAATGCTTTAGCACAGTATAGCACAATGAGAATTTCCCTCACTGTCCTTCCCTGTCCCTACAAACAAGGTTTAGCACAGTAAAACACACTGACACTCTCCCTACCTATAGTTTTCTGTCCCTATATATTTTTTTTTTTAAAGATGGTTGATGAGGAATGCTTTAGCACAGTATAGCACAATGAGAATTTCCCTCACCGTCCTTCCCTGTCCCTACAAACAAGGTTTAGCACAGTAAAACACACTGACACTCTCCCTACCTATAGTTTTCTGTCCCTATAATTTTTTTTTTTTTAAAGATGGTTGATGAGGAATGCTTTAGCACAGTATAGCAGAATGAGAATTTCCCTCACTGTCCTTCCCTGTCCCTACAAACAAGGCTTAGCACAGTAAAACACACTGACACTCTCCCTACCTATAGATTTCTGTCCCTATAATTTTTTTTTTTTTAAAGATGGTTGATGAGGAATGCTTTAGCACAGTATAGCAGAATGAGAATTTCCCTCACTGTCCTTCCCTGTCCCTACAAACAAGGCTTAGCACAGTAAAACACACTGACACTCTCCCTACCTATAGTTTTCTGTCCCTATAATTTTTTTTTTTTTAAAGATGGTTGATGAGGAATGCTTTAGCACAGTATAGCACAATGAGAATTTCCCTCACTGTCCTTCCCTGTCCCTACAAACAAGGTTTAGCACAGTAAAACAGACTGACACTCTCCCTACCTATCCTTCTCTTTCCCTAAACTAAAGGAATCCAGGTTAAGCAAGAAAAAAAAATGTCACTGTCCCTGCCTATGCTTCTCTTTCCCTGCTCCGGAACACACTACACTAGGCCGCCGTGCTGGCGGCCTTTTATAGTGTGGGCGTGTACTAAACACCCTCAGCAATAATTGGCCACAGGCATCCTGCCTGTGGCCAATCATTGCTCTCCTCGCTGCCGGCGCTGTGATTGGCCAAGCATGCGGGGTCACAGTGCATGCTTGGCCAATCACAGCGCCAGGATGACACTGCGATGGCATAGTGCATTGTGGGCCGCGAATTAGGCGCGAACGGCCCAAATCGTTCGTTGTTCGGCGAACGATCGAACAGCCGATGTTCGAGTCGAACGTATGTTCGACTCGAACACCGAGCTCATCCCTATTTGTGATGTGTGTGTACTGACTACTACACCATACACACTATATTGTACATAACATACTTCTGACCAAAGTGTTTATATTATAATGGATGAAAATATGCTTCATTAAAAAAAAAAAAACATTAACAGCGCTTAAAAGGAATCTGAGATCCCATTGGTGATATGCATATGTAGCGGCCACCCGCTCACCCCGTCCTCTTTAGCCTAGGGGTATGTCACGCGACAGGGGTGAGGTGCGCTACGGCCCATGTCCTCCCCACTACTTGCGGGCGAGGTGAAGGCCAATACCTAATGTTTCCTCAGGCCGGTGTCCTGAACATGTACCGAGTCTGTCGTGCAGAAACCTCCCTTTGCTCCCATTAACAGAGTCCATACACCGATCACAGTCCAACGGTTAGATTTATTTCGTATCTTCAGTTACAAGGCAATGCGATGGCATGATACGGTGGAATGAGCAGGTCGAGGCACTATACTGATCTGGGTCCCTACACCCCCTATGCTATGACCAAGGGTTGTAGGAGTCTTGACATGAATACCTCCGTTGCGCTGCGGGCCTCTATCAGGGGAAGATGTCCTCCAAGGGAGTTACCTGAGGCCCATCCGTCACCGGGTTGACACTACACCGGGTCTTCGAACGAGTGACCTCCTCAGCCTCCTCACCTCAGATGCGGGTCCCCTCGCAAGGGGCGCCCTGGAGCAACTCCACCCTCGCGGGACCCAGTCGGAGTCACCGGGTCCCAGGCCTCCTCAATAGTACCTCATCCCAGGCTGAAGGTGCCTGGGATGGACTCCATCTTCATCCCGGCCAGGCCTAGGGTGCCTGGGTGCGTGAAGAGATGATCCCCGAAGACAGACCGACCTCGTGGCGAGGGCGTCTCCCCCTTTTATCTCCTCCCGTCGATACCACGGCGGGTTCCCCGCCCCGGCCGTACCATCTCCAGGAAGGGACAAAGAAGGGTAGCACTGCGGTAGTGATTCTACCCCGAGCCAGTAGGTACACTGACACCTACTGGTCGAAGAGAATATTACACCACCCAATCCTCCACGAATAAGAAAAAGGGGTCTGAACCCTAACATAATTACACACTTGGGTCACACTACTCCCCAAGTGTGCCCCACTAGATTGAGGACCCCGCTACACATACATATCCTGCAGTAGAAAAGTGGCATGAAATCTTTATAGTCCCATAAGCTCAGCACAAAGACCAAACAAAAATAGGTAATATAAAAGAAAATTCAAAGTACAAAGTAAGCCAAAAGACTCAGCAACTAAGTCCCCAAGGATGTCAAAAAAGTAATCCTTCACACTCTATTGTCTCTCTCAAAGGCATAACAACAGCAATGAATGGCAGGCTGTAGTGCGGGGTTATGCAATTAGCGGACCTCCAGCTGTTGCAAAACTACAAGTCCCATCATGCTTCTGCTTCTGGGTGTCATGCTTGTGGCTGTCAGAGTCTTGCTATGCCTCATGGGATTTGTAGTTCTGCAACATCTGGAGGTCCGCTAATTGCATATCCCTGCTGTAGTGGCTTAATCACAGCTGGTGATATTGATTGAGCACTTATTCATAATTCCGTCATTTAAAACGCTGGTACATTCCCTTTGGTAATCTACTCACCGGACGCCAGATAAGAAATGCCTGTAAGATCCTCTCTGGATGAACCGTCAGTTCCCCTCAGGACACCCGATGGCTCCGGTCAGTGGATGAATGCGTGCAGCAATGCAGACATGCAAGTAAACAAGGGGAAGCTCCACATAGTGTAAAACCCTTTTATTAATAACAATAAAAACCCCTGCATACAAGAAATGCTTACTAGAAATCAACTGGGTAAAAGCGTATCACGTGGAATGTTGGATCAGCTCACTTCAGTAAGAGGATCCTCTAACATTCAAACAATAGGTGAGTCCCGGGTAGATGCTAACTCCTGTGAAACGATAGGTCGCGTGGTCACGGCCTGACACGTTTCGTGATTGGCTCACGTCTTCAGAGGGTGTGGCCACACAGCACGACTGTTCATTTAAATAGCCCAGCAGGCTCTGACATTGCCGCATACGTCGATGGCTGCGTCACTGCCTGGCAGTTACACTGACCAGCGGGGAATGTCCATACGCTAGTGTAGCAGGTATACACTTTTCTGTGTATTTAAAACTGGCAGAGACACCAGTGATGTGCAGTTCCCTGCAGCCCAGCGGGTGGCGCTGTCGCCTTGGGCTGGGGTTGAACCATTGCTGTGTGCCGTGCTCCCTTTTTGTCCTCCCTCGGCAGCGGTATGGTGGGGCGGGGAACCCGCCGTGCTTGCTGGGAGAGGGTATAAAGGGGCCGGCCATCTTTGTCACGGGGTTGAGTCCCGGGCACCTTCAGCCTGTGGGCGGGGGTTCGTGTCGGTCCTCTAGGCGGCCTAGGCCTAGAGGACATTCAGAGGTCGTGTTCCATCCCAGGCACCTTTAGCCTGGGATGAGGTACTCGGATGGAGGTCTGGAGCTCAGTGCCCAACACTGAGTTCCGCGAGGGAAGGAGATCCTAGGGGACCCTGGGATTGGGTACCCGAATCCGGAGGGCGTAATGGACCGGTGGGAGATACGTGCTTGAAGACCTGGTGCAGCATATTGCCGGTGACAGGTGAGCCTTCCATCGGAGACCGCCTGGAAGGAAATCCCTTTTCGCTCGGAGACCGCAACCCACTTTCAGGAAGGAAAGTGGAGAGTTCATTGTGCCTGGGCCTACTCGCATCCACACCCCCTTGTCTGTTCTGTTCTTTAAGGGAGTCCAACTGTCTGTGCATTACTCTGTTATTGGAAGAATAAAGGAGTGTTGGACTTTAGTGGTGTGGGGCTCATTTACTGGCAGACACTGTTCGAGAAAACCAGGAGGAGGTCTCCAGATGCAGAACACCGACCCGAAGTTAAAAGAGGTTTGTCTCTCACTGCACATACTCTGCAGGGGGACTTGGTGTGGTGACCCCGCACTCTCTCCTTCAGAGTACCCCTAGACGAGAGCCAGATCAAGAAGAGTAGAGAGGAGAGGGTTGAGGCCGCTACACGAGCTAGATGTGTACTGCACCTCAGCTGCCCCCATTGTCCATAGACAGGCTGTCAGTCAAGCGGTGGATATTCTACAATAATTATTCAAAGACTCTATCCCGAGTCTAGTGATATTATACCCACTTAATACATAATTAAAGTTAAAGTTAAAAAAGAATATAAAATACAGTAATAATAGTAAAAATGAAAGTAAAACAATAATAATAATAAATGTTACTTTCTAGTAAGGGCATTACCATCTTCTCTCACTTACATGATGACTCCCGGATACTATCTAAAACGCACTCACATCTTACCCCTGTTTATTCAATAGCTAGTAATTACTGATGAAACAATTAAGGTCCAGGTCTATATTCAAGCCATTAGGGCTGAGTGTGTTGGTCAGGAATAGCCATTGGGTTTCACGTTTTGAAATTTCACGCACCATATTAGCCCCTCTCCATCTATGGTGTACTTTATCTATTCCCCAGAATTTCAAGCCAATGGGATTCCTGTTATGCTTCTCCCTAAAATGCAATGAAACACTGTGCTTTTTGTATCCTATTGTGATATTGTAAATGTGTTCCGACACCCTCTTGGACAGTGTTCTTTTAGTGCGGCCAATGTACATAAGCCCACACGGACATTCTAAGGCATATACTATGTGCGTGGATGCACGCGTGATACAGTCTTTAATTTCAAATTCTTTTCCGTTTGCGATGGACACAAAACTGGTGAGGCCTTGCAAATGTGTGGATACTTGTTGACAGGCCTTACAGCGTCTACAGGCGTAAAAACCTGTCTTATCCCAAAACATTTGTATTAGTTTTGGTGGGTCCAGGACTTTTTTAACTATCTGATCCCCAAACGATGTTGTTTTTCTATAGATAAATGGTGGAACTGTAGGTAAGACTGTCTTAGGACTTTATCCATTGTAAGAATGTTCCAATGCTTCCTTAAATAGACTCTATCTCACGGTATTGTTCATGATAGCCAGATATGAATCCCCATTCATGTTTCTGATTTGGTGATCTTACTTTCGGGACCAGCATCGATCCTTGAGAGTTCACTTCCACTTGTTATGTCAGGTTATCAAGGAGATGTTCATTGTACACTTTTTCCACAAAACGTTGTTTAATTAGTTTTGCCTGGGCTAGGTAATCTGTATCCTGGGTGCAGTTACGCCTTATGCGCATAAATTGGCCCTTAGGGATGTTCCGGAGCCATTGCGGGTAATGACTACTTTGTACTGGGATGTAACAGTTGCGGTCTGTGACCTTGAAATATGCCTTAGTATAAAAACGTTTTGCTCTCTTCATTACCATAACGTCTAGATAGTGTATCTGATATCTGTCCCAGTTGAATTCCAACTTAATATTATTGTTATTACTGTTCAGTCAACCAGAGAATTCCTTGAGCGATTCCTCTGAACCTTGCCAGATGATGAACAGGTCATCTATATAGCGTTGGTAGATCACTAGTTCCTTTCTCCTGTTGTTATTAACCCACTTATCCTCCCATTCACTCATAAATAAGTTAGCAAAACTGGGTGCAAATTTTGCACCCATCGCTACACCTGTCTTTTGGCTATAGAACTGCCCCGCATACCAAAAATAATTGTGCGTTAAGCAGTACTCCAAAGCCATTCTTATGAACTTTTTCTGAATGAACGGTCATCCCTCTTGCTGAATGCCCAATTCAGGGCAAGGAGTGCATCATCATGTTGTATATTGGTATATAGTGATGACACATCCGCTGTCACCAGGAACATCTCAGTATCTTCAGGGATTATCACATTCTTCAGTTTCTGTAGGAAGCTGGTCGTGACTTTCAAAAAAGCTTTGGTAGTAAGGACACTGCTTTGCATAAAGTGATCCAAGTATTGTCCGATTCTTGAAGTTATTGAATCTATGCCATTAACTATTGGCCTTCCTGGCAGTTTGATGGGGTCCTTATGGATCTTGGGAACTGTGTAAATGGTCAGTATCCGGTTGAAGCTTGGACATAGGTACAATTTTTTTTTCTTAGTAATCACTCGCATGTAGAATCCAAAGTCCACCAGATTGTGTAGATCTTCCCTGTATTTTTTAGTGGGATCACCTTTTAGGTGCTGGTATGTGGTTTGGTCATCCAACATGGTCTGGAGTTGGGAATGGTAATATGTTTTATCCATAATTACCACTCCTCCCCCCTTATCCACCGGGCGGACGATTATATCTTTCCTATTTCCTATTTTCCAGAGCTTTAATACCCTCCTTAATGTGTGTGGGGTTAAGACTTTTCTTCAGTGTTACTGCTTCAAGATCTTTCAGTACCAACTGTTTGAACACCTCAACCTGATGGTTATCCGGCTGAGGTGAATTAAACAGCGATCTGTTCTTAAGGCCACTGTCAATCCCCACCGCTTCATTAGTTCTATTATTCCTCAAATTGAAATAGTTGGAAAGGAAATATTTTTTAATCTTGACTTTCCTAATGTACTTGTGTATGTCTATATACACGTTAAATTTGTTCATAGGTTTAGTGGAAGAGCATTTAAGACCCGCATTAAAAATATTACTTTCTTTCTGTGTGAGAGTGACAGTTGAAAGATTATATATGCCACTTAGTCGGCTTGTCTTGGTCTTTTTTTGCTCGACCCGTTGCCCTACTCGGCAGCCTCTACGTGTGGTGGTCTGACATTTCTGACTGGACTGTATGGTCCTTCCCACTGCGGGGGGTTCCACCATTCCTGTGACATGTTCTGATTGTAAGAATGTTGTGGTCGGCCCCTCCAGGGGCGGTTGCCCTGATCTCGTCCTCGGGAATTCCCTCTCGTACCTCTCCCTAAAAAGGAGCTGGGCGTGGGGATGGTACATTGTATGTATTGCCCATATTATCCTGAGTAGATAGAGGGTCATATCTATTTTGGGTATTCACCATATAAGTCTCATTATATCCTGCATTATACACAGGGTATCCTGGTGTGGGGTATCCATTATTTCTACCCCTCATGGGTTGTTTAATGCCCCTCCCTCATTGATTTTTGGAGATTGGGGCTGGTCTAGTTGCCCTATGTGGGTCTTGGCCCTGGGACGGTGTTTGCACCATTCTTTCATTGCCATACAGGTTATCCTGAGTGGTTAATGTAAAGTTAGAGGGTTGCTGTGGCATAGGGACTGAATTGTCCACGTTCTGCCACAAATACACTGTGGCCTTCTTAAAATCATTCATATCTCTTCCAAATTTTTAGATTTTTTTCTTTTGAGTTTCTTTATCTATTTTTTCTAGCTTTTTTTTTATATCGTTGTCAAAGTTGGTTAGTAATTGTGTGCCTTTTATAAGGTCTAGTTTAATCTGCAGTTCAGCAATCTTTTTCTCAAGTAGTGCCATTTTTTTATTTTTTCTCTTGAGAACCAGTTGCTGCAGTTTAAAACCAACCCTATTGAAGAAGTCCAACCACTCAGATGCAGACTCAGTATCATCAAGTCCGTCCTGCGGGCTGACTTCCCACCTTGGGCTACGCATGATTATTTTCTCCTTCAGGTAATGCTCAAAGGTGGTAATATCCCACCAAGTGCGTACTTGTTCCTCAAGTGCATTACCCAAGGAGCTGAAAATAGCATTGAAATCCTCATTGGTTTCCCACTCACCAGGGATGAGCCGAACACCCCCCTGTTCGGTTCGCACCAGAACATGCGAACAGACAAAATGTTCGTGTAAACTTTAGAACCCTATTAAATACAATGGACTCGAACGTTCGAAATCTAAAGTGTTAATTATAAAGGCTAATATGCAAGTTATTGTCCTAAAAAGTGTTTGGGGACCGGGGTCCTGCCCCAGGGGACATGTATCAATGCAAAAAGAAGTTTTAAAAACGGCCGTTTTTTCGGGAGCAGTGATTTTAATAATGCTTAAAATGAAAAAATAAAAGTGAAATATTCCTTTAAATTTCGTACCTGGGGGGTGTGTATGATATGCATGTGAAGTGGCGCATGTTTCCCGTGCTTAGAACTGTCCCTGCAAAAAATGTCATTTTTGAAAGAAAAAAAATGCATTTAAAACTGACTCGCGGCTATTAATGAATTGTCGGCTCCCGGCAATACATACAAAAGTCATTGAGAAAAAAAAAAAAAAAAGCGTGGGGGTTCCCCAGAATTCAATTACCAGGCCCTTCAGATCTGGCATGGATTTTAAGGGGAACTCCACCCCAAGTTTAAAAAAAAAATGGCGTGGAGTCCCCCTAAAAATCCATACCAGACCCCTTATCCGAGCATGCAACCTGGCCGGCCGCAGGGGAAAAGGGGGGGACGAGAGAGCGGCCCCCCCTCCCTCCTGAACCGTACCAAGCCACATGCCCTCAACATGGGGAGGATGTCCCCATGTTGATGGGGACAAGGGCCTCATCCCCACAACCCTTGCCCGGTGGTTGTGGGGGTCTGCGGGCGGGGGGCTTATCGGAATCTGGAAGACCCCTTTAACAAAGGGGACCCCCAGATCCCGCCCCCCCCCTATGTGAATTGGTAACGGGTACATTGTACCCCTACCATTTCACGAAGAAAGCGTAAAAAAATGTTTAAAAAAACACACAAACACCTTGAAAAAGTCCTTTATTTAAAAAAATAAATAAATAAACATTCCAGCGGTGAAATCCAGTGTCCCACGGCGATCCCGATGTCCAGCGCTGTCCTTCATTGGTTGTGCCTGAGCGGACCTGATGGGGAACTCCCTCTCAGTATTTTAAATGTATAGACCCGCCCCTTCTAAAGTTCCCCATCAGGTCCGCTCAGCGGACGAGATGCAGAACATGAGAAGGGGCGGGTCTATACATGTATTACCAAAGTGAGAGCAGTTCCCCATCAGGTCCGCCCCCTCGGTATGTCGGACCCGCCTACGTCATTGGCTTGAGCGGGGAACTTCCTTCACTATGTAAATTTAAATTTACATAGTGAAGGAAGTTCCCCGCTCAAGCCAATGACGTAGGCGGGTCCGACATACCGAGGAGGCGGACCTGATGGGGAACCGCTCTCACTTTGGTAATACATGTATAGACCCGCCCCTTCTCATATTCCGCATCTGGTCCGCTGAGCGGACCTGATGGGGAACTTTAGAAGGGGCGGGTCTATACATTTAAAATACTGAGAGGGAGTTCCCCATCAGGTCCGCTCAGGCACAACCAATGACGGACAGCGCTGGACATCGGGATCGCCGCGGGACACTGGATTTCACCGCTGGAATGGTTTTTTTTTTTAAATAAAGGACTTTTCCAAGGTGTTTGTGTGTTTTTTTAAACATTTTTTTACGCTTTCTTCGTGAAATGGTAGGGGTACAATGTACCCCTTACCAATTCACATAGGGGGGGGCCGGGATCTGGGGGTCCTCTTTGTTAAAGGGGTCTTCCAGATTCCGATAAGCCCCCCGCCCGCAGACCCCCACAACCACCGGGCAAGGGTTGTGGGGATGGGGCCCTTGTCCCCATCAACATGGGGACATCCTCCCCATGTTGAGGGCATGTGGCTTGGTACGGTTCAGGAGGGAGGGGGGGCCGCTCTCTCGTCCCCCCTTTTCCCCTGCGGCCGGCCAGGTTGCATGCTCGGATAAGGGGTCTGGTATGGATTTTTAGGGGGACTCCACGCCATTTTTTTTTTAATTTGGGGTGGAGTTCCCCTTAAAATCCATGCCAGATCTGAAGGGCCTGGAATGGATATTTGGGGGAACCCCACGTCAAATTTTTTTTTATTTGCGGCGGGGTTCCCCTTAATATCCATTCCAGACCTGAAGGGCCTGGTAATTGAATTCTGGGGAACCCCCACGCTTTTTTTTTTTTTTTTATCAATGACTTTTGTATGTATTGCCGGGAGCCGACAATTCATTAATAGCCGCGAGTCAGTTTTAAATGCATTTTTTTCTTTCAAAAATGACATTTTTTGCAGGGACAGTTCTAAGCACGGGAAACATGCGCCACTTCACATGCATATCATACACACCCCCCAGGTACGAAATTTAAAGGAATATTTCACTTTTATTTTTTCATTTTAAGCATTATTAAAATCACTGCTCCCGAAAAAACGGCCGTTTTTAAAACTTCTTTTTGCATTGATACATGTCCCCTGGGGCAGGACCCCGGTCCCCAAACACTTTTTAGGACAATAACTTGCATATTAGCCTTTATAATTAGCACTTTAGATTTCTCCCATAGATTTTTCGAATTTGCCGCGAACACCCCAATTTGTTCGCTGTTCGGCGAACAGGCAATGTTCGAGTCGAACATGAGTTCGACTCGAACTCGAAGCTCATCCCTACCACTCACTATCACTGGTAAACACTGAATCTAAATTCAATTGGCGATTATTGAGGAAATTAATAGAATCCATGTTCGCTATAGGTAATGTGTTAGTGTGGTACCCCACCAGTGTATGAATACAGGATTCTCAACCAGGCAGGTTGAGGGGCTCCAGGGTATTTGCTTGTTTGGGAGGAAACTGGCTTTTCAGTTTCCTCATGATTTACTAAAGTCCACTTTGGGACCTGGAGCTTGGGGATTTCTTAGAGATCCAGATGGGATGAAATCCCCAGTCCTGGATCCGGGTTTTGAGACTCAACTGCACACTGATTGTTCAGGTGTGTGTGGGCCTGATAGTAGAGTCAGGACCAGCATTCTGGGCTCCACCCTCCCGACGAGTGCAGGTGTGCACTGGAGAAGCCAGAGAGTGCTTGTGTGCACAGTGGAAGCCAGAGACCCAAGTCTGAGGATCAGAACAGTGAGGGGCTGCTATCTAAACGGATGGTCTTTGCAAGGGAATAGTCTGTAGGAGACAGACGAGAGCCTGAAGTAGAAGGACTGAGCAGCATTGCAGTATGTATAAGCCAGGAGGCTGAATGTCATTTTGTTGATGAAAAGGAGTGCTGAAACCCCTGCGAGGGAAACCTTTGATTTTGTTTTGAACTTCTTTTAATAAAAATGGGCAAACAAAGCCCTTAAAGAAGAACCAGCGAGTGGCGGTGTCCTTCAAGCTCTACCTTTGATGCTAGTCCTTCACACGTGGTGGAGAATTTTGGCACAATCTGAGATCCTTACAATCAAGTAAGTTTATCTGTTATATGAACTGTGTTTTGCTTGCCAGAAACTGCATAATCTGAGTGTGTGCAGGTGAGGAGAACCTGCAAGAGAAAGGTAACTAGCCTTAAAGTGGTTGTAAACCCACTTTTTCAACTTGCACCTACAGGTAAGCCTAGATTAAGGCTTACCTGTAGGTGCAAGAAATATCTCCTAAACCTACACGGTTTAGGAGATATTTACTAAAAAGACAGGCGCCGCTGTCTACAGCGCATGCGCGCCATAGACAACGGCACATTCATGGGGTTAATCCCATTCACAAAATCGGCTACTTCCCAGCAATCGCTGGGCGCAGCCGAATGAAAACGCTCTTGCGCGCATGCGCAGAGTGACGTCTCTGCCGCTCCGGCCAATCACAGCGCTGGAGCGGCGCTGTGATTGGCTGGTGCGGCGATACCCGGAAGTAACATTCCGGCTATCGCCGCAGTGATGTCTGCGGCTGGACAGAGGGAGGCAGACTGCCTCGGGGGCCCCGATCTAAGGTAAGTGGTACATAATGAGCTATTATGCTAGTCATAATAGCTCATTATGCCTTTCTCTTACAGGTTGGCCAAAAAGAAAAAAAAAGAAAGTGGGTTTACAACCACTTTAAAGAGACAGTGCTCCAATTTGTTGCTGAACTGTGAAATTTTTTTTTTGGAGTGATTGTGAGTATGGGGCGATCAAACCGCCTAAAAGAAGCAAGGATGGCTGAGATGATAGATAGAGCTCTGTGGCTGGAGGGGTTGTTACCGCTGGATCGAACCCCATACATGCCTAAACAGAGTTTTCAAAGGGAAAAGAGGGCTGCTGTTGTCCCTAGCAACCCTGGTGCAATGAATGCACAGATGACGGCTAGTGTGGAGAATCCACCAGCGTTTGAATCTGCAGTGGATTGGTGCAAGCGACACCTGGCAGAATTGGACCAAGCTAAAGTGGAAGGCAAGCCAACCTTCGATACAAATAGAGAGCTGCCGGATGTCCATGCCTGGGAGAGGGGTGTTGTTGCCCCTGGCAACGCTGCTGCAGTTAAACCAGCAGCTGTTGTGAAAAGTGTGAAAGTGATACAGATTGAGACAGGGTCCAGCAGATGCAGTGTGGGAAACCCTGACAAGACATGGAACCAAGTGCGCTGTTTGCGGTGCAGTGAGTGGGGGCATGCAGTCTCCAAGTGCCTTTTGTCCCTGGTTCCAGTGCAAAGCTACCTAGCAAAACAAAGGTCTGAGAAGCCTGTGTTATATGCCAGAAGAGAGGCTGATCAAAGGCCAGGACAGAGAGTGGTTGCCCATAGCAACACAGAGGAGGCCAGTCGGGCTGTCTGTGGACCATGAGGTGTGCCTCCCAAGGGTCGTGACAAGTGGCTTTCGGAGGAACCAATACAGTATGTTGGAGAGAGCCAGCAAAGCTCTGCTTGGAGACTGCGATCTCCCATGGCAACGAGAGTGGAAGTTGTGCCTGGAAGGAATCATCAGGAGAGAAACGCACTGGGGAAAAGTCGTCCAGTACCATGCCTGGAATGTGGCCAGCTGGGGCACGAAATATTGTCTTGCCCTAGATTCTGGGGTGCACCTGGAGGTAATGTTGCTGAGCAGAACTCTTTACCTGTGGGCCAAGATCCCTTTGCAAATATGTTTGCAGTCACCCCTGGCAACAAGGAGGAGTTTTCTGTGGTGTCTGCAGGGGGTGCTAAACAGTGGGAGATGCCTGCTGTGATTTCATCCCATGGCCACCAGGGGGAGTTGGCCAGTAAATGTGCGGCTGAGGACTGGTTCTTAAGACAACGTACTCAAATGAAGATGGTGACCCCAACTACTGTGGTGGGTAAGACTATCTTTAATGAAATGATGCCTGGAACTGCTGATTTCAGGTATTATAGAACAGGCTACGAGACTGTCCATGATGATGTGAGAGTGACCCCAGTTAGTGGGGCCACAGAATGTGCGCTTGAGAATGACTTTTTCATACCCAGTGGGAATGCAGGCGTTAAAGTCCAAACAGAACCTGTGTTGATGACTAAAAGTGTTGTGTCTAATGTCTGCCAGCCTCAAGTTGGCAGTGGGCTAGGACAGCCTGCAAAAACTAAAAATGCTATAAGTGTTACTGTTAATGAAAAGTTTGCTGCTGTTGGGAAAACCCCAGGTTCTTCCAGAGCAAAAGCTGTTGTCACAAATGGGTCGTTGCCTGTAGCAATTGGTGGTAAGACAGCACAGTTGTCCCCAGAAATCTCCAGGGAACTTCATGTATTGGAGTCGGAGGTTGCCATGGACAACTGCGATGTCATTCTGGTGGGACAGAGTGATACTGTACCGTGTAATGGTAATGTGTTAGTGCAAGCTGCTAGTAACAAAAATGTGCCGGTAAATGGTGGGTTAACACAACCTGTGAAAAATGCAAAGGTGTGTGAGGCTTATGAAGCGCCACCCGAGCAAGGTGGTGGTTGTGGTGTATTGCAACCTGTGGTGCTAAAACATGGGTTACCGAAGTCTGCCATGATTCGTAATTTGGGTGCTGAATCTGCAACTAAACCCGTCTGTTCTAATGTGTCTCCTTGGGTGGATGGATCAGGGCTAGGGATGAGCTTCGAGTTCGAGTCGAACTCATGTTCGACTCGAACATTGCCTGTTCGCCCGTTCGCCGAACAGCGAACAAATTGGGGTGTTCGCGGCAAATTCGAAAAATCTATGGGAGAAATCTAAAGTGCTAATTATAAAGGCTTATATGCAAGTTATTGTCCTAAAAAGTGTTTGGGGACCCAGGTCCTGCCCCAGGGGATATGTATCAATGCAAAAAGAAGTTTTAAAAACGGCCGTTTTTTCGGGAGCAGTGATTTTAATAATGCTTAAAATGAAAAAAATAAAAGTGAAATATTCCTTTAAATTTCGTACCTGGGGGGTGTGTATGATATGCATGTAAAGTTGCGCATGTTTCCCGTGCTTAGAACTGTCCCTGCAAAAAATGTCATTTTTGAAAGAAAAAAAGTCATTTAAAACTGACTCGCGGCTATTAATGAATTGTCGGCTCCCGGCAATACATACAAAAGTCATTGATTAAAAAAAAAAAAAGCGTGGGGGTTCCCCAGAATTCAATTACCAGGCCCTTCAGGTCTGGAATGGATATTAAGGGGAACCCCGTCGCAAATTAAAAAAAAAATTGACGTGGGGTTCCCCCAAATATCCATTCCAGGCCCTTCAGATCTGGCATGGATTTTAAGGGGAACTCCACCCCAAATTTTAAAAAAAATGGCGTGGAGTTCCCCTAAAAATCCATACCAGACCCCTTATCCGAGCACGCAACCTGGCCAGCCGCAGGGGAAGAGGGGGGGACGAGAGAGCGGCCCCCCTCCCTCCTGAACCGTACCAGGCCACATGCCCTCAACATGGGGAGGATGTCCCCATGTTGATGGGGACAAGGGCCTCATCCCCACAACCCTTGCCCGGTGGTTGTGGGGGTCTGCGGGCGGGGGGCTTATTGGAATCTGGAAGACCCCTTTAACAAAGGGGACCCCCAGATCCCGGCCCCCCCCTATGTGAATTGGTAAGGGGTACATTGTACCCCTACCATTTCACAAAGAAAGCGTAAAAAAATGTTTAAAAAAACACACAAACACCTTGAAAAAGTCCTTTATTAAACAAAAAAAACATTCCAGCGGTGAAATCCAGTGTCCCGCGGCGATCCCGATGTCCAGCGCTGTCCTTCATTGGTTGTGCCTGAGCGGACCTGATGGGGAACTCCCTCTCAGTATTTTAAATGTATAGACCCGCCCCTTCTAAAATTCCCCATCAGGTCCGCTCAGCGGACCAGATGCGGAACATGAGAAGGGGCGGGTCTATACATGTATTACCAAAGTGAGAGCAGTTCCCCATCAGGTCCGCCCCCTCGGTATGTCGGACCCGCCTACGTCATTGGCTTGAGCGGGGAACTTCCTTCACTGTGTAATTTAAATTTACATAGTGAAGGAAGTTCCCCGCTCAAGCCAATGACGTAGGCGGGTCCGACATACTGAGGGGGCGGACTTGATGGGGAACTGCTCTCACTTTATTAATACATGTATAGACCCGCCCCTTCTCATGTTCCGCATCTGGTCCGCTGAGCGGACCTGATGGGGAACTTTAGAAGGGGCGGGTCTATACATTTAAAACACTGAGAGGGAGTTCCCCATCAGGTCCGCTCAGGCACAACCAATGAAGGACAGCGCTGGACATCGGGATCGCCGCGGGACACTGGATTTCACCGCTGGAATGTTTTTTTTTTTTTTAAATAAATAAAGGACTTTTTCAAGGTGTTTGTGTGTTTTTTTAAACATTTTTTTACGCTTTCTTCGTGAAATGGTAGGGGTACAATGTACCCCTTACCAATTCACATAGGGGGGGTGGGATCTGGGGGTCCCCTTTGTTAAAGGGGTCTTCCAGATTCCAATAAGCCCCCCGCCCGCAGACCCCCACAACCACCGGGCAAGGGTTGTGGGGATGAGGCCCTTGTCCCCATCAACATGGGGACATCCTCCCCATGTTGAGGGCATGTGGCCTGGTATGGTTCAGGAGGGAGGGGGGGCCGCTCTCTCGTCCCCCCCTTTTCCCCTGCGGCCGGCCAGGTTGCGTGCTCGGATAAGGGGTCTGGTATGGATTTTTAGGGGGACTCCACGCCATTTTTTTTTTATTTGGGGTGGAGTTCCCCTTAAAATCCATGCCAGATCTGAAGGGCCTGGAATGGATATTTGGGGGAACCCCACGTCAATTTTTTTTAAATTTGCGGCGGGGTTCCCCTTAATATCCATTCCAGACCTGAAGGGCCTGGTAATGGAATTCTGGGGAACCCCCACGCTTTTTTTTTTTTTTTTTTTTTTTTTTTTTTTTTTTATCAATGACTTTTGAATGTATTGCCGGGAGCCGACAATTCATAGCCGCGAGTCAGTTTTAAATGACTTTTTTTCTTTCAAAAATGACATTTTTTGCAGGGACAGTTCTAAGCACGGGAAACATGCACCACTTCACATGCATATCATACACACCCCCCAGGTACGAAATTTAAAGGAATATTTCACTTTTATTTTTTCATTTTAAGCATTATTAAAATCACTGCTCCCGAAAAAACGGCCGCTTTTAAAACTTTTTTTTGCATTGATACATGTCCCCTGGGGCAGGACCCAGGTCCCCAAACACTTTTTAGGACAATAACTTGCATATTAGCCTTTATAATTAACACTTTAGATTTTGAACGTTCGAGTCCATTGTATTTAATAGGGTTCTAAAGTTCACACAAACATTTTGTCTGTTCGCAGGTTCTGGTGCGAACCGAACAGGGGGGTGTTCGGCTCATCCCTGATCAGGGCTGAGGAGCGCCGGTGAATGGAGCACAGCTATAACGGATTGGGATAGTTGGGGTAAAAATCGAATGTCCCTGATAGATGAGGCTTTCAAGCACAAAAATAAGGTGGACAAAGTTTCTGCTGTGCCAGCCGGAGGGACGGCAGAACAGCTTATACCTGAGGGCGCGGTGGCTGCTGCAGGGGTTAACCCTTGTGAGAAATATGGACCATATAAGGGCGAGCACACAGCAGACACTTTGTCAGTAACCTACAAAAATGATGCGGACATGGCGTGTCAAAGTGACGTTGTCACTGGTAATGTGAAGCAGTTCATTGGTGCTGAACCTGAGAAGTTGGGTATGAGTCAAGCACCTGGCAGCGCTCTGGTAGAGCACCAGGCTGTGGTTGTCTCCAGCTGGGAGAAGGTTCCATTAAACCTTGCAACCTCTCACGTCTCAGCAAGTGAGTCTGTCTGCATCCCTAGTGTCAGGAAAGTCCCCAGAAAGGACTTGGGTCTGGAGCCAAGGGTATGGTTTCTAACAAAAGTATTAAAGGAGATGATTAAACTTTGGGATGTACAGCCCGTCTATACTGGGGTGTCTCCACCACAGTCAGACAGTCTGGTACTGCGGAGTACCATTATGTGGACCCCTATTCTATGGACCCCTGACTGGCAGGTGGTACAGCACAAAGGAAGAGAAGACAGAAATGGTTTATTTATGACTGTATTACTAGTGTTAAAAATCGCCTCTAGGTATGCTGATGGGTTACTTCCTGTACAAGAGGTATATGGGAGAGGCTTTGGCGAAAAGAAAGTGTCTGAGGTTTCACCACCTAACAGCCAGGTAGAAGGCATTTCTGCTGCTATGGTCCAAGGTAGTACTGGTCAGTTGTCAGTGAAGGGCGTGTATACTGTACCAGTGGAAGAATTACATGAGATGGAAGGGCCAAGTGTGGACCAGAAAGCAGCAGAAATCCTGACCGGGGCTCAACCGAAGGTGGTTAAAAAGACTGGGGTCCCCAGTCCAATGTTTGGTTTAGGTGACAAACCTAATAAGGTCCCTGAGACAGGGAAACGGATAAGAAGTGCGATAAAAATTGTATGTGGATCAGACAAGAGCTTGTCTGTTCAGGTGGATAAAAATACAGATGGCATCAGAACAGGTCAAGTGGTAGGACAGCTGCCTGCAGAGTGGGTGAACCCCGGGGAGGTGACGTCCTGTGAGGTTCCCGTGGGTGATGGCGGCCCTCCAGTATGTGTGCCCTCTGCAGACTCTGCCCTAGCAAATACAAAAAAGAAAGGCATTGGTGATCTGTGCAACGTTGAGAGGTGTAATGTTGGTTTGAATATGTTTGTCAATGATGAACCAAATAGTTTGTTAAAGGTACATGACAGTGTGGTGTCCACAGGTATTGTGAAACCTGGGAACCTGAAGCGTGGAGGCAGAAGGGTTGGTAGAAAGACCAGGGGTGCCCTGTTAAAATTTCAGGAGAGGCAGTGCTTATGGAACCCCAAAAGAAGAGGGAGAAGGCTGAGTATAGGGAAATATAGGACCTTGTTAAGATCCAGGGTGGGACATACCTGGAAGCGCACCCGGAAAAAGGTTGGGCCTACGTGGCTGACAGCCAGCACAGAGGTGTCCCAACCATAATGATGGGTGCTGGTGTTCCTCCCTCCGGATCGAAACAAAGGGGGAGGGTATGTGGTAGTGTGGTACCCCACCAGTGTATGAATACAGGATTCTCAACCAGGCAGGTTGAGGGGCTCCAGGGTATTTGCTTGTTTGGGAGGAAACTGGCTTTTCAGTTTCCTCATGATTTACTAAAGTCCACTTTGGGACCTGGAGCTTGGGGATTTCTTAGAGATCCGGGTGGGATGAAATCCCCAGTCCTGGATCCGGGTTTTGAGACTCAACTGCACACTGATTGTTCAGGTGTGTGTGTGGGCCTGATAGTAGAGTCAGGACCAGCATTCTGGGCTCCACCCTCCCGACGAGTGCAGGTGTGCACTGGAGAAGCCACAGAGTGTAAGTGTGCACTGGAGAAGCCAGAGAGTGCTTGTGTGCACAGTGGAAGCCAGAGACCCAAGTCTGAGGATCAGAGCAGTGAGGGGCTGCTATCTAAACGGATGGTCTTTGCAAGGGAATAGTCTGTAGGAGACAGACGAGAGCCTGAAGTAGAAGGACTGAGCAGCATTGCAGTATGTATAAGCCAGGAGGCTGAATGTCATTTTGTTGATGAAATGGAGTGCTGAAACCCCTGCGAGGGAAACCTTTGATTTTGTTTTGAACTTCTTTTAATAAAAATGGGCAAACAAAGCCCTTAACCACCTCGCGCCTGCCGTACGAGAATATACGGCCGCAAGGTGGTTGTCAAATGCCGGGAGGCCGTTATTATACGGCCTCCGCTATTTGGCCACTGGGGGACGCGCGAGCGCCGCCGGCGGCACGCACGCGCGCGCGCCCGGCGCATCACTGAGATGCCGATGCGCGTGCCTGGCGGCCGCGATGTCCGCCAGGCACCCGCGATCGGCGGTTACAGAGACAAGGACATGGATCTGTGTGTGTAAACACACAGATCCATGTCCTGTCAGGGAGAGGGGACCGATGCTGTGTCCCTTGTACATAGGGACACAGATCGGTCACCTCCCCCAGTCAGTCCCCTCCCCCCACAGTAACAATCACACATAGGGAACACATTTAACCCCTTCCTCGCCCCCTAGTGTTAACCCCTTCCCTGCCAGTCACATTTATACAGTAATCATAGCACTGTTCGCTGTATAAATGTGAATGGTCCCAAATTAGTGTCAAAAGTGTCTGATGTGTCCGCCATAATGTCGCAGTCACGAAAAAAATCACTGATCACCGCCATTACTAATAAAAATATATATATATAAAAATGCCATAAAATTACCCCCTATTTTGTAAACGCTATAACTTTTGCGCAAACCAATCAATAAACGCTGATTGCGATTTTTTTTTTAACCAAAAATATGTAGAAGAATACGTATCGGCCTAAACTGAGGAAAAAAATATATATATAAAAAAAATTGGGATATTTATTATAGCAAAAATCAAAAAATATTGCTTTTTTTTCAAAATTGTCGCTCTATTTTTGTTTATAGCGCAAAAAATAAAAACCGCCGAGGTGATCAAATACCACCAAAAGAAAGCTCTATTTGTGCGAAAAAAAGGACGTCAATTTTGTTTGGGAGCCACGTCGCACGACCGTGCAATTGTCATTCAAATCGTGACAGTGCTGAAAGCTGAAATTTCGCCTGGGCAGGAAGGGGGTATATGTGCCCAGTAAGGAAGGGGTTAAAAAGAACCATCGAGTTGCGGTGTCCTTCAAACTCTACCTTTTGATGCTAGTCCTTCACAGTAAATATAAAAATAGTAATAAAAAAAGTATCAGAAATGACCCCCTAGGGTGCCCCTGATTCTAGCGCTCAAAGATAAATGGAAGGTAACCTGCAGAGTAGTAGCTATTATAAAGTAAATAAATAATGGATGAAAATATGCTTCATTAAAAAAAAAAAAAAAAAATTAACAGCGCTTAAAAGGAATCTGAGATCCCAGTGGTGATATGCATACATATCCTGCAGTAGAAAAGTGGCATGAAATCTTTATAGTTCCATAAGCTCTGCACAAAGACCAAACAAAAATAGGTAATATAAAAGAAAATTCAAAGTCCTGGACCTGGACCTTAATTGTTTCATCTGTAATTACTAGCTATTGAATAAACAGGGGTAAGATGTGAGTGTGTTTTAGATAGTATCCGGGAGTCATCATGTAAGTGAGAGAACATGGTAATGCCCTTACTAGAAAGTAACATTTATTATTATTGTTTTACTTTCATTTTTATTATTATTACTGTATTTTATATTCTTTTTTAACTTTAACTTTAATTATGTATTTTGTGGGTATAATATCACTAGACTCGGGATAGAGTCTTTGAATAATTATTGTAGAATATCCACCCTGTGTTTATATTATCTCTTTTATTATATAATATCTTTGAACAGTTGCCATTATTAATGTAATACTGTTCCACCTCTACTCTCTTATGAGACTGAATGGCATCTCCTTTTGTTGTTCATATCTGCATATGAAAAATGCAGCTGTAGCCTTAAAGGTAGTGTCAGCCGTTTTGATGTATATGATGCATTGTTTTTAATATATGATGTACTGTTATTCATATGCAGGGTATGAGGTGCACTTCACGGCAGATTCACATATTCTGTGGATTCTAGTGCCATAAAAAATGAGTCCGGATACAATGTGTGTCTGCCACTCTCACAAGAGCTAGCAGACTGCCAGTATTGAATGGTTCCTAGCCCATCCCATAGAGGGGGGGTTTTGGGGGTCGCTTGACTGACAGCCTGTCTATGGCCAATGGGGGCAGCCGAGGCGCAGTACACATCTAGCTAGCGTATGGACATTCCCCGCTGGTCAGTGTAACTGCCGGGCAGTGACGCAGCCGCCAACGTATGTGGCAACGTCAGAGCCCGCTGGGCTATTTAAATGAACAGTCGCGCTGTGTGGCCACGCCCTCTGAAGACATGAGCCAATCACGAAACACGTCAGGGCGTGACTACGCGGCCTATAGTTTCACATGAGTGAGCATCTACCCGGGACTCACCTATTGTTTGAATGTTTGAGGAACCTCTTACTGAAGTGAGCTGATGCAACATTCCATGTTATACGCTTTTACCAAGTTGATTTCTAGTAAGCATTTCTTGTATGCAGGGGTTTTTATTGTTATTAATAAAAGGGTTTTACACTATGTGGAGCTTCCCCTTGTTTACTTGCATGTCCGCATTGCTGCACGCATTCATCCACTGACCGGAGCCATCGGGTGTCCTGAGGGGAACTGACGGTTCATCCAGAGAGGACTCAGGTCGCTCCTATTAGAACGGTTCCATAGCACAGACCGGGACGCGACTCCCCAGGCGACCGAGTCGCTTGAGGAGTCGCCCCTATGTGAACCTTAAGGCATGAGCATCTTTTTTTCTTAAAAATACATTACAGTTACGGTATATAGTTGTGTAGGTTTAGATGCAAAGGCTGCCTAGCAGAACCTTTTTATTTTTGGTGTTCAGCACAGCAAACACATTAGTACTGCTGTTTGTGCAAAGGGGACAGTCATGAAGAAGAAAAAAACAGGGATAGATATTGTTTATTTTGGTACAGAACCAAAGCAAGAGCAATACCATCTGTATGGATGAGTGAATTCATCCATGTGAGGTAGCTGGGAATCTGGCTGTTTCATTGGAGGTGAATGCTCACAGATAAGTGACAGATAAGTCACTTGTGTTCACACAACCACGTGGCCACCATGTGTGCATTTGTTGTGACATTGGTGGCCTTACCATATTGCTTAGGTTTTTATTTGACCCATGAAACAGTTTCATTGTCTCCTTCTAAAGAAGAGGTGAAGTACATGGGCACTCTCTCTACGTAAAAACCCAGCACATTGGCTGACATTTAATGTTGTATGAAAAGAGAGAGGGTGGGAGAGGATAATGTAGTTCTTTTTTAGATAGAGAGTTAAAAACCATGTACTATATTTGAAAAATTGGCAGAGATGCTTTAATCTATTGCAGATAGATGCTAACTCTTTGATGCTAACTTTGTAATAGCGGTATCTCTCTGTTGCAGGCTCCGTTTGCTTTTTTTGCAGAAAAGCTGACCACCTATTACATCAATGATCTCGCTATTTTTTGAGTGAACATCAAGATTTTGTTCCTATCCTTACCTTATTAAAAGATAAACTGACAAATTTGAGATTAGCTAAAATGCCTCATTACTGTTGTTTGAGACATTGCATGCAACATTATCTCCTTTGGTAGGGAAGCTATTTCAAGTTTGAGGCTAATATTACCTCACTACTGTCATTGAAAACTGTCCTGGGTTCTCTTTACAAATTGATTTGCAGAGAAGCTGAAATTAATTTCACTTTGAAGTTACTAACCATTCCTTAATATTTTTTTTAAGAAACGGTGTAATATACACTTAATAGCTTTTTGTCCCACTGACAACCAGTGAAATATAATAAAAACAAAAGAGCAGCACCAATCTAATGCCCCATACACACGATCATTTTTAATGTCATTTTTAAAACTGACGTTTTTCTTGTCATTTTTTTTCTTGTTTCCTCTCAAGCCTGTCTTGCGTACACACCATCATTTTAAAAAATGTTCAAGAAAAGCGCAGTGACGTACACCACGTACGACGGCACTATAAAGGGGAAGTTCCGTTCGAATGGCGCCACCCTTCATGTTAGTAAAGTTTGTTGAGAGACGATTCGCTCTTTTCAGTCTAGTGCTTTTCAGTCCGTTACAGCATGACGAATGTGCTATCTCCATTACGAACGCTAGTTTTACCAGAACGAGCGCTCCCGTCTCATACTTGATTCTGAGCATGCGCATTTTTTTTCACGTCGTTAAAGCATACACACTATCGTTTTTCACGTCGTTAAAAAAAACGACATGAAAAACGACGTGAAAAAAGAGAGCATGTTCGAAATTTTTAATGCCCGTTTTTCACGTCGTTAAAAATGCTCTGGAGCATACACACGATCATTTTTAATGGCCATTTTTTTTAATGGCATTTTTAACGGCATGAAAAATGATCGTGTGTATGGGGCATAAGTGTAGTGGTAAGAAAGCAAGGTTTAATCACAAGATGGAAAAACTATAAAATGTGGCGCTAGTGACAATGCAAACAGTCCTCGGCGATCCAAGAATTGTGTGTGAGTGTAGCAACTGTGGACAACACAATATGAGACACCACTAACTGGTGAATGGTGTCACAAGGTGTGATCCAAGTGAGCCAGTAAACACAACATAAGGTGAACTCAATGATAGTGGCATCTATGTCAAGAAATACAAATATACATCAAGTCCTCATTGTGATCAAAAAAAGGGGGAATCCTAGTGAAAAGACAATAGAAGATGAAAGTCTCTGCTGCACGACTGATAGGCGTACTGGGTATGTGCTGAGTGAACCGCATCAACCATGTAGTGTGCACTTGTATATAATCCAACATCCAGAAAGAAAAAGGTAAGAAATGGGTACTCTTACCATAAAACGAGGGCACACGCGTCAGCAACGGTGTGCCAACCAAGCATGGACTGGAACACCTGAACGGAGCCTCCAAGAGATGATATCACGATAAATCTTCTGGATGTCACAAGAGATGTTACTGGAAACCGATCTTGTCACTCTCAAAAACGAGGTGTGGGATGAAACAAGCCAGATTCTCCACAGGCCGAGACATGCGATATCCCCAGGGTAGAAATATCATAAAAGGAATCAGAAATAGCTCCCCATAGTGTAGAAAATTCCAGGGTAAAGTTATAAAAAAGCCTTTATTGGCATAAAATCATGGATAAAAAGTCTTCTGAATTGCAGACAACTGAGACAATGCATGTAAAAAACATATTCACAGAAAATAAATGAAAAAACGGTAAAGTGTGGTGTAAAAAGCTATGCAGGCTGTGTACCCGACATGTTTCGAGCTAGTGCTCTTCAACTGGGGCATCAACCTGCTGACCTGCACCATGCCACTATATATAATCAATAAATGATAACTGACCCAAAATAGCTGAAGTTGGAAACAAACGCCCTGTGTACTCAGTCAATCATTCCAATGATGCATGGGGATCCGCCTACCACCGGCCGGGCAATCCAATCCACGAGTGAGATGTGAATTGCGCGTCCGTGTCATTACGTCAGCTTCCTGCACTGTCATCACGCAGCTTGTGCGTTCCATACTGCTTAACCACCGGTGTCACCAATACGCGACATTCGGGGGTGTGGCTAGCTGACTCTCATTGCGATAGTGGACACCCCAGCGTCTATGGAGAGAGGTAAACCATGTGTCAACATCATCACGTCAGCGCCCGATGACGTCATTACGCAAAGCTTGCGTTCCAAGATTAACCACCCAGGCTGACCAATGTATGTCTTCCGGGGGTGAAGTAAAGCTGGCTTCAAATGTAATGTAAACCCGCCCTCCGATGCTTCATATCATGCAACTGTAACCGTCGTCAACAAATGCATCCAATTGCAGGTAACATCCCGCACGGAGCAATTAGCATTCGGAGGCTTGGAGTACAAAATAAAAATAAATAACGTCTACCCACATGAATGGCTAACATAAATGACATATACTTCAGTCCAATACATACATGAAAAATACGTACATACAAAAGAGACAATGAACATCTCAAGTCATACATAAGGGGAGGGTCCTATACGAACCATAACTAAGAAAAAAAACAAAAAGCACATATCCCATAGTACTAGGCATAAGTGTGAAAATGGGCACATGTCAAGGCAACTCAGTATTAAAGGTCAATGTAAAATGCATAAAATCTAATGGACCACATGTACATAGGCCAAAACCAAAAATCAAGATTTATTGATGACCGTGTTAATGTCCCAGTCAATGTTTAACCTGTAAGGGGAAAAACTTTGAAGCTGGTATATCCAAAACATCTCTAATTGGGAAACTCCCCTGTCAATCACTCTCGTGCCAGAGGGATCCTTCTGATGGTATTGTAAATAGTGTTTCGGAACACTATGATTACTACGGCCCTTCTTTATGCTTGTGATATGTTCATTGACTCTAATGGAAAAAGTTCTAATGGCTCTTCCCACATACTGCTTCTTGCAGGGACATGTCATGAGGTATACTATATAGCGAGTGGCACATGTTGTAAATTGCTTCATACGGTAAACAGTGGAGGTAGTAGTAGATGTAAAACTGTCAGTTTTCCTACCTTTCCAAACATTGTGAATACACGCATTGCATCTACAACAAGGGTAAAATCCCTTGAAGTTAGGAAAAAATGTGGGTTTGGTAGGAGGATTAATCACATTTGGAGCAATTTTATTTCTAAGGGGCATAGCGCCCTGTGACGGTGGGACCCTGTGCGACCTTAAAGAGTGTTGGTTTACGCCAGATTTTGTAGAGAAATACACGTTAATAAAACAGCTGTGTGTTGGGCTATTTAGTTCTGACCTGACTATGGCTCAGGGCTCCACCCAACAGACAGGAAGTCTGTGCCTGGAGAGTCAGGTGGACTCTCCCATCCCTCTGAGAGGAGTCATAAGCTATCTACGCTGCATGGGTGCAGCCAGAGGATGCATGTCTGCAGGAGGCAGGCGTCATTGGTGAATTAAGCAATAACGTGCTGACCAGGGGTAAGCAAGGAGACAGCTTAACTCTTTGAATTGTTTGTTCTGAGGAGCAGACCTAAGGCCTAGGCTAAAGGCCTGAACAGCCGGATGGCAATAGGGAATGCCAGGAGGTAAACTGTTGAGTATGCAAGATACAGTAATGGTGGAACCCTCCGGTGAGGGCTACTGATGTATTTGTGAACTTTTTTGTGCTTTTTTTATTTTTTTCCACAAAAAATGTTATTGAAAGTTTTCATGAATAATACAAATAGTACCATAAAGCACAAAACCAGGATACAGATACATGTTCCAACTAGAAGGAGGCATAGACTTCAAAGTTAGTGAGAGTAGAAACCAACAGATGACGCCTCTACGGGTTGCTAATATAATGGCCACATAACAAAAACTTAAAGTAGTAAGACGCAATCTTTTAAAGAAGGTATACTGCAGTGCATTACAGGCCTGCCTGATTCACGTTGGAATGCAATCCTACATAGAAAAGTATTCAATATGGCTTCTGTAGATACTATAAAACAAGCAAAGATTCTTCAAAACCTTTCCATAAAGTAAAAAAAAATAAAAAGAGAGAAAAAAGAGGAGGGAAGAGAAAGAAGAGAGGGGAGAAAGGGGAAAGGCCAGATTGGAATGGAGAGGGAAAAAGGGGGGGGGGTGAGGGGGCACTGCCAGCGGAATACATGAGGAGGGGGTGGGATCACCACCAGCAACCCTCCCCAGTAGACCCCAGGTGTTGTGAAAGTTATCGCTACCCTTAGTGCACCGTTCAAAGGTTATCCCGGGATAAGTCCTGAGAGCGCTGTGAATTTCGGTATTCAAGCCAGGGTGCCCATGTCGCCGAAAAGTATGCTATTCTGTCCTGTGTGGTGTAGATCAACTCCTCCATCGCTGCTATCCGATCAACCCGCTCCACCCATTCCTTTATGGAAGGGGGTGACTTGGATCTCCAGTGGACCGGCAAACACAGCCTGGCGGCATTCAACATATGCATAGCTACTGACCTATAGTATTTTTTACGGGAAATTTTAGAGAGGTGAAGGAGGTATTGCGCCGGCGAAAATTCCAAAGGAAGCGAGGATATCTCAGTTGCCACCTCATGCACTTTACGCCAATACGGCTGAATCACTGGGTAAGTCCACCAAATATGGAGGAGCGTGTCACCATGTCCAGCTCAGTCTCCCAAAAGGCATGCTCCGATCTCAGGGAGGCATAAGGCTCCCCAAACATTGTGGCATAAAGGACTGAAATGAGATGACTCTGGGGAGAAGAGCGAGAACATAGCGATTCCAGAACAGTAGGAGCCTTTGCAAATCTGTCTCTATTCGTAGAGCTGTCCAGGAAGTGTTTCAATTGGATATAGGCCCAAAAGGGGAAAGTCTTTGTGTTAGACAATGATGCAAGCTCACCTCGTCGGAGAAACCTTCCTCTGGAAAATAAGTGTTTGGCCTGCATTTCTGCGTAAGGCCACTCTGCTGCCAGAAAGGCCCCTTCCATGCCAGGAGGAAAGTCTGGATTGCCCTTGATAGGCGTGATCGCGCAGTATGTGGTTGAAAGCGAGTGTACTTTGCATGCTCTACTGAAGGCTTGCAGGGTTGCTTCAATAAGAGGATGAGAATGGATAATAGCCGGTATGTGTTTCTTTGAGAACCAGGGGATGGAGCGGAGTTCGGTACCCGAAATCAGTTTTTCCAGCAACACCCAACCCTTGCAGTTAGTATGTAGCCTCCAGTCCACCACCCGGGTCAGGTGGACTGCCCAGTAGTACCTCTGCAGATCTGGGAGTCCAATTCCACCTCCCGACTTTGGTAATACAAGCTTTGCCCACCCCACTCGCGCAACCTTTTCTCCCCATATAAAGACTCTACACATGCATTTGTAAGCTGTAAAGAAAGAGGGCGGCAAGCGAATTGGGACAGTCTGTAATTTGTACAGTAAGCGGGGGAGCACCGTCATCTTTAGAATAGAGGCCCGACCGAACCAGGAGATGGTGGGGGCCTCCTACCTGTGAAGATCCTGCTGTATAAGTTTCAATTCTGACAGAAAGTTCCTTTCATACAGCTCTTTAAGTTTGCTAGGGAGTTGGATACCTAAATAATGATAGCGTCCGTTTTCCAGCGGAACGGAAAGTTCACCTGACATAGCTGTACTAGTTTAGGGGACAAAGACACATTTAGCACGTAAGATTTTGAGTATTTAATTTTCAGATTCGAAATAGTCTTGAACTGTTCTAATACTGGCATTAAATTGGGCAGGGACGTCAACGGGGATGAAAGAAAGAGCAAAATATCATCCGCAAAGGCGGCAATCTTGTATTCCCGTTGATGTACCTTTTATACCTTTAATGTTTGGATTTGCACGAATGCATCGGAGGAGGGGCTCCAAAGTAAGGATATACAGTAAGGGAGAGAGGGGACATCCCTGCCTGGTCCCATTGTGGATGGGGAAGGCGTCCAACAGGTGGCCGTTAACCCGGACCCTAGCCCTGGGCTTGGCGTAGAGCGCTCCAATAAAAGCACGCATGCCTCTTCCCAGGCCCAGGGGTTCTAGAACCGCGTTCATATAGTCCCAGGCCACTCTGTCGAACGCCTTCTCAGCATCCATGGCCAAGAAGCAGCCCTCCTTATTGGTTGAGGTAAGCCAGTGATGTAAATTGAGGGCCTTAATAGTGTTGTCCCTGGCTTCTCTTCCAGGGACAAAACCAACCTGATCCAGTCCAACCCAGGCGGGTACATGATAGGACAAACGGGTGGCCAGGATCTTGGCGAACAATTTGACATCTGCGTTCAAAAGGGAAATGGGTCGGTAATTGGCTACATCAGTGGGGTCTTTGTTTTCCTTAGGGATTACTGTTATATAAGCCTCTAACAGGCTATCCGAGGTACAAGGAGAGTGGGAGAGGGTGTTGAAGGCCTTAAGAAACCCCGGCGCCAAGAGATCAGGAAAACTCTTGTAGTATTGTGCCGAGAAGCCATCTGGCCCCGGGCTTTTGCCGGGCTTCGTAGCCTTCAAGGCCTCCCCCCCACTCCTCCACCGACAATGGAGCCTCTAAAGCTTGCCAGTCATCAGTGAACAGCACCGGGGGCTGTACTTGCCTAGAAAATCCCTCATGAGGTCAGAGCGCGCGTTCGCCGAAATGGGTCTATGTTCATGTGATTCAAGATTATATAGTTTGCTATAAAATGAAAGGAACTGCCCAGCGATGTCCTCATTTCTGGAGTGGGTTACTCCACCTGTCTACAACATGGTGAACAGTGGACGCGAGAGTGCGCCTCTGTGTAAACCTCGCCAATAACCTTCCAGGTTTATCACCCTGTTCGTAAAATAGTTTCTGAGATAACATCTGCCTCTTTCTTGCTCGTTTAAACAATTCCTCTAAGAGTGTCGCCCGTGTATCAGCTAATTCCTTAGCTACCCTTACTGCTAGCGAGCGTTTGTGCTGTGCTTCCAGTGAGGCTATCTTCTTGGAAAGGTCTTGAATCATGAATTGGTGTTCTTTTTTTTTCCTAGCTGCAATAGCTAGCAGATGCCCCCGCACGACGCATTAATGGGCTTCCCATTGGGTCATGGGGGACACGTCTGGCGTGTCATTATGCTGGAAGTAATCTTAAATGATTTGGGTGATATTAGCTAAGTCTCCCGGGTCAGTGAGAAAGGAAGCATCCAGTCTCCGAGTCCTGGTAGTCATCTCCCTTTGAGGGAACTGCAAAGTCAGTGTGATCGGGTGGTGGTCACAGATTAACATACTCTCTTTTTTGTGCTTTTAAATAAAAGTGGGCTACCATGCCCTTAAATATAGTTCCTGACAGGCTTGAATCACTGGAAAAACGCATCTACCACAGGAGTTAACAACCTCTAATCTTACATATGGTGGAGAATGCGGGCAGTTTTGGAAGAGTTCCATATCCTCGCATACCAAAAACAGTGAGTAAAAAGAAACTGTGTGCTTTTGCAGCAATGCTGTGATGGGCAGCCAGGCGAACTGCATTGCACAGGAGTTCAATTGATGGACTGTGTTGCATACAGGTGGTGTACCTATGAAAGTGTGCTGTTTGCAAGTCTTGGAGACAGTACGTAAAATTTTCCTGTGTTTAAAGGAACTGTTAAAAAAAATGTTGTTGGCCTGATTGCAGAGATGGGGCGGTCAAAACGCAAAAAGGAAGCAATATTTGCTGAGATGAGAGACAGAACCTTGTGGCTGGAGGGGTTGTTACCCACAGAACACTTCCCCGCACTGAACCAAGTTAAAGGGAAAGTGCATGCTGTTGCCCCTGGCAATGCTGGTGCAAGCTGGCCAGCTATCAATGTGCAAAGTGTTAAGAACCAAGTGCGCTGTTTGCGGTACAGTGAGTGGGGGCATGAAGTTTCCAAGTGCCCTTTGTCCCAGGCTCCAGCAAAGCAAAGGTATAGGAAGCCTGCTCTGAGTGTAAAGAGTGAGCAGATGTGTGTGGTTGCCCGTGGCAACAAAGCAGAAATCCGTACAACTGACTTCATACGGCCTATGTTGCCTTCTGAACATGTGGAAGACTTTTTGGATGAATTTACGATGATTGCTTCCACCCAAGAATGGCCCCAAAGTCGCTGGCTTGAGTTGGTGCAACCTTTTTTGATGGAGGAGTACCAGGAGGTGTACCGTGGGATGTATAGTAACCAAGGTGATTACAACATTTTCCTACGAGCAGTCCAATCTAGAGAGCGCTGGAAAAGATCAGAGGGGAGAGTGCCATCTCCCTTAGCAACAGGAGAAAGTCACCAAGTACCATGTCTGGAATGTGGTAAGCTGGGGCATGAGATCTTTTCTTGTCCAAGCTTGTAGAATACAACTGCTGATCTTGTTGCTGGGCTTAATGCTTTGCTTGCGAGCCCAGAGAAGAGGGTGTCGTATCCAGCATCCTGCAAGGGGTATGACTAGGTGTTTGGGTCTGCTGTTACCCCTGGCAACAGGAAATTTGTTTTGCCTGCAGGCGATGTTGGAAAATCCAAGAAGGATGCAACGTTACCCTGTGTCCATGAGGGGGCATCTGCTTGTAAGAGCACAGCAAAGAAGGGACAACACCCTCAAATGAACCCAGAGTTACCTGCTACAGGATATGGTAAGACTGTTACAGTTTGTAACACTGTTCCTGTTAAAATCATGGGAAAGACTGACTCTGTGGTTGCTCACACTGAAGTGGAAGTGATCCCAGAGGGGAGATCCACTGGTGGTGCAAAAATGACATTGCTGCAGTGTGCTACCCAGATCAGTGGGGAGACACAGGTTAAAACCCAGCTTGCAGCGAGGTTAAGGACTGAAAAAGACATATGGACTCTGTGTGCACCTAAGGTAATTCAGCAGAGTGCTGGGAGAGATGTGCTAGGGGTGACCAAAGCAGTTGGTATGCCAGGTTCCCTAGTGACAGTGACAGGTGCTGCAGAGTTGCCAAGGGAAACCACCAAGGAGCCTGCCGTGGTGAGGCAAGTGCTTTCCCAGGACAACTGTGAAGCTGCCCTAGTGGGCAAAAGAATGCCTTTGGAGAGGAGGGGTGGTGTGCTGAGTGGCACGCAGGATGCCATACGTTATGACACAAGTCAATTTGAAAGAGCTTATAAAACTGCTATGTTTATGAATGCTGATGATGAAGATATTTTTGATGATACATGTACTTATGGTGATGTGTTCACTAGTAATGTGGTAGGGGTGATCGCTATACAGGATATGCGATTCCCCTTAGCAACAGTATATAAGGCTTCAGAGGTGTCCTTAGAAACCTCCAGGGAGCTCTGTGTGGTGGAGCCAGAGGTTGCCTGGGACAACTGTGGTGCCGCTCTGATAGATAAGAGCGTGCTTGACCTTGGTGATGAGAAAAGTGGTAAAACTCAAATGTTTGAAATTACTTGTAGTGATAATGGTTTGCTGCGGTCTGTCACTGCTGACAGTAAAAGTCCTCATGGGTTTAATGAAGCACCACCTTAGCAAAGTGGTGAAGTTATGCTACTGCAGCCTGTTGTGTTTGAAAATGTTTTGCCACAAGTGCATTTAACAAGGAAGGCTCAGTGGGTAACAGTGGAGTGGACACAATTTCTGCTGTGCTAAATGGAGAGGCTGCAGGGCCGGTAGACCACAGGAGCATTGGCTTTTGCAGAGGTTGACCCTCTGTCCACAGCAAAGGAGATGAGTAATGTTGAGCGTCAGGTTGATGGGGTAATGGATAGCGACTTGGAAGGGCTCAGTGTTGCTGAAAGTGAGAGGATGAGGGTGACACATGCGATTTGCAATGCTCAGGGGGAGCCGCAAGTTTTGTCAGTTGCCTCTGAGGTAGAGGTCTCTTTAAGTGTCTCGGCCTCTCATGCCTTAGCAAATGAGCCCCTCCACATCGTTAGTAAAGGAAAAGTTCTTAGAGTTCTGTGTTTAGATGCAGCATGTCTAGAAATAACTGAGATGTTGTTGTAATTGGTGAAAATCTTTTCAATGTACACCTGCATGTATCCACAGCAGAGGGGCGACATGGTACTGCGTAGTGCCAATCCGTGGACGCAGGTGGTACAGGCGATGTTAAGCAATGTTGATGAAAATTGGTTGCTGCACTGTTGGATGCTTTTGTGGAAAGTTGTTTTGCAGTTCTCTTCGAGAGTGCTTCCAGCGGCAGTTTTGTGCAGGGGGCGCTCAGGGGAATTGCTGGAGGAATCAGAGATAATAGACATAGTGGAAGTCTCTCTGTACGCTGGTGTGATGGAGTACATTCCTGCTGGTGCGGTCCGAGGTGCGGCTGAACAGTGGTTGGTACATGGCGCGTGTACTGTCTACCCTTTAGACCTCATGTAAAGGAAGGGCCCAGAACTGACGTGGCAGTAGTGGGAATTCAGTCCATCACTCGCAGAGAGGTGCAGTTTGAGGTACCCGGAGACACTTTGACAGGAAATAACAACAGTCATGGTAACTGTAATGGAAAAGTGTATGAGAGGCACTGTAGAGCACTGTCAGACAACTCTGAGCTATTGGTTGAGGTATCAATGGACACAGAAATGGTTAAAGAGATTGGTGTGTAAAAATGTGCGTTGGCAGAACAATTGCTATTGGAGTGTTGGACAACAGGGAGCGATGTGAAACTGCGAGACTGTCCCATAGGGAGTAACTGCTTGCCTGTAGGTGGTCCCTCCATAGACACTTTCCTAGCAAACAAAGGGACAAGAGGTCCCAATGACAATATTGAGTTGAATAACCCTTTCTGGAACATTGTTATTGAGGTTAAACAGAAGGATATGGTGTTGATCACAGATGGTTTGGTTGCCAAGGGTAACCACACAGGGGTTAGTGAACCTGAGAAACAAATGTTGTTGGTTAATGTTGCGTCAGGTAGTGAGAGTGGCCAGTCCCTGACAGATTTCATGGAAGTGGGTCCCCAACAGTCCCGGGAGAGTAGGTCTGTGGGAGAAAAAAGAAGGATCCTGAGGCCAGAAGGTAGAAGAGATAGAGAGATTAGTGGGAGCCCACGGTTCAGGAAGAAGTGCTGGTGGAAGCACACCCGGAAGAAGATGTGGGTGGAGTGCCCCTTTAGAGAAAAGGTTGGGCAGATTAGGACTCCTGCTGTTGATAGTTGGTACAGAGGCGCCAAGGTGAAGTGCTGGTGGAAACATACCCGGAAAAAAAAATGGGCTTACGCAGCCAATGGCTGGCACAGAGGTGTCCCATTTATGGTGATGGGTTTATGTGTTCCTCCCTCCGATTCGAAACAGGGGGGGAGGATATGTGACGGTGGGACCCTGTGCGACCTTAAAGAGTGTTGGTTTACGCCCGATTTTGTAGAGAAAGACACGTTAATTAAACAGCTGTGTGTTGGGCTATTTAGTTCTGACCTGACTATGGCTCAGGGCTCCACCCAACAGACAGGAAGTCTGTGCCTAGAGAGTCAGGTGGACTCTCCTATCCCTCTGAGAGGAGTCAGAGGCTATCTACGCTGCATGGGTGCAGCCAGAGGATGCATGTCTGCAGGAGGCA
The DNA here is from genome assembly GCA_029206835.1 of Rana muscosa. Taxonomy (NCBI): domain Eukaryota; kingdom Metazoa; phylum Chordata; class Amphibia; order Anura; family Ranidae; genus Rana; species Rana muscosa. Next base: position 217,384,891 of record CM055120.1, on the reverse strand, counting down.
GACATCATTGGTGAATTAAGCAATAAGGTGCTGACCAGGAGTAAGCGAGGAGACAGCTTAACTCTTGGAAACTGTTTGTTCTGAGGAGCAGACCTAAGGCCTAGGCTAAAGGCTTCAACACCTGGATGGCAAGAGGGGATGCCAGGAGGTAAACTGTTGAGTATGCAAGATACAGTAATGGTGGAACCCTCCGGTGAGGGCTACTGATGTGTTTGTGAACTTTTTTGTGCTTTTAAATAAAAATAGGCTACCGTGCCCTTAAATATAGTTCCTGACTGGCTTGAATCACTGGAAAAACGCATCTACCACGAGAGTTAACAACCCCCTAATCTTACAGCCCCTATAAATAATACCTGCTTTGTCGGGAAGTACAGGACCTAATAAAGGATCATTCTTGAGTACTTTCCAATGACGATTGAAAATGTCCTTGACTTGTTTATGTTGTACAGAGAACTGAGCGGTGAATGACCATTTAAATCTAACATCCGGAGTCAGTTTGGGTTGTACAGAGATGAGTGTACTTCGATCTAGTTTTGAAACCCTATCAATTTCCTCATCTATGGTCAACGGCACGTAACCCTTTTCAACAAATCTGGATTTCAAAATCCCAGCCTGTTGATGGAAATCCGTCAGATTCGTACAATTTCTCCTAATGCGGAGCAGTTGACTATATGGTACTGATTTCAACCATGAACTGTAATGGCAGCTATCTGTGGGGATGTAGCCGTTGCGATCGGTTGGTTTAAAAAACGTCTTAGTAACCAACCGATGGTCAACCACTGAGATCTCCAGGTCCAAAAAATGGATCATACTACGGCTAGTCTCATAGGTTAAAACGATACCCATCTCATTATCGTTGAGTGTGGCCATAAAGTCATGCAAAGACTCCTCATCTCCCTTCCACAGGAGGAGGATATTGTCTATATACCTTGCCCACAATGCCAACTCAGGGCGTTGGAGGGCATAGACGACATCCTCCTCCCATAGGGCCATGAAAAGGTTCGCCAGACTGGGGGCAAACTTGGCCCCCATAGCGACACCTTTTCGCTGGAGAAAAAATTGGTCATTGTACCAAAAGTAGTTGTATTGTGTAGCAAACCTAAGTAATTCCATGATGTATCATTGCTGAACTTCTGGAATTAGGCTGCTATTGGACAAAAAGTGGTCCACAGCTTTAAATCCCAAACTATGCGGGATGCAGGTATACAGAGCTGTCACATCAGCAGTTACCAGTATGCAATCATCATCAGTATACTACCGGGAACATTATTCATCCAATCACACTCCAGTCCAAACATACAATAGATTTTCGCCCCTTAGAGATACCAACCCAAGGGAGGGGTATGGTACTCATTATCCCTATATGGAGAGGGATTATGACCAATACAACAGGTCTCCCTATACATATAACCGCCCTTATCCAGGCCCCCCCACGAGGAGGATTTTCCCAGAGCCCTTACAGGCCCCAAGCAAAGGGCAGAAACAAAAGAGTAACCCAAGGGGGGGAGGCGGGCCAGGAAAAAGAAGGAAACTATAAAGTGTAGTGGCATTTTTAATCTTAGTCAGGCAGTATTTTCTGATGCGGAACTTAGAACCTTAGATAAGGGTCTTAAGTATGTTCCATCCAAACAAATAAATAAATTTGAGACATTTGTGGATGTACACTAGGAATGAGCCGAACACCCCCCATTCGGTTCGCACCAGAACCTTCGAACGGATCGAAAGTTTGCGCGAACTTTAGAACCCTATTAAATACAATGGACGCGAACGTTCGAAATCTAAAGTGCTAATTATATCGGCTAATATGCATGTTATTGTCCTAAAAAGGGTTTGGGGACCCGGGTCCTGCCCCAGGGGACATGTATCAATGCAAAAATAATTTTTAAAAACTGTAGTTTTTTCGGGAGCAGTGATTTTAATGATGCATAAAGTGGAAAAAAAAAAGTATGCCTGTGAAGTGGCACGTGTTTCCCGTGTTTAGAACTGTCCCTGCACAGAATGAAATTTCTAAAGGAAAAAAAGCCATTTAAAACTGCTTGCGGCTTTAATGTAATGTCTGGTCCCGGCAATATGGATGAAAATCATTGAGAAAAATGTCATGGCTATGAAACTGAAAGCATCAGTAGAGAGGAGACACCTTTTTCCCATATTAACTCTTACTGGAGAGAATTTCCCTTCCTAGGGGTAGATTTCCTCTCACTTCCTGTTGTCTCCATCCGTTTGCAAGTAGGAGTTGTTTGTAAGTTGGTTGTTTGAAAGTAGGGGCCAGCCGTATATACTCTGAAGAAATTTGCCCCTTAGGTGTTGGTGTTGCCACAACACTGTAAGCCCTCACAGTTACTCTTGGTGGGCGCTGGAACGCCCTGCTGTCAACTATTATATCATAAATTGTAATTGCATGCCATTATTGAACAGTGGTAGGAAAAATTGGGCCTTTGGTGGTGGTGCTGGTGCCACAACACTTTAAGCCCTCACAGTTACTCTTGGTGGGCGAATGACTGGGCCCTGCTGTGAATTATTAGATCAAGAATTGTAATTGCATGCCCCTGTTGAACAGGGGCTGAAAATTGGGCCTTTGGTGGTGGCAGTGGTGCTGGTGCCACAAGACTGTAAGTCCTCACAGTTACTCTTGGTGGGCTCAGGAATGGGCCCAGCTGTGAAATATTAGATCAATAATTGTAATTACATGCCCCTGTTGAACAAGGGCAGAAAAATTGGGCCTTTGGTGGTGGTGGTAGTGGTGGTGTTGCCACAACACTGTAAGCCGTCACAGTTACTCTTGGTGGGCGCAGGAATGGGCCCTGCTGTGAATTTTTAGATCAAGAATTGTAATTGCATGCCCTTGTTGACCAGGGGCTGAAAAATTGGGCCTTTGGTGGTGGCGGTGGTGCTGGTGCCACAACACTGTAAGTCCTCACAGTTACTCTTGGTGGGCGCAGGAATGGGCCCAGCTGTGAAATATTAGATCAAGAACAGTAATTATATGCCCCTATTGAACAGGGGCAGAAAAATTGGGCCTTAGGCACTGGTACTGGTGCCACAACTCTGCAACCCCTCACAGATACTGTACTTAGAGCGCAGCAATGAGCCCTGTTGCAAAGTATTGCATCAAAAATTGTAATTACACGCCCCTGTTAAACAGGGGCTGAAAAATTGGGCCTTAGCCACTGGTGGCGGTGCCCAGAACCAAAAATGTTCTTTCAAGCTATCAGCATGATTATTGAGGAGGAAGAGGATAGTCACTCAGCATAACAGGATAGTCACTCTGCATCAGCATAGGCAGTCTTGAAGGGATCTGACATTTCAAAGAAAAATATTCTGTTACATCAGCATCAGGTGCTTGGTAGCTGGTGGTGATCCAAGACTGATTCATTTTTATGAAGGTCAGTCGATCGACCGGGTCGGTTGACAGGCGCACCCTGTGATCGGTTACAAAGCCTCCAGCAGTACTGAATGTGCGTTCCGAAAGAACGCTGGATGCAGGACAGGCCAGTATCTCAATTGCATACTGTGTAAGCTCTGGCCAGTGATCCATCCTCAAGACCCAATAACCCAGAGGATTTTTGGTGGGAAAGGTGTCCAAGTCTGATCTTGCCCCTAGGTATTCCTGCACAATGTAAACCAGACGCTGGCGATGGTTGCTGGAACCGATCATACCTTGGGGCTGCGGACTAAAAAATTGTTGCATCGGTCAGACGGCCACCTTCTCCACCGCTCCTTCTTTGACTGACCGAAGCCTCAGCAGCACGTTGTTCAGGACCAGGAATTTGTAACCTCCCAGTCTCTGGGAACGCGTTGCACAGACCTTTCTGCAAGGCCTCCCGAAGATGCCTCATCCTCTGCTCCCTCTGCGACGGCAAGATAAGGTCCCTTGTAACGTGGATCAAGGAGGGTTGCCAGCCAGCAATGATCCCTCTCCTTGATCGCACGAATACGAGGATCCGCATGCAGGCTTTGCAGGATCAGGGAGGCCATGCAGCATAGTTTTGCTGAGGCATTCGGTGCCGAGTCCTCTGGGTCACTGAGGATGACATGATCCGCAGCCACCTCCTCCCAGCTACGTACAAGTCCATGGGTGTCTTGGGACTGTAATTGATCCCTTGAAGACTGCTGCTGATGAGTGCTAGTCTCTACCTCCATGCTGACACAATCCTCCTCCTCCTCCTCCTCTTCCTGTGTGATAGCCGGGCCAGCAGGAACACTGTCTGGATAAAGGGGGCCTTGAGAGGTACGGAAGTCCTCCTCTTTCTGCCTCAAGTGCCCTGTCCATTATTCCACGCAGCGTGTGCTCCAACAGGTGGACAAGAGGGACAGTGTCACTGATGCATGCACTGTCACTGCTCACCATCCTCGTGGCCTCCTCAAATGGTGCCAGGACAGTGCATGCATCCCTGATCATGGCCCACTGGTGTGGGGAAAAAAATCCAAGCTCCCCTGACCCTGTCCTTGTGCCATATTGCAACAGATACTCATTGATGTCCCTCTGCTGCGTGTGCAGCCGCTGCAGCATGGCCAACGTAGAGTTCCACCTGGTGGGCATGTCACAGATTAGGCGGTTCTTGGGCAGGTTGTAATCCTTTTGCAGCTCAGCTAGCTGAGCACTGGCATTATATGACTGGCAGAAATGCCCACAGAGTTTCCTGGCCTGCTTAAGGACCTCCTGTAAGCCCGGGTACCTGCCCAAGAACCGCTGCACCACCAAGTTAAGGACATGAACCAAACAGGGCACATGGGACAGTTGTCCCTGTCGGAGGGCGGAGAGGAGGTTGGTGCCATTGTCGGAAACCACCTTTCCTGGCTTAAGCTGGCGTGGCGTCAACCACCTCTGAGCCTGCCCCTGCAGAGCTGACAGAATCTCTGCCCCAGTGTGGCTCCTGTCCCCCAAGCACACCAGCTCAAGCACTGCATGTCATCTTTTTGCCTGCCTACTGGCGTAGCCCCTTGAACGCCTACGGAGCACCACTGGTTCCGAGGACAAATCAGCACGGGAAGAGGCCATGGAGGAAGAAGAAGAGGAGGGGGTGGAGGAGAGAGGTGTGTCAGAATCACCAGTAGTAACATTTTGGAGGCGTGGTGGCGGAACAACCTCCAACACTACTGCACCTTGTCCTGCATCCTTCCCAGCTGCCAGCAGAGTCACCCAATGCATCGTGAAAGATAGGTAATGTCCCTGTCCATGCCTGTTGGACCATGAGTCCGCGGTAATTTGCACCTTACCGCTGGCCGCTCTGTCCAGCGAGGCCAAGACATTGCCTTCCACATGCCGGTAGATTGCCTTCCATGAGAAAAAGTGGCGTTTGGGAACCTGCCACTGAGGAACCGCACATTCCACAAACTCACGGAAGGGGGCAGAGTCTACCAACTGAAAAGGCAGCAGTTGAAGTGCTAGCAATTTAGCCAAGCTAGCATTCAACCGCTGGGCATGTGGATGGCTGGGAGTGAACATCTTGCGGCGGCGCAGCAGCTGGGGCAGGGAAATTTGCCTGGTACAATCGGACGTCGGTGTACCGATAGCAGATTGGCGGCAAGTACTTGGCTGTGACACACCTAATTCTACACCTTCATTCCTCTCAGTGCAGGTTTCAGAGAGTCTGAAAAAAGGCCCACACCAAAGAACTTTTGGAATAATGCGCAGAGACAGCAGCGCCCTGCACATGCGGAGCTCTGCGGTGTGATGCAGTCGGTGTGCTGCCTTTAAGCTGGCCCCTGGAGGGCATCCTGCCTCGTTGGAGATGTGCCTCCTCCTTCTCCTCCTCTCTCCTATCAGGCACCCACGTGGAGTCAGTGACCTCATCATCCCCTCCCTCCTCATCACTGGAGCCAATCTGGCAGTATGCTGCAGCTGGGGGAACATGACTTCCAGATAGCTGTCCTTGTTGGGCACCCCCTCTCTCTGGGCTCACGTTACTACCCCCTCTCTCTGAGCTCACGTTACTGCCTTCCTCCAGCTGGGTTCCATCATTGGAGCCTTCAAAGCGCTGGGCATCCTCCTGGAGCATGTACCCAACACTGTGGTCAAACAGTTCGGGGGACTCCTCAGGAGGACATGGTGGGGCTAGGGAAAGAGTGACTGATGCCATTGAGCTGAGGGAAGAGGCCGCTTTGGCAGCTGCTTTGCCAGACAAAGTACCCTTTGCCTGGGTGAGAGAGGAGGAGGAGGAGGAGGACGGCTTGGTCATCCACTCTACCAAGTCTTCGGCATGTTGTGGCTCAACATGGCCAGCTGCTGAAAAGGACAAGCGTTTCCCACGGCCAAGTGCTGATGAGGATGCACCGTGTCCACGACCAGCAGCACTGTTGCCTCTAGACACAGAGCCTGCTTGCCCTCTTTTATTGCCTTGTGACTGTCTGCCTCTCATTGTTTGCCTTCCAGACATACTAATGGCCTGCTGTGGTGTTAGTATGGGAAAAGCAGCAATTGTTTTCAGTTAGTTTTAGGTGAAAACTGTGCAGAGGACACAGTACACTGAAAATACTTGCAGCTCTCTGCTTGTGGTTTTATTATGAGAACACCACTATAATAGTCACTAACTGTATTCAGGTGAGCTTTAGGTGAATGCTATGCAAAGCACACAGTAGTACACTCTAGTGAAACACTGACTGTCTGCAGCTAGCACAATCACCGGTCTGCCTGTCACAGTATAGAGAATAACTGTATTCAGGTGAGCTTTAGGTGATCGCTATGCAAAGCACACAGTAGTAGGGATGGGCCCGGTGCTCGATTCGAACCCATGTTCGAATCGAGCATCGGGCGTTCGCTCGCTCGTCGAGCCCAGAACTATTTGGGCCGTTCGCATCACATTCGTGTGATGCGAGCGGCCCCGCAATGCATTGCGGCTGGCGCGGCCGGCGCAGTGCATTGCTGGCTGATGATTGGCCAAGCATGCACTGTGACCCCGCATGCTTGGCCAATCACAGCGCCCGAAACTCGGAGAGCAATAATTGGCTACAGGCAGGACGCCTGTAGCCAATTACAGCTCAGGGGCTTTAGTACACGCCCCACCATTTAAAAGGCCGCCACGCCATCGGCCCCGGTCACATGAGTTCCGGCTTTAGGAGAGATTAGTCTGCTGATTCTGTCTTTGCTTGATACTGAAAGATTTGCTCTTCTTTGCTAAACCATTGGCTATTTCTTTGCTAAACCATTGCTACCTAAGTCATTGATCGTTCATTGCTGCTGATTGCACAGTTAGTGTGTTATTAGCTGCTGCTGGGGATTAGTCTGGTGCGTGCTTACTGTTAGTACAGTATTGCAGTAGTACCAACCGCAGTGCTGTTAGCACAGCATTGCACCCCAACAGCACCCATAGGACTTCTAGTGTGTTAGTGGCAGCAAACAGAGCTCCTATATTTTCTTCTCAGCAGCACCCATAGGACTTCTAGTGTGTTAGTGGCATCACACAGAGCTCCTATATTTTCTTCTCAGCAGCACCCATAGGACTTCTAGTGTGTTGGTGGCAGCAAACAGAGCTCCTATATTTTCTTCTCAGCACCACCCATAGGACTTCTAGTGTGTTAGTGGCATCACACAGAGCTCCTATATTTTCTTCTCAGCAGCACCCATAGGACTTCTAGTGTGTTAGTGGCAGCAAACAGAGCTCCTATATTTTCTTCTCAGCAGCACCCATAGGACTTCTAGTGTGTTAGTGGCAGCAAACAGAGCTCCTATATTTTCTTCTCAGCAGCACCCATAGGACTTCTAGTGTGTTAGTGGCAGCAAACAGAGCTCCTATATTTTCTTCTCAGCAGCACCCATAGGACTTCTAGTGTGTTAGTGGCAGCAAACAGAGCTCCTATATTTTCTTCTCAGCAGCACCCATAGGACTTCTAGTGTGTTGGTGGCAGCAAACAGAGCTCCTATATTTTCTTCTCAGCAGCACCCATAGGACTTCTAGTGTGTTAGTGGCAGCAAACAGAGCTCCTATATTTTCTTCTCAGCAGCACCCATAGGACTTCTAGTGTGTTAGTGGCAGCAAACAGAGCTCCTATATTTTCTTCTCAGCAGCACCCATAGGACTTCTAGTGTGTTAGTGGCATCACACAGAGCTCCTATATTTTCTTCTCAGCAGCACCCATAGGACTTCTAGTGTGTTGGTGGCAGCAAACAGAGCTCCTATATTTTCTTCTCAGCAGCACCCATAGGACTTCTAGTGTGTTAGTGGCATCACACAGAGCTCCTATATTTTCTTCTCAGCAGCACCCATAGGACTTCTAGTGTGTTGGTGGCAGCAAACAGAGCTCCTATATTTTCTTCTCAGCAGCACCCATAGGACTTCTAGTGTGTTAGTGGCAGCAAACAGAGCTCATATATTTTCTTCTCAGCAGCACCCATAGGACTTCTAGTGTGTTAGTGGCAGCAAACAGAGCTCCTATATTTTCTTCTCAGCAGCACCCATAGGACTTCTAGTGTGTTAGTGGCATCACACAGAGCTCCTATATTTTCTTCTCAGCAGCACCCATAGGACTTCTAGTGTGTTAGTGGCAGCAAACAGAGCTCCTATATTTTCTTCTCAGCAGCACCCATAGGACTTCTAGTGTGTTAGTGGCATCACACAGAGCTCCTATATTTTCTTCTCAGCAGCACCCATAGGACTTCTAGTGTGTTAGTGGCAGCAAACAGAGCTCCTATATTTTCTTCTCAGCAGCACCCATAGGACTTCTAGTGTGTTAGTGGCAGCAAACAGCTCCTATATTTTCTTCTCAGCAGCACCCATAGGACTTCTAGTGTGTTAGTGGCATCACACAGAGCTCCTATATTTTCTTCTCAGCAGCACCCATAGGACTTCTAGTGTGTTAGTGGCAGCAAACAGAGCTCCTATATTTTCTTCTCAGCAGCACCCATAGGACTTCTAGTGTGTTAGTGGCAGCAAACAGAGCTCCTATATTTTCTTCTCAGCAGCACCCATAGGACTTCTAGTGTGTTAGTGGCATCACACAGAGCTCCTATATTTTCTTCTCAGCAGCACCCATAGGACTTCTAGTGTGTTGGTGGCAGCAAACAGAGCTCCTATATTTTCTTCTCAGCAGCACCCATAGGACTTCTAGTGTGTTAGTGGCAGCAAACAGAGCTCCTATATTTTCTTCTCAGCAGCACCCATAGGACTTCTAGTGTGTTAGTGGCAGCAAACAGAGCTCCTATATTTTCTTCTCAGCAGCACCCATAGGACTTCTAGTGTGTTAGTGGCATCACACAGAGCTCCTATATTTTCTTCTCAGCAGCACCCATAGGACTTCTAGTGTGTTAGTGGCAGCAAACAGAGCTCCTATATTTTCTTCTCAGCAGCACCCATAGGACTTCTAGTGTGTTAGTGGCATCACACAGAGCTCCTATATTTTCTTCTCAGCAGCACCCATAGGACTTCTAGTGTGTTAGTGGCATCACACAGAGCTCCTATATTTTCTTCTCAGCAGCACCCATAGGACTTCTAGTGTGTTAGTGGCAGCAAACAGAGCTCCTATATTTTCTTCTCAGCAGCACCCATAGGACTTCTAGTGTGTTAGTGGCATCACACAGAGCTCCTATATTTTCTTCTCAGCAGCACCCATAGGACTTCTAGTGTGTTAGTGGCATCACACAGAGCTCCTATATTTTCTTCTCAGCAGCACCCATAGGACTTCTAGTGTGTTAGTGGCAGCAAACAGAGCTCCTATATTTTCTTCTCAGCAGCACCCATAGGACTTCTAGTGTGTTAGTGGCAGCAAACAGAGCTCCTATATTTTCTTCTCAGCAGCACCCATAGGACTTCTAGTGTGTTAGTGGCAGCAAACAGAGTTCCTATATTTTCATCTCAGCAGCACCCATAGGACTTCTAGTGTGTTAGTGGCAGCAAACAGAGTTCCTATATTTTCATCTCAGCAGCACCCATAGGACTTCTAGTGTGTTAGTGGCATCACACAGAGCTCCTATATTTTCTTCTCAGCAGCACCCATAGGACTTCTAGTGTGTTAGTGGCAGCAAACAGAGCTCCTATATTTTCTTCTCAGCAGCACCCATAGGACTTCTAGTGTGTTAGTGGCATCACACAGAGCTCCTATATTTTCTTCTCAGCAGCACCCATAGGACTTCTAGTGTGTTAGTGGCAGCAAACAGAGCTCCTATATTTTCTTCTCAGCAGCACCCATAGGACTTCTAGTGTGTTAGTGGCATCACACAGAGCTCCTATATTTTCTTCTCAGCAGCACCCATAGGACTTCTAGTGTGTTAGTGGCAGCAAACAGAGCTCCTATATTTTCTTCTCAGCAGCACCCATAGGACTTCTAGTGTGTTAGTGGCATCACACAGAGCTCCTATATTTTCTTGTCAGCAGCACACATAGTACCTATAGTGTGTTAGTGTCAGCACCCATAGGACCTACAGTGTGTTGTGAGCACACATAGGAGTTCTATTTTTTATACTATATACACTACCGACTACAATGGCTGGAAGACTGCCAAGGAGAGGCAGAGCGTGCCGAGGCAAGAACACAGGGCAGGCAGGCTCTGTTTCTAGAGACAACAGTGCTGGCCGTGGACGTGGTCGTGCATCGTCATCAGCACGTGGCCATGGGACACGCTTGTCTTTGTTTTCGGCAGCTGGACATGTGGAGCCGCATCATGCCGAAGGCTTGGTAGAATGGATGACCAAGCCCTCCTCATCCTCCTCATCCTCTCTCACCCAGGCTCAGGGTACTGGCAGAGCAGCTGCCAACGCGTACTCAATGGCATCATCAGCCACCCCTTCCCTAGACCCACCATGTCCTCCTGAGGAGTCCCCCGAACTGTTTGAGCACAGTGTTGGGTACATGCTCCAGGAGGATGCCCAACGATTCGAAGGCTCGGATGATGATACCCAGCTTGAGGAAGTCAGTAGTGTGCGCGCAGAGAGAGGGGATGCTGAAGGACAGCAATCTGGCAGTAGTGTTCCACCAGCTGCAGCTTACTGCCAGGTTTGCTCTAGTGGTGAAGAGGGAGGGGATGATGAGGTCACTGACTCCACGTGGGTGCCTGAAGGGAGAGAGGAGGAGGAGGAGGAGGAGGATGCAGCGTCACATGTCCAACGAGGCAGGATGCCCCCTGGAGGCCAGCTAGAGGCCAGCACAGCAACTGTACCACACCGCAGAGCTCCGCCTGTGCAGGGCGCTGCCTCTGCACGTTATCACAAAAGTTCTTTGGTGTGGGCCTTTTTTGAGACGAGTGCATCAGATCGCACCACTGCTATTTGCAATATTTGTCTCAAGCGTATCTCGCGTGGCCAAAACATCAGCCGCTTGGGCACCACAAGCATGAGCAGACATATGTCGACCTGCCATGCAGCTCGTTGGCAAGCACACATAAAAGACCCACACCAAAGAACAAAGCGGACCTCTCCTTGCTCCTCATCAGCTGGGATCTCCATCCCCACTATATCTTCAGTCCTCTCTGAAAGCTGCTCTGAGAGGACTGAAGGTGTAGAATTAGGTGTGTCACAACCAAGTACTTGCAGTACACCGACGTCCGATTGTAGCAGGCAAATTTCCCTGCCCCAGCTGCTGGACCGTCGAAAGAAGTATACTCCCAGCCATCCACATGCCCAGCGGTTGAATGCTAGCTTGGCTAAATTGCTAGCACTTCAACTGCTGCCTTTTTAGTTGATAGACTCGGCCCCCTTCCGTGAGTTTGTTCAATGTGCGGTTCCTCAGTGGCAGGTTCCAAAACGCCACTTTTTCTCACGGAAGGCGATTCCGTCTCTCTACTGGCATGTGGAAGGCAATGTCCATGCCTCGCTGGACAGGGCGGTCAGCGGTAAGGTGCATATTACCGCTGACTCATGGTCCAGCAGGCATGGACAGGGACGTTATCTTTCTTTCACGGCCCATTGGGTCACTCTATTGGCAGCTGGGAGGGATGCAGGACAAGGTGCAGTAGTGTTGGAGGTTGTTCCGCCACCACGCCTCCAAAATGCTACTACTGGTTGTGACACACCTCTCTCCTCCACCCCCTCCTCTTCTTCTTCCTCCATGTCCTCTTCGAGTGCTCTGTCCTCGGAACCAGCGGTGCTCCGTAGGCGTACAAGGGGCTACGCGAGTACGCAGGCAAAAAGATGCCATGCCGTGCTTGCGCTGGTGTGTTTGGGGGACAGGAGCCACACTGGGCCAGAGGTTCTGGCAGCTCTGCAGGGGCAGGCCGAGAGGTGGTTGACGCCACGCCAGCTTAAGCCAGGAATGGTCGTTTCTGATAATGGCACCAACCTCCTCTCCGCCCTGCGACAGGGGCAGCTCACCCATGTGCCCTGTATGGCTCACGTCCTCAACCTGGTGGTGCAGCGGTTCTTGGGCAGGTTCCCAGGCTTACAGGATGTCCTGAGGCAGGCCAGGAAAGTCTGTGTGCATTTCCGCCGATCTTATAATGCCAGTGCTCGGCTGACTGAGCTGCAAAAGGAGCTGAACCTGCCCAAGAACCGCCTAATATGTGACATGCCCACCAGGTGGAACTCAACGTTGGCCATGCTGCAGCGACTGCACACGCAGCAGAGGGCCATCAATGAGTACCTTTGCGACTACGGCACCAGGACAGGGTCAGGGGAGCTTGGCTTTTTTTCCCCACGCCAGTGGAGCATGATCAGGGATGCATGCACTGTCCTCTCACCATTTGAGGAGGCCACGAGGATGGTGAGCAGTGACAGTGCATGCATCAGTGACACTGTACCTCTTGTCCACCTGTTGGAGCATACGCTGCGTGGGATAATGGACAGGGCACTTGAGGCAGAACAGAGGCAGGAAGAGGAGGACTTCCTTGTCTCTCAAGGCCCCCTTTATCCAGACAATGTTCCTTCTGTCCCACCCATCACACAGGAAGAGGAGGAGGAGGAGGAGGAGGAGGATTGTGTGAGCATGGAGGTGGAGCCTGGCATTCAGCATCAGCAGCAGCAGTCTTTTAGGGATGATGTACAGTCCCAACAAACCAGTGGACTTGTACGTGGCTGGGAGGAGGTGGCTGGCGATCATGTCATCCTCAGTGACCCAGAAGACTCCGGACCGAATGCCTCAGCTAACCTACGCTGCATGGCCTCCCTGATCCTGCAAAGCCTGCGGAAGGATCCTCGTGTTCTTCGGATCAAGGAGAGTGACCATTACTGGCTGGCCACTCTCCTTGATCCACGGTACAAGGGTAAGGTTGCGGACCTTATCTTGCCGTCGCAGAGGGAGCAGAGGATGAGACATCTCAGGGAGGCCTTGCAGAAAGGTCTGTGCAACACGTTCCCAGAAACTGGGAGGTTACAAACTCCTGGTCCTGGACGACGAGTTGCTGAGGCTTCGGTCAGTAGCAGAAGGAGCGGTGGGGAAGGTGGACGTCTGACCGATGCGTTCAGACAATTTTTTAGTCCGCAGCCCCAAGGTATGATCGGTTCCAGCAACCATCGCCAGCGTCTGATATACATGGTGCAGGAATACCTAGGGGCAAGGTCAGACTTGGACACCTTTCCCACCGAAAATCCTCTGGCTTACTGGGTCCTGAGGATGGATCACTGGCCAGAGCTTGCACAGTATGCAATTGAGCTACTGGCCTGTCCTGCATCCAGCGTTCTTTCCGAACGCACATTCAGTGCTGCTGGAGGATTTGTCACCGATCATAGGGTGCGCCTGTCCACCGACTCGGTTGATCGACTGACCTTCATAAAAATGAATCAGTCTTGGATCACCACCAGCTACCAGACACCTGAAGCGGATATAACGGAATAATTTATAATGTCACATCCCTTCAAGACTGCCTATGCTGATGCTGAGTGACTGTCCTGTTATGTTCACTGACTATCCTTTTCCTCCTCCTCAATGATCCATGCCACCACACCAGTGCCTAAGGCACAATTTTTCAGCCCCTGTATAACAGGGGCGTGTAATTACAATTTTTTAAAAAGATGCTTTGCAACAGGTGTGACTGCTGTGCTCAGAGTACAGTATCTGTGAGGGGTTGCAGTGTTGTGGCACCAGCACCAGTGCCTAAGGCACAATTTTTCAGCCCCTGTTGGGGCGTGTAATTACAATTTTTAGGCAATGCTTTGCAACAGGTATCATTGCTGTGCTCAGAGTACAGTATCTGTGAGGGGTTGCAGTGTTGTGGCACCAGCACCAGTGCCTAAGGCACAATTTTTCAGCCCCTGTATAACAGGGGCGTGTAATTACAATTTTTTAAAAAGATGCTTCGCAACAGGTGTGACTGCTGTGCTCCAAGTACAGTATCTGTGAGGGGTTGCAGTGTTGTGGCACCAGCACCAATGCCTAAGGCACAATTTTTCAGCCCCTGTTTAACAGGGGCGTGTAATTACAAATCTTGATCTAATAGTTCACAGCAGGGCCCATTCCTGCACCCACCAAGAGTAACTGTGAGGGCTTACAGTCTTGTGGCAACACCGTCCACCACCACCACCACCACCACCAAAGGCCCAATTTTTCTGCCCGGTTCAACAGGTGCATGCAAGTACAAATCTTGATCTATTAACTCACAGCAGGGCCCATTCCTGTGCCCACCAGTCTTGTGGCTACACCAACATCTAATAGGGCAAATTTCTGCAGAGTATATACGGCAGGCCCCTACTTTCAAACATCCAACTTACAAACGACTCCTACTTGCAAACGGCAAGAGAAAACAGGAAGTGAGAGGAAATCTACCCCTAGGAAGGAAAATTCTATCCTGTTAGATTTAATTTGGGAAAAAGGTATCTCCTCTCTACTGATGCTTTATCACCAATCCTTGTTTCAATTAAAACCCCACTTTTCCAAAAACATTTGTCATTGGGACGGAAAGTGAGGTGACATGTTCTGAACAGATGTGCAAAGACAGCAAATGTTACAGGGGTGATAACCCCTCCCTATGTTCTCCAAAAAGCTTAAAAATTGATTTTTTTGGGATGTAGCTACACTTCATAATGTACCTGTTCAGATTCTACTTAAGAACAAACCTACAGTCCATGTCTTGTTTGCACCACCTATATACTGCTGTTCAGAGTATATAGGGTTGTAGGTATAGGGTTTTATTTTGGGTGCGGGGTCCCCCTTAGTATCCATACAAGACCCAAAGGGGCTGGGGTGGGGGGGGGGGGGGGTGATGGGGTAGCCATGCCATTTTTCTCAAGGATTTTCAGCCATATGGCGGCCAGGACAAGACATGACATTAAAGCCGCAAGTGGTTTTAAATGGCTTCTTTTTTTCCTTTACAAATGTCATTTTGTGCAAGGACAGTTCTAAACACGGGAAACACATGCCACTTCACAGGCATACTTTAGACACCCCCCAGGTACCATATTTAAAGGAAAATTTCACTTTTTTTTTTTTTCACTTTATGCATCATTAAAATGACTGCTCCCGAAAAAACTTTAGTTTTTAAAATTTCTTTTTGCATTGATATATGTCCCCTGGTGTAGGACCCGGGTCCCCAAACCTGTTTTATGACATTAACATGCATATTGGCCGTTGTAATTAGCAATTTTGATTTCGAACGTTCGCGTCCATTATAACGAATAGGGATTCGAAAATTCGCGCGAACTTTCGGTCCGTTCGAAGGTTCTGGTGCGAACCGAACCCGGGGGTGTTCGGCTCATCCCTACACAGTAGTACACTAAGTGAAACACTGACTGTCTGCAGCTAGCACAATCACCGGCCTGCCTGTCACAGTATAGAGAATAACTGTATTCAGGTGAGCTTTAGGTGATCACTATGCAAAGCACACAGTAGTACACTAAGTGAAACTCTGACTGTCTGCAGCTAGCACAATCACCTGCCTGCCTGTCACAGTATAGAGACTAACAGAAACGGATCTAGCTAAACTTAATACAGTGTATAAATATATATACAACACCTAGGATGCATATATATCCTCTACACACTGTAACAGCAGCTAACTGACTCGCCTGCCTGCTCTATCTAACTCAATATAAATGACACTGTTTCTCTCTCTGTAACTCTCTCTTTCACAAACGCCAACACACGACACAAGGCCGACTTCCAGGCGGCCTTATATAGTGTGGGGCGTGTACATACTCCTCTGAGCCATGATTGGCCAAAGCCACCCTGGCTTTGGCCAATTACGGCTCTCTGTACAGACGGCGCTGTGATTGGCCAAGCATGCGGGTCATAGTGCATGCTTGGCCAATCATCAGCCAGCAATGCACTGCGATGCCGCAGTGAATTATGGGCCGTGACGCGCCACTCGAATTTGGTGCGAACCGCCCATAACGTTCGATCTTCGTCGAACGATCGAACAGCTGATGTTTGAGTCGAACGTGTGTTCGACTCGAACACGAAGCTCATCCCTAATGTACAGAAATATGTCCGCAAACTAAATATACAGAGACATTTCATTGCCCATCCGTCAAAGCCTAAAGATATTAGTGGAGGATTGGACCCGGTAGTTCACACAGGTTTATCTAATCCTTCCCTCTTCAGCCCTCCCATTTCCACGGCACCTTCTATAAAAGTAGGACTTGGAATCTCTACCTAGAAAACGCATGTACAATCACCCGGAAACCAAGGTTGGTCTCAAGTCTCTATGCGAACGCAAAGACTTGATTATTCGTCCAGCCGATAAGGGTGGTGGGTTAGTCATTTTAGATAAAGAGGACTATCACACGGAGATGTGTCGCATACTAGATGATGAGAATACTTATACATTACTTTCTCAGGATCCTACTAAGAAACTTAAGAAAGCTTTGACGGAATTGGTGGAGGAGGGTTTTCAACAGGGCATTTTGGACAAAAAGGAGAAGGAGAATTTGATACCGGTAGTTCCACACATTCCGGTTATGTATTACCTCCCCAAGGTTTACAAAAACATTACCCGACCTCCCGGCAGACCCATTGTGAGTGGGATCGATTCAGTGACATCGCGAATCGGCAGGTATATTGACTTTAACCTACAGCCACTAGTTTGCAAAACTCCATCTTTTATTAAAGATACCGGTGATACTATACGCCGGTTACAAACGGTTGACTTCCACGATTATTGCATACTGGTAACTGCTGATGTGACAGCTCTGTATACCTGCATCCCGCATAGTTTGGGATTTAAAGCTGTGGAACACTTTTTGTCCAATAGCAGCCTAATTTCAAAAGTTCAGCAACGATACATCATGGAACTACTTAGGTTTGCTACACAATGCAACTACTTCTGGTACAATGACCAATTTTTTCTCCAGCGAAAAGGTGTCGCTATGGGGGCCAAGTTTGCCCCCAGTCTGGCGAACCTTTTCATGGCCTTATGGGAGGAGGATGTCATCTATGCCCTCCAACGCCCTGAGTTAGCGTTGCGGGCAAGGTATATAGACGATATCCTCCTCCTGTGGAAGGGAGATGATGAGTCTTTGCATGACTTTATGCTCAACGATAATGAGATGGGTATAGTTTTAACCTATGAGACTAGTATGATCCATTTTTTGGACCTGGAGATCTCAGTGGTTGACCATCGGTTGGTTACTAAGACGTTTTTTAAACCAACCGATCGCAACGGTTACATTTCCACGGATAGCTGCCATTACAGTTCATGGTTGAAATCAGTACCATATAGTCAACTGCTCCGCTTTAGGAATAATTGTACGAATCTGACGGATTTCCATCAACAGGCTGGGATTTTGAAATACAGATTTGTTGAAAAGGGTTACGTGCCGTTGACCATAGATGAGGAAATTGATAGGCTTTCAAAACTAGATCGAAGTACACTCATCTCTGTACAGCCCAAATGAACTCCGGATGTTAGATTTAAATGGTCATTCACCGCTCAGTTCTCTGTACAACATAAACAAGTCAAGGACATTTTCAATCGTCATTGGAAAGTACTCAAGAATGATCCTTTATTAGGTCCTGTACTTCCCGACAAAGCAGGTATTATTTATAGGGGCGCTATGCCCCTTATGCCCCATACACACGAACATTTTTCATGCCGTTAAAAATGGCATTAAAAAAAATGGGCATTAAAAATGATCGTGTGTATGCTCCAGAGCATTTTTAACGACGTGAAAAACGGCCATTAAAAATTTAGAACATGCTCTATTTTTTCACGTAGTTTTTCATGTCGTTTTTTTTAACGACGTGAAAAACGATAGTGTGTATGCTTTAACGACATGAAAAAAACACGCATGCTCAGAATCAAGTATGAGACGGGAGCGCTCGTTTTGGTAAAGCTAGTGTTGGAAATCGATATGGCACATTCGTCACGGTTGAATTAATAGCATCGTTTAATGCTGCGCATTCCGTTCTTCTTTAGAGAATGCTTGAACAATTACCCTCTTTTGATAATGATATTGAGAGTTATGCCAAACTTGTTTCTAAAGTAATTCCTAATTTTTTTAATGATCGAAAAATATTATTTTCAAGCCACATCTCCCTCATAAATTCCTGAAGAAATGTAAAGATCATTTTTTTGATTTTTGTTCTTTTTGCATTTTTTTTAGTACTTAAGTTAGCCTCTTCATTTTTCTGTGGGTTTTTTTTTTTTTTCCCTTAAATTATGTTTGGGGAAATGTCCCACACCAACCTTCAAAATTTGTCTCATTTTGCCTCAAGGAGGTTTGTGTCCCTTGTTAATAACAATAATATTATTTGAAATGTCCCTGCCTGCTCCCTAGCAAACTCTCTTTTGAAATACAAATCACATAGTCTAGTATTTAAAGCCCAAAAAAAGTATCCTTTATTTCGGAACATAACAAATTAAAGGGGATGGCAGCACTGGAGAGCCTGCTTGCATTTGTTCATCCCTTGGACCCCACAACAACCATCCAAGATGTGAAAAGCAAAAAGGAGGCCAATCTTGGCTTGAACTCCCAGAGGTCAGGAACCGCAGCAGATAAGTCATATATGTCCCCAGTCTGTGGTACTACAGCAGGCATTATTTTTTTTCTCTTCCTTGTAGCCTTCTCTCCAGCTTTCTCTGCAGCCTTCCCTGCAGCCCTGGTTGGTTTCTTCCTCGGAGGCTGGGGATCAGGAGGAGAGGTTGTGGCAGGAGGAGTAGTAGGAGGAGGAGGAGGAGGTGGAGGATTAGGGACAACCTCTGTGATGTCGGTGAACTTGGTGAGTTCACCGAGCAATCCCTTGTTGATCACCTTCAACAGGAGGGTCTCGCTATACAGCTTTTGCCGCAGATCCATTTGGGCTAGCTTATTGGCCAGGACTGCGGCAAATCCCTCCTCAGCAGAGGGTGCCTCTCTGAGGGCCGCAGTAGCCTCTTTGAGGAAGGCTCTTGTTTCCTCCTCCACCTGCCTACCTCTCCTTGGCCCTCGTGGTCTCATTACCAGGGAAGGCATCTGGGCTCTTGTGCTGGGCCCAGCCTCCTCCTGGGTGCCACTTGGCCCAGCCTCCTCCTGGGTGCCACTTGGCCCTGCCTCCTTCTGGTCCCCACCATCACCCTCTTCCTGGCTCTGCTCTGGCTGTAAAAAAAGAAAGGGACTTTATTATTTTTTTGCCACCATCAATCACACACATTGTTCACCTCCAGACATTTTTGACATGAATGTGCAAATTTAGAAAATTCTCACAGATTCCACCTCCTGATATTGTTGCCTTGTCCACATCAAAATTGACCACTACTGTATCTTGCTCTTTAAATCCTTTTTTTTTTTTTTAAATAAAATACCTAACAATACTAACCTCATTTTAAATGCATCACTTTTGTTACATCTAAATGGAGATATCAATACTTTACCTGTCTCCATATATCCAAATCTGCCTCCTCAAGGGCCCGATCTTGATCCTCAGAGGAAGCCAGAGCAGGGTTGCCAGGAAGGCTGGAGGGCTGGCTACAAGGAAGGCTGGATTGACCTCTGGGGGGAAGGGTGGAGAGAGATTCCCGCACTTCCAGCTGGTCATCCAGAAAAGAAAGCTTGCTGTAGTACCACAGACTGGGTTTATAAACCTTATCTGCTGCAGCACCTGACCTCTGGGACTTCAGGACCATATTCCTCTGGGTCCTGTATGTCCCCCTGATGGTAGCAATTTTGGTTTTCACATCTTGGAGAGTTGTTGTGGGTATCTGGGTTTGGACAAATGCAAGCAGGCTCTCCAGTGCTGCTGTCCTGGCCGTTTTGTTTTTATTGGACCCACTTTTGGTCTGCCACAGGATAGGGAGTTCTTTCCATTGCTCAATGAACTCCCCCAATGAACTCCGGGTTTTTGAATGTATTCATTCTCTCTGTAAAATCAAAAAACAAGAAAAGACATATGTTTCAGGCAACAATCATCAAATCAGCATTTTGAACAGATATAAAAGCCCCAAATCTCCTCCTCTGCGGAACCCAAAATCCTTAAAAATGTTATGTACCTTGGTCAACACGTTCGTTGCGAACTCCCTCTCCCGCCAAATGAACGTATTTTCGACACATGGATCTGCACTTGATATACACTGCGCATGCGTGAAACTCCGCACGCTTTCCCCGCCCCTGACGTTCGATATTGTACTTTCCCCGCCCCTTCTCGCTCGTCGTAGTGCTTAGCTACATGGCGGAGACACAGGTGGCTGAGATTACCTCTACAGAGGATGAAATTCCTGAGGAGCCCAAATCCCGATCCAGGAGATATAAGGCATCCAGCATGTCATTCGAGGAAATGGTGGAGATGGTCGCCATTTTGAAGAGGGAGGATTATGATGCCAAGCATGGGCCGTATAAAAGGCCTAATCTGGTCAAGTCAAAAATTATGGGCAAAGTGGTCAAAAGTCTTCACCAAAAATTCGGGGTGTGCAGAACGAAGGAACAGCTCAGAAAACGATGGTCTAATCTGAAGTTGCGGGAGCCCGACCAATACAAACGAATCAAGAAAGTTCTACGAAAAAGTAAGTTTTATAGTGCTATTTTCCCTGCTAGGGATTATTACTTGTATTATGTCGTGTATGTTTGTCTTTGATATTGTACAGTGAAAGATACCATCTTTCAGATTTGTCCGCAAAGTAAACGGACGTATTAAACCTCATTCTCCGTACAGTTCATCAAACGATGTTTTTGGATCATCCAGTGTGAACACCCATTTTTTTATTTTTTTGGGGTAGCAAATTTTGGTCACCAAATATTTTTAGGGATCAAATCCAAAGGACATTTTTGGAAAAAAAAAGGATATGCATGGAAATGTTAAGGGAGAGAATGCTCAGCAGCTGATGAAACATCTGAACGCAGTAGTACAAGTGTGGGCCAAAAGCCCCAAAGTTTGAGGGTGTCACACACAGGTGATCCTGTGTATATACTTTGGGGTGTTACAATGTGTCAAACTCTGTTTAAAAAAATATATGCTATGTATTTGGCTATGTATCCAATCATGTTTTCCTGTTGTCACTGGGGGTCCATTGAAAAATGGACCACACTTCAAAAGAATGTTTGCAAATTATTTTTTCATGCTTTACTTTTCTCACAAAAATCAACCTTAATAATGAAACTATACCTTTTCTTGCAATCTCCATAGGGCTTCAAAAAGCTACGTCAGATGAACCTCGAAATCCAACACCTTCAACAATAGTCCCAGACCAACATGATGGAGAGGAACGTGAGGTTGTGGAAGTGGAAAGTGGCACCTCAACAGGTCAGTGTCAAACCAGACAGATGCAGGTTAATAGATGTAGGCCTACATATTCTATACTACATTTTTTTTTTTAAATGTAGGTGCAGTTCTGGCCGAAGACCCCAAAAATTTGACACATCACAGTGCCCAGATCCTGATCCAATACCTGATGGTCTGCTGTCGTGACCTTCAAAAATTAAAGGGAGACTTGATAGAGATCAGGGAAAATACCAAGCGGGTGGAGAAAAGGCTACAAAAGATCATGGCTGTGCTTGTGCGTGTCTAATGTGTTAAAAAAAATTAACGTTGAACTTGCTGTGTTTTGGCAGGTATGTTTTTCATTGAACCTTTTAGGACTAGTAAATGTAAATTTTTCAGATATATATTTTAATATTTTTTTGGTATGCATGGCTGTTAATGCGTTTTAACAAGCAAAAAATGTTTAGGACATCTACATTTAAAAGGATTTGTCCAATACTAAAATAAAAAATGGCATTTTGGTATCAAGAAGTTGTGGCTTCATTAGGTAAATGTTGTGCTACTGTGAACTAAGCAATGTTTTGTGTTTACACTGACAATGAAGGCGAATTAAGAATGCACAATACACATGGCAATACAAGTCCACTAGGTAAACCTCCGAAAAACAGAAACCATTATTAAAATGATACACGAAACCAATCTTTGTGAAAAATAAGCCTATGAAGAACAAGCTGAAAAACAGGACCGAGCAGACGAGAACGCACTGAATAAACAGATACGAACTGACTACAAGCCCTGCCAAACAGATACGAACCCACAAGCACAAACTGAACTCCACAAAATGATCTTCAAAGCACGAAGACTGAAAAGCGCGAATCGTTTCTCACCAAACTTTTACTAACACGCCGTAACATGGAATTAGCAAAAGCGGGCCAAAGGGTGGCGACATTAGAACGGAACTTCCCCTTTATAGTACCGTCGTACGTGGTATACGTCACTGCGCTTTGCTTGATCGTTTTTTTAAATGATCGTGTGTACGCAAGACAGGCTTGAGAGGAAACATGAAAAAAACGACGTGAAAAATGGCAAGAAAAAAAATGGCAAGAAAAACTATCGTGTGTACGCGGCATAAGGAATAACATTTCTCCAAATGTGATTAATCCTCCTACCAAACCCACATTTTTTCCTAACTTCTAGGGATTTTAAACTTGTCATAGATGCAATGTGTGTACTCACAATGTTTGGAAAGGTAGGAAAACTGACAGTTTTACATCTTCTACTACCTCCACTGTTTACCGTATGAAGCAATTTACATGTGCCACTCGCTATATAGTATACCTCATAACATGTCCCTGCAAGAAGCAGTATGTGGGAAGAACCATTAGAACTTTTTCCATTAGAGTCAATTAACATATCACAAGCATAAAGAAGGGCCATACTTTGGTATAGGTCATAGGTATACCTCAACTTTGAGAGACAAAATGTGGAAAAAAATCCAGACAATCACATTCTGTCTGATTTGGAAAGAATTTATTTGCAAATTATGGTGGAAAATAAGTATTTGGTCAATATCAAAAGTTCATCTCAATACTTTGTTATAGATCCTTTGTTGGCAATGACAGAGGTCAAACATTTTCTGTAAGTCTTCTCAAGGTTGTCACACACTGTTGCTGGTATGTTGGCCCATTCTTCCATGCAGATCTCCTCTAGAGCAGTGATGTTTTGGGGCTGTCGCTGGGCAACACGGACTTTCAACTCCCTCCAAAGGTTTTCTATGGGGTTGAGATCTGGACACTGGCTAGGCCACTCCAGGACCTTGAAATGTTTCCTACGAAGCCACTCCTTTGTTGCCTGGGCGGTGTGTTTGGGATCATTGTTATGCTGAAAGACCCAGCCACGTTTCATCTTCCATGTCCTTGCTGATGGGAGGAGGTTTGCACTCAAAATCTCATGATACATGGCCCCATTCATTCTTTCATGTACACGGATCAGTTGTCCTGTTCCCTTTGCAGAGAAACAGCCCCAAAGCATGATGTTGCCACCCCCATGCTTCGCAGTAGGTATGGTGTTCTTTGGTTGCAACTCAGCATTCTCTCTCCTCCAAACATGACGAGTTGTGTTTCTACCAAACAGTTCTACTTTGGTTTCATCTGACCATATGACATTCTCCCAATCCTTTTCTGGATCATCCAAATGCTCTCTAGCAAACCTCAGACGGGTCCGGACATGTACTGGCTTAAGCAGGGGGACACGTCTGGCACTGCAGGATCTGAGTCCCTGGCGGCGTAGTGTGTTACTGATGGTAGCCTTTGTTACGTTGGTCCCAGCTCTATGCAGGTCATTCACTAGGTCCCCCCGTGTGGTTCTAGGATTTTTGCTCACCGTTCTTGTGATCATTTTGACCCCACGGGGTGAGATCTTGCATGGAGCCCCAGATCGAGGGAGATTATCAGTGGTCTTGTATGTCTTCCATTTTCTAATAATTGCTCCCACAGTTGATTTCTTCACACCAAGCTGCTTGCCTATTGCAGATTCAGTCTTCCCAGCCTGGTGCAGGTCTACAATTTTGTTTCTGGTGTCCTTCGACAGCTCTTTGGTCTTCACCATAGTGGAGTTTGGAGTGTGACTGTTTGAGGTTGTGGACAGGTGTCTTTTATACTAATAACAAGTTCAAACAGGTGCCATTAATACAGGTAATGAGTGGAGGACAGAGGAGCCTCTCAAAGAAGAAGATACAAGTCTGTGAGAGCCAGAAATCTTGCTTGTTTGTAGGTGACCAAATACTTATTTTCCACCATAATTTGCAAATAAATTCTTTCCAAATCAGACAATGTGATTGTCTGGATTTGTTTCCACATTTTGTCTCTCGTAGTTGAGGTAAACCTATGATGACAATTACAGGCCTCTCTCATCTTTTTAAGTGGGAGAACTTGCACAATTGGTGGCTGACTAAATACTTTTTTGCCCCACTGTGTATATATATATACTGTATATATACAGTAGGTGCCGCAGATATTGTGACCATCTCGCCGCTTCTAGCGGCGAGATTGACACCCTATGAGCTCCGTCGCGAGAGCCAGCGCCGAGCTGTCGCGTCATCGGGAAAGGAAAAATGTTCCTTTCACGATGAGCGACACGCATTGCCGGTAGACGGGGATCCGACGTGGATTCCCGCCAATACCAGGCACTGTGTTTGGTATGAATCCTGAGCGGGAACTCCACGCCAATTTTTAAAGAAAAAACTGGCATGGGTTCCCCCTCCAGGAGCATACCAGGCCCTTGGGTCTGGTCTGGATTTGAAGGGGAAACCCTACGCCGAAAACGGCGTGGGGGTCCCCCTCAAAATCCAAACCAGACCCTTATCCGAGCTCGCAACCTGGCAGGCCGCAGGGGAAGAGGGGGGGACGAGGGAGCGCCCCCCCCTCCCTCCTGAACCGTACCAGGCCGCATGCCCTCAACATGGGGGGTTTGGTGCTCTGGGGCAGGGGGGGCGACCTGCGGCCCCCCCACCCCAAAGCACCCTGTCCCCATGTTGATGAGGACAGGGCCTCTTCCCGACAACCCTGGCCGTTGGTTGTCGGGGTCTGCGGGCGGGGGGCTTATCGGAATCCGGGAGCCCCCTTTAATAAGGGGGCCCCCCGGCCCCCCCACCCTATGTGAATGAGTATGGGGTACATCGTACCCCTACCCATTCACCTGGTGGAAAAAAATGGCAATAAAAAAACCACAACACAGCTTTTTAAAGTATACCCAGCTCCGGGGGTCTTCTTCCGACTTCGGGGGTCTCCGGTGTCGTCGCCGCGCTCTCCAGTTCTTTCTTCTGCCGAGCCTCCGCTATCTTCTTCCAGCTCTTTTGCTAGCGGGGCCCGGTCTTCTCCGTCGCCTTCTTCCCTCTTCTTCTCTCCGGTTCTTTCTTCCGCCGGGCCTCCGCTATCTTCTTCCAGCTCTTTTGCTAGTGGAGGGGCCGGTCTTCCCGTCGTCGCCGTCGGCGTCTTCTTCCCTCTTCTCCTCCTCGATGTTGATTCGTCGCTTCCTCTCGCAGTAATGCTAAATCTTCGGTCCGCAGCGATTTATATAGGCTTCTCATGACGTCAGTCACATGTTGCCATGATGTCACAGTCACATGCTCCGGGGCCACCCACACACAGCGTCTGCAACGATCGGGTCCCCGATCCAACTGATGTCCTCACTCGACAAGTCAGATACCACCCAGGCTCTGCAGCGGGGTGGAAGGCTCTTTGAAAGTTGCGCAAGGCCCAGGCTTCAGGCCTTGCACTGCAGCAGATCCGCACAGGAAGAAACTCTTGCTTGCAGCGCGGTGTCCAAAGAGGCCGAGCTCCGCCTCGCCTCCTCCTTAAATACCCCCTCCCATGAGTCTATGCGGTGGCTAACTGCACTCTGGGTGCCAAACGGGGTTCTGGGTAACGTAGTCCCAGGGCCTTAAAGGAGGCCCCGCTACATATATATATAAATAATGTGTGTATAGACAGTACCTGCTGCACTGACTCCAGGTCTCTGAACTGGCCGGCCAGGGGCTGCAGGGGGGAGCCGGGGTTGCTTGGTCGGGGCTGGCTGGGGGACGAGAGCCACGAGTGGGGCATGAAACTGGCCTCTGCTCAGACATGGCATACACCATCCATGCCGAAGGTATGCCTGTGCTCTATCCTTGTCCGCATTCCACACTCGATAGGACACCTGCAAAACTTTTTACTCCTCTTCACCAAGAAGCCTTCAGGCATGTCTAGCGACACCCCTGAAGGAGCTACTTGGTAATTTTGGATTCTCTGTTCTGCGCCTCGAACAACCTCAGCCCCTCTGACACAAATGGATGAATGAAAATCCCTGCAAGCATGCATAAAGACTCAAATGTAAAATACCTTTTAACCAGGATGTGGGTTACTACTACTAATAGACACACATTAATTTAGTGGTAAACACATTTATTCTATTAATATGGATTAGAATAGATGGCAGTTTAAACATTAATGAGCAAACAGCATGCAAATCAGTTTACAGTCTGCTAAACAGAGTAATAACTATGCTCCAGTGGTATGGGACAGAGCAAAAAAAAGGTTCTATACCACTAACCAGAATCAATATGTACAGTAAGTTAGCAAATCAGCAATAAACAATGACAACAAACTTTAAATGCAATAAGAATGATAATAACTAAACACTTGTTTTAAATGCACTCTAAGGGATTGGCCGGGGTGTAGTGCAGCATCTCCTAAGAGGTACCCTTTTAACTAAATGAAAGGGATAAGGCCTGAGGGCAGCAATTGTTAGGGTCAGTCTTTAGTCCTGACTCTTCAGCTAGCTAGATGATGGGGCCCGTTTGTGCACGTTAAGGTGGTCAATAGGGCCTGAAGGCAGTATTAGATCTATTGAGTAGCTGGAAGGTTGTTCCAAATTGCTCAGTCACTAACGGAATAGTATCAAGTAGTTTCCACAAGGTCCTCTCACCAGACCCAGCGATACAGCAGCAGGGGTCTCTCCGATTGGGTATACACTCACTCTGGGTTGCCTGTGGCGACTCTGGTAGGTGGCTTCATCCCTCCACATTTTGGTCAAACTCTGTAGCCTCTGGATGTCCCTCACACAGCTGACTCAGGCTCTCTCTCAGGCGCAGCTCCTCAACACCGTCCTGTCTCATCAGCTCCTGTAGCCCTCTCTATTGTCACACTCCTCTTTTCCCTGGGCAAACATCTTGTTCAATCCTCCCTCAGCAGAGCATGCTGGGATTGTAGTTTCCCCCTGTGAGTTTAAAAAAGGGCCATCTGTCTTCTGGGACTCTCTGCCTCTCTGATTGGTACTCACTGCAACCAATGTGGAGGGAGGAGGAGAATGGAGCGGGCAGTGAAGCTGGGTTTTCAGTGAAACGTGTTGACGTCATGCAGATATGAGTCTGAAGAGTCCTGATCACACCCTGTCTCCTCCAATAGAGGCTGGATACACGGAAGTGCATTTGCGGAGTGATGTGGCTGCACATGCCTTGGAGCAGCTTCTCTGTATAGAGCAGTGGGAAAGATTAACCATATAAGGGTCAGTTGTACCATTTTCATACACTGTGAAGAATGGTTTGTTTGATTGACTGTGGCTGGAGGTTGAGAGAGAGACTGTGGAGGACATTCCATACCAACTTGCTGGATTGCCATGCTGCTTATCTTGTCTTCTCTCCTGCTGCATGTCTTGCTGTTTATATTTGGAGGTGGTGAGAGTTCTGCTGTGAAAGACACTTTAGGTGCATAAATGTGCCACACTCCAATTGCTGCAACTATACTGTATGCTCTCCCTGCTTTTAAAGCGTAAGTAAACCCATCTATTTAATAGTTTAAAGAAGAAGCACAGCCAAAGCTTGTTTGGCTGTTCTTCTCCTATGGATCACAGGAGTGCAGTTCGTTGTGCACTCCTGTGACCCATTTTTAGAACACAGCGGGCTGAAACCTGTTGCCTGCTGATGTTACAGAGTCGGTCCAGGTTCGGGCATCATCACGACCATAGAGTCGGGATCTGCCCACATGTCTGAACCGACACCCGGCTCAGCTTCTCAATGAGCCGCTGAGAGCCTGAGTCGGAAACTCCCACCCCCTACATAGCCCAGCACTCCAGTGTGAACGGGGGGGGGGGGGCCTGGGCAGAGAGCTGTTGACTGACAGTCAGCAGCTCTCTGTTCATGGAGCTGTGAGAACTGAGCGATCTGCGCTGTTTGATCGCTCGTTTCTCAGTGTTATAGGTGGCAGGGGACAGATGCAGCATCGGACCGATGCTGCATCCACCTAGGTAAGTATAAGTGTGCAATAACCCCAAACCCCATACATCTCTTTTAAAAAAAAGTTACATTTCTGGCACGTGCCGGAAATGTAACTGTCACATTAGTTGTGTCCTCAACCAAACTGTCAAACCATCCAATGGATGGGGTCATAACTGATCACATGTGCAGCATCATGATGGCAGTTGAAGATTAAATAGAGGCCAAGATTGCAGCTTCCTTGGCTGAGAACGATAGGAGGGTTTTCCTTTCAGTTTAACTTACATTCTACTGACTTGCTATGTGCTTAATGGAGGGTTGAGAGTGAGGCTGCGTACACACGACCGGTTTTCTCGGCAAAAAACGAGAAGAAAACTGCCGGGAGAGCTTTCTTGCCGAGAAAACCGGCTGTGTGTACACGGGTTTCAGTTTTCTCGTCAAGAAAACTGCCCAGATTCCCCGACGAGAAAAAAGACGACCTGCGGTCTTTTTTATCGTCGAGAATCTCGTCGGCCTGTTTCTCGACGAGAAACTCGAGCGTGTGTACACTTACCTGTCGCCGTGGAAACCCGCGCATGCTCAAAATGACTTTGACGCATGCACGGTAGCTTCCTAGGCATAGGCATAAGGTGTAGCAAGATGGCGGCGACGGCATCGAATGTGACGAGCGCACGCTCGTCGTAGTCGATGACGTCACCGCGTTCGTGCCATTCAAAAGAACGGCGGTTCTTTTGAATCGTACATGTGTACACTCGGCCGGGACAAGTTTCTTGTCAAGATTCTCGTCAGGAAAAATTACATTTTTTCCTGACGAGAATCTCGGCCGTGTGTAGAGGGCTTGATTCATTTGCATGAACATTCTGCATTTTATCACCTGCTCTCCATCCTATTGCTGAACAGTGCCTGACATTGTGCTACAGCTTATCTGCATTTATGATTGTAGCAAAGTCTTTAGCCTCTTCCAGTCTAATGAGGACCTCTAAACCAAATATGTAGTGTGTTGCGAGGCATAGTGAGTGCAAAGATGGTGAAAGTCATTGGGCGCCAGACACTTCTTGGATGTAAAAGAGGTTTTATTTCTCTTAACAGTCCTTTTTATATTTTTTGGGGGAAAGAGGGTTGAGGCCAGGACTCCCTTAACCACTTGTCTTCCGCCCACCGTCACCTGATGCGCGTGCCCGATGGCCGCCGGGCACCCGCGATTGCCCAGGAACCGAGCAGTACCTTGGATCTGTGTGTGTAAACACAGAGATCCACGTCCTGTCAGGGAGAGGAGACCGATGTACATAGGAACATTGTACATAGGAACGATGTACATAGGAACCGATTGTACATAGGAACAACCATCGGTCACCTACCCCAGTCAGTCCCCTCCCCCCACAGTAAGAATCACTTCCAGGGAATACATTTAACCCCTTCATCGCCCCCTAGTGTTAACCCCTTCCCTGCCAGTCACATTTATACAGTAATCAATGCATTTTTATAGCAGGGATCGCTGTATAAATGTGAATGGTCCCAAAAATGTGTCAAAAGTGTCCGATGTGTCCGCCGCAATATCACAGTCACGATAAAAATCGCAGATCGCCGCCATTACTAGTAAAAAAAAAAAATGCTATAAATCTATCCCCTATTTTTTATCTGCTATAACTTTTGCGCAAACCAATCAATATATGCTTATTGCGATTTTTTTTTTTTTCTCAAAAATATGTAGAAGAATACGTATCAGCCTAAACTGAGAATTTTTTTTTTTTTTTAAATGGATATTTATTATAGCAAAAAGTTAAAAATATTGTGTTTTTTTTCAAACTTGACGCTCTCCTTTTGTTTATAGAGCAAAAAATAAAAACCGCAGTGGTGATCAAATACCACCAAAAGAAATCTCTATTGTGGGAAACAAAGGACGCAAATTTTGTTTGGGTACAGCGTCGCACGACCGTGCAAATGTCATTCAAAGTGTGACAGCGCTGAAAGCTGAAAAATGGCTTGGGCAGGAAGGGGGATTTAGTGCCAGGTAGGCAGGTGGTTAAGCAGTTATAGATTCAATTGGCAGACTCAGTGACTTCAATAGGAGGAGAGCAGTGCAGGGAAAAGCCCCAGCATTGCACATGCAGGAATGCTGTCTCTTATGGCAACAGTCTTTAACAGTTCCTAATGCGGCGTACACACGATCGTTTTTCATGCTATTGTAGCGGGGTGTTCCCCTTTAATGCAGAGAGACTACATTACCCAGAACCCCCTTCGGCAATGTTTCCACCGCAGAGACTCATGGGAGGGGTTATAAAAGGAGGAGGCGAGGCTGGGCTAGGCCTCTTTGGGACACGAGACTTCAGAGACTGATCCTCCTGTGCGGATGTGTCGGAGTGCAGGGCCTGAAGCCTGAGGCCTTGCGCAGCACCAAAGAGCCTTCCACCCCTTCTTCGAGCCTGGGTGGCATCTAACTTCGCTCGACTACAGCCTTGTTGGATCGGGGACCCGATCGCTGAAGAGACGGAGTGTGTGTGTGAGACACAGTTGGTGGAAGTTCCCGGACTGGGACCGTAGTCCGGGCGGGTGAGAGGGAATATGCCCAACCGATATAAACTGTTACTGCATATAGGCCTATAGACTGCCGTGGCCTATGAGTTGTTCTTAGTGCTCTTATTGAAGACCCTTGTTAGAGCTGAACCTACCGTTCGTATAGCCAAGTTTCTACTCCATCTTTACCTACCCCATTGGATTACAAAGTTTGTACTCTGTTAATGTGTACCACCGTTAAAGATCTGCCGGTGAAGAAAAAGGACTAAGTTACAGATATCAGAACCAGGCCTGGTGGGGTTTCTAAGGTGTTTTAGTTACTGCGCCACAAGGCACTTAGCTAACGGTCGCCCGCATGGCGCACTTGTTATGTGTTAACCCTATAGTGTGTTAGTGTGGCTGGGCTCTGCATTACTAATTATTATTCTGTAAACTGTTATTGATGTTACCCTTTTCCTTACCAAGAGCTTAAGTAAAATCTTACACTTATTTCAATTTAGTATTGTCTCAATGCTCAGTTATTCATACAGTATAAGATATACAATTTACTGTCAGTACTAGCTGTGCCAGTAGGGGGTAGAGCATATTGCCGGGGGTTGGCGGAGCTGTCTTCAGGGCCAAAACTAAATCTGCGGCCTTCTTAGTTGAAGGTATCGCTACACTATTATTTTTCCCGACCGTTTTTCACGTCGTTTTTTTTCATGTTTCCTCTCAAGCCTGTCTTGCATACACACGATCATTTTAAAAAACGTTCAAAGCAAAGCGCAGTGACGTACACCACGTACGACGGCACTATAAAGGGGAAGTTCCGTTCTAATGACGCCACCCTTTGGGACGCTTTTGCTAATTCCGTGTTACCGCGTGTTAGTAAAAGTTTGGTGAGAGACGATTTGCGCTTTTCAGTGTTCGTGCTTTGAAGATCGTTTTGTGGAGTTCAGTTTGTGCTTGTGGGTTCGTATCTGTTTTGCAGTGCTTTTAGTCAGTTCGTATCTGTTTATTCAGTGCGTTCTTGTCTGCTCGTTACTGTTTTTCAGCTTGTTCTTCATAGGCCTTGCTGTTCTTCCGTTCGTTCTTCTAGTTCGTTCTGAGCTGCCGACCGTTATCTAGCCATGTTGCGGCTACGTACTCATCGTAGAGTTCGTGCTGTAGTTGGTGCAGGGGTTCATGCTGTATCCCGACTCCATGCCATGAGCAGGGTCAGGGGGAGTTCATGGACCAAGAATTGGTTGCTCCAGCGGCACCAGTTCTGTCATATGCCTTTGTTGCGGGAGATCAGGGAGAATAATCCTGATGACTACAGGAATTTTCTCAGGATGTCTGACCCCGTATTTCAGCATCTGTTGGCTTTGGTGTCCCCCTACATTACCAGGCAGGACACCGTTATGCGTGAAGTCATCAGTGCTGAGCAGAGGCTCATTGCCACGTTGCGATACCTGGCGACTGGGAGAAGCCTGCAGGACTTAAAGTTCTCCACAGGCATATCCCCCCAGGCTCTGGGTATCATTATACCAGAGACGTGTTCTTCCATCCTCCAAGTTTTGCAGGAGGACTATATTAAGGTAAGTGTTCTTATTTCAAACATCACATTGTATGTATTTATTTGTATTAATTTTTTGGGGGGGTTTATTAGCAGTCCCTAATTCCCATGATTCTTAGCTGCAGGGAATGTCCCCTTTCTCCACATGCAAATTTATTTTTTGGAAATTTTTCATTAGGCCTACATTAAAATTTGCCTTACCTAACCTCTCCAGCCTGCTATCCTGGGGCCATACCCACCTTGCCTAGTCATTTCCATGTATTTTAATCTATGCTCCATCGTAGTGCTTTACCTTAAACGCCCCCTAAAGATTGCCTAGGAATGTTACATTTTTCACTAATTCATACAGAGTGCTACAGCCTTCATTTGGGATCTCCCCAACTCATCTTCAACCCCCCCCCCCCATTTTTTTTGTGTTTTTTTTTTTTTTTTGGTTTGTTGTTGCTTACTAATAATGTTTTAATTTTTTGGTTTCTCCCAATGTTGGCCATGAATGCTTTTCTTAAATCTGCTTTCAATGTTTCTGGCTCAAAGTATTAATTTATTTTTGATTTCATTCCACAGTTCCCTTCTACGCCACATGAATGGCAGAATGTGGCATCGGAGTTTGCCCAAGGATGGAACTTTCCAAACTGTGGAGGGGCCATCGACGGCAAACATGTTCGGGTCGTCCCACCACCCCATTCGGGATCCTTTTATTACAATTATAAGGGGTTCCACAGCATCGTGATGATGGCAGTGGTGTCGGCCACCTACGAATTCCTCTATGTGGACGTTGGCAAGAATGGCAGGATGTCTGATGGAGGAGTTTTTGCACAGACGGAGTTTGGGGAACGGCTCCTTTTGGATCAGCTGGCCTTGCCACCAGCGGAGCAGAATGTGGAAGGACTCCCATTTGTGTTTGTGGCGGATGAGGCGTTTGGCCTGGGTCCCCATTTGATGAGGCCATTCCCGCAACGCACCCTCACCCCTGAGAGGAGGGTGTTCAACTATCGGCTGTTCCTCACCTCCATCCACCTTGCCCCTTACAAATGGAACCATGTTGTAATGGCTTGCTGTGTGCTACATAATTATCTCCGGGTGCATTCCACAAATTATCTGACTTTGACTGGGCCTGAGGCCTCATTAAGGGAAGCAGAACATCTTGTGGCCCTGGAAGCTGGCCGTCCAGGCTTGGCCCCCTAAACCGGACGTGAGGTCCGTGACAAATATGTGGATTATTTTGTGGGTAGGGGGGCCATTGAAATGCCTGATGACTTTTAACCTTTTAATTTAGAAAAATAAAACTTTATTTTTCTCAAAGATTGGTTTGGTGTTTTGATTTAATAATGGTTTATGTTTCTCGTAGGTTTACCTAGTGCACTTGTATTGCCATGTGTATTGTGCATTCTTAATTAGCCTTCATTGTCAGTGTAAACACAAAACATTGATTAGTTCACTTTGCACAACATTTACATAATGAAGCCACAACTTCTTGATAACAAAATACAATTTTTTTTATTTTTGTTTTGGACAATTCCTTTTAAATGTAGATGTCCCAAACATTTTTTGCTTGTTAAAACGCATGAACAGCCATGCATACAAAAAAGAACTTTAAAAATATAGTGAAAAAATAAACATGTACTAGTCCTAAAAGGTTCAATGAAAAACATACCTGCCAAAACACAGCAAGTTCAACGTTATTTAAAAAAAAAAAACTAGACACGCCCAAGCACAGCCATGATCTTTTGTAGCCTTTCCTCCACCCGCTTGGTATTTTCCCTGATCTCTATCAAGTCTCCCTTTAATTTTTTAAGGTCACGACAGCAGACCATCAGGTATTGGATCAGGATCTGGGCACTGTGATGTGTAAAATTTTTGGGGTCTTCGGCCAAAACTGCACCTACATTAAAAAAAAAAACATGTAGTATAGAATATGTAGGCCTACATCTATTAACCTGCATCTGTCTGGTTTGACACTGACCTGTTGAGGTGCCACTTTCCACTTCCACAACCTCACGTTCCTCTCCATCATGTTCTGGGGGTATTGTTGAAGGTGTTGGATTTAGAGGCTCATCTGACGTAGCTTTTTGAAGCCCTATGGAGATTGCAAGAAAATGTATAGTTTCATTAGTAACGAAGATTTTTTGGAGAAAACAAAACCATGAACAAATAATTTGGAAACATTATTTTGAAGTGTGGTCCATTTTTCAATGTACCCCCAGTGACAACCGAAACCCATGATTGGATACATAGCCAAAAACATAGCATATACTTTTTTAACCAAAGTTTGACACATTGTAACACCCCAAAGTATATACACAGAATCACCTGTGTGTGACACCCTCAAACTTTGGGGCTTTTGGCCCACACTTGTACTACTGCGTTCAGATGTTTCATCAGCTGCTGAGCATTCTCTCCCATGCATACCCTTTATTTTAATAAAAATTGTCCTTTGGATTTGAACCCCAAAAATAATTGTTTACCAAATTTGCTACCCCAAATAAAATTAAATAAATGGGTGTTCACACTGGATGATCCTAAAACATCGTTTGATGAACTGTACGGAGAAAGAGGTTTAATACGTCCGTTTACTTTGCGGACGAACAAGAAAGATGGTATCTTTCACTGTACTATATCAAAGACAAAAATACACGACATAATACAAGTAATAATCTCTAGCAGGGAAAATAGCAAAAAAATACTTACTTTTTCGTATAACTTTCTTGATTCGTTTGTATTGGTCGGGCTCCCGCAACTTCAGATCAGACCATCGTTTTCTGAGCTGTTCCTTCGTTCTGAAGACCCCGAATTTTTGATGAAGACTTTTGACCACTTTGGCCATAATTTTTGACTTGACCAGATTAGGCCTTTTATACGGCCCATGCTTGGCATCATAATCCTCCCTCTTCAAAATGGCGACCATCTCCACCATTTCCTCGAATGACATGCTGGATGCCTTATATCTCCTGGATCGGGATTTGGGCTCCTCAGGAATTTCATCCTCATGTTGCTAAGCACTACGACGAGCGAGAAGGGGCGGGGAAAGTACAATATCGAACGTCAGGGGCGGGGAAAGCGTGCAGAGTTTCACGCATGCGCAGTGTATATCAAGTGCAGATCCATGTGTCGAAAATACGTTCATTTGGCGGGAGAGGGAGTTCGCAACGAACGTGTTGACCAAGGTACATAACATTTTAAGGATTTGCCGGTGAAGAAAAAGGAGGAGATTTGGGGCTTTTAGATCTGTCCAAAATGCTGATTTGATGAATGTTGACTGAAACATATGTCTTTTCTGGGTTCTTGATTTTACAGAGAGAATGAATAGTTTCAAAAACCCTGAGTTCATGGGGGAGTTCATTGACAAATGGAAAGAACTCCCTATCCTGTGGCAGACCAAAAGTGGGTCCAATAAAAACAAAACGGCCAGGACAGCAGCACTGGAGAGCCTGCTTGCATTTGTCCAAACCCAGATACCCACAACAACTCTCCAAGATGTGAAAACCAAAATTGCTACCATCAGGGGGACATACAGGACCCAGAGGAATATGGTCCTGAAGTCCCAGAGGTCAGGTGCTGAAGCAGATAAGGTTTATAAACCCAGTCTGTGGTACTACAGCAAGCTATCTTTTCTGGATGACCAGCTGGAAGTGCGGGAATCTCTCTCCACCCTTCCCCCCAGAGGTCAATCCAGCCTTCTTTGTAGCCAAACCTCCGGCCTTCCTTGCAGCCAGCCCTCCAGCCTTCCTGGCAACCCTGCTATGGCTTCCTCTGAGGATCAAGATCAGGCCCTTGAGGAGGCAGATTTGGATATATGGAGCCAGGTAAAGTATTGATATCTCCATTTATATGTTACAAAAGTGATGAATTTAAAAGCTATGAGTAAGCACTCCTAAGTGTGAAACGCGTTAGCTGTCCCTATCATTCTGTAGTGCCTGTTTCTATTTTACTTTGTGAATAAAGCCACGTTGGATTGGAGTGCGGCTGTCCAGATCATCATTTTTGCTTCATGTTACAGTTCGGACCGGCCAGGACAGTAGCTTCTGTAACCCAGGTGAAAATGATGTCCCCATCTTCCAGAAGCCTCTTTGGATCCCCACTTCAATCTAGAACACAACACTAATACACATTAACGCTTCATCAGGGGGCTACATGCCTTAACCAGACAGAGACAGGAGGCAGCCAATGACGTTATGAGGGAAATAGTGTCTTGGTGTTTTCAGGTTACCCCAGAAAACCCGTACTGAGGTGAGGTTCATCCATTGGTCTTCCTGGCGGTCTATGGCGAGATTAGAGTATTGATATCCATACCTGTGCATTGATCAGCATACCTCTGGCGGAGTGGTTCTACCTGCTTGTGATGATCGCTGCTTCAATCATTTGACCATCTACTGTGCAAATCCCTTTGATTTAGGGTAAGAGTTTGCATTATTGGGTGTTGGTGACGGCTTTTTCTACCCAGCATACCAGTATTCATCTCAAGAAGTTTTTTGGCTCTTCATGAACTTTATATTACTTATTGGACTTTTATTTAATAAGTGATGCACCTCTTCACTTAATGATTTTTACCTGCCTCTCGGTGGTACAGTATAATGTAGAAAAAGATAAATTAGTCAATACATATTGATTTGCTGTCTTTTGCACAAATATCTAAGTAAATTCTTGGAATTCCGTTGCTAAACTCTTCTTTGGAAAATATTTGTTTGTTGGCTATTATGATAATGCAGAATACTTTCTGAGCTATTTATTAAAGAGGTTGTAAACGCTGGCCAAAAAAAACCTCTGTAAGACAAAGGCATAATGAGCTAGTATAAATCGCATACTAGCTCATTATGAAATACTTACCTTAGAACAAAGCCCTTCAGCTGCGCCCGCACACCGCTGAGACAGCTGACATCTTCCCCAGTGTTTTTTCTGGCTTTGTGGGCTCTGACGCTGTGAGTGGCCGGAGCTGCGATGACGTCACTCCCGCACATGCGCGCGGGAGCCGCACAAGCTCTGAAGAAACTGCACGGGCGGACGTTCCTTTTAGAGCGCATGCGCCAAGGACGTAATTGGCGAAATAAGTTTATAAGATATTTACAGTACCTATAAGTAGGGATGAGCTCGGTGTTCGAGTCGAACATACGTTCGACTCGAACATCGGCTGTTCGATCGTTCGACGAAGATCGAACGATTTGGGCCGTTCGCGCCTAATTCGAGTGACGCGAACGGCCCACAATGCACTACGCCATCGCAGTGTCATCCAGGCGCTGTGATTGGCCAAGCATGCACTGTGACCCCGCATGCTTGGCCAATCACAGCGCCGGCAGCGAGGAGAGCAATGATTGGCCACAGGCAGGATGCCTGTGGCCAATTATTGCTGAGGGTGTTTAGTACACGCCCCACACTATAAAAGGCCGCCAGCACGGCGGCCTAGTGTAGTGTGTTCCGGAGCAGGGAAAGAGAAGCATAGGCAGGGACAGTGACATTTTTTTTTCTTGCTTAACCTGGATTCCTTTAGTTTAGGGAAAGAGAAGGATAGGTAGGGAGAGTGTCAGTGTGTTTTACTGTGCTAATCCTTGTTTCTAGGGACAGGGAAGGACAGTGAGGGAAATTCTCCTTGTGCTATACTGTGCTAAAGCATTGATCATCAACCATCTTTAAAAAAACATTTTTTCTAGGGACAGAAAACTATAGGTAGGGAGAGTGTCAGTGTGTTTTACTGTGCTAATCCTTGTTTCTAGGGACAGGGAAGGACAGTGAGGGAAATTCTCCTTGTGCTATAGTGTGCTAAAGCATTGATCATCAACCATCTTTAAAAAAACATTTTTTCTAGGGACAGAAAACTATAGGTAGGGAGAGTGTCAGTGTGTTTTACTGTGCTAATCCTTGTTTCTAGGGACAGGGAAGGACAGTGAGGGAAATTCTCCTTGTGCTATAGTGTGCTAAAGCATTGATCATCAACCATCTTTAAAAAAACATTTTTTCTAGGGACAGAAAACTATAGGTAGGGAGAGTGTCAGTGTGTTTCACTGTGCTAATCCTTGTTTCTAGGGACAGGGAAGGACAGTGAGTGAAATTCTCCTTGTGCTATACTGTGCTAAAGCATTCATCATCAACCATCTTTAAAAAAACATTTTTTCTAGGGACAGAAAACTATAGGTAGGGAGAGTGTCAGTTTCTTTCACTGTGCTAATCCTTGTTTCTAGGGACAGGGAAGGACAGTGAGGGAAATTCTCCTTGTGCTATACTGTGCTAAAGCATTGATCATCAACCATCTTTAAAAAAACATTTTTTCTAGGGACAGAAAACTATAGGTAGGGAGAGTGTCAGTTTCTTTCACTGTGCTAATCCTTGTTTCTAGGGACAGGGAAGGACAGTGAGGGAAATTCTCCTTGTGCTATACTGTGCTAAAGCATTGATCATCAACCATCTTTAAAAAAACATTTTTTCTAGGGACAGAAAACTATAGGTAGGGAGAGTGTCAGTTTCTTTCACTGTGCTAATCCTTGTTTCTAGGGACAGGGAAGGACAGTGAGGGAAATTCTCCTTGTGCTATACTGTGCTAAAGCATTCCTCATCAACCATCTTTGAAATCCTTGTTTTTTGGACAGTCAGGGAAATTGTCGTTGTGCTATTCTGTGCGAAAGCAATCATCCTCAACCATATTTAGAAATCCTTAAGTAAAGGGACAGAGAAGGACACCTGAAGGTAGCCCTTATTGCTTTTTTCCCATCTCCCTGCAGGCCATCTATTAGAATGTCTGGAAGGCAAACAAGGAGAGGCAGATAGTCAGGAGGCAATAAAAGAGGGCAAGCAGGCTCTGTGTCTGGGGGCAACAGTGCTGGTCGTGGACGCGGTGCATTGTCATCAGCACATGGCCATGGGACACGCTTGTCCTTCTTTTCGGCAGGTGGACATGTTGAGCCACATCATGCCGAAGACTTGGTAGAGTGGATGACCAAGCCCTCCTCCTCCTCCTCATCCTCTCTCACCCAGGCTCAGGGTACTGGCAAAGCAGCTGCCAAAGCGTCCTCTTCCCTGGTATCAATGTCAGACTCATCATCAGTCACTCCTTCCCTAGACCCACCATGTCCTCCTCCTGAGGAGTCCCCCGAACTGTTTGAGCACAGTGTTGGGTACATGCTCCAGGAGGATGCCCAGCGTTTCGAAGGGTCTGATGATGAAACCCAGCTACAGGAAGGCAGTAGCGTGAGAGCAGACAGAGGGGATGCTCAAGAAGGACACCAATCTGGCAGTCATGTTCCAGCAGCTGCAGCATACTGCCAGATTGGCTCCAGTGATGAGGAGGGAGGGGATGATGAGGTCACTGACTCCACGTGGGTGCCTAATAGGAGAGAGGAGGAGGAGGAGGAGGATGAGGAGGAGGCACATCTCCAACGAGGCAGGATGCCCTTTGGTGGCCAGCGTAAGGGCAGTACACCGACGGAATCACACCGCAGAGCTCCGCCTGTGCAGGGCGCTGCCTCTGCCCGTCATTCAAAAAGTTCTTTGGTGTGGGCCTTTTTTGAGGCTAGTGCATCAGATCGCACAGCTGCTGTTTGCAACATATGTCTCAAGCGTATATCGCGTGGCCAAAACATCAGCCGCTTGGGTACCACATGCCTGACCAGACATATGTTGACCTGCCATGCAGCTCGTTGGCAAGCCTACCTCAAAGACCCACACCAAAGAACAAAGGGACCTCTCCTTGCACCGCATCAGCTGGGATCTCCAACCCGACTATAACTTCAGTCCTCTCTGAAACATGCACTGAGAGGAATGAAGGTGTAGAATTAGGTGTGTCACAGCCAAGTACTTGCGGCCACTCTGCTAGCAGTACACCGACGTCCGATTCTAGCAGGCAAATTTCCCTGCCCCAGCTGCTGGACCGTCGAAAGAAGTTCACTCCCAGCCATCCACATGCCCAGCGGTTGAATGCTAGCTTGGCTAAATTGCTAGCGCTTCAACTGCTGCCTTTTCAGTTGGTAGACTCGGCCCCCTTCCGTGAGTTTGTGCAATGTGCGGTTCCTCAGTGGCAGGTTCCCAAACGCCACTTTTTCTCACGGAAGGCTATTCCGGCTCTCTACCGGCATGTGGAAGGCAATGTCTTGGCCTCGCTGGACAGGGCGGTCAGCGGTAAGGTGCATATTACCGCTGACTCATGGTCCAGCAGGCATGGACAGGGACGTTACCTTTCTTTCACGGCCCATTGGGTCACTCTTTTGGCAGCTGGGAAGGATGCAGGACAAGGTGCAGTAGTGTTGGAGGTTGTTCCACCGCCACGCCTCCAAAATGCTACTACTGGTTGTGACACACTTCTCTCCTCCACCCCCTCCTCTTCTTCTTCCTCCATGGCCTCTTCCTGTGCTTTGTCCTCTGAACCAGCGGTGCTCCGTAGCCGTTCAAGGGGCTACGCAAGTACGCAGGCAAAAAGATGCCATGCCGTGCTTGCGCTGGTGTGTTTGGGGGACAGAAGCCACACTGGGGCAGAGGTCCTGTCTGCTCTGCAGGGCCAGGCCGAGAGGTGGTTGACGCCACGCCAGCTTAAGCCAGGAATGGTGGTTTGCGACAATGGCACCAACCTCCTCTCCGCCCTCCGACAGGGACAACTGACCCATGTGCCCTGTGTGGCTCACGTCCTTAACCTGGTGGTGCAGCGGTTCTTGGGCAGGTACCCGGGCTTACAGGATGTCCTGAGGCAGGCCAGGAAAGTCTGTGTGCATTTCCGCAGATCTTATAATGCCAGTGCTCGCCTGGCTGAGCTGCAAAAGGAGTTGAACCTGCCCAAGAACCGCCTTATATGTGACATGCCCACCAGGAGGAACTCAACGTTGGCCATGCTGCAGCGGCTGCACACGCAGCAGAGGGCCATCAATGAGTACCTGTGCGACTACGGCACCAGGACAGGGTCAGGGGAGCTTGGTTTTTTTTCTCCACGCCAGTGGGGCATGATCAGGGATGCATGCACTGTCCTGGCACCATTTGAGGAGGCCACGAGGATGGTGAGCAGTGACAGTGCATGCATCAGTGACACTGTACCTCTTGTCCACCTGTTGGAGCACACGCTGCGTGGAATAATGGACAGGGCACTTGAGGCAGAACAGAGGCAGGAAGAGGAGGACTTCCTTGCCTCTCAAGGCCCCCTTTACCCAGACAGTGTTCCTTCTGTCCCACCCATCGCACAGGAAGAGGAGGAGGAGGAGGAGGAGGAGGAGGATTGTGTCAGCATGGAGGTGGAGGCTGGCACTCAGCATCATCAGCAGCAGTCTTTTAGGGATGATTTACAGTCCCAAGAAACCAGTGGACTTGTACGTGGCTGGGACGAGGTGGCTGCGGATCATGTCGTCCTTAGTGACCCAGAGGACTCCGGACCGAATGCCTCAGCAAACCTACGCTGCATGGCCTCCCTGATCCTGCAAAGTCTGCGGAAGGATCCTCGTATTCTTCGGATCAAGGAGAGGGACCATTACTGGCTGGCCACTCTCCTTGATCCACGGTACAAGGGTAAGGTTGCGGACCTTATGTTACCGTCGCAGAGGGAGCAGAGGATGAGACAACTCCGGGAGGCCTTGCAGAAAGGTCTGTGCAACGCGTTCCCAGAGACTGGGAGGTTACAAATTCCTGGTCCTGGACAACGAGTTGCTGAGGCTTCGGCCAGTCAAAGAAGGAGCGGTGGGGAAGGTGGCCGT
Organism: Rana muscosa; assembly: GCA_029206835.1. Taxonomy (NCBI): domain Eukaryota; kingdom Metazoa; phylum Chordata; class Amphibia; order Anura; family Ranidae; genus Rana; species Rana muscosa. The sequence continues at coordinate 217,342,975 of CM055120.1, read as the reverse complement.
CTGACCGATGCGTTCAGACAATTCTTTAGTCCGCAGCCCCAAAGTATGATCGGTTCCAGCAACCATCGCCAGCGTCTGATAAACATGGTGCAGGAATATCTAGGGGCAAGGTCAGACTTGGACACCTTCCCCACCGAAAATCCTCTGGCTTACTGGGTCTTGAGGATGGATCACTGGCCAGAGCTTGCACAGTATGCAATTGAGCTACTGTCCTGTCCTGCATCCAGCGTTATTTCGGAACGCACATTCAGTGCTGCTGGAGGATTTGTCACGGATCACAGGGTGCGCCTGTCCACCGACTCGGTTGATCGACTGACTTTCATCAAGATGAACCAGTCTTGGATCACCACCAGCTACCACACACCTGATGCTGTTATAACAGACTAATTGATTTTAACATGTCACATCCCTTCAAGACTGATGCTGATGCTGAGTGCCTGTGCTGTTATGTTGACTGGCTATCCTCCTCCTCCGAGTCCTCAATGATACGATTGATGATGATAGCTTGGAAGATCATTTTTGTTTATGGGTGCCGCCACCAGTGGCTAAGGCCCAATTTTTCAGCCCCTGTTTAACAGGGGCGTGTAATTCCAATTTTTGAAGCAATACTTTGCAACAGGGCTCATTGCTGTGCTCCAAGTACAGTATCTGTGAGGGGTTGGAGTGTTGTGCCACCAGTGCCTAAGGCCCAATTTTTCAGCCCCTGTTTAACAGGGGCGTGTCATTACAATTTTTGAAGCAATACTTTGCAACAGGGCTCATTGCTGTGCTCCAAGTACAGTATCTGTGAGGGGTTGGAGTGTTGTGCCACCAGTGCCTAAGGCTCAATTTTTCAGCCCCTGTTTAACAGGGGCGTGTCATTACAATTTTTGAAGCAATACTTTGCAACAGGGCTCATTGCTGTGCTCCAAGTACAGTATCTGTGAGGGGTTGTAGTGTTGTGCCACCAGTGCCTAAGGCCCAATTTTTCAGCCCCTGTTCAACAGGGGCATGTAATTACAATTCTTGATCTAATAATTCACAGCAGGGCCCATTGCTGCACCCACCAAGAGTAACTCTGAGGGCTTACAGTGTTGTGGCAATGCCACCACCACCACGAAAGGCCCAATTTTTCAGCCCCTGTTCAAAAGGGGCATGTAATTACAATTCTTGATCTAATAATTCACAGCAGGGCCCATTCCTGCACCCACCAAGAGTAACTCTGAGGGCTTACAGTGTTGTGGCAACACCACCACCACCACCACCACGAAAGGCCCAATTTTTCAGCCCCTGTTCAACAGGGGCATGCAATTACAATTCTTGATCTAATAATTCACAGCAGGGCCCATTGCTGCACCCACTAAGAGTAACTGTCAGGGCTTACAGTGTTGTGGCACCAGCACCACCATCAAAGGCCCAATTTTTACTACCACTGTTCAACAATTATATGTAATTACAATTCCTGATATAATAGTTGACAGCAGGGCGTTCCAGCACCAACCAAGAGTAACTGTGAGTGCTTACAGTGTTGTGCCAACACCAACAACTAAGGGGCCTATTTCTGCAGAGTATATACGGCAGGTCCCTACTTTCAAACATCCAACTTACAAACGACTCCTACTTGCAAACGCAAGAAGACAACAGGAAGTGAGAGGAAATCTACCCCTAGGAAGGAAAATTCTCTCCTGTAAGAATTAATATGGGAGAAAGGTGTCTCCTCTGTACTGATGCTTTATCACCAATCCTTGTTTCAAGAAAAACACCACATTTCAAAAACAGTTGTCATTGGGACGGAAAGTGAGGTGAAATGTTCTGAACAGGGGCACAGACAGCAAAACAAATGTTACAGGGGTGATAACCCTTACCTATGTTTTCCAAAAAGTTTAAAAATAGATTTTTGGGCTGGAGCTACACTTAAACAATGTACCTGTTCAAAATTACAAACACATTCTACATAAGAACAAACCTACAGTCCCTGTCTTGTATGCACCGCCTGTATACGGCTGTTCAGAGTATATAGGGCCTTTTTTATTTTGTGTGCGGTGTTCCCCTTAATATCCATACAAGACCCAAAGGGGCTGGTAATGGGCTGGGGTGGGGGGGGTCATGGGGTAGCTATGCCATTTTTCTTAAAGATTTTCATCCATATTACCGGGACCAGACATTACATCAAAGCCGCAAGCAGTTTTAAATGGCTTTTTTTTCCTTTAGAAGTGTCATTTTGTGCAGGGACAGTTCTAAACACGGGAAACACGTGGCACTTCACAGGCATACTTTAGACACCCCCCAGGTACGATATTTAAAGGAATATTTGACTTTTTTTTTCACTTTATGCATCATTAAAATGACTGCTCCCGAAAAACAACCGTTTTTAAAACTTCTTTTTGCATTGATACATGTCCCCTGGTGCAGAACCCGGGTTCCCAAACCCTTTTTAGGACAATAACATGCATAATAGTCGTTATAATTAGCACTTTAGAATTCGAACGTTCGCATCCATTGTATTTAATAGGGTTCTAATGTTCGTACGAACTTTCGGTCCGTTCGCGGGTTCTGGTGCGAACCGAACCCGGGGGTGTTCGGCTCATCACTACCTATAAGTAAGCCTTATTATAGGCTTGCCTATAGGTACACCGTACAAACAATACAGGGAGGTTTACTTCCTCTTAAAGTATGAATATTAGACTTCACTAGTAGCATGTTTGTTTCAGATCAGTGACTAACCTATACCATGTATTACCTGCGACTAACCTATACCATGTATTACTGGCTCTCGCTTTCACGTCATATTTACACTTAGGCCCCTTTCACACTGAGGCGTATTTCAGGTGTTTTTGCGCTAAAAATAGCGCATAAATAACGCCTGAAATACTCCTGCCCGGGCATTCTCAATGTGAAAGCCCGAGGGGCTTTCACACTGAGGTGGTGCGCTGGCAGGAGACAAAAAAATCTCCTGCAAGCCGCATCTTTGGAGCGGTGAAGGAGCGGTGTGTATACCGCTCCTTTACCGCTCCTTGCCATTGAAATCAATAGTACACAGCGGTAATACCGCCCGCAAACCGCGGCTATAGCCGCGGTTTGCGGGCGGTATTAACCCTTTTTCGGCCGCTAGCAGGGGTTAAAACCGCACCGCTAGCGGCCGCATATCGCGGTAAACACGACGGTATAGGGCGCTGAAAATCGCGCCGCTATACCGTCACCGCATATGCCTGCCCCAGTGTGATAGGGGCCTTGCATGATTGTCTGCAATACTTATAATGGTGGGCTTGGGCACCCATCTTTTCTCCAATCAGCACAAACTGTTCCTTTATAAGACATTTGTTTTGTTATCCTTCATTTTTAACAGTTTTTTCGATATTTATAGTTTTTAGATATCTTTCATGATCACATGCGCATTGAGCGCTATTGATTATTATGTGCATACTGCAATCCTTAAAATCCTAAAATATTAAACAAGAAAAATATTGACGTCAGCAGAGACAGCCAGGCAATTAGCAATCACTGTATTTCTCTAAATTACACTAGATTTTTCGTGAACCAGAAAACGATATATTGTATTGTACACTGATCAGTGGATCTACTAAATTATAAATATTTTTGGGACCACAAACATTGTTTTAAATTGTTTTAAAGTTATTATTAATATATATATATATATATATATATATATATATATATATATATATATATATTTTTAATTATGTCATCCATGGGCTTTCATATTGTACATAGGTTAATGTTATTTTGAGAAACTGTAGTAAAAACCTTATTTGTAGACATTTCGTATTACTGTATTTTGGCTCCCAATCTGCTTCAGTGTTGTTTAAATTCACTGCTGGTTTGATTGCATGGCATGATCTGAAGCAGGATAAATCTGTTTGACATTGGCAGCAATATTAAACATCTCAATGACATAACAAATAGCGTGCCATGTTTTATGTTACTAATAGCAGCCTTAAAATAAAGATTATAAAACAAGAAATAAAATTGTGATTAGCACTGCCAAGTATTTATTTTGATTTGGTTAAGGTTGGTTCTAAGCCACCCTCACATGGTATGTGAAACATGCAGCTGTACATTATGCTGCTTTTGCATATAACTTGCCCTAAACTGTTTTCTGCCCTTGGGAACCTTGTCTGAATACAACGCATAAATCTAGTTTGCACGTCACACCTTCCAATAACACTGTGCCAGCATTGTTCTTCTACCCAGTAGATCAGTGACTTATCACTTACCAATACCAGTGTTATTGTTCATGAATAAAAATTCTTTATTGATTAAAACCCCTTGATTTATAGTAGTTATGTTTTTATTTAAACAGATACATACCATACCTGCTCTATGACAAAGTCGTTTTAAGCCATCCACACACTTGGAGATCTTTGGATACATGTGAAACAAGATATTCAGGCAAATATCAAGTTTTCACCCCCTTCCCCAATATTGCAAGGGTTCATACTAGTTCTATTAATAATCCAAAACAACTTTCGTAACATGGATCCAGCGCAAACATGTACAGTATACAATGCAGCAATCTCTATTAATATATGAAATTGTAAAAGTGCTCTCCACTCCTGTTCTCTTCCGAGTGCCCCAATAGCAAGCTGTGTGCTATAGGGGCACCTGTGTGGATTCGCTCCTGAGCTGGGCTGTGTGCATCCATTGACACACACAGTGCAGCTTGGCCATGCCCCCCTGCTCCCTCTTCACAGGATATGACTGACAGCAGCAGGAGAGTATTGCTCCTGTTGCTTTCAGTGTAGTCTGTGATTCTAAGAAGAGAGGAGAGTGGGGCTGCCGGAGAGGACATTTGCTGAAATGTAAGACGTGTAAAGTGAGTATTTGGGGGCTGGGGACAAGTAGTGGGGTGTTTTTTTACCTTAATGTAGGGAATACATTATGGTATAAATCACCTAGACTTTAGAACCACTTTAACCACTTGCCGACCGCTCACGGTTTATATACGTCAGCAGAATGGCTCGTACAGGCACAATCACGTACCTGTACGTGGCCCTTTAACTGCCGACGTCGGGGTCGCGCGCGCGGCGGCGCGCTCGCGACCCTCCTGCCTTCCCCGTGAGTGGGACCGCGGGTCCCGCGGACTCGATCGCCGCGGGGATCCCTGCGATCGTCTCACGGAGGCACAGAGCGGGGAGATGTGTGTGTAAACACAGCATCTCCCCGCTCCTCTACCACACTGTCAGCGATCTCCGCTCTGTGTAATCAGAGCGGAGATGGGTGACATGTCAGTCGTAGCCACGCCCCCCCTCAGTTAGTAACACGCCCCTAGGCACACTTAACCCCTTCAGCGCCCCTAGTGGTTAACCCCTTCACTGCCAGTGTCATTTTCACAGTAACCAGTGCATTTTTATTGCACTGATCGCTGTGAAAATGACAATGGTCCCAAAAATGTGTCAAAAGTGTCCGATGTGTCCGCCATAATGTCGCAGTCACGAAAAAAATCTCTGATCGCCGCCATTACTAGTAAAAAAATTTTTTTTATAAAAATGCCTTAAAACTTTACCCTATTTTGTAAACGCTATAATTTTTGCACAAACCAATCAATAAACGACGATTGCGTTTTTTTTTTACCAAAAATATGTAGAAGAATACGTATTGGCCTAAACTGAGGAAAAAAATATGTTTTTTTATATATTTTTTGGGGATATTTATTATAGAAAAAAGTAAAAAATATGTAATTTTTTTTCAAAATTTTCGCTTTATTTTTGTTTATAGCGCTAAAAATAAAAACCGCAGAGGTGATCAAATACCACCAAAAGAAAGCTCTATTTGTGGGAAAAAAAGGACGCCAAATTTGTTTGGGAGCCACGTCGCACGACCGCGCAATTGTCAGTTAAAGCGACGCAGTGCCGAATCGCAAAAAGGAGCCTGGTCATAATGGCCCGTATTGGTCCGGGGCTTAAGTGGTTAAGTGCAATGTACTCCAAAGTAATGTGTGTCACACCTTAAAGTGAAACTAAACTGTATCTGAGCATCACAAACTGGGAACGCTATTCAATTCCTTTTTAATATTCAATGCAAACTGACCCATTCATCCATGTCTCCATGCTTTATTTTTCTAAGAAACTACTTTGAAAAACCCCTCCTAGCATTTCTAGCTGTGGCCATATTGAGTAAGACAAATAATTCATGCAGCATTTACTTCATGGAATCAATCTGGCCTCTCTAATATGCAGGCAGGAGGGTGTGCTTAACTTAGAAAGCCCCTTTTTCCAAGTAAATAAAAACAATTCTCATGTAGACTTCTGGTATGTATGACACATACTTACCAACAGTCCAGATTTTCCCGGGACAATCATGATTTTTGGACCCTCGTCCAGATCTGAGAACTGTTTTTGGCACAGAAAATATGGCCTCCGCCCCGAGATCTCTTTCCCTGTGTGCTCAGTGGAGAGAGGAGGGGCCTCCGCTCGGTGCAGCCAATCGGCATCTCTGTTCAGTAGACAATTCGTTTGTACACTGAAGTCGGTTTGCTGCACGGATAGGAGGCACCTTCCCTCTCCACTGAACACACGGGGAAAGAGACCTGCAAATGGATCTGCTGCCAACCCCCTGCCCCGTGGTTTGCTGAGGACGAGAGGCAGAGCCAAGGGACTCCACTGGGGACACCTGATGTAAGGAGGGACTCCACTGCCTGGGGACACCTGATGTAAGGAGGGACTCCACTGCCAGGGGACACCTGGTGTAAAGAGTGACTCTACTGCCTGGGGACACCTAATGTAAGGAGGGGCTCCACTGCCTGGGGACACCTGATGTAAGGAGGGAATCCGCTGGGGGCACCTGATGTAAGGAGGGACTCTGCTGGGGACACCTGATGTAAGAAGGGACTCCACTGCCTGGGGACACCTGATGTAAAGGGGGACTCCAGTGCCTGGGGGCACCTGAAGTAAGGGGGGACTCTGTTGGGGGCACTTGATGTAAGGATGGAATCCGTTGGGGCACCTGATGTAAGGATAGACTCCACTGGGGGCACCTGATGTAAGGAGGGACACCGCTGGGGCACCTGATGTAAGGAGGGACTCTGCTGTGAATGCCTGGTGTAAGTAGGGAATCTGCTGGGGACACCTGATGGCATCTGATGGCAGGTGACGGTGGTAAATGACAATCTCAGGGCTCCCACTGATTCTGCATTATGGTGAGTTGAACAATTGATTTTTATATTACAATGTAATAATAGAAATAATGCGCTTCAATCATCCTGACACCATAACAACCATGGTACCGGGATTATTGAAGCGCTAATACCAGGTGTTTGGAGTATCTTTATCTGCTGATTGTAAAATTTTCTGGAATACACATATTTCTATTGTGGTGTAGGATCTGGGTCTGCTGTCCATCCAGCCTTCTTTCTTTCCTTCCTTCTCTCTCCTTCCCTCCCTATTTCTTTTGTCTTTCTCCCTCCATCCCTCGTTCTTCAGACTCTAACCACTTCCCCATTGAGCCACGCCCCATTTTAAGCCACTCCCAATATTTAGTTTAAGTCATGCCCATTTTCTGCTGCGACGGGCTTCGCGCAAAGCATTTTCCTTTCCTCGCTATACCACGCCTAAAAACGATAGCTACGCCCCCTAATTATAATACGACTCCGCCTACAGAGAACAAAGTGTCCGTATACATTTTTTTACAATGTACTGGGGTATTATTAATTTCTATGAAGAGATCATTTTAACTTTGGCTAGAAACCAGAGAGCAACTGAAGAAATGTAACCAAAGAAAAAGTTTAAAAGAAGGAAATATAATATACCTGCCTATCTATTTACTAATGCTAGCAGCCTAAGGCCTCATGTACACAACAGCTGCTAAACTGATGTTTAGCAGTTTTTTGAGCAGCCCCTGAACTCTCCTCTCTGTTATCTTATCTGTACATGTACACTCATTTATAAGAGTTTAGAGGCAATTGAGGTTTATAGGCATTTTTTTGAAAGTAGAAAAATTGCGTTCAGGACTGTAGTTTACTCTCATTTCAAACGCCAAATGCTTGTAACAGTGTGTAACTGCTGTACACCACTTTGTTTAGTTCCACTTTAGGTGATTTTTTTTTTTAACATTTTCTTGTGGACCAAATTGAAGGTATTGTATATTTTTTAATTGTATTTCCTGATTTTGTTTTCAAGAATGAATTGATATTTTTCTAAATTCACATAATTATAGAAGTTATTGTATTAAAGGAAGGGATGAAGAGGGGATTTCTGTAAAAAGTAATAAAGTAAATAAGTGTAAAATAATAAATTAAAATAAAATAAAATAATGATGCTAAGGAGGGAAGAGTCGTTTTTGACACAAAAATAGATCGAGGATAGATGAAGAATGCTTCTGTAACCCTCAGGAGCCATCACAGCCTTTGCAAGGAAAACATCTTAGCCAGGTCTTCTTCCTACTCACATATGCCCTCTGGCCCCATTTATTTCTATGGATAAGGCATACTTATGGTAGCCTAGAAATGAAGCCTCATACACACGACCGATTTTCTCGTCCAAAAACGACAAGAAAACTGCCGAGAGAGCTTTCTTGTCGAGAAAACCGTTCATGTGTATGGTTTTTCGTCGAGAAAACTGCCGTGAATCTCGACGAGAAAAATAGAGAAACTGCTCTCTTTTTTCTAGTCAGGATTCTCGATTTTCTCGTCGGCCTGTTTTGCGACGAGAAAACCGTTCGTGTGTATGCTTTTCCGAGTCTTCAAAAAGCGTGCATGCTCAGAATCATGTATGAGACGGGAGCACTTCTTCTGGTAAAACAACCCTTCGTAAAGGAGATAGCACATTCGTCACGCTAAAACGAACTGAAAGCACGAAGACTGAAAGGCGCGAATCGTCTCTTCCCAAACTTTTACTTCACACACGGTAACACGAGATCAGCAAAAGCAGCCCAAGGGATGGCACCATTGAAATCGATCTTCCCCTTTATACTGCCATCGTACGTGCTGGACGTGAATGCGCAGAACAACGACGAGATTTGGAATTGGGTGTGTGTATGCAAGGAAAGCTTGACAAGAATCTCGTCAAGCTTGACAAGAATCTCGTAGAGAAAAACTACGTGTTTTTAACAACGAAAAACTCGGTCGTGTGTACGAGGCTTGAATGGTACCACAGTGAGTGTGTGAAGTAGGAAGAGGACCTAGCCTGGAGGTTTTCCTTACAAAAGCATGTGTGGCATTGAACAGGCTCACACAGTGAACATCCCTGGATCGGACCTAGGATCTAAGGTTAGGCTTCATGTACATGGGACGTTTTTACAACCTCCCCTGAACAATTTAACCTGACAGATAGTAACCCATGTTTAAAACTAAATTTTTTTCAAAATAGCCAAAAATGAAAAACGCCTGTAAACGAAACGCGGCTAAATGCGAGTTACCGCATTTACCCGCCTTTAGAAGCGGTTGGCGCTTGAAATGCTTCTAAACTTCAGCTTCTGAACCCATTTTTTTGCGTTCCAAAAAAACCCTCTAAGCTCAACTGCCTAGAAACAACTGTAAGCGACCCTGTGTACATGTACTGTTAAGATAACATAGAGGAGAGTTCAGAAGCAGTTGAAAAAAATGCTCCTAAACGTTCGTTTACCAGCAGCAGTGTACATAAAGCCTAAATCTTTTTCTTAGCTGGCAACAGGTAGGCTTTTGATCTACTTTAACTAATCAATCCAATGTCTTGATGAACTACAAAGATGTGGTGACTATTAGGGACACCTCTATTTACATCTGTGAACAGCTGCATTAAAGCGGAGTTCCACCCATTTTTTAGTTTATTAAAAGTCAGCAGCTATAAAAGCATAGCTGCTGACTTTTAATAAATCAAAACTTACCTGCCCCAGGGTCCAGCGATGCGGCCACCCAGAGGCTCGCTCCTCTCCCCCTCCTCTCCTCAGCGCCATCATAGCAACTGTGGGCACCCGGCCATGACAGCTTACGGCTTCAAGGCCAGGCGATGCACGAGTCGTGCTGCGCGCTGCTGCTGGCCAGACGATTTTCTGGGACCTGTGTTGTGTCCCAGAAGATCGCTGACAGGGAGAGGCCGCCTAGGGCGAGAGAAGGAGTCGTCTAGGTGGCTGAAAAAAGAAAGCAGGAAGTGGGACAGGAAGTCCCAATAAAAATAGGGTATACACTCCCCCCAAAAAAATAACATGCCAAATGTGGCATGTCAGGGGGCGAGGAGTGCTTAACCACTTAAGCCCCGGACCATTTGGTAGCTAAAGGACCAGAGGTGATTTCAGAATTTTGCACTGCGCTGCTTTAACTGTAAATTGCGCGGACATGCAATGTTGTACCCAAACGAAATTTGCGTCCTTTTCTTCCCACAAATAGAGCTTTCTTTTAATGGGATTTGATTGCCTCTGCAATTTTTATTTTTTGCGATATAAACGGAAAAAGACCGAAAATTTTGAAAAAAAATGATATTTTCTACTTTTTGTTATAGGAAAAATAGAATAAACTCAATTTTAGTCATACATTTAGGCCAAAATGTATTCAGCCACATGTCTTTAGTAAAAAAAAATGTCAATAAGCGTATATTTATTGGTTTGCGCAAAAGTTATAGCGTTTACAAACTAGGGTACATTTTCTGGAATTTACACAGCTTTTAATTTATGACTGCCTATCTCATTTCTTGAGGTGCTAAAATGGCAGGGCAGTACAAACCCCCCCCCCAAATGACCCCATTTTGGAAAGTAGACATCCCAAGGAAATTGCTGAGAGGCATGTTGAGCCTATTGAATATTTTTTTTTTTGTCTCAAGTGATTGAATAATGACTAAAAAAAAAAAAAAAAAATTAAAAAAATCACTAAATGATATATTGCTCACACATGCCATGGTTATATGTGGAATTACACCCCAAAATACATTTTGCTGCTTCTCCTGAGTACGGGGATACCACATGTGTGGGACTTTTTGGGAGCCTAGCCGCGTACGGAACCCCGAAAACCAAGCACCGCCTTCAGGATTTCTAGGCACAAATTTTTGATTTCACTCCTCACTACCTATCACAGTTTCGAAGGCCATAAAATGCCAAAATAGCACAAAAAACCCCAAATGACCCCATTTTGGAAAGTAGACACCCCAAGCTATTTGCTGAGAGGCATGGTGAGTATTTTACAGCTTTCATTTGTTTTTGAAAATGAAGAAAGATAATATATATATATTTTTTTTTTCAAATTTCAAAACTTTGTGATAAAAAGCGAGATCTGCAAAATACTCACAATACCTCTCAGCAAATAGCTTGGGGTGTCTACTTTCCAAAATGGGGTCATTTGGGGGGGGGGGGGTTTGTGCCATCTGGGCATTCCATGGCCTCCGAAACTGTGATAGGCAGTGAGAAGTGAAATCAAAAATTTACACCTTTAGAAAGCCTGAAGGCGGTGCTTGGTTTTTGGGGTCCCGTACGCGGCTAGGCTCCCAAAAAGTCTCACATGTGGTATCCCTGTACTCAGAAGAAGCAACAGAATGTATTTTGGGGTGTAATTCCACATATGCCCATGGCATGTTTGAGCAATATATCATTTAGTGACAACTTTGTGCAAAAAAAAAAAAAGAAATTGTATTTTTTCCGCAACTTGTGTCAACATATAAAATATTCCATGGACTCGACATGCCTCTCACTATATAGCTTGGGGTGTCTACTTTCCAAAATGGGGTCATTTGGGGGGTTTTGAACTGTTCTGGCATTTTATACACAACATTAGGAAGCTTACATCCACTCTTCTAACCACTTGAAGACAAAGCCCTTTTTGACACTTTTTGTTTACATGAAAACATATTTTTTTGCAAGAAAATTATGTTGAACCCCCAAACATTATATATATTTTTAAAGCAAAGGTCCTACAGATTAAAATGGTGGGTGTTGCATTTTTTTTTTCTACACAGTATTTGCGCAGCGATTTTTTAAACGCATTTTTTGGGGAAAAAATACACTTTTTTTAATTTTAATGCACTAAAACTCACTATATTACCCAAATGTTTGATGAAATAAAAAAGACGATCTTAGGCCGAGTACATAGATACCAAACACGACATGCTTTAAAATTTCGCACAAACGCGCATTGGCGACAAACTACATACATTTTTAAAAGCCTTTAAAAGCCTTTACAGGTTACCCCGTTAGATTTACAGAGGAGGTCTACTGCTAAAATTACTACTCTCGATCTGACCTTCGCGGTGATACCTCACATGCATGGTGCAATTGCTGTTTACATATGACGCCAGACCGACGCTTGCGTTCGCCATTGGGCAAGAGCAGAGCAGGGCAGGACAGGGGTGTTTTTTTTTTTTTATTATTAATTTTGCTTTTTTATTTTATTTTTCAATTGTTCCTTCCATATTTTTTACTTTTTATCATTTTTATTGTTATCTCAGGGAATGTAAATATCCCCTATGATAGCAATAGGTAGTGACAGGTACTCTTTTTTGAAAAAACTGGGGTCTTCTAGACCCTAGATCTTTCCTCTGCCCTCAAAGCATCTGACCACACCAAGATCGGTGTGATAAAATGCTTTCCAAATTTCCCAATGGCGCTTTTTATATCCGGGGGGGGCATTCCCTCCCACTGCTTGTAAAAGCAGTCCAGAGGCTAATTAGCCACTAGGATTGCTTTTACATGAAAGCCGGCTGCTGGCTGAAAAGAATGATACCAAGATGATACCTAAACCCGCAGGCATCATTCTGGTATAAACATTCAAAGTCCAGCAACATACCAGTACGTTGCTGGTCCTTGTTGGACATGTATTGTAATCTTTTTTTTTCATGCAGCCAGTTGGCTGAACCAAAAAAGAGATTGATCGGTGGGTAGGCCCACCATTAGAATACCGCCCTTCATCCACCCACTTCTAATGATGGGCATACATGCACCATTTATATATGCCGAAGCATGGGGGCATCCTCCTGCAAAAAAGTTATGCCGCACACACACATGGTCGGACTTTTCCACGGGCAAGCCTCCGTCGGAATTTCGACCGTATGTACGCGGCATTAGGAGCAAAATCGCTCCTCCGCTCCTCCGCCCCTGATGCCCCAATGCTTCGGGATATATGATTTTTTTTTTTAACTGTGGTGGTGAAATCACCTCCTACAGCACTGGAGTCACAGGGATCAGGCCTGTCTCTGCGAACGCTGCAGTTATGTGTGTTGTGTTTTGTAAGTGACAGTGATCGATCGATACTGCACTTGGGTGGCCTGGGCTGGGCGGAGGGGCAAAACGCAGGTGCTAGCAGGTATCTGGGCTGATCCCGCTAACACTGCGTTTTTGGGAACCCTAAACTGCTGGGGACGCTAGTATAGATCTGATCAGATCAGATATTGATCTGTTCAGATACTATACCACTAAGGGGGGTGTATGCTTCACGCGTGGGTGTTGGCGTTACTGGCACTAACCTGACGCTGCCTGGGGTGTGACGCAGACCCTCTCTGACACTAAAACCTAATTGATATCACCCGCCGGGCGATCAGGGGGTTAAACCTTTATTGGGTTATATATACGGCGGGTGCCCTGACACTATAAAAAGCAAACTAACTAACCAGCGTCACCCGTAACACTTATATGGTGATCACTGGTGAAAGGGTTAACTAGGGGCAATTAGGGGGTTAAACCTTTATTAGATAATTTATGGGGGTACCTGATGATATAAAAACCTGCGGCGAACCTAAAAAAAATTACTGGCTACCGATCTGCATCACCGATGCTAAGACAGCGATCAGAAAAATGATCGCTTAGCGACAGTGGTGATAGGGGTGAAAGGGTTACCTGGGGGGCGATCAAGGGGTTAAACCTTTATTCGATAATTTATGGGGTACCTGACGCTATAAAAACCTGCGGCGAACCTAAAAAAAATTACTGGCTACCGATCTGCATCACCGACGCTAAGACAGCGATCAGAAAAATGATCGCTTAGCGACAGTCATGATAGGGGGTGAAAGGGTTATCTGGGGGGCGATTAAGGGGGTTAAACCTTTATTAGATAATTTATGGGGGTACCCGACGCTATAAAAACCTGCGGCGAACCTAAAAAAAATAACTGGCTACCGATCTGCATCACCGACGCTAAGACAGCGATCAGAAAAATGATCGCTTAGCGACAGTGGTGATAGGGGGTGAAAGGGTTACCTGGGGGGTGATCAAGGGGGTTAAACCTTTATTAGATAATTTATGGGGGTACCCGACGCTATAAAAACCTGCGGCAAACCTAAAAAAAATTACTGGCTACCGATCTGCATCACCGACGCTAAGACAGCGATCAGAAAAATGATCGCTTAGCGACGGCGGTGCTAGGGGGTGAAAGGGTTATCTGGGGGGTGATCAGGGGGTTAAACCTTTATTAGGGGGGTTAGGGGGCTACACTGGACCTAAAACTAACTTTAGTGACACTTTTACAGTCACAAATGTCACTGATTGCAGTGATCAGTAAATAAATGGTCACTGCAATCAGTGACACTGTGACTGGGGGCTGGGGGGTGATCTGGGGGGGCCTGGGGGGGGGCGATTTGTGTGTCTATGTGTCCTGGTGTCAGTGTAGTGTTAGTGTACTGACCTGTGTGTCTTCTCTTTTACGGCGCTCGGTATATGTGAGCGCCGCATGAGAGATGACATCACTTCCTCCTGCTTCCTCTGCCTGTGTAAACATTACACAGCAGAGGGAGCATTTCCATTCGCCGGGAGCGATCGCGGGGGGGGTGGCCGGAATCGAATGGCCGCCCCCTCATGTCGGATCACTCCCCAACGAATACCGACCGCTCACTGTATAGGAGGGGGGTCCGATTGGACCCCCCAACTGTACAAAGGCAATCACGTACACTGTACCTGATTGTGCCTGTTGGTGCCATTCTGCCGACGTATATATACAGTGAGCGGTCGTTAAGTGGTTAAAGTGGAAGTTCCACTTTTGGGTGAAACTCCGCTTTAATGTGGTTGTCATCTTGCCTTTTGAAAACACCCAGATTTCTTCCTGATTCTAAGGCTACTTTCACACTGAGGTGCTGGATGCGTTGGCGGTATAGCGGCGCTATTTTTAGCGCCGCTATACCGTTTTTTTTGCCACAATTTGCGGGTGCTAGCGGGGGTATTTTAACCCCTGCTAGCGGCCGAAAAAGGGTTAAAAACGCCCGCAATAACGCCTCTTTGCGGCGTTTTGTGGGCGTATTGGAGGCACTACCCCATTGATTTCAATGGGCAGGGGCGCTATAGGAACGGTATTTTTACCGCTCCTATCGCGCCTCAAAGATGCGGCTTGCAGCGCTCCAGTGTGAAAGCCCTCGGGCTTTCACATTGGATACAATTGAGCGGCTTTTTTGGGGCGCATTGCAGGTGTTATTTTTAACGCAATAGCGCCTGCAAAGCGCCTCAGTGTGAAAGGGGCCTAACAGTCTATTTGTTCTTCCATAATGTAAATCACAACTTACCTGAAAACCCAGCAGGAATTTGCAGTCTCTCACATGCAAGCTGAATAAACTAGATTCATTGCTGGCTTACATTACATTGCTAAAATGTCGTTGCTGATCCTCAGTGAAAAAATAAATAAAAAAGGACTAGACAGTTTCCCTAAGCAAGCCCAGTTAGGTCACTACAAGTTTGAACTTTTCTACTGAAAAGTAGTGGGTAATTGAAAAAAATAAATAAAAAAATGGGGACTTGAATACCACAAAATCAATATCACAATAAACTAATGTGTGTATTATACATGGATCCAAGAAGACCCACGGAGATTGATCAATGTATACAGACTGATTATTGAGGAACATTTATTGAGGTACCCTCTTGTGTTTGCCCACTTGAGAATTAATTATAGCTCATTGCTAAATTAATATCTCTGACGGCCATGGGTCTAGTGGCATTTACATTTGTTTGTAATAAATATGCATTATTGCAGTTTTCAGGAGAATTCATAGAATGTTAAAAGCTGTATGGTGTATTGGACTTTTAAGAGAATAACTATCTCTACATTGAAAAAAGCTCTCCTAAATAAAACTTGAAACCCTAATAGCCTTAATAAACTGGCAGTAAATGTGACTGTAGGTGGCATCTTTATGGTACCTTCAATTGCCTGAATATTAAAAATGTATGGTACTTTATGAAGCTGGTACCAATCACCATGAAATTGTTGAAAGCTGGACTCCCATGCTTCAGTTTTGTATTACCACTATGATTGGTGCCCTATAGTAACTGACCACTAGGTGGGGTGCAGGCGGAGACATGTTTATTGCTCCTTGGGCACTCTAGGTAATAACTATTCCAGGGTGAAAGCTCTTGAGGATGCCTGTTATAACATGGATTTGCCATTTTTCTAAAGTTATTGGCTTTGGGGATATAGTTTATGAGAATGTGAGCATTACTCATCTGCCTGTGCATGAACTGACTACATCACATTAACTGACTGATCCACTGACCTTGCAAGTTTGGATTTACATTATTATTTACACCCACAGATGTAGACTGAACTTAGATTGTAGACAAGAATTTTAAAAAGTTTACGCAGAAAAACGCCACACTTTCCGGAAAGTGAGTAAATATTTGTAATAATAATGCATACACTTGAAAAAAATTCAGAGAAAGAATACACAGAGAAACAGACAGTTTTGAGCCTGAGCCAAAAGTATTTGATGTTTTTTATTAGCACATGCAGTATGGGATAATGGCAAATAATGAATCGATGAGCCCAAAAAAAATCACATAAAATTTACTCTAGAATGTTTGTTTGTGGACTTTATATATAGGAAGGCTGGTATGCTAGCCTGAAATTATGGGAGGAGTTCGAGGGGTACTTATACAGACCATCCACGAGGGTCAGCGTCGGCTGTAGTGCGCGGTATTCGTCGTCATCAGCCGACGCCTTACGACTCGCAACGTCCGTGTAGTTGCTTTCGTACCTTCCAGCTTCGCTCGCAGTTGATCGTATCCCCGCTCGCGGTCGCAGGTAGGACCGGCCGTTACCGTTCGTACGAATCGTAGCGCCGGTACACGTTTCTTCTTTTACAAAAATCACACGGTTCATAACCCTGTGTTTTCCGTCTGCATCGTATGTTTATCGACTAGTCCAGTTGTCTTTCGTACCCTGTCACACCCACGTTGCTACCGGTAACGGTCCGTCCAGACACTACGGCTCTCAGAGCTGTTGTACGAATTACTCACAGCTCGCAAGGCTCTCGCCTCAGTCGCACATCCGATACCCAGTCGTCGGACTGGTATCCCACACTGCACTTCCTTATCCCTAGTCACTGATGCCCTACACCTCCTACGATACTCTCCCTTCACCTTACTGATGCCCCACACCTCCTACTTACACCATACACCAAACAGTCTGGGCCGGCTCTTGTCGCTAACAGTCGGCACTACAGGCCGGACCCTCGACAATCACAAGCCCCTTCAACTTCGAAACAACGAACACCCGTCCGAATCCAGCCGTATCTCCGGCGCTACGATTCGGACCCGGGAAATTCAAATCCCCGCCTTGCACCCGTTATCAGCCCGTATACAGGCACAGCATCGGCTTAGACATTCGGATCTCTGGCATCCACGTTGGTTCCGAGCACAGTCGCACCACCGGCTCATCGGCTCGGACCTACAAACATCGAACCGCTAAACCATCCGAATTCAGTCGTAGCATAGGCTCAAACTTTCGAACCAATGGCATTCCCAAGCGATCCGAGTCCAGACGCTTCACCGGCTCAATCGACTCGGATCTCTAGCAACTGACCCTCCTATCCGATCCGAACCCAGTCGTAGCATCGGCTCAAAGGTTCGGATCCTCCGCTAACATGCCGATCTGGGCTCAGTCGCACCACCGGCTCGTCGGCTCGGGTCCACAAACATCGAACTTTCGAGCCGCTCCGAATTCAGTCGTAGCAGCGGCTCAAATTTTCGGCTCTACGGCATTTTCAATCGGTCGAGTCACAGTCGCACCACCGGCGCATACCGCTCCGATCTTCAGCAGTAAACTTCTTTAGCCGACCCGAATCCAGTCGTAGCATCGGCCCCAAGTTCGGATCCTCGGCTGAAACAACCAATTCGTTCGCAGTCGCATACCCGGCTCTAAGCAGCTCCGACCCATACCTCCGATACAACGTCGAACGTCTCAGAACGTTACGAATCCAGCCGTAGCATCGGCCACAATGATTCGAACCCCAAGCCGCTATACACACGCATTACTTACCACTCCCGTTTCATCACGAAACGGCCATCCCCACACACTCGAAAGTCACAAACTCTTTTTCTTTCGTCTCCTTAAGGCATTTGTTCCTCGCAAGCGCTGCGAGCGTTCGACGAGTGGTTGCACACCAGCCACTCACCTCCTCCAGTAGTCAAACGGCTACTCACCGATTTCTCTATCCCTTTCCACCACACACGTCAGTTTAGATTGAGTTTCCATCCCGTCCACCCTGCATTCCAGGTCGGATGATATCTCCCGATAAAAAAAAAAAAAAGGGGGGCAGGGGGTCTTACACACTTCTTCACCCGGAGCTACCTACCGCTCCCACAACTCTTCAGGCCTACAAAAAACAAAAAAAATAAAAATAAAATAAAAAAAAAATATATATATATAATAATAAAAAATAAATTAAATAAATAATAATAAAGAAAAAATATATATATATATATATATATATATATATATATATATATATATATATATATATATATATATATATATATATATATATATATATATATATAATAAAAAAAAAAAAAAAAAAAAGAATAAATATATATATCTCCATGTCACCCTCCTCACAGGTCCCGGTCAACCCATGTCTCGACCTCAACCAAGACAGGGCTCAAGTCAGGTGCGTAAACGCAAGGCCCCTCCTTGCTTTCTCTCCGCACTCTTTCACGACATATTTGCCTTCACATACACAATTCGACCGCTCACCAGGCGCTAGCAACTGCCACATACTTCTACGCATGACACTCTGTTTTTGAAGCCGATCCGAGATCCTTCACTACGCAGACAAGGTCACCAACATCACCTTGCTGGCAGTGCAGGAGTTGGCAGACCGACCACACGTCATTGAACTACAGATCGAAACATTCCTACTTAGTATACCAGACTCCAGCTACCCGCCCCAGTACGCCCTGGGGGCTCTGGTTCATCAGTCTGTGCCAAGCACAGACGGCACCCGAGCTATCGGTTACCTAGCCAGTCACCTCCTGGCTCACCTCGGTTGCCACGCACTCTTTTGAGTTTTCTAAATTACACTCAACAAGCGCTCGTACGCAAAACTTGGCTATCCTCTGCGCCTGTCATTCCTTATTCTGTCCATCCTCCCTTCCTTCTCCCTACCCACTTTCGTACCTCCTCTATCCCCTCCATACCTGGCATCTCACTCTATAAACATACATTCCCCCCCCCCTTTTCTTTCTCGTTTTTTCTCCAACCCCCAACATGTCGCAGACCGACTGCGATGACTTTACCTTCGTCCCATCGTCACCACGTTCGGGTTCAGCGGACGACTCCACACAGTTCCTCAGGGCTGGACCATCCCCAGGCTTACAGCCGAACTACGCCATAGGGGCATCCCCTACCCGGGCCACGGCCAGGGAAACCAAGCTGTTAGGCTGCTGTTCCATAACCAGCGGCAACTCTACCAGACAAATTCCGCTGCAGTCGATATCCTCGGCATTACTCAGCTACACGCCTTGGTGACCACACTGGCAACCGCAGTCACCGACGTCCAGGCTAGAGTAGGGGCCCTGGAAACATGGTCAGCCGCGCCCCTATCAGCCCCAGTCTCCACCGTCGTTACCGAACCCCCCACTGTAGGTACGCCCGACGCTTGCACCCCTTTTTCTTCGCACCTGGTCCCAGCGGGCATCAGGAAGGACATCCTAAGCGATAAGACGCGAACCTAGCGTCCCCACGCATCTTCGGCACAGGTCATAACAGGGAACAAGCCGCGTGCCTAGGGGGACGTCTCAGTCATCCTAATGGCCAAGGACCCCAGGCTCGCTCGCAAACTCGAAAGCGACAAGTTCGTGGTAGCCTCTGGAAGCCTTAGAGATGTAACCAGTCCTCCCAGTCAGACTAGGATGTCCAATTTGAGCACCGGGGGGCGCATCCATCTCCAGCAACTTAATTTCAAGGGTTGCTTTTACCCCACCGCAAACTTCTGCACATCCGCCTCCTGTGCCAGAAGGCTCTCCCTAGAAATACCTGCGGCGCCAAGCAGCAGAGTCCAGCTGGACCAGGCCACATGCACTTTGGGCGGCTCGACTTTCTCTCCTCACACCCAACTTCCTCTCTAGCAGCCTTTCTAGTACAGGGGACACTACAGGGTTCCACACCGGACTCGTTACACTGCCTGACTCATTCCAAAACTACCCAGTCAAACTCCTGCATACCCTCACAGGAGTTCTCCCGATGGTTTAGGATTCTTGTGAGATCTAAGAAATCCAAGAGAGGTCTTTAAAACCTTGACGTGCCCACAACCGTGAAGAAAGTAGAAAGACCGGCACAGTTCATCTCCTTCCTGGTAATCATTCTAGACAAACGCGCCATGCGGGCCAGCCCACCTCTCGGTAGATTGACCCACATCAGGACAGTCATCCATACATCCACCGACACGCAAGGGTGCACTAACCCACAGCTACAATCCCTACTGAGCATGCTCAAACCACGATGAGGATCGTCTCTCAAGGGCGATCCTTTATCGCACGCTTCTTAGTGTTCCTCTCCCAGGCACAAGACCCTGACCAAGTCATTAAGCTAGACGCAGCCTCCGTAGCAGGATCTGGCCATGGGGGACCAATTCCTTGAGACCGGATAGGTAGACCCTTGTTTATCCCATCAGCATTTTCCTCGTCACCTCAGATAATCACGGACGTAGCAGCTTCCACAAGCTTCGCCGCAACTTTTGGCCATCATTGGTTTCAGGAGATCCGATCCATCAGAGATGCTCACAATTCCGCTTTTAGTCAGTCCTCCTCTCTATTTGAGATCTACCCCATAGTCGCAGCAACTCAAGTACGGGGCAGCCCCGGGCAGGACAGACTGCCACGTTCGCCACAGACAACCAGGCTACAGTCACAGTCCTTAACAAAGGCAGGTCAATAAATCGTTGTCCGTCATGTCCTTCCCACGCAGGCCGTTGCTACTTTCCCTACATCATCAGCTCAGTAGCCTCAGTGTCCACATCCCCGGTCAATGCAACACCTCGGCCGACGCGCTATCCCGCTTGACCATGCCACATCCTCTCACAGAAGCCGGAGCCGACTCGACCATGTCCGGCGTCCCACATTAGTCGCAACCAACGCTGGAATCGGATAGCACCTCCATGGTGCTACCTCCCTCGTCAATGCATCCTGATCCGCCAACACACTACAGGTGGCGGCAACCACACTCTAGTACCAAATGCTTACCAGTGACCAGCGCCATACTCCGGGACATGTCTGCTATCCTTTCACGTTCTCCCCTCGGTCTATGGCCCAGCCTGGTAGTTCAAGCAGCCACTTACCTAGCCTTTTACGATTTTACGGCCGGCGAATTACTATCACCAGCCCTAAATGCTGAGTACTACTCGGGCACCACCCGACTTGCCACCAAAGTCATTTCATCCTACACCCGACGGTGTCGGAAATGATACAACCCGGTCCCGGAGTAGACATTAAACCTTTCCAGACACACAACGCCATGGCCGTTCTACGGTAATTGGTAAACTCTGCTGTCCGAGCCATCTGAGGACAGCCCTCTACTACCTTTCCCAACTGAACCCCTAAGCGGGAACCAGTTCGTCAGCCACGTCAGAACACTCATGAGCACCTCGGGCCTTGACCCAGGATGTTACTCAGGACTCGCTTTCGCATTAGACCAGCCCCAGCAACATCACGAAACAGAGTTCCTGACCACGCAATAAGGAAGATAGGCAGGTGGAAATCCTTGTGTTTCGCCCAACACGTCCCCGATCCTCAGTCAGAAATATCACGAGCCTTTAACAGTCTCGCTCTATAATGGTTTACCTGACATAATAGGTCAATTCCTTCCTAACCTTGTGTGACTTTTTGGCCCCTTTCTTTGGCATACCGTACAAAAGGCCAGGCCACACTTCAGGTCTTATTTGTGTTGTTAGTCTTGTGACGTGTTTATGTGATCCATATCTCTTCGGACAGAGGGCTCCGACCATAAATAGGAAGGCTGGTATGCTAGCCTGAAATTATGGGAGGAGTTCGAGGGGTACTTATACAGACCATCCACGAGGGTCAGCGTCGGCTGTAGTGCGCGGTACCCACCCACCCATATCTCCCTTTTCTAGGGCACTCCTCTACAACAATTCTCAGCAGAATCATCTATCACTTCTATTCAGGTATGGGAAACACAGACAACGCTGGTCTGTGAGAGCAATAAGAACTTGTCATAAGCCCACTAACCGGGGCTTTGTCTTTTTCCCAATGGTTTTCATTGAACAGCCACGGATATTGCGGCACCTTAGACATAGGATTGTGGTAAAAGACAACAGTTACATGGAAGGAGGATGGTTTATCTATGCCTTTATTGATTAAACATCTGGTGAGTGCATCCCCATAGGGGGACTTTTTTACCCCCCACGCGGTGAATTACACCTTGGTGAAGGAAGCACTGGAACTAGGATTTGAATCAATTTTAACCAGACTCACCGTTCACTATCCACACCACCTATATGATCAACCATATAGAAGACGCACATATGAACATTTGTCCGTAGCGCTGCTGCAGTTTATTCTGAACTTTTAATATAAGTTTTTTTCTATGACTGTTTTTTATATGTACAATTGATTTTTTAGCAGCTGCTGTCATCTTATATGTTCCTATTTTAGCACTTGTTTCGTTAAAGGTTTTATTCATAAGCGCAGAGTGATACTAAGAAGGAGGGCCAGGGCAATTTTAGTATCTTTTATTGATTATATATATATGCACTGCACGCTTTGTGTGTGTGTGTGTGTATATATATATATATATATATGTGTAGCGGGGTCTCCTTTAAGGCCCCAGGACTACGTTACCCAGAACCCCGTTCGGCACCCAGAGTGCAGTGAGCCATCGCAGAGACTCATGGGAGGGGTTATTTAAGGAGGAGGCGCGGCGGAGCTCGGCCTCTTTGGACACCACGCTGCAAGCAAGAGTTTCTTCCTGTGCGGATCTGCAGCAGTGCAAGGCCTGAAGCCTGGGCTTTGCGCAACTTCCAAAGAGCCTTCCACCCCACTGCGGAGCCTGGGTGGCATCTGACTTGTCGAGTGAGGACATCAGTTGGATCGGGGACCCGATCGTTGCAGACGCTGTGTGCGGACACACAGCAGGGTGGACGTTCCGGACTGGGATCGCGTCCGGAGTGGTGAGCGGGCACCTGCCCAGACCAATAGACTGTGCCGTGTTCAGGCCCTATACACTGCATAGGCCCACAGTTTTGTTTATCTGCTGTTCTCCGGGGGGACCGGTAGCAGGACAGAGTTGAAGTGTTCTACCCCCCCAGTATAGTGTTCCAAGCTATTGCCTGGTTGTGGATTACAAAGTACTATTCATCAAGTGCACCACCGAAAGCTGGCATGCGAAGAAATCCCTATAGGAGGTGACTGAGATTTACTCCATGTCAGGCCTGACCGGGGTGGGGAGTTAAGATATTGTTTAGTGCGCCATAGGGCGCGCATACCATAATAGCTACGCGTGGTGAAGTACCGCGCAGAGCCATTATTGTGTGCTGTATTGATTTCTGCAGGGCTCTGCAAGCCAATTGCATGTGTTGTGTTCTGCCTATGCTACCTTTAATATAAGAGTAAACTGTTATATTTAATCTCTCGCCTCAGTGTGTTGTCTTACTGCTAAGAGACTACCCCTTGCAATACTATTGAATGTGATACAAATATAACCCTAGACTAACTGTGCCTGAGTGAGTCGAGTAAGATTGCCGGGGGTTGGCGGTACTGTATACAGGGCCCGAAATCAAACCAAGCGGCTCTCTTAACTGGGGGTAGCGCTACACGTGGGGGCTCTCGAGTCCGTGATCCTGTTGCAGCAAGTAACGCGCCAAAAGTACCAGCATGGACCCACTAGAAGTAGGACAGTGGTGTAAAACGGTCGGCACAGATCCAGCCGGGGTAGTAGTCATAGAACTCCCAGGGATCTGGAAAGAAGAAGTGGTGAAGCAGCTAGTGAGGTCACTGTCCCCGTATGAGAAGGTGTGGGTGGTGGATGTCAGGACGAATTCCTCACTGACCCACGCATTAATAGAGTGGAAGGATGGAGTCCCAGAACATTTCAAGAATCCAAGTGTAGAAGCTATAAATGATCAGACTTATAGCCTAATACACGCACTGCTGCTCAAGCCAGGAGGACGGTTTCAGACACCAAAACTATCTCCATCGCCCACCCCAAAAGCAGAAAAACAGGTGAAAAGGGAAAGTCCCGGGTCGCCATCTGCCACCCTCAGCGCAGAGTTGTGCACGGTCCTAGGGGAACTTGTAGCCCAGTGCAAGAAAGATCCTACAGATTACCAAATGTTAGGATACAGAAAACTTAGAATATTCTCAGGAAGAAAACCTGTACCTTCGGGTGAAGAGGGGTTCGAGGAGTGGTTAGACGGTGCCACTCAGGCCCTAGAAGAATGGGAAGTCCCAGACCACAGAAAGAAGCAGAGAATTGCTGAGAGCTTGAAGGGGCCTGCTCTAGAGGCCATACGCAACCTTAAGATGAGTAAGACAGACTGTGATGCACAGGACTATCTGGACATTCTGCAGAATGTGTTCGGTGGAACAGAGAAAATCACTGAGCTCACCTATCAGCTGGAGCACTGCTACCAGAAGACTGGAGAGAAACTGTCAGAGTTCATGAGGCGCCTGGATAAGATCCTGCATAAGATGATTCTTAAGAAGGGGATTGACCCACGGAAGGTGGATGAGGCCCGTGTTCAACAGGTGATGAGAGGATCTCAGCCCTTGGACCCCATCGCATTGGCGCTGCGCACAAGACAGGACGGGAAGAGCCTGGAGTACCCTGACTTGATCCGAGTAGTCATAGAGGAAGAAGCTATGTTGGAGGAGAAAAGGAAGAACCAACCAGTTGAGTCGGTAAATCCTCCTCCGATGGTCAGGACGGCCATGACCCTGGAAAGAGACTCAGAGGTGGATACCTTGAAATCGCAGATGTCCCAAGTATTGGGGATACTGACCTCCCTGATGGAAAAGAAGACCAAGGTGTTGACGCCTGCTGGCTTGAATGTAGATTTTGATCTCAACTGTTTTATTTCCAATAGATAAGAATTTTCATTATTTTAATATTGAGGCATTGTGGATATTTGATTTTAATATATACATTTTTGTATGAGTATGTATATTAATTTTTGTATGTGTTTGTAAATTGGTTAAGTTTTGTATAAGCCTGGACGATGGTCGCGGAGGGACGTCAGTTTATTTACATCAAATTGTGATTTTATTATAGATTTTAGCTCTGGGTGGAGTACTGTCTAATAAGAAGTTTTGTCTTCTTTATTATTTAAATTTTCTCCTGCACTGTGATGTTTTTTTATTCATTGTGGAGTGAGTGTGGATCTGGCTCCTAATGTCTGAATAACATCATTAGTTTAGGCTCTGTTTATAGTACATTTATTAGCCACGCAATCTGTTCTCTTGTGACGGCTCCCTTTGTAGTGAATTGTCATTCATACAGCCTGGGTAGGCTAAGTCCGCCCAGATTGGGAGTGTGATCCTTGATTGATGGTTGTCATGGTATATTACAAGCTAATAGCGGGCCGTCGACGTGATTCCGTCCCCGTGCTGAAGGAGTCCCGCCCACATAGGACGTAACGTGTACGGGGAGAAGAGCCACGTCTGACGTCACCCACGATCATCGTTCAGGCTGTACACATCATTACATGCTGGTTCACTTGCACTCGGTTCTGAGTGCCGGATTTGTGAGTACATTTACTGTTTTATGGATCATTAAACGCTTCATTCAGAGAGCACTAGATTGTCTTTTTCCTTTCTTACATTGACATCTCACGCTGTGGAAGCCCTACGGTCTGATGTGTTGAATATCCTTCCAGGAGTTGTTTATAAGGCTTAGTGACCTATTTAAAGGAGGTGAGAGGCTTGATTGTCTGTGGTGGAGGGATCTGGATCACAGCTGCATCGTACAGTCTACTGTTTCACCTGGGACGTTTTTTGTGCTTTCATCTATGTGCATCTGTCATTCCTGGATGTCTTTCTTTCAACAGTTCATACTGTTTAAGGGCTATTTTCATTCTTATTATTAATTTGATTTTTAGTAAAAATTTTGCGCTGCACTGCTTTTTGATTGATTTACCACATGCTTGACCAGACATATGTCGACCTGCCATGCAGTCCGTTGGCAAGAATACATAAAAGACCCACACCAAAGAACAAAGCGGACCTCTCCTTGCTCCTCATCATCTGGGATCTCCAACCCCACTGTACCTTCAGTCCTCTCTGAAACCTGCACTGAGAGGAATGAAGGTGTAGAATTAGGTGTGTCACAGCCAAGTACTTGCGGGCACTCTGCTAGCAGTACACCGACGTCCGATTATAGCAGGCAAATTTCCCTGCCCCAGCTGCTGGACCGTCAAAAGAAGTTCACTCCCAGCCATCCACATGCCCAGCGGTTGAATGCTAGCTTGGCTAAATTGCTACCACTTCAACTGCTGCCTTTTCAGTTGGTAGACTCGGCCCCCTTCCATGAGTTTGTGCAATGTGCGGTTCCTCAGAGGCAGGTTCCCAAACGCCACTTTTTCTCACAGAAGGCGATTCCGGCTCTCTACCGGCATGTGGAAGGCAATGTCCATGCCTCGCTGGACAGGGCGGTCAGCGGTAAGGTGCATATTACCGCTGACTCATGGTCCAGCAGGCATGGACAGGGACATTACCTTTCTTTCACGGCCCATTGGGTCACTCTTTTGGCAGCTGGGAAGGATGCAGGACAAGGTGCAGTAGTGTTGGAGGTTGTTCCGCCGCCACGCCTCCAAAATGCTACTACTGGTTGTGACACACCTCTCTCCTCCACCCCCTCCTCTTCTTCTTCCTCCATGGCCTCTTCCTGTGCTTTGTCCTCGGAACCAGCGGTGCTCCGTAGGCGTTCAAGGGGCTACGCAAGTACGCAGGCAAAAATATGCCTTGCCGTGCTTGCGCTGGTGTGTTTGGGGGACAGGAGCCACACTGGGGCAGAGGTTCTGTCAGCTCTGCAGGGGCAGGCCGAGAGGTAGTTGACACCACACCAGCTTAAGCCAGGAATGGTGGTTTGCGACAATGGCACCAACCTCCTCTCCGCCCTCCGACAGGGACAACTGACCCATGTGCCCTGTGTGGCTCACGTCCTTAACCTG
Organism: Rana muscosa; assembly: GCA_029206835.1. Lineage (NCBI taxonomy): Eukaryota > Metazoa > Chordata > Amphibia > Anura > Ranidae > Rana > Rana muscosa. Next base: position 217,315,706 of record CM055120.1, on the reverse strand, counting down.
GTGGTGCAGCGGTTCTTGGGCAGGTACCCGGGCTTACAGGATGTCCTGAGGCAGGCCAGGAAAGTCTGTGTGCATTTCCGCAGATCATATAATGCCAGTGCTCGGCTGGCTGAGCTGCAAAAGGAGTTGAACCTGCCCAAGAACCGCCTTATATGTGACATGCCCACCAGGTGGGACTCAACGTTGGCCATGCTGCAGCGGCTGCACACGCAGCAGAGGGCCATCAATGAGTACCTGTGCGACTACGGCACCAGGACAGGGTCAGGGGAGCTCAGGTTTTTTTCCCCACGCCAGTTGGGCGTGATCAGGGATGCATGCACTGTCCTGTCGCCATTTGAGGAGGCCACAAGGATGGTGAGCAGTGACAGTGCATGCATCAGTGACACTGTCCCTCTTGTCCACCTGTTCGAGCACACACTGCGTGGAATAATGGACAGGGCACTTGAGGAAGAACAGAGGGAGGAAGAGGAAGACTTCCTTACATCTCAAGGCCCCCTTTATCCAGACAGTATTCCTGCTGGCCCGCTGATCACACAGGAAGAGGAGGAGGAGGAAGAGGAGGAGGAGGATTGTGTCAGCATGGAGGTGGAGCCTAGCACTCAGCATCAGCAGCAGTCTTCAAGGGATCATTTACAGTCCCAAGAAACCCATGGATTTGTACGTGGCTGGGAGGAGGTGGCTGTGGATCATGTCGTCCTTAGTGACCCAGAGGACTCCTGACCGAATGCCTCAGCAAACCTACGCTGCATGGCCTCCCTGATCCTGCAAAGCCTGCGAAAGGATCCTCGTATTCGTGGTATACAGGAGAGGGATCTTTACTGGCTGGCAACCCTCCTTGATCCACATTACAAGGGTAAGGTTGCGGACCTTATCCAGCCGTCGCAGAGGGAGCAGAGGATGAAACATCTTCGGGAGGCCTTGCAGAAAGATTTGTGCAATGCGTTTCCAGAGCCTGGGAGGTTACAAATTCCTGATCATGGACAACGTGTTGCTGAGGCTTTGGCCAGTCACAGAAGGAGCGGTGGAGAAGGTGGCCGTCTGACCGATGCGTTCAGACAATTTTTTAGTCCGCAGCCCCAAGGTATGATCGGTTCCAGCAACCATTGCCAGCATCTGATTCACATGGTGCAGGAATACCTAGGGGCAAGATCAGACTTGGACACCTTTCCCACCGAAAATCCTCTGGGTTACTGGGTCTAGAGGATGGATGGATGGATCACTGGCCAGAGCTTGCACAGTATGCAATTGAGCTACTGGCCTGTCCTGTATCCAGCGTTCTTTCGGAACGCACATTCAGTGCTGCTGGAGGCTTTGTAACCGATCACAGGGTGCCCCTGTCCACCGACTCGGTCGATCGGTTGACCTTCATAAAAATGAATCAGTCTTGGATCACCACCAGCTACCAAGCACCTGATGCTGATATAACCGAATTGTGTTTTTTTTTTTAATGTGAGATCCCTTCAAGACTGCCTATGCTGATGCTGAGTGACTATCCTGTTATGCTGAGTGACTATCCTCTTCCTCCTGTTTATGTTGATAGCTTGTAAGAACATTTTTGCTTCTGAGCACCGCCACCAGTGCCTAAGGCCCAATTTTTCAAAAAATTAAATGGAAGTTTTGGGACTTTGAGTGAGACTGTAGACATGGTGTTGGTAAAAAAGGTACATGTTTATTCAAAATAAACGCATGACACATCTCCAAACAGAAATCACATGGAAGGAAAAACATTCTGGTTGATGCGATTCCCTAGAGTTACACACACATAAGTATGGGTATGCACAATATAAGCAACAAGGTACATCAGTGTGTGACCAGGTGCCACATAGTGATCCGTATGGATAATGGAATACATTCAGTGAATATGTACAGATATCACATGGCAACAAGCGCTAAAAACATGAAAAAGATTTGGCATATAAAACCAGTAAAAGCATAAGTAAATGATTATGTTGTCAACTGAGTTGATGCGTTTTCTGATGCCCGACGCATTTCGTGTATAAGTTACACTCTTCAGGGGCTAGTGCTCAGGACATCTAAAAAATATATAATGAAGTGTAAATAACTAAATCTGGTTGCTGGTCAAGGGAAATAGATGATGAAACACAAAAGCCCATCTTAAGTACTTACATGGAATCTGGTACAATGGGTATGGTGCATATGGAGCCCTGACCAAAGATAGGTGCGTCATGGGAGCTGAGCTGATATATAGCCGCACTTGGGCGGGGTGTACTGTCGCAGCCCTCCCAAGGACACCGGAACATGCAGTGTTGATGTATATAATAAAGATTGAACCAAAGATGGCTGCCAAAGGCAATCTAAAAAATAACACAGAATAAAAATGTCAAAAACTGTTCATGCCCGGTGGGGGAAGGACCACAGTGGGGAAATAAAGGTAAAATGACCTGATGCTCAAATCCCAGGAGTCCCAAAAATGCAGGGACCGATCCATGAACCATGGTGCTGTATGGCGACTCAGGATAATGGTGGAGGTGTGTTTGGGGAGGGTTCATATAAGAGCACTCCACTCAGGTGCAGGCTAATGATTCACCAGCATTGTTTAGGCAATAGAGAACACCCCACACACACACAGGTGCAGGCTGATGATCACCCGTGTCATGCAGGCAAGGCGTAAGCCAGGAGGAACCCCCGACGTGGGTGGGGGGAGCACCCACGGAGGAGCTTGTGTCTCCAGGCTACGCCGGCTGAGATTGATGAATGCACGCTCAGCGTCATGACGCCAATGTGTGACGACCCACGCTGGGCGGGACGCATGACGCAGATGCGCTGTGTGCCCGGGCCCCACCATCACACAACCCATCGCCCGTATGGGCGGGGGAAGGGGGACAGCAAAGCGGACATGCAGAGCACATCGCAGCTCCCAAATGACAGATATAAAAAAGCCAGGGACATGCATGAGACCAAGCCCCAATCCCAGAACCATGGTAAAACGCATGTATGCTGCCCATTCTCATGGACATGGATGTACCATGTCCTGAGAGAACACAGCCTCAATCAGGCACATTACCTAAGCCTTAGCCTTCCAATGCTACTTGCCGTGATAGCCAGCTATAGATGGGGGCGGTGGACATGTTTTTATTTTCACCTATGGTGCTTGTATTGGTCCAGCAACACACCAGCACCTTTGCAGACATTGTGCTACATGCTGGGTGTTTGGAGTGCTCCTGTACCTTTAAGGAGGGGTGGCTCCCCTTCAGTCCACCTGCCCTCATCTAACCATCAGAATGCATGTGCCTCCATTGTGGGGACACTCATAGTTAGTGTAGGACCACAGACTCCAGGGGGCCTTGGCATGGCTCTGTGGCTCACGCATGCGTTTGCAAATGCGTGCGGACAAACCCCTGTTTTTAACGCAGACTGTTAGACAGGTTATTTGGTTGTCAGCGAGCTGGTCGGTAAGTAGGCTTGGTTTTTCCCAGGGCATTCCCCAGGCCTTGTTGTTACATTACCTAATGGGGCTTGGCAACCTAACACCTGGGTGGCAGGGGAAAACTGTCTACCCTGTCTAACAGTCTCCATCCCTATTGCAACAAAAGGGGAGGGGGGGAGGTTGAGACTTTAAATGAGGCGCATATGTGGTGCACCTCCATCCCTAATTCGAAAAAGTAAATGGAAGTTTTGGGACTTTGAGTGAGACTGTAGACAAGGCCCAATTTTTCTGCCCCTGTTTAACCACTTGTCAACTGCCCACCGTCAAATGACGGCGGGCGGAAGACCCTGTTGTTCTGGGCGGACGTCATATGACGTGATCACCTTCAGAAGCCCCCAGTGACGCGCACCTGCCGCGTCACTGGGGACCTGATGTGCGTGCCCGGCGGCCGCAATGGCCGCCGGGCACCCGCGATTGCCCAGCAACTAAACACACAGATCCACGTCCTGTCAGGGAGAGGAGACCGATGGTGTGTCCCTTGTACATAGGGAAAACCATCGGTCACCTCCCCCAGTCGGTCCCCTCCCCCCACAGTAAGAATCATAATCTAGGGAACACATTTAACCCCTTGATCGCCCCCTAGTGTTAACCCCTTCCCTGCCAGTCATATTTATACAGTAATCAATGCATTTTTATAGCAGGGATCGCCGTATAAATGTGAATGGTCCCAAAAATGTGTCAAAAGTGTCCGATGTGTCCGCCGCAATATCACAGTCATGATAAAAATCGCTGATCGCCGCCATTACTAGTAAAAAAAAAATGCTATAAATCTATCCCCTTTTTTGTAGCTGCTATAACTTTTGCGCAAACAATCAATATACGCTCATTGCGATTTTTTTTTTTTTTTTTTTTTTTTTTTTTTTTTTTTTTTACCAAAAATATGTAGAGGAATACGTATCGGCCTAAACTGTGAAAAAATTTAGTTTTTTTATAGATTTTTTTGGGGATATTTATTATAGCAAAAAGTAAAAAATATTGAATTTTTTTCAAAATTGTCGCTCTATTTTTGTTTATTGCACAAAAAATAAAAAACGCAGAGGTGATCAAATACCACCAAAAGAAAGCTCTATTTCTGGGAAAAAAATATAACAATTGGGTACAGTGTTGCATGACCGCGCAATTGTTATTCAAAGTGTGACAGCGTTGAAAGCTGAAAAATGGCTTGGGCAGGAAGGGGGTGAAAGTGCCCTGTAGGCAAGTGGTTAACAGGGGCATGTAATTATAATTTTTGCTGCAATACTTTGCAGCAAGGCTTATTACTGCGCTCCAAGTAGAGTATCTGTGAGGGGTTGCAGTGTTGTGGCACCAGTGCCTAAGGCCCAATTTTTTTGTCCCTGTTTAACTAGTTGGAGCCCGGGCCATAGACGAATGACGGCCACAAGGTGGCTCTAGAAATCTGGGAGGCCATCAATAGACGGCCTGGCTCCTCCGGCCACTGGGGGGCGCACGAGCGCCGCTGGCGGCGCACGCGCATGCCCGGCTGGCGGCGCGCGCGCATGCCCGGCGCGTCACTGAGATGCCGATGTGCGTGCCTGGCGGCCGCGATGTCCGCCAGGTACCCGCGATCGGCCAGTACACAGACAAGGACGTGGATCTGTGTGTGTAAACACACAGATCCACGTCCTGTCAGGGAGAGAAGACAAATGCTGTGTCCCTTGTACATAGGGACACAGATCGGTCACCTCCCCCAGTCAGTCCCCTCCCCCCACAGTAACAATCACTCCTAGGGAACACATTTAACCCCTTCCTCGCCCCCTAGTGTTAACCCCTTCCCTGCCAGTCACATTTATACAGTAATCAGTGCATATTTAGCACTAATCGCTGTATAAATGTGAATGGTCCCAAAAATGTGTCAAAAGTGTCCGATGTGTCCGCCATAATGTCGCAGTCCCAATAAAAATCGCAGATCGCCGACATTACTAGTAAAAAAAAAAACATAATTCTATCCCCTATTTTGTAGGCGCTATAACTTTTGCACAAACCAATCACTATACGCTTATTGCGATTTTTTTTTTTTTACCAAAAATACGTAGAAGAATACATATCAGCCTAAATTGAGACATTTTTTTTTTTTTATTTTTTTTTTTAAATTGGGATATTTATTATAGCAAAAAGTAAAAAATATTGTGTTTTTTTTTCAAAATTGTCGCTCTTTTTTTGTTTATAGCGCAAAAAATAAAAACCGCAGAGGTGATCAAATACCACCAAAAGAAAGCTCTATCTGTGGGAAAAAAAGTTCATCAATTTTGTTTGGGAGCCACGTCGCACGACGGCGCAATTGTCAATTAAAACGACGCAGTGCCGAAAGCTGAAATTTCGCCTGGGCAGGAAGGGGGTATATGTCCTCAGTAAGCAAGTGGTTAACAGGGGCGTGTAATTAGAATTTTTGCTGCAATACTTTGCAGCAGGGCTCATTCCTGCGCTCCAACTAGAGTAAACAGGAACAAAAAAGTCTTCTGGATAGCAGCACTCCAAAAATAAAAGCCTTTTTTTTTTAAATTCAGGGATCCAAATACACACTCCACATCACGTCACACTGGTCAAAAACTAGCTCCAACTAGAGTATCTGTGAGGGGTTGCAGTGTTGTGGCACCAGTGCCTAAGACCCAATTTTTCTGCCCCTGTTAAACAGGGGCATGTAATTACAATTCTTGATCTAATATTTCACAGCAGGGCCCATTCCTGCGCCCACCAAGAGTAACTGTGAGGGCTTACAGTGTTGCGGCAACACAACCACAACCCCACCACCACCAAAGGCCCAATTTTTCTGCCCCTGTTCAACAGATGCATGTAATTACAATTCTTGATATATTTCACAGCAGGGCCCATTCCAGCACCCACCAAGAGTAACTGTGAGGACTTACAGTGTTGTGGCACCAGCACCACCACCACTAAAGGCCCAATTTTTCTGCCACTGTTCAACAATGGCATGTAATTACAATTCTTGATATAATAGTTCACAGCAGGGCGTTCCAGCGCCCACCAAGAGTAACTGTGAGGGCTTACAGTGTTGTGGCAACACCAACACCTAAGGCCCAAATTTCTGCAGAGTACCTAGGGCAGGCCCCTACTTTCAAACATCCGAGTTTCAATCCACTCCTACTTACAAACGAAGGGAGACAACAGGAAGTGAGAGGAAATCTACCCCTAGGAAGGGAAATTCTCTCCTGTAAGAGTTAATATGGGAAAAAGGTGTCTCCTCTTCTTTATTACCAATCCTTGTTTCCCTAAAAACCCCAAGTTTTCAAAATCCAATTGTCATTGGGACAGAAAGTGAGGTGAAATCTTCTGAACAGGTGCACAGACAGCAAAACAAATGTTACAGGGGTGATAACCCTTCCCTATGTTTTCCAAAAAGCTTAAGGCCCCTTTCACACGGAGGTCCGTTCAGGTCCGCCTGTCAGTTTTTTAGGCGGACCTGAAACGGATCCTCCATGCACCCCTATGGAGGCACGGATGTCAGCGGGGACATGTCCGCTGACATCCGCTCCGCCAAAGTGTGACGGAGGAAAACCCTATTATTCCTTCCGTCGGCGGAGCGGATCGGATGACAACGGACTCTACGGTCCGTCGTCATCCGATTCCCCATAGGGGAGAGCGGCGCTCTGACAGGGCGGTCCCTGCACAGTGTGCGGGGACCGCCCAGTCATCCGTCGGCTCAGCGGGGATCAACGGAGCGATCCCCGCTGAGCAAGCGGAGCTTCACGGGGCGGATCTGCACGGATCCGCCCCGTGTGAAAGAGCCCTAAAAATAGTTTTTTTTTGGCTGGAGCTACACTTTAAAAATGTACAAGTTCAAAATTACAAACAGATTCTACTTGAGAACAAACCTACAGTCCCTGTCTTGTTTGCACCGCCTGTGTATACTGCTGTTCAGAGTATATAGGGCCTGGGGGCCCCACGCCTTTCCTTTTTTTAATTTGGGTGCGGGGTTCCCCCATATATTCATACAAGACCCAAAGGGGCTGGTAATGGGCTGAGGGTACCCATGCCGTTTTTCTCAAAGATTTTCATCCATGTTGCCGGGACCAGACATTACAAGCAGTTTTAAATTACTTTTATTCCTTTAGAAATGTCATTTTGTGCAGGGACAGTTATAAACACAGGAAACACACGCCACTTTACAGGCATACTATAGACACCCCCAGGCACGATATTTAAAGGAATATTTCACTTTTATTTTTTCACTTTAAGCATCATTAAAATCACTGCTCCTGAAAAAACGTCCGTTTTTAAAACTGTTTTTTGCATTGATACATGTCCCCTGGGGCATGACCCGGGTCCCCAAACCCTTTTTAGGACACTTGCATATTAGCCTTTAAAATTCGCACTTTTGATTTCTCACGTTCGAGTCCCATAGTCTCTAACGGGGTTTGAAAGTTTGCGCGAACTATCGGTCCGTTCGCATGTTTTGGATGCGAACCGAACCGGGGGGGGTGTTCGGCTCATCCGTAATCACTAGTTTACTATAAAGCCTACTTCTGTGAAGCGATGGAGTACTGGTCAGAAACTGGGTATCATTGGTGCCCTACTAAAGCTTACAACTACATTTTTAACTACTTCAATATTGGGCACTTTCACCCCCTTCTTGCCTAGGCCAATTTTCAGCTTTCAGCGCTCTCACACTTTGAATGACAAATGCGCGATCATGCAACGCTGTACCCCAATTAAATTTTTATAATTTTTTTGAAACAGATAGAGCTTTCTTTTGGTGATATTTAATCACCACTGGGTTTTTTATTTTTGCTAAAAAGTGCCCTGAGTATCAGTGCAGGTCTTCCCTGTGAGGAAATGCTGTTAATTGGCTCTTCTCTCCTCACACTCTGTCAGTATGAGGAGAGGAAAGCTGATAACTGGCATTTCCTTATTTACATGTGATTAGCTGTGATTGGACATAGCTGATCACATGGGTAAAGACTGGCACATCACTGGCTCTTTACCAAGATCGGGGATGCACCGCATCCCAGGGACACAGCGTGCCACTGATCACTGCGCAAGCGCAGCGAGAGTGGGACAACGTCATCCCAGAACAATAAAGCCACCACTTGCCTACAGGGCACTTTCACCCCGTTCCTGCCAGGCCAATTTCCAGCTTTCAGCGCTGTCACAATTGCGTGGTCATGAAACCCTTTACCCAAAGTAAGTGTTTATCATTTTTTCCCACAAATGTAGCTTTCTTTTGGTGATATTTAATCCTCACTGGGTTTTTTCTTTTTTGCAAAAAAAAAAAAAGACAGAAAATTTGGTAAATAAGTAATTTTTCTCCTTCACTGATGTGCGCTAATGAGGCTGCACTAATAGGCACTGATAGGCTGCACTGATGGGCACTGATGAGGTGGCACTGAAGGGCATTGATGAGGTGGCACTGATGAGGAGGCACTGATGGGCACTGAAAGGCAGGGAAACACTTTTTGGAAGATAAAACGTGTGTTTTTTCTACAGCTATAAACAGTTGTGCTCATAAGTTTAAATACCCTGGCAGAATTTATGATTTCTCGGCCATTTTTCAGAGAATATGAATGATAACACAAAAACATTTATTTTACTCATGGTTAGGGTTTGGCTGAAGCCATTTATTATCAATCAACTGTGTTTTTTCTCTTTTTAAATCATAATGGCATATGAGCACAACTGTAGATCAGCTATATAGATAAGACCAAAAGGAATTACAAATGAGGAGGAAAGAGAGGACAGAAGGACTTTGTTCCAAATCAGGGTCAGTCCCTCGAAAGCATAGTTGGGAGCTATGCTCTAGTATTTACTGTTATAACCTTAATACATTCAGGATAGGACCAAGGCATTCACCTTTTTGATTCTGGATTCTGGGAGAAACATTCTGGGTTGCACGGGCAGGGGAGGGGGGTGTCATGCGCCGGCCGTCCGCCCGCCCACGGCTTGCCTTTACCGGGGGGGAAGCCTTGCTGAGTGAGCGGGGGTCGGAGTAGCCTGGTCTGTCGCTGTGGGTCTGAGGGTAGGGAGACGCATGCTGGCAGTCATGTTCATGGGTCACTCACCTCCCGGCATTCACATGGGGGAATCCCGCACACCTCCCTTCCTGCTCCGAGTCCATGCAGGGCGTTGGGGGCGCCCGCCCGTAAACTTGCCATCCCGGTCTCCACGCTTATCAGGGGGAGGGGGGGCGCTCACCACCCGGTTCTCACACCGACTCCATGGGGAGGACTCTGCACGTCTACCTTCCTTCTCCTGCTCACGCTGGTTTCACGGGGGGGCCCTTCCATCCGTCCATCTATCTATCCACTTCTCCCGGGCCTATGTTGGCATCATGAGGGGGACTTCCATCCACTCCTCCCGGACCATGCTGGCAGCTTGGGGAGGGGATTGGTCACCTCACTGCTGCAGGGGGCCACACACAGGCAGTAGCAGTCCACCTTTTCTCCATGGTCACGCCAGCGGTATGGGGGGGGCTGTCCACCCACGGGTCATGCTGGCAGTATTTTCCTTGCATTGCATGCTTTTGTCATAGGTTCCTGTTTAGCGTTTTCAGTCTCAGTGTTTCTGTCTTCACGTTTATGCAACAGGCGTTTTTGTCTTTGGTGTTTCTGTCATAGCGTTCATGTCTGCCCCAGGGTTTTTCTGTCATTGCTTTTCTCTCTCAGCGGTTCATTCTCAGCGTTTTTTTCCGTCATTGCATTTTCTGCCTCAGCGGTTCAGTTTCAGCGTTCTGTCATAGCGTTTCGTTCTGCCCAGGTTTTCTGTCTTTGCATTTCTGCCTCAGCGTTTCAGGCGCAGCATTTTTCTCATAGCGTTCTGCCTCAGGGTTTCTGTCGTTGCTTTTCTGCCATAGAATTTCTGTCTCAGCGTTTCTGTCATAGCGTTTCTGCCCCAGGTTTCTGTCATTGCATTTTCAGTCGCAGCTTTCTGTCTTAGCATTTCTGTCATAGTGTTTCTGCCCCAGGTTTCTGTCATTACATTTTCAGTCGCAGCATTCTGTCATAGCATTTCTGTCATAGTGTTTCTGCCCCAGGGTTTTTCTGTCATTACATTTTTCTGCCTCTGCGTTTCTGTCTTAGCGTTTCTGTCTGCCCAGGATTTCTGCCTTTGCTTTTCTGCCTCAGCGTTTAGGCGCAGTCTTTCTCTCATAGCGTTTCTGGTCCAGGGTTCCGTCTTTGCATTTTTGTCATAGCATTTCAGTTTTAGCGTTTCTGTCATAGCGTTTCTGCCCCAGGTTTTCTGTCATTGCATTTCTGCCGCAGCGGGTCAGGCTCAGCGTTTCTCTCAGGCCATTTCTGCCCCAGGTTTTTCTGTCATTACATTTCTGTCTCCAGTGTTTCAGGCTCAGCGTTTCTCTCGTACCATTTCTGCCCCAGGTTTTCTGTCTTTACATTTCAGGCTCAGCGTTTCTCTCATACCATTATTGCCCCAGGATTTCTGTCTTTGTATTTCTGCCTCTGCGTTTCAGGTTCAGCGTTTCTCTCATACCATTTCTGCCCCCATGTTTTCTGTCATTGCATTTCTGTCATAGCGTTTCTGCCCCACGATTTCTGTCATAGCGTTTCTGCCCCACGATTTCTGTCATTACATTTCTGCCATGGCGTTGCTGCCCCCACGATTTCTGGCATAGCGTTTCTGCCCCACGATTTCTGTCCATAGTGCTTCTGCCCCACGATTTCTGTCATAGCGCTTCTGCCCCACGATTTCTGTCATGGCGTTTCTGCCCCATGATTTCTGTCATAGCGTATCTGCCCCATGATTTCTGTCTTAGTGTTTCTGCCCCATGATTTCTGTCTTAGTGTTTCTGCCCCATGATTTCTGTCTTAGTGTTTCTGCCCCATGATTTCTGTCTTAGTGTTTCTGCCCCATGATTTCTATTATAGTGTTCTGCCCCACGATTTCTGTCATAGTGTTTCTGCCCCACGGTTTCTGTCATAGTGTTTCTGCCCCACCGTTTCTGTCATAGTGTTTCTGCCCCATGATTTCTGTCATAGTGTTTCTGCCCCACGATTTCTATCATAGTGTTTCTGCCCCACGATTTCTGTCATAGTGTTTCTGCCCCACGATTTCTGTCATAGTGTTTCTGCCCCACGATATCTGTCATAGTGTTTCTGCCGCACGATTTCTGTCATAGTGTTTCTGCCCCACGATTTCTGTTGTAGTGTTTGTCTGTCATAGCGTTGTCTTCTTCGTGGTTACCATGTCTCATCGTACTTTGTCCATGTTGCAACCTGGGTTGATTAGCTGGTGCTCACATATCGGGATCTGTCATGTCTACAGATCCATATGGGCTGAGGTTTCGTTTTTTAATGATTATTGACCACAATCTTCTCGCCCGTATACCATACTTCACACGATGCACGTTCATTCATTACACCTATACGATTACCCACCACGGTCCGTGGGTACACTAGCCCTGAGTGTTCAGTTCAACTGCCTGTCTCTGCGCTGCAGGTTACTCGGGCTCACTCACCACTCACACTAGGGTGGGGGGCTGTTATGTTCTTTCATGCGCAGTGGTCTTGACGTTCTGCTCATATTCTCATACTTAGGTAGGCACAGGGGGCGTTGTTTTATGTCTGGTGTTCTGTTGTCATTTTTAGTTTGTGTTCCCTTAGCTTGGGCTTGCTGCCCGTTTCGGTATGATTAGTTCACGCACATCCCTTTAACCACGGGGTGCTTGGTCTGGTTTCTTTACCTTCATTCTGAAGATGGGGGGCCGGGCCTCCTAGGTACCTAGTGGCGAGTTCCAATAGCCTTGGTACTTTTGGGCTGCTCTTTCCTGCAAGACATTTTTCATTAGGTACTCGTCCGTGCTCTGTTGATTCAGCACTTGCACAGTTGGGGGAGGTTGTGTTGGCATCCATGATGATATCAACTATCCTTGCACTCAATTCCTTCAGTCCTGCTGCTGGTAGGGTAAGACTATTCATGCATTCAGGATTCACGATCGTCGTGCTTCTGCCTGTAACCTGCCAACCAGTCTATTTGGTGGGACCGGTGTTCTGTGTGTCTGGCATGGTTCCATGTTCAACGATGCTGGGTGCCATAACGCGTTGGCCTTATCCACCTGCTCCTTCAACATATCCATCAGGAATCCAGCACTTCAGACTCCTGCCAGGTTGTCCTTTTTTGCACCTCACCCTCTCACTTCCCCATACCTAGTATGGGTAGGCCAGGGGTTGGGGGGTTTCTTCTCAGAACACTTCACTGGTGTCCGTTTGAGGTATTTCGTTCTTATCGGCCATTGTTGCAGGGGCTCCTCGGGCCAGCGCTTGCTCCAATTTCCCTCACGTATCCTTTCATCACAAACAATTCAGTCTCATGTCTGGGTTATCTCGGGTTTCAGCCTCAATCCAACCTTTCACGGGTCGTTCGGTTGAGTTCTGGGCTGCTTTGCAGGTTCAATTAGGTTCAATTAGGGATTCCTTCTATCTTGAGTCGATGGGTTTCTCCAGTCATTGCGTTTACTTACCGGTAGGGTTGTCCCGATATTGATACTAGTATCGGTATCGGGACCGATACCAAGCATTTGCGCGAGTATTTGTACTCACTCAAATGCTCCCGATGCCCAATCCGATACTTTTTTTTTTTTTTCCAGAGCGGACGCAGAGAGGGGGTGGAGAGTGGGGGGGGCGGAGAGCAGGGTGGAGAGCGTGGCGGGGGCGGAGAGCGGGACGGAGAGTGTGCGGCGGGGGGCGGATACCAGGGCGGAGAGCGTGGCGGGGGGCGGAGACCAGGGCGGAGAGAGGGATGGAGAGTGTGCGGCGGGGGCGGAGACCAGGGCAGAGAGCGGGGCGGAGAGTGGGGCGGGGGGCGGAGACCAAGGCGGAGAGCGTGGCAGAGACCAGAGCGGAGACCAGAGCGGAGAGCAGAGCGAGTCTTCAGGCGGGTAAGTAAAATTAATCTGATCTGACCCAATTGCCTTGCCTGTCTTGCCTTTCTGCTGCTCAAATGCTCCCGGAGCCCTAGATAGTAGATACTATAAGAGAGGGGGCAGAGAGCGGGGCGGGGGGTGGAGAGCGTGTTTACTGGTGACAGTGACATGATTGACATGCACAATTGCACACAGACTTCCTTTCTTCTTTTCCCTCCTCCCTCTCTTGTTGTTATGATCCGATGGTTGCCTTTCTGCCAGAAAGTTTCTGGTCACCCTTGTATTTTTCTCTCTTCAGGAGGGCAGGATGTGAGCTCACCTTGAGGGGGGGGGGCGTCTTCTTCCCTGGAATCACCTGAACTGCAGTGCCACCCGCTGACAGCTATTCTGTATCGCACCTATAGTGCTTAATTTTATTTTAAATTCTGTCAGTTAATGTGAAAAATTAGAGGTTCCTTAAGGTTGCCGGGGGTTTCTTCAGCAGTGATTAAATTCCAACTCGCAGATAATAAAATAGTGACCCCAATGAATGTTTTCACTATCTGTAAAGGAGCATTCTTCCCACTACCCACCAATGTAAGAGGCATTCTTCCTACTGACCACCAATGTAAGGAGCATTCTTCCTGCTGACCACCAATGTAAGAGGCATTCTTCCTACTGACCACCAATGTAAGGAGCATTCTTCTTACCAACCACCAATGTAAGGAGCATTCTTCCTACTGACCACCAATGTAAGAGGCATTCTTCCTACTGACCACCAATGTAAGGAGCATTCTTCCCACTGCCCACCAATGTAAGAGGCATTCTTCCTACTGACCACCAATGTAAGGAGCATTCTTCCTACCGACCACCAATGTAAGGAGCATTCTTCCTACTGACCACCAATGTAAGAGGCATTCTTCATACTGACCACCAATGTAAGAGGCATTCTTCCTACCGACCACCAATGTAAGGAGCATTCTTCCTACCGACCACCAATGTAAGGAGCATTCTTCCTACCGACCACCAATGTAAGGAGCATTCTTCCTACCGACCACCAATGTAAGAGGCATTCTTCCTACTGACCACCAATGTAAGGAGCATTCTTCCCACTGATCACCAGTGTAAGGGACATGGAGTCACTGTGGTGCCATTTAAGGAGGACTGGTTCTTCATATGGACTATTTATTTGCTCAAACCTTCATCATATACTGTATGTAATCTTTCATTTACTTGGCACAGCTTTCCCCTTTTCCTGGAACCAAAGAAAGGCTTTTTTTTTTTGTTAACAAAAAAATAAATAAAACAGCAGTGATTAAATGAAATGAATATTATACCACCAAAAAAACTCTATTTGTGTGAAAAAAAATGATACCAAAAAAAAGTACGGTGTAGCATTACTGCGCATTGCGCAATTGTCACTCAAAGTGTGACAGCGATGAAAGCTGAAAATTGGCCTGGGCAGGAAGGGGGTGAGAGTGCCCGATATAGAAGTAATTAAACAATGGATGCTTAATTTTTTATTTTGCTTTTTTCACCCAAGTTCGCGCAAATTATCAGAGTTTTTCAGTGCACACTGCACAGAGACACCAGCAGAAAGTCAGCTGTGTGGAAGTATTTTAAAATTAATGAGGACAACCCACGGATGGCAGACTGCAAACTTTGTTCTGCAAAATTATCCAGGGGAGGTACAAAAATCAGCTCTGATGCCCCATACACACTATCATTTTTCTTGCCATTTTTTTTCTTGCCGTTTCTCACGTCGTTTTTTTTCATGTTTCCTCTCAAGCCTGTCTTGCGTACACACGATCATTTTAAAAAACGATCAAGCAAAGCGCAGTGACGTATACCACGTATGACGGCACTATAAAGGGGAAGTTCCGCTCGAATGGCGCCACCCTTCATGTTAGTAAAGTTTGTTGAGCAACGATTCGCGCTTTTCAGCCTCGTGCTTTTCAGTCCGTTACTGCGTGACGAATGTGCTATCTCCATTACGAACGCTAGTTTTACCAGAACGAGCGCTCCCGTCTCATACTTGATTCTGAGCATGCGCATTTTTTTTCACGTCATTAAAGCATACACACTATCGTTTTTCACGTCGTTAAAAAAAACGACATGAAAAACAACGTGAAAAAAGAGAGCATGTTCGAAATTTTTAATGGTCGTTTTTCACGTCGTTAAAAATGCTCTGGAGCATACACACGATCATTTTTAATGCCCATTTTTAAAAATGGCATTTTTAACGGCATGAAAAACGATTGTGTGTATGGGGCATTACAATACCAGTAATCTGATAAAACATTTGAAGCTAAAACATAAAATTGAACATGGAGAATTTACCGCCAGCACGAGCAGTAGCACTCAGCAGCCAACTTTGCAGCAAACTTTTGCCAGAAGAGAAAAGCTGTCAAGAGACAACCCCAGAGCTGTAAAGATAACAGAGGCGCTCACCCAATTTATTATTCTGGATGATCAACCTCTTTCAATTGTTGAGAACATGGGTTTTAAGAGATTTCTTAATGTGTTGGAGCCGAAGTATGACATTCTCAGTCGCCATTACATTACAGATGTCATCTTACCAAAGATCCACAGCACGGTCAAAACGTACATTACTATCATGTTGCAGAAGGACATAAAGGCAATTAGCTTCACCACAGACATCTGGAGCAGTAGTGTGAGTCCACTCTCTCTCATCAGTTTAACGGTGCAGTGGATAGATGGCGAATTCTCGTTGCATCAGGTCATGCTCCACGCTACAAAATTTGAAGGCTCCCACACCGGTCAAGCAATAGCAAACATTCTTGAGGAAATGCTTCAGACTTGGGGCGATTCCCAAAAGTTCTGTTCATGTTGTGGTCCGGGACAATGCTAAAAACATGGTAAAAGGTATGGAAGATGCTGGACTTCCCAGTATTTCATGTGTTGCACATACACTGCAGCTTGTTGTCTCAGAGGGACTTTTATCACAGCGCAGCATTGCAGATGCTGTGGGAGTCGGGCGCAGAATAATTGGCCACTTCAAGCACTCTAACCTGGCATACTCTCGGCTGCAGGACATCCAGATATAGCTTGGTCAGCCAGTAAGAAGACTCCAGCAAGACGTGCAGACTCGTTGGAACAGCACATTTTACATGCTGAAGTCTCTATTTGAGCAGAAATGGGCCCTTGGAGTGTATGTGTCTGAACATGAGCTCCCTGCCACCATTACTGCAAACCAGTGGAATCTGATAGAGAAGTTGATCAATATCTTGGCTCCCTTTGAAGAGATGACTCGCCAAGTGAGTTGTTCAGATGCGTTTGCCTCTGATGTAATTCCTGCAGTCACAGTGCTGCAGAAAGTTTATCAAAAGTGGTTGAGGACCATGGTATCAAAACAATGAAGAGCACTTTGCTTGCTGCTTTGCAGAAGCGCTTCTGTGATACTGAGCGAAACCCACTTTACTGTATCGCAACTTTACTCGATCCAAGGTAATGTTAATTTTTCTGCTATAAAATGTAATCTTTTTCTTAATTCACATAAAGAATATTCTGCATTGATTTGATTCATTGTTTATTTTCTTCTTAATTCTAGGTATAAAGATTAGAGTTGAGCGGGTAGCTGGATATTCGGGTCCGGCGGGTTCGGCCGAACTTCGGAAAAAAGTTCGGATTCGGGACCGAACTTTAGCCCGAACCCGGACCCGGACCCGGACCCCATTGAAGTCAATGGGGACCCGGACTTCTGACGACTAAAAAGGCTCTAAAAAAGTAATGGAAAGGGCTAGAGGGCTGCAAATGACAGCAAAATGTTGTTAAGAACATGGCAAGTGCTCTGCAAACAAATGTGGATAGGAAATAACTTAAAAGAACATAAAAAAAATTAAAAAATAAAAAAATATGCTGGAGGCCCCCTTTTCAGCAGAAGAGGTACAGGAAGTCATTAAGAACCTCAGAAACTCAACGGCACGATGCCACACATATGGTGGGAATGCCCCAGAATACGCCCTTTCTGGAATAAATCATTTAATTTAATGGATAAGCTAGTGGGAAAATAAAATACTTTGAAATAAAAATGTAGCGGGGTGCTAAATTTAAGGAAAGTGTTTGAGTGGTAAATAGGCTCAAATACCCTAATTCTGTAGGATTCATGGACCATTTTGTCCTCGGGGGACAGTATTGGTGTGCAGTTCCCTGCGGCCTACAGGTGGCGCCTTTTGTGTCCCCTCTTGGCAGTAGTACAGCGGGGCGGGGAACCTGCTGTGCATGCCGGGAGAGCATATAAAAGGGGCAGACCTTTGGCCTGGGGGCTGATGTCCAGTGGGGTCCGCGCCCAGGTGCCTTCGGCCTGGGTGCATGTGTTCCTGTTCCATCTCGGGCACCTTTAGCCCGGGGTGAGGTACTATCCTGGAGTTCTTGCTGCCCTGGGTATGGAGGCCTAGGGGCGGGAGTAAAGCCTGGAGTCCAGAGCCGCCTCGTGTAGGGGACCCTGTTCCAGGGAAGGGAGGATCATTCTGATGGACCGATGCGGGAGTCACGGTGAAGGAATGGTCTGTTGACTCCCTGGAGAGATGTCTTCCCCTTGATATGGGCTAGGTTCGTAGAAGGAGAAGCTCAAGGTCACCTTGACTGTATCAGAGGCCTTATTCAACCGGCCCGTGGCAGGGGCCTTATACACCCTGGTCTGTGGCTGAGACCAAAGTTCTCCAGGCCCGTGGCAGGGGCCTTGTACACCCGGTCTGTGGCAGAGACCAACCTCAATGTCTGTGGCAGAGACCGTGCGCCAAAAACTGTTTGAGAAACCTAAGCAGTGAAGTGAATGTGCTACGTTTGTGCCTGGACCTCCTCCACACCTTAAGCTGTCCTGTTTCTTTGCTCTAACCTTTTCTATCTGAGTACAGTTTATTTTGCCATGAGAGAATAAGAGTTGGAGTTTCAGCTGGTGTGGACATTGACTTTACTGGCAATTAAAGGACTTGCCTCTACCTACAGTAGAGGTGAGAATCATCCTCTGGAGGAGTTTTGACTCCAGCTGTGGACACGGCCCGTCAAGTACACTGCTCAACCTCTTTATATAGGAGGATACGGGCTGGTAGTGCGGTGTGCCTTTCTCCCTCCTGCGAAGAGCCAACAACATAAAGGCAGGTAAGGGGGAAAGGATCTGTGCGCTACAAAAAAATAAAATAACAATTTTAATCTTGGCCTAGCAGGACGAGGTCCATATGGAGTAGGAGGTTGAGGTGGCGGTGGATGTGGCTGTGTAGGTGGAAGCGGCGGTGGAGGAGGACGAGGTAGCCAACACTGGTTCAAAAATACAACAATGGCTGGGTAAGGCCGGTGATGTGTCGAATTCTGTCCCCTTTCGAATAGTGTCCGCCCTGTACTGCGCTTGCTGAGTATGTAGGACAAGGGGATTTCAAAAATCTCCCAAGACTAACGGCGCCTGCGTGTTGAGTTCAGGTGAAGGCCACACCATCCGTGGTTCAAGCCGAGCCAAGCAAGGCCGCGATCGAAGCGAGCCCGTGAGGGGCCCTGTTACTATGTGCTACCGTATGTCCTCTTGGATGGTGGGGCTTGAACCTGCACTCACAGCGCAGGCGCCGTTCATTTTTGGAGATTTTGTGAATCTCCTTGTCCTCTGTACTGCGCAAGCGCTGCGCCTGCGCAGTACGGGCCGGGCACAATCCGATGGCCGGACAGTTTTTGTCACAACACCGGTATACATGTCTATTCTGCACAAGGTACGGACAAGTCCTGTGGGATCCATGCCTGGTTCATTTTAATGAACGTGAGCTTGTCCACATTGGCTCTGGACAGGCGGCTGCGCTTGTCTGTGATAACGCCCCCTGCCGTGCTAAATACACGTTCAGATAATACACTGGCTGCAGGGCAGGCCAGCACCTCCAAGGCATAAACGGCAAGCTCAGGCCATGTGCCCAATTTGGAGACCCAGAAGTTAAAGGGGGCAGACCCATCATCCAGTACGTGTAGGCCTGTGGACACATACTGCTCAACCATGTTGGTGAAATGCTGCCTCCTGCTAAGACGTTCCATCTCAGCTGGTGGTGCTGGTTGTTGTGGCGTGCTGACAAAGCTTTTCCACATTTCGGCCATGCTAACCCTGCCTTCTGAGGTGCTGCCGGTGCCCCGGCTGCGTTGGCGACCTCTTCCTCCTCCTCTGCCTTCGCCTTGTGCTTCCACCGTACGCCCGCTGTCAGGTGGGAATGCCACCAGCAGCGCGTCTACCAGCGTGCGCTTGTACTCGCGCATCTTACGATCCCGCTCCAGTGAGGGAATTAAGGACGGTACGTTGTCCTTGTAACGGGAAACCAGCAGGGTGGCCACCCAGTAATCAGCACCAGTTAAAATGTGGGCAACTCGGCTGTCGTTGCGGAAACACTGCAGCATGTAATCGCTCATGTGTGCCAGGCTGCCCAGAGGCAAAGAAAAGCTGTCCTCTGTGGGAGGTGTATCGTCTGTGTCCTCTGTATCCCCCCAGCCACGCACCAGTAATGGCCACGAGCTGGTCTGAGTGCCACCCTGCTGTGAACATGGCTCCTCCTCCTCCTCCTCCTCCTCCTCCTCCATCTCCTCCTCCACCTCGTCATCCTCCAGAACTGTGCCCTTTCTGCCGGACAATTGTGTACCTGGCGTTTGTTGGTGCAGGAACCCACCCTCGTAGCCACTTGTGAAAGACTGCCCTGAAAGCCTTTGAAATGATCCCGCTTCCTCCTCCTCCTCCTCATCCTCCTGTGCCAATCCTCTTCCATCATCGCACGAAGCGTTTTTTCAAGGAGGCATAGAACTGGGATAGTAACGCTGAGAACGGCGTCATTGGCACTGGCCATGTTGGTGGAGTACTCGAAACAGCGCAACAAGGCACACAGGTCTCGCATGGAGGCCCAGTTATTGGTGGTGAAGTGGTGCTGTTCCGCAGAGCGACTCACGCGTGATTGCTGCAGCTGAAACTCCACTATTGCCTGCTGCTGCTCGCACAGTCTGGCCAGCATGTGCAAGGTGGAGTTCCACCTTGTGGGCACGTCACATATGAGGCGGTGAGCGGGAAGGCCGAAGTTACGCTGCAGCGCTGACAGGCGAGCAGCAGCAGGGTGAGAACGCCGAAAGTGCGCACACACAGCCCGCACTTTCTGCAGCAGCTCTGGCATATTAGGGTAATTTTTAAGGAACCTCTGGACCACCAAGTTCAGCACATGCGCCAGGCAAGGGATGTGCGTCAAACCGGCTAGACCCAGAGCTGCTACGAGATTTCGCCCATTATCGCACACCACCAGGCCGGGCTTGAGGCTCACTGACAGCAACCACTCATCGGTCTGTTGTTCCATGTCCCTCCACAACTCCTGCGCGGTGTGGGGATTTTCCCCCAAACAGGAAAGTTTTAAAACTGCCTGCTGTCGTTTACCCCTGGCTGTGCTGAAGTTGGTGGTGAAGGTGTTACGCTGAATGGATGAGGAGGCGGTAGAGGATGAGGAAGCGGAGAAGGAGGAGTTAGCAACAGGAGGCAAACTGAAGCGCCCTGCAATCCTCGGTGGTGGAAGGACATGCGCCAAACCGCTATCTGCCTCAGGCCCAGCCGCCACTGCATTTACCCAGTGTGCTGTTAGGGAGATATAACGTCCCTGACCGTGCTTACTGGTCCACGCATCCGTAGTTAGGTGGACCTTGCCACAGATGGCGTTGCGCAGTGCACACCTGATTTTGTCCCCCACCTGGTTGTGCAGGGAAGGGATGGCTCGCCTGGAAAAGTAGTGGCGGCTGGGCACGACGTACTGCGGGACAGCCAATGCCATCAGGCTTTTAAAACTCTGCGTCTCCACCAGACGGAATGACAGCATTTCAAAGGCCAGGAATTTTGAAATGCTGGCATTCAGGGCCAGGGATCGCGGGTGGCTAGGGGGGTACTTCCTCTTCCGCTCCAATGTTTGGGAGATAGAGAGCTGAACGCTTCCATGGGACATTGTGGAGATGGTTGGTGACCCAGGTGGTAGTGTTGCTGGCAGATCCTCTGTTTGCGGGGTGACAGGTGCCACTGTCACTACAGAGGTGGATGAAGAGGCCGAGACTGCAGCAGAAGAGGAAGCAGGAGGAGCCAGAGACCTTTCTTGGTTTTTGAGGTGTCTACTCCACTGCAGCTCGTGCTTTGCACTTAGATGCCTGGTCATGCAGCTTGTGCTCAGGTTGAGAACGTTTATGCCTCGCTTCAGGCTCTGATTGCACAGCGTGCAAACCACTCGTGTCTTGTCATCAACACACTGTGTGAAGAACTGCCACGCTAGGGAAGTCCTTGGACCTAGCTTTGGTGTGCTCGGTCCCTTGCTGCGTTGGTCAATAGCAGATGTACTGTCTAGGGGACGAATGCTCCGTTTTTGCACCCTGCTCCCTCTTCTGCTGTGCTGGTGGCTCTGTGCGACCACCGCCTCTTCCTCCGAACTACACTGGTCACCTGCATAACGTTGATTCCATGTGGGGTCGAGGACCTCATCGTCCTCCACATCATCTTCCACCCAGTCTTCACCCCTGCCCTCCATGTCTGTCTGCACAATTGCGAAAGCAGCAGCAGTTGGCACCTGTGTTTCGTCATCATCCCAGACGTGCTGCGATGGTCCTCCCATGTACCCATCATGAAACATAAGTGGTTGGGCATCGGTGCACTCAATCTCTTCCACTTCTGGGGCAGGGCTAGGTGGATGGCCCTGGGAAACCCTGCTAACAGAGTCATCGAAAAGCAGAAGAGACTGCTGCATGATTTGGGGCTCAGACTGCTTGGCTGATTTGCAAGGGGGTGAGGTGAACGACTGATGGACATGGGCTTCAGGTGCCAACTCTGATCTTTCATCAGAAGAGTGGGTGGGAGACAATGTGAAGGAACCCGAGGCACTGTCAGCAACCCAATCTACTATCGCCTGTACTTGTCCTGGCCTAAACATTGGTACAGCCTCATTAGGCGTGACAAAATACCGCCGCAGGCTCGGTCGCCTACTCGCACCTGAGGAAGGTGTTTCACTTGTGCGTGTAGCTGGCACAGATCCACCACGTCCTCTCCCTGCAACAGGAGCTCCACCAGCAGCACCACGACCGGGACCACCACGTCCCTTTGACCTTCCCCTCATATTTTCCAAATTTAGGATCTTGCCCTAAATGGCGTTTTTTGGAAGACCACAACACACCCACAGTACGTAATGGCTGAAACGCACAGCTACAGAACTGCAGAAAATGCTATACAAAAAAAAAGGTTGTTTTTTTTAGTATAGCACAGTACAAGGAAAATATATAGAAATTGTTTATTTCACACACCTCCACATGTGTATTTCACACTGCAAAATATTTTCTGTAGCCCTAAATGGCGTTTTTTGCCAGACCACAACACACCCACAGCACGTAACCGCTGAATCGCACAGCTACAGAAAATGCTATTCAAAAAAAAAGGTTGTTTTTTTTAGTATAGCACAGTACAAGGAAAATATATAGAAATTGTTTATTTCACACACCTCCACATGTGTATTTCACACTGCAAAATATTTTCTGTGGCCCTAAATGGCGTTTTTTGCCAGACCACAACACACCCACAGCACGTAACCGCTGAATCGCACAGCTACAGAAAATGCTATTCAAAAAAAAAGGTTGTTTTTTTTAGTATAGCACAGTACAAGGAAAATATATAGAAATTGTTTATTTCACACACCTCCACATGTGTATTTCACACTGCAAAATATTTTCTGTGGCCCTAAATGGCGTTTTTTGGAAGAGCACAACACAACCACAGTATTTAACCACTGAATCGCACAGCTATAGAAGTGCAGAGAATGCTATTCAAAAAAAATGTTGTTTTTTTAGTATAGCACTGTACAATATATAGAAATTGTTTATTTTACACACCTCCACATGTGTATTTCACACTGCAAAATATTTTCTGTGGCCCTAAATGGCGTTTTTTGCCAGACCACAACACACCCACAGCACGTAACCGCTGAATCGCACAGCTACAGAAAATGCTATTCAAAAAAAAAGGTTGTTTTTTTTAGTATAGCACAGTACAAGGAAAATATATAGAAATTGTTTATTTCACACACCTCCAGATGTGTATTTCACACTGCAAAATATTTTCTGTGGCCCTAAATGGCGTTTTTTGGAAGAGCACAACAACCCCAACAGTATATAACGGCTGAATCGCACAGCTGCAGAGGCCAGAGAATGCTATTCAAAAATAATGTTGTTTTTTCACACACCTCCAGATGTGTATTTCACACTGCAAAATATTTTCTGTGGCCCTAAATGGCGTTTTTTGGAAGAGCACAACACAACCACAGTATTTAACCACTGAATCGCACAGCTATAGAAGTGCAGAGAATGCTATTCAAAAAAAATGTTGTTTTTTTTAGTATAGCACTGTACAATATATAGAAATTGTTTATTTTACACACCTCCACATGTGTATTTCACACTGCAAAATATTTTCTGTGGCCCTAAATGGCGTTTTTTGGAAGAGCACAACACAACCACAGTATTTAACCACTGAATCGCACAGCTATAGAAGTGCAGAGAATGCTATTAAAAAAAAATGTTGTTTTTTTTAGTATAGCACTGTACAATATATAGAAATTGTTTTTTTCACACACCTCCCGATGTGTATTTCACACTGCAAAATATTTTCTGTGGCCCTAAATGGCGTTTTTTGGAAGAGCACAACACAACCACAGTATTTAACCACTGAATCGCACAGCTATAGAAGTGCAGAGAATGCTATTCAAAAAAAATGTTGTTTTTTTTAGTATAGCACTGTACAATATATAGAAATTGTTTTTTTCACACACCTCCAGATGTGTATTTCACACTGCAAAATATTTTCTGTGGCCCTAAATGGCGTTTTTTGCAAGAGCACAACAACCCCAACAGTATATAACCGCTGAATCGCACAGCTGCAGAGAATGCTATTCAAATAAAAGTTTTTTTTTTTTTTTTAGTATAGCATAGTACAAGAAAAATATATAGAAATTGGTTATTTCACACAACTAGAGATATACACTGCAAAATATTTTTTTTGCCCAAAAATAGGTCTTTTTTGCGCACAACAAAGTGCCTTTTTTTTTTTTTGCAACAGCACAATAAAGTGCCTTTTTTTTTTTTGGGGCCCAAAAATGGGTCTTTTTAGCAAAAGCACAATAAAGTGCCTTTTTTTTTTTTTCTGCCCGAAATGGGTCTTTTAGCAAGAGCACAATACAGCCACAGTATGGAATAGGTGTATCACTCAACGTAATGCAGTGCTGGTGCACTGAGCTTGCAACACAAACAGATAAACCTATGCAGATCGCTGAGCTATTATATCTCTCAATCTGGACTCCTATCTAAATCTCTCTCCCTGAAAGCACAAACAGGATCCTGCCCCTACACTACACTACACTGTTTCTCTATCTTTTCTATCAGTAGATTGCAGAATCAGGACTAACTCCTATCATATAATTATCTCCCTCACAGCAACAGCAGCCAGGAGCCTTTCCCTACACTGTCTAAAAGCAGAGTGACGATCTGTGCTGTGTGCCTCTTGCTTATATAGAAGCTGGTCACATGCTGGGTCACATGTTGCACTGACCAATCACAGCCATGCCATTAGTAGGCATGGCTATGATGGCTTCTAAGGGCACACCAGCTAATCAAATGGTGATTGGCTGGCCCCTGAAGCATTTCTAACTGCGCCATTAAATTCCCGAATCCGAACCCGGACTTTAGCGCAAAATCCGGGTCCGGGTCCGGGGTCGGGAAAACGCCAAAATTCGGTACGGACCCGAACTTTACAGTTCGGGTCCGCTCAACACTAATAAAGATCGATTTTTG
Source organism: Rana muscosa (assembly GCA_029206835.1). Classification (NCBI taxonomy): domain Eukaryota; kingdom Metazoa; phylum Chordata; class Amphibia; order Anura; family Ranidae; genus Rana; species Rana muscosa. Next base: position 217,290,627 of record CM055120.1, on the reverse strand, counting down.
GGGAATTCAGACACTTCCAGGGAAGCAAAAGAAATGTTAATACTGGAACTGCAGCAAAACATTTCTGAAGAGACAATTGTGTCTGAGGAACATGAAGAACCAGCTTCCAAAAGACCTCACCGTGACCAGCCAGGTACCAGTCTGGACAGTGTATTTGCTGAAATTGCTGGTGAAGGTTCATCTACATCTGAGAGCAGTGCTCCAAAAGCTGCTACTATACAGCTGGAAGCTCACCTGGGAGAGATCACTGTACCTCGTTCAGAGAAACCCCTGAAGTACTGGGCAGTTCATAAAGTGAGATTTCCAACTCTGGCTAAAATGGCCCAAAAATTTCTTTCTGCCCCATGCAGTAGTGTGGAAAGTGAAAGACTGTTCAGCTTAGCGTCTAACGTCCTTACTGATAGAAGAAACAGGCTTATGGCTGAACATGCAGAGATGCTTTTATTCTTTAAAAAGAACTTGCCACTAACTTTTGAGAAATAATAATTCTATTAGCTAGATTGCCTGTTAATCCAACCCATACTGTTCCCCATGATTAACAATGTTATCGTTTTTTACTGTTTTGCACTTTTGGTTGGTTGTGTGATTTTACATTTGTTATTTATTGTTGTTATTAATATATTTTGATGTTGTAAAATATATTTTTTGTATTTATCAAAATGTTCTGTGAAAATTATTTTAGTTTTTTTATTACTGCATGACAAGCAAATAAAATAGTTTTATTCTTTTAAAATGTCTTGAGTTACAGTTCTTCATAATTATAAAGAAGATATCATTAGTCTGCATTGTGGTTTGAAAACTGTCACATGACATTAAAAAAAAGTATCGGTAATCAGTATCGGCGAGTAGATGAAAAAAAGTATCGGTACTTGTACTCGGTCCTAAAAAAGTGTTATCGGGACAACCCTACTTACCGGATACATATACTGTTGCATCCAGGCGCGTGCTACTTAACGTGACGGTCGGTTACCTACCCTTCTTCACCTAAACATGTGTCTTTTGCCCTCTTCTCAGGCATACTGACCAGTTAGGCCAAGGCACACCTCAGGCCTGGGTTATTAGGGTTATTGCATTTCTTACTCGAAGACTCTGACTACAAGTGTAAGGCTGGCCGTATTTATGGGAGGAGGCTGAGAGGGCTACTTAAGCCTCCTCCCCTGTCGGGTCCTGCGTCTGCGTCTCTTTCAGGGTTCCCACCCACCCATTTCCCCCAGCCCTCATACATACTACTTTTTTCCTTATTATTTTTTCTTATTCTTACATTCAGGGTATGCCCTCTTCTCAGGCATACCGACCAGTTAGGTCAAGGCACACCTAAGGCCTGGGTTATTAGGGTTATCGCATTTCTTACTCGAAGACTCTGACTACAAGTACAGCTCTATGTCTCTATGGCTCAGTCGGGGTAATATGCATTGCATAGTCTATATATGACTGTATAAAAACAGACAACCTGGGTGGAGCTGGCCTGCCCAATATTAGATTTTATAATCTCTCCTGCCTACTGTGGCAGGGTATTGATTGGTTGTCTAATAAGGCTCTGTATTCCAATTATATGCTAAAGAATGCCCTGGTGTCCCTGTTCAATCTCCAGGCAGTGCTTCATTCCAGGCTGCACATTCTGCCTCCTATCTTAAAATCCATTTTATTGATTAGAGATACTGTTAAAGCCTGGAGAGAGGTTCAGAAACTCCTGGGCCTAGCCTACACCATCTCACCTCACCTGCCTATACTTCCCCTCCGGGACACATAAAGCCTTTGCACAATGGTCTGCTTCCGGCCTACAGATTGTCTCCAATTTCTTCAATCCTACCCGAGGAACGCGATCGGTTTTCCTGTTGGAAAAAGTCTGATGAGAGCGTGTGTATGCTCAATCAGACTTTTTCCAACGGAAAAACTGCTGGAAAAAGAGAGAGAGCAGGTTCTCTATTTTCCCGCCAGGAAAAAAACTGATCGGAATTTCCGATCATGTCTACAAATTCCAACGCGCTACATTCCAACGCATGCTCGGAAACAAATTGGCGCATGCTCGGAAGCATAGAACTTAATTTTCTCGGCTCGTCGTTTTATGTCACCGCGTTCTTGGCAGTCAAAAGTTCACAAACTTTTGTGTGACCGTGTGTATGCAAGGCAGGCTTGAGAGGAATTCCGTCTGAAAAAACATCCAACTTTTTTCAGACGGGAAAACCGATCGTGTGTACGGGGCATCAGAATTGACCCAACAATACTCCTTACCACCATCACAGGTGTTCCACTACTATCAACTAACCAGCTACCTGAAATCCTGCTTCAGTCCATGACAAAACCTATGCCAGCACTCAATCATTGATACAATGCTTAAGCGGGATCAATACTCTATTTCAGAAATATACTCTAATCTTGTCATCCACCAGGCCTCCAAGTACCGCATCCTTTCTTTAAATTCCTGGGCATCCATCCTTAACATTCAAGAAGCCCCAGAAAAGATTCCTGCAGGATACCGAAAATCTGCTCCCTAGTGGTCTGCGAAGAATGGCGAGAAACTCAATTCAAAATTGCTCATCGTGCATATATCCCAGTAGATCCCTCCCTCTCTATGTGCCCCTGGTGTGACACCTCTCAACCGTCTCTGTTTCGTAGACTGTGGACTTGCCAAGTTACCTCTACCTTCTGGAATCAGGTACTAAAATATATCAACAAGATTCAACAGAGACTCCTCCCTAAAGACCCTTTGTTGTGCCTTTTTAGCTGTGATGCCTTGATGTCCTTTTCCTCCTCATCTACCTGTGCCTCTCTTCTTCAGTGGGTCCATATTTTCCTTCTGATAGCTCATAGAGTCCTCATGCAGGCCTGGATTCATCCCGCCCCACCTCATATTGCTTCAGTAAAACATGTGCTACAAACCCTATTTCTCATGGAAAAGCTGGACACTGTTACCCAACACTCTAATGCCGCGTACTAATGATCAGAATTTCCGACAACAAAACAGTTTTTTTTCCAACGGATGATGGCTAAAACTTGTCCTGCATACACACGGTCGCACAAATGTTGCTCGGAAATTCCGATGGTCAAGAACGCGGAGACGTACAACACTACGACAAGCCGATAAAAAGGAAGTACATTGATTCCGGGCATGCGCAGCACTTTTGTGCGTCGGAAATGGCTACACGTGGTCGGAATTTCCAACAAGAACTTTTATTGTCAGAAAAATTGAGAACCAGCTCTCAATAATTTGTTGTCGGAAATTCCGACAGCAAATGTCCGATGGAGCCTACACACGGTCGGAATATCCGACCAAAAGCTCACATCGAACATTTGTTGTCGGAAATTCTGATCGTGTGTACGAGGCATAGGTCCTTGAAACTTTTTATCGCCAGATGGCGATGTTATATTGAGCACTCCTTTTTTCCAGAAGAGATCTCTCAACATATTACACCCTTCTGATATACGAACTGGCACTTACATAGTTACATAGTTACATAGTTAGTCAGGTTGAAAAAAGACACAAGTCCATCCAGTTCAACCGTAAAAAAAAAAAATAAAAAAAAAAAAATAAACATATATCGTACAATCCCATATACCCAATTCTATACCCACAGTTGATCCAGAGGAAGGCAAAAAAAAACCAGAAGAGCATGATCCAATTTGCTACAGCAGGGGAAAAAATTCCTTCCTGATCCCCCGAGAGGCAATCGGATATTCCCTGGATCAACTTTACCTATAAATGTCAGTACCCAGTTATATTATGTACATTTAAGAAAGAATCCAGGCCCTTCTTAAAGCAATCTACTGAGCTGGCCAGAACCACCTCTGCAGGGAGTCTATTCCACATTTTCACAGCTCTTACTGTGAAAAAACCTTTCCGTATTTGGAGGTGAAATCTCTTTTCCTCTAGACGCAAAGAGTGCCCCCTTGTCCTTTGTGTTTTTCCGTAAAGTGAATAACTGAACACCAAGTTCACTATATGGACCCCTTATATATTTGTACATGTTGATCATATCCCCCCTTAATCTCCTCTTCTCAAGAGAGAATAAATTCAGTTCCTCTAATCTCTCCTCATAGCTGAGCTCCTCCATGCCTCTTATCAGTTTGGTTGCCCTTCTCTGCACTTTCTCCAGTTCCCCAATATCCTTTTTGAGAACTGGGGCCCAAAACTGAACTGCATATTCCAGATGAGGTCTTACTAATGATTTGAACAGGGGCAAAATGATATCTCTCTCTCTGGAGACCATACCTCTCTTAATACAAGAAAGGACTTTGCTCGCTTTGGAAACCGCAGCTTGGCATTGCATGCCATTATTGAGCTTATGATCTACCAAAACCCCCAGATCCTCCACTACGGATCCCCCCAGTTGTACTCCCCCTAGTATGTATGATGCATTCATATTATTAGCCCCCAAGTGCATAACTTTACATTTATCAACATTAAACCTCATCTGCCACATAGTCGCCCAATTAGACAGAGCATTGAGGTCGGCTTGTAAATTGGCGACATCCTGTAAGGACGTTATTCCACTGCATAGCTTGGTGTCATCTGCAAAGACAGAAATGTTACTTTTGATCTCAGACCCAATATCATTTATAAACATATTAAAAAGTAAGGGTCCCAGCACTGAACCTTACCAATACGCTGGGTAAACTCAGGATCCGAGATACCCCTAAACACCAGAATCCACTCGTCCCCCCTAGCATTCCATATACTCCATTTGTTTTTGTTACTGCTCTATTTGAGTTGAAGTGTGTACTTGTTATTAACCCTAATAGTCTCTATTCCCTTATCCGGTTAAAATGTCTACTCGCTTCCACTCCTCAGTTTGTTTCTTTGGTGCAATTTCTTAGTTAGTTACTCTTGTTACACCAGATGCGCTATTTTCAGTTCACTATGATTGTTCTGACTTTAGCTGTGCTGTCAAGACTGATTGTTTATTACTGTTATTTTTGTTCTACTCTGCGAAGGCTACAGTATGTTATCTGTCTTAAAGCCTTCAAGGATACATGACTGGTGTTTTTAATACTTTGCTATTTTTGTATGAAATGTCTTAACATATTTAAAGGGGTTGTAAAGGAAAACGTTTTTTCACCTTAATGCATCCTATGCATTAAGGTGAAAAAACAACCGACAATACCGCCCCCCTCCCCCAAGCCCCCGTTTTACTTACCGGAGCCCTCAAAAGTCCCGCGCTCGGCCCCGACATCCCCCTCGCCGTTCAGCCTGCCCGTTGATTGGCTACAGTGGATGGATTGAAAGCATCGCAGCCATTGGCTGGCGCTGCAGTCAATCACATCCAATGACGCGGCGCGCCGGGTGCGGGGCCGAGTGATACAGTGAGCGGCAATAGCCGCTGGCTGTATCACTGGAGCGCGCCCGCAATCACTCACCACCATGCGAGCTCGCTCGCATATAGGTGGTGAGTTATTGAGGGGAGGAGCCGAGACAGCCACCGAGGGACCCCAGAAGACATGGATCGGGGACACTTTTTTTTATTTCTTTACAAACCCTTTAAGAAAAAAAAAACTGACACTACTTAAAAAAAAGTTCAGAACACAAACAGTTACTTCTCCTAATCCTCATAAACAGCATCCCTGTCAGTGAAGTCTAAAGCCTCGTACACACGAACGAGTTTCTCGGCAAAAACCAGCAAGAAACTTGCTGGCAGAGATTTTTTGCCGAGAAATTCGTTCGTGTTGTGACAGCAGGAAGGTAAAGTCACCTGGTTGCATCCAGGGGGGTAGATATATTTCGCCCAGATTCAGGCTTTACGCCGACTTATACAACTAGGTGGAGAGTTGTATAAGCCCAGCTGAGGCTAGTGGGCTCATGGATGACTCATACCTCTAGGGAGAGTGTGGGGCGTCGTGCAGACAGGGAGTTGATGAGACCAGCTGAAGCTTGTCAGCTCGTTTAAGGCCTCTATAAAAACTCCCAGCTTCATTAGGTGTTTGCTCATGCCTGGACCCAGACCTGTGTGGACTGTCTAGGGAGAGTGAACCCCTGTGCGGTGAGACAAAGCCTGTGTGGCTATTTGCTTGGACATTTAAAACCAGGGACTTAGGGACTAGGACAGCACTAGGCTGATCCCAGTTGTTAGTTAGGAAACCTGTATGTTTAGTCAGAGGTCAAGTTGACCAGGATTTATTTTGTTTATGTTTCTTTTGGCTTTGCTGTGTTTTGTCACTGTAAATAGAAAATAAACCACACCTTTTTTGATTTTGAAAACCACAACCTCCGTTTGCTGGTCCTGTTTTGTGTGGGGAGCCCATCCCGGGGGTCACACACACCCGCTGCCGAGCTAACCCCCTCACAGTTGGTGGAGAACCAGTGGCAGTTTTTTTTAAGCCAGCATGGAGGAGATACTGAAGCAGCTGGCTCTAGCAAATGCCAATCAACAGCAGACAAATGCAGGTTTGCAAAAGAGCCTTGCAGCTCATCAACAGAGCCTTGCAGCTCAACAACAGAACTTCGCAGCCCAGCAGCAAGCTCATCAACAGAGCCTTGCAGCCCAGCAGCAAGCTCACCAACAGAGTCTGGAAGCTCAGCAACAAGCCCAGCAGCAATCTGAGGCCCGCTTCATAGACCTGTTACAGAAGCAAGAGCAGAGACTACAACAAATGGAAGCAGTAATGCAGCAACGTCCGCAGACCAGTGAGGAAAGCCGTCCCACTAATACCGCGTCCTTTGGGGTGAGTCGTTTATTGACAAAAATTACTGGAGAGGATGATCCAGAGGTATTTTTGACCACATTTGAAAGGACTGCTGAAAGAGAAAAGTGGCCTGAGGAGCAGTGGGCTGGACTGGTGGCTCCTCTGTTAACTGGTGAATCGCAGAAGGCTTACTATGACCTAGAGCCTGACCAAGCAAAAGACTATGTGATGCTAAAAGCTGAAATATTGGCAAGGCTGGGTGTCACCCAGGCTGTCCGGGCTCAGCGTGTGCATAACTGGACTTTCCAGCTTGGAAAACCCCCCAGGTCTCAAATGTATGATCTCATTCACCTGAGCAGAAAGTGGCTACAGCCAGAGACTTTGTCCGCACCAAAGATTGTGGAACGTGTTGTAATGGATCGGTTTTTGAGAGCTCTTCCTACTGCCATCCAAAAGTGGGTAAGCCATGGAGACCCAGAGACGGCCGATGGTCTTGTGGATCGTGTGGAGAAATACTTGGCTACAGAGAACCTGACGGCCTCTTCCAGAGACACTCGGACTTTCCACCCTAAGACCAGACCATCCCCAGGGGCGGATAAGAGGATTCCAAGGGGTGAGGGTGGAGAGAGTGAGAGGGTGGGAGCTCTACCCCAAGTTTGGCGAGAACAGCCTGGGAAATCAGCGGCTCAAGAGGCGGCAAGAAGGATCGTTTGCTACCGCTGCCGGCAAGCGGGACATATTGCAGCCAATTGCCCGGTTGTGGAGGAACCCATGCAGTGTGACTTTCTGACGGGCAGACGTCAGTCGCTGTGTGCGACAGTCGCATGCACTGCCATTCGAGGAACTGAGAAACATTTATGCAAAATGTGTGTTAATGGTAGAAATGTTGTGGTATTGCTGGATTCAGGTAGCCTTGTGACCCTGATAAAGGCTGAGTTAGTTAAAACAGAGGTCTCTGGGAATAGCAAGGTAGCTGTTATTTGTGTGCATGGGGACACCCGAGAGTATCCAGTGACTACAGTGTGTTTCAAGACCCCCAAAGGTACCCTCTCTCATCCAGTGGGCTTAGTATCTCAGTTACCGCATGACGCCATTGTGGGAAGGGATTTTCCGAAGTTCTGGGAACTGTGGGATGATCCTGAGCCCCCCACTGGTGCCCCTATGTACCAGGAATGTGATAGCCAGAACTCCCCTGAGAGTGGTGAGGACTCTCCGGAATGTCCCTTATCAGTATTGGCAGGGGAGACTCAAGAAACTGGAGAGAAGCCCACCTCCTCAGACGAAAACCTACCGTCTGTGGAGTTTTCTGATCTTGAGGATCACAGGGAAAACTTTGCCACAGAACAGTTGAAAGACCCCGCCCTAATAAAGGCACGGGAAAACGTAGTGAAAATAGATGGCGAGTTAGTGAACCCAGATAATACCTGCACTTACCCATACTTCAGCGTAGAGAAGGACCTACTGTATCGGGTGGCAAAAAGGGCAGAAGAAACCGTTGAGCAGCTTGTGGTGCCCAAACCTTACAGGAAGTTGGTGTTGGAGTTGGCCCATGGGCACATTCTTGGAGGTCATCTGGGGACAGAGAAAACCCGAGAGAGGGTATTACAGAGATTCTATTGGCCGGGGGTGATGAAGGACATAGAAAATTATTGTTCCTCCTGCCCTGTGTGTCAGAGGTCGGCCCCGATGCCACATTTCCGTAGCCCGCTGGTCCCTCTACCCATCATTGAGGTCCCGTTTGAGAGGATCGCCATGGATTTGGTAGGTCCTATAATCAAGTCCGCTAGGGGGCACCAGTACATATTAGTTATAATGGACTATGCCACCCGTTATCCAGAAGCGATCCCTCTCCGAAATACCTCGGCCAAAACCATAGCCAAAGAGCTATCTCTTGTGTTTAGCCGGGTGGGTATTTGTAAAGAACTGCTTACGGACCAAGGTACACCCTTTATGTCCCGGGTTATGAAGGAGCTGTGTAAATTGTTCAAAGTGACGCAATTACGTACATCTGTGTATCACCCCCAAACCGATGGGCTGGTTGAAAGATTCAACAAAACCCTAAAACAAATGTTGAAGAAAGTGGTGGATAGAGATGGAAAGGATTGGGACTGTCTACTTCCTTATCTGATGTTTGCTATTAGGGAGGTGCCCCAATCCTCTACGGGATTCTCCCCCTTTGAGTTACTGTATGGGAGACACCCAAGAGGGCTGTTGGATATTGCCCAGGAAACTTGGGAAAGTGAGAGTTCTCCCCACAGGAGTGTGATTGAGCATGTCGCCCTGATGCAAGACCGAATTGCACAGGTAATGCCCATCGTGAAGGAACATTTGGCCCAAGCGCAGTTAGCACAGCAGAGAGTGTACAACCGTGGAGCCAAGACCCGTACCTTTACCCCGGGGGATAGGATACTGGTACTTGTCCCTACGGTTGAAAGTAAATTCCTTGCCAAATGGCAAGGCCCCTACGAGATAATGGAAAAAGTGAGCAAAGTGAATTACAAGGTCAGACAACCAGGAAGGCGAAAGCCCGAACAGATCTATCACGTTAATCTGTTGAAAGCCTGGAGGGATAGAGAGTCCCTAGTCGCAGACACTTGGTCACCAGCTCAAACTGGTTGCGTGATTCCTGAGGTTGGAATAGCAGCCACCTTGTCACAACCCCAACAACAGGAGGTTAAGGAGTTTGTGCTTCGCAACAAGGAGGTATTCTCTGAGCTGCCGGGACAAACATCTGGGGTAGAGCATGACATCATTACCCCGCCCGGTGAAAGGATGAAGTTAAAACCCTATCGGATCCCAGAGGCCCGACGGGAGGCAATACGGGAGGAAGTACAGAAAATGCTGAACTTAGGGGTGATAGAGGAGTCCCAAAGTGATTGGTCTAGTCCCATTGTGTTGGTGCCTAAACCGGATGGGAGCTGGCGATTTTGTAACGATTTTCGTCAGTTGAACAAAGTTACAAAATTTGACACCTACCCCATGCCACGTATAGATGAGTTGATCGACCGGCTGGGAACAGCCCGATACATGACGACTCTTGACCTCACAAAAGGGTATTGGCAAATCCCCCTGGCCAAATTGGCCAAAGAGAAAACCGCATTTGTAACCCCAGACGGGGCGTTCCAATATAAAAGAATGCCGTTCGGGTTACAGAATGCGCCGGCCACATTCCAGCGGAAAATGGACCAGATGCTGAGGCCCCATCGGAAGTATGCTGCGGCTTACCTGGATGACGTAATTGTCCATAGCACAGATTGGGCCTCACATCTGCCAAAAGTGCAAGCAGTCCTGGACTCTGTTCGGGAAGCGGGGTTTACGGCTAACCCCAAGAAGTGTACCATTGGGCAGGAGGAGGCCAAATATCTTGGGTACACCATTGGGAGGGGAGTAATAAAACCCCAACTCAACAAAGTCGAGGCCATCCAGAGTTGGCCACGCCCCAACAGCAAGAAGCAGGTACGAGCCTTTCTGGGAATCGCTGGGTATTATCGGCGATTCATTCCCCACTTTGCTTCTAAGGCTGTGCCCCTAACCAACCTAACGAAGGGGAAAGGGTCGGTCATGATTAAATGGACCCCCGAGGCTGAGGCAGCATTCCAATTCTTGAAACAAGCCTTATGTAGCCAGCCAGTGTTGTACTCACCCGACTTCTCTAAAGACTTTGTCGTACAAAGTGATGCGTCAGATGTGGGGTTAGGAGCAGTATTGTCCCAGGTCTGGAACGGGGAAGAGCACCCAGTCATTTACCTCAGCAGGAAGTTGAAGTCCCATGAGGTAAATTACGCCACCGTTGAAAAGGAGTGTTTAGCGGTGAAGTGGGCTCTAGATTCCCTTCGGTACTACCTGCTAGGTAGGCACTTTGACATGGTTACGGATCACGCTCCGTTAAAGTGGATGGCTCAAAACAAGGAAACAAATAGAAGAGTGAATAGGTGGTTCCTGGCCCTCCAGGAATTCAACTTCACAGTAAAGCATCGCCCTGGCGTTCAAATGGGGAATGTGGATGCTTTGTCTCGAGTACATGAATGCCTGATTGCTGGTGTTCCAACCCCGAGGTTAAAACAAGAGGGGGGGGTATGTGACAGCAGGAAGGTAAAGTCACCTGGTTGCATCCAGGGGGGTAGATATATTTCGCCCAGATTCAGGCTTTACGCCGACTTATACAACTAGGTGGAGAGTTGTATAAGCCCAGCTGAGGCTAGTGGGCTCATGGATGACTCATACCTCTAGGGAGAGTGTGGGGCGTCGTGCAGACAGGGAGTTGATGAGACCAGCTGAAGCTTGTCAGCTCGTTTAAGGCCTCTATAAAAACTCCCAGCTTCATTAGGTGTTTGCTCATGCCTGGACCCAGACCTGTGTGGACTGTCTAGGGAGAGTGAACCCCTGTGCAGTGAGACAAAGCCTGTGTGGCTATTTGCTTGGACATTTAAAACCAGGGACTTAGGGACTAGGACAGCACTAGGCTGATCCCAGTTGTTAGTTAGGAAACCTGTATGTTTAGTCAGAGGTCAAGTTGACCAGGATTTATTTTGTTTATGTTTCTTTTGGCTTTGCTGTGTTTTGTCACTGTAAATAGAAAATAAACCGCACCTTTTTTGATTTTGAAAACCACAACCTCCGTTTGCTGGTCCTGTTTTGTGTGGGGAGCCCATCCCGGGGGTCACACACACCCGCTGCCGAGCTAACCCCCTCACAGTGTGTATGGTTTCTCGTCAAGAAAAGCGACAAGAATCTCGACGAGAAAATAGAGATCCTGCTCTCTATTCTCTCGTCGAGATTCTCGTCGGCATGTTTCTCGACGAGAAAAGTGAGTGTGTGTACACTTACCTGTCCTCCCGGAAGCCCACGCATGTTCGAAATGAATTTGACGCATGCGCGGTAGCTTCCTAGGCATACGTAGGGTATACCAAGATGGCGGCGACGGCATCGAATGTGACGAGCGCATGCTCGTCGTAGTCAATGACGTCACCGCGTACGCTCCATTCAAAGAACCACGGGTTCTTTGAATCGAGCGTCTGTACAATCGGCCGGGACAAGTTTCTTGTCCAAGAATCTCGTCGAAAAAAACGACATGTTTTTTTCGACGAGAATCTCGGCCGTGTGTACGAGGCCTTCGACCCCTTTCATACTGGGTCATTTTGCAGGCACTATTGAGCTAAAAATAGCGCCTGCAAACTGACCTGAAACAGCCGCTGCTGTGTCTCCAGTGAGAAAGCCCAGAGCGCACCGCTAGCAGGACGGTAAAAAAAGTCCTGCTAGCAGCATCTTTGGAGCGGTGTGTATATCACTTCTCCACCGCTCCTGCCCATTGAAATTAATGGGGCACCGCAGCAAAACCCCTGGCCAAACGCCTCTGCAGAGGCGCTTTGCGGTGGTTTTTAACCCTTTCTCGTCCAAATAGCTTCGCGAAATTGACGGTAAAGTGCCGCTAAAAATAGCGGCGCTTTACCGCCAACGCCGCCCCAGTGTGAAAGGGACCTTAGTAAGCTCTGGTAACACAAGCTCTTGCCCAGCTGCCCGCACACCAGTTCTGACTTTGTAGGGCTGCTCTTCTGACTGCAGATCACTTGCCCAGCTAGGTCTGCCTCAGCAGGTGTGGCTTTTCTAAAGCCTGGTACACACTGTCAGAAAAAAAACTGACAGCTCCAGTCGGGAGCCGCTGTACTAAACATGCAATGTTAATCCATCGATCTCCCCCCGCTGAGCTATTGTGTTCAGAATGGGATTGGCTTTATATGATATTCAAGAGATAGAGATATGTGCAAATGTCCCATGTGGCTTTTATTCCATATTAATAATTGACAGTATGTTTTGATATGTGGGCTAGTTTGGTCCTTTATTTACTTTCTAAATCTGTTTCTTTGGGACATAAGTACATATGGTCAATTAATTAAAATGTTGGGACCCTACCCAATTGAGCCCATTAGTCCATTTGTATTGTAAGTCAGTGTTTCTCAACTCCAGTCCTCAAGGCGCCCCAACAGGTCACGTTTTCAGGATTTCCCTCAGATGAAACGGCTGTGGTAATTTCTAAGGCAGTGAAACTGATCAAATCGCCTGTGAAAAATAATGGAAAGCCTGAAAACATGACCTGTTGGGGTGCCCTAAGGACTGGAGTTGAGAAACACTGTTGTAAGTAGATTTCAAATGTGAGACTGACACACGATGCACCCAAGAAAAGTGGTGAAAGAAGGGTGTAGCTTCCACCTTTATACACATTGACGCTTACCGACTCCAAAACATCTCCTATTATGGAAGATCACACGTGCTTTTGACTGCATTTTATATTTCGACTAAATTGTAAGTGCAATACTATTTTTTATTTAATAAAACCATCAAAGATTTTATACTATGGAAGCTTTTATTTCTTTATGGGGACCAGCTGGCTATACATACCTTTTGAGGAATATTACTTGGAAAGACGCTGGGACCATTGCTTCGAACCTTAAAGGCCCGGGCTGGGTATTAAGTCAAAAGCACGTGTGATCTCCCGTAATAGGAGATCATTTGTAGTCGGTAAGCGGCAAGGTGTGTAAAGGTGGAAGCTACACCCTTCTCTCACCACTTTTCTTGGGTGCATCGTGTGTCATCGTGTGTCAGTCTCACATTTGAAATTTACTTACAATACAAATGGTCTAATTACAGTGTGACATAATGTGATGATCAATTCAGTTTTTGAATTATTAATTTTTTTGTCTGCACGGAGTCACTTTATATGCAACTTTAGCATAATCAAAGTCTTTGCACGGGTTCACTTTATATGAAAGTTCAGCGCAACTTAATATTGAAAGTATACCCTACATACCCCTGAATAAGAGGAGAAAGAAATCATTTTGAAACATGTTGGGTGTACCACTGATTGGGAATTTGTGTGAACCATTAAGCACCATATGATAATATGCTATCCGCTAACTGGGACTTTTGGATATTTTTTTGATATGCCGTACTGTACAGATACTGTATATGCAATATACTAGCCAATATGATTTTACATTTTTTTTTAATCTACCGGTATTTTATAATAACGTTATGTTATATTTGTATTTTAAATGTGTGTGCAAGTGTCTGAAAATGTCCCATGGGAAAATGCAAAGTTTGTTGGATTTCAAAATGGGGATGCTGTGTGAAGGTTTGGTTATTATACCATTATCATTATAGTATCTGTAGATAGACCTACTGGAAAAACGTATCTTTTCTATGGAGTATATGCAAGGTCATCAGTCCAGAAAGTGGGTTATGTAATGTGGTCATCATTCCTCATTCGCCAGTACACAGTTCTTTTAAGTACACAAGCAAACAGCTAAATACACACTATAGCATACAAAGTTACCATTTTGGCTGCTAAAGGATTTATAGTTCTGTAGAGACATTCTTATGATGTACACACCTCAGTCACACGGCACAAAAAGGCATGTGGCTGAATTTCTTCCTGGTTTAGCATTGCAGCTTCCTACATCACTTCTTCTCCTGCTCATTAGGCAATATATCTGTTTCACCACTTCTGAGGATGGAGTAGGGAGGTGGTTAAGTCCTCCCTGGAAAAACTACCTGTAGATTCTGTGTGGCAGAAAAGAAAGGCCCGGAGCAAAAAGACAGAATGCCATAGGCGGAGGGCTGGCATGACTGAGTGAACAGGGTATGAGATGTAAGGGGATTAATGATTGGATAAAGGAAATATGGAGGGGAGGGGAAAAGGCCAGATAAAAGGGAGACCCCGCCCCCCTAAGACAACACAGCGTGGGGGAAAGTTCCCACCCACCCTCCCTATTGTTGAGTTGTTGGAATGTTTAATTTTATTTGTTGGGCGAAGAATGGGTTCTGTTTTGTTTCTTTCATTACAGGTGAACGGATTGTCGTGGCAGTGGCGGGTGTTTTGGTCTTTGCGGGAGAATGAAGTACCTCAAAAAGCAAGTGGTCAGGACCTATCGTGGTATGGGTTCTGAGGGTGTATTCCAGCTAACAGGGGTTTAGCTGGAAGAGTTTGATATTGGGGGCACTGCGGTCAGTGGTCGTCTCTGAGCAGCTGGTCGGCTTGAGGCCTATGACCATTTAAGGTACCGCAGTGTCACATTGGTTGTTATTCATATGATTAAGATTGATATGATTAATATTATTATGATTAATATGATTATGGTAATTTTGAGGTTCCTGCAAAGACCAACACCAGGAGGCAATATTCTGAGAACATGGGTTCTGATTATGTTCTGATTATGTTTTGATGGTTTGATGTTTTGATAACTGATGTAACAGTTATAATAAAGGAGGCTGCTACGGCCATGTTTTACTCCAAACTAAAAGGTGTGGTCTCATTGATTAAGTATAAGTAAGTAGCGGCCTCACCTCTCTCCCTTTCTTTATCGGTTATATGGCTGTTGTCTAGGGGTACCTGGGAGAGAGAGGTAAACACACCACGGCCCATGCCCTCCGTAACTGGGAGGTGAAGGCCAGAGATTGGGCTTTTGTGTTGGTGTCCTAGAGTCAAGTCCAGTCCTTCGTCCCTGACTCCTTTGCTTTAGTAACCCAAGTTCCACACAGTGAATAGGTACAACTCTGTTTTATTGTTTGGCAAGAAGAATAAAACTATCTTTCTCCTTTGGAAAATGGGGACAGATCAATGCACAATCCTTTCCCTTCTTGCTGCTGCCCACTGTGCTGTCACCAGTGGGGAATAGTCACTGCCACTGACTGGGTAATATAGAACGTGAATTACCTTCGCTCACTTTGCCCCTGTCGGAGGAAGAAATACGTCCAAGGGAGAAGTGGAGGCCTCTCCGTCACCAGCGATGCTGCGCCGGGCTCTTCAGAGAAGTTACTGCGCACCAGTCCTCACAAACTCAGACACGGACACCCAAGGGGTTAGGGCCCCCTCGGATTCCTCCACCCTCGCGGAACTCAGTCGAAGGTACTGAGCCCCAGGCATCCGCCATAGTACCTCACCGCAGGCTAAAGGTGCCTGAGATGGACTCCATCCCTGCTCCAGCTAGGCCAAGGGCGCCTAGGCCTCGAACACTGGAACGCCAGCACCCAAGCTGAAGGTGCCTGAATGCGGCCGCGTCCTCTGACTCTCTCCTCCCTAAACAGGGCGTCCGCCCCTTTTATGACCTCTCCCTTTGCGCCACAGCGGGTTCCCCGCCCCGCTGTACCAGCTCCAGGGGAGGACAAAAAGGCACGGTTGGCAGTGTGAGTTCAACTCCGGCCCCAGGCAACAGCGCCACCCAGGGGCCCCAAGGAACTTCACACCACCAGAGTCCTCACATAATTCAAATACCCGCTACATAATGTACGGGGTAGAACGTGGTTGGCAGACCAGGAATACATCTGTTAGTTATACAATAGTCATGTGCAAATTACAAGTAGTTGAATTAAATGACAAATGCTTTGACAGGTAAAACAGTAACCATATATGTTTGTAATTATCTGTTTGCTTGGAGTGCCACTTGAATACCCATACTTTGGAGATTGGACACAGGGGTTAGCACACATATTCTGCAGACTGGCCTCTGAAGTATTAATACATATACTTTGGAGACCAACCACTAAGGGATTTACACACATACTTTGGAGACTGGCCAGTGGGGGCTAACACACATACTCTAGAGCAGTGGTCATCAACCCTGTCCTCAGGGCCCACTAACAGGCCAGGTTTCCAAGATAACTGAAATACATGACAGGAGATATCATTTTCTGCCCAGTGATTGCAGTATTCTAGTCTGCATCTCCCCAAGGTAATACATAAAACCTGGCCTGTTAGGCCGGGTTCACACTGGGGCGACAAACGCTCCAACATTGAGAGCTCATGTCGCATGACGTGTGAAAATGAATGTTTCCCTATGGGAGCCGTCTTAACTGGTCCGACACATGTCGGTCCGACTTTGAAAATGCTCCCTGTACTACTTTGGTCCGACTTTGATCCGACTACAGCCCATTGACTATCATTGAAGTCGGATCAAAGTCGGACTGCAGTCTTGCATGATCCGACTTTGGCATGCGACTTGTGTTCTGCTGCTCTTGAGGGGGAACTCCACGCCAAATTTTAAATAAAAAACCGGCATGGGTTCCCCCTCCAAGAGCATACCAGGCCCTTCGGTCTGGTATGGATTTTAAGGGGAACCCCTACGCCGAAAAACCGGTGTGGGGGTCCCCCCAAGATCCAAACCAGACCCTTATCCGAGCACTCAACCGGGCAGGCTGCAGGGGAAGAGGGGGGACGAGAGAGCGGCCCCCCTCCCTCCTGAACCGTACCAGGCCGCATGCCCTCAACATGGGGGGTTTGGTGCTTTGGGGCAGGGGGGGCGACCTGCGGACCCCCCACCCCAAAGCACCCTG
Organism: Rana muscosa; assembly: GCA_029206835.1. NCBI lineage: Eukaryota > Metazoa > Chordata > Amphibia > Anura > Ranidae > Rana > Rana muscosa. Next base: position 217,273,683 of record CM055120.1, on the reverse strand, counting down.
TCCCCATGTTGATGGGGACAAGGGCCTCTCCCGACAACCCTGGCCGTTGGTTGTCGGGGTCTGCGGGCGGGGGGCTTATCGGAATCCGGGAGCACTCCTTTAATAAGGGGGCCCCCAGATCCCGGCCCCCCACCCTATGTGAATGAGTATGGGGTACATCGTACCCCTACCCCTTCACCTGGTGGAAAAAATGTCAATAAAAACACACACACAGCTTTTTAAAGTAATTTATTGCACAGCTCTGGGGGTCTTCTTCCGACTTCAGGGGTCTCCGCGCTCTCCGGTTCTTTCTTGCTTCTGCCGGGCCTCCGCTATCTTCTTCCAGCTCTTTTGCTGGCGGGGCCCGGTCTTCTCCGTCGCCTTCTTCTTCTCCTCTTCGATGTTGACACGTCGCTTCCTCCCGCTGTAATACTGGCTGTGCGGTGTGCTCCGATTTATATAGGTCTCTTATGACGTCAGTCACATGCCCTGGGTGGCCACATGCTCCCATGACGCAACAGTCACATGCTCCGGGGCTTGTGACTGTGACGTCATGAGAGGCCTATATAAATTGGAGCGCACCGCACAGCCAGCATTACAACGGGAGGAAGCGACTTGTCAACATCGAAGAGGAGAAGAGGGAAGAAGGCGACGGAGAAGACCGGGCCCCGCTAGCAAAAGAGCTGGAAGAAGATAGCGGAGGCCTGGCAGAAGGAAGAAAGAACCGGAGAGCACAGAGACCCCTGAAGTTGGAAGAAGACCCCCGGAGCTGTGCAATAAATTACTTTAAAAAGCTGTGTGTAGTGTTTTTATTGACATTTTATTCCACCAGGTGAATGGGTAGGGGTACGATGTACCCCATACTCATTCACATAGGGTGGGGGGCCGGGATCTGGGGGCCCCCTTATTAAAGGAGTGCTCCCGGATTCCGATAAGCCCCCCGCCCGCAGACCCTGACAACCAACGGCCAGGGTTGTCGGGAAGAGGCCCTTGTCCCCATCAACATGGGGACAGGGTGCTTTGGGGTGGGGGGTCCGCAGGTCGCCCCCCCTGCCCCAAAGCACCAAACCCCCCATGTTGAGGGCATGCGGCCTGGTACAGTTCAGGAGGGGGGGCGCTATCTCGTCCCCCCCTCTTCCCCTGCGACCTGCCAGGTTGTGTGCTCAGATAAGGGTCTGGTTTGGATTTTGGGGGGACCCCCACGCCGTTTTTTCGGCGTAGGGGTTCTCCTTAAAATCCATACCAGACCGAAGGCCCTGGCTTGCTCCTGGAGGGGTAACCCATGCCGGTTTTTTATTTAAAATTTGCCGTGGAGTTCCCGCTCAGGATTCATACCAAACACAGGGCCTGGTATTGGTCGGGATCCAAGTCGGATCCCCGTTCATTGAAAGTCGGACATATGTCAGCTTCATGTCGCAGGGCAAAGTCGGATCCAAAGTAGGACGGCTGTCGTGTCGCACAAATGTGAACCCGGCCTTAGTGGGCCCTGAGGCCCTGAGGACAGGGTTGATGACCACTGCTCTAGAGAGTGGCAACTGAGGATTTAAAGTGTATCTAAACCCAAACACAAAAATGTCATATTTTGCGTCTTACCAGTTGATAGATGTGGCGGCTGTATTATTTTTCCTTTATTTTTACCTAGACATTCTGCCATTAACACTGTTCCAGTCCTAGAATAACAAGAATCATTTGTTTGCATAAGGTCTAGAAATGAGCAAACTGGGCCAATTATCCTAAGCTGATTGGAACAATTAAGCAAGATATTCATCATATCTCTACGTTTGAACTATCGTGGGTGGGGAGGGTTACAGCGCTGAAAATGATTGTGTTACCAAAGATAATCTATCATTTTAGAACAATCCCAATAGCAGTACCTGAGAGATTCTTCACTGAGGTAGATAAGCTATTTAGGCAATTTGTTTGGGGGGGAAAAATGGCAAGGATCTCATATCCTGCATTGGGGAGGCACAAAAATAATGGTGGTTTAAACTTTCCCAACCTTAGACACTACTGCTACGCAGCTCGCCTTGACCAGACTAAAACGTGGTTTGACCTGACCACGGATAAACTGTGGGTTCAGGTCGAGAGGAGTGTGGTGGGTAACAAACCGTTGCCTGCTTTGCTGTTGTCGAGCTTGACCCATGTGACTCTTCATTACAGAACTTGTCTATCTATAGAAGCAACTTTGTTAGCATGGAAGAAATTACACACTACAATACCCCCGGAGTTACTAGAATGTTGCAGAGATTTCCCTCTGCAACTCTATGATTATTTTATTCCTGACTTGGATATTAAATCATGGGTGAGTAAAGGTATTCTAACCTATAAGGAGCTATTAGCTAGACAACATGACCCAGCTTCGTTTTCTCTATGACAACTTACCCATTTCCATGATAAAAACCCGGACATTTCATATAGCGTTCATAGAGAGACGTGGACATACTTGGAGTCTTGTGGCGACGGGCCTAAAGGCCTGTTTAAATTTTACTCCAAACTGCAATATGGGGGAGCTTTTAGGAAAACCTCTAACATGATAAACTGGGAGAATGACCTGGGGACTCCCTTCTCACAGGGAGAGTGGCAAAATGCTATACAATTGTATTTTCGTTACTCCCACTGTGCGAACCACTGGGAACTGATATTGAAGGTAATATATAGGTCCTATTTGACACCTGTGAGGTTGGCACAAATATATTCCAACTCCTCACCTAATTGCTGGAGAGAGTGCGGAGAAAGGGGAGGTAAAATGCACATATTGTGGACTTGTAAGACTGTGAGGAGCTTTTGGAAATCAGTGTTCTTGCTAATTACCAAAATTACAGGTCTGATTATTTTACCGTCTCCACAGATGGCTTTATTGAGCATAGGCATACACCTGGTGCCTAAAATCTTCAGACCAGTGATTACGCACATTCTGATAGCGGCAAAATTAACGATTACTGCTAAATGGAAATCCTTAAATGCCCCTAATGTTTCTCAAGTCATCCAGAGTTAAACATGTTTATGAAAGATATTTTGCTGTCGGGAATCATACTCTAACTAGGTTTCAACCTTGTTGGGAAGCTTGGATAGCGACTTATCCTAGTGAATAAGTGGCCATTGCAGCCCTGTTCGGTACATGTTGTTTTTGGTTATTGTTTTGCTTTCTTTCATGTTATTTGATTTTATGTTATGTGGTAGTGAGTTGTTCAACCGAATTAATGATATACAACATTGCTCTACAATTTAGTTGGCAATCCAATTTAGGGTACGGCTCTGCACTCTGGGGACAGTTAGTCCCCATTCAGGGTGTCTGGAGTGCGGAGGCGGTACAGTAGCTAACAACTAGGTTCATGACTACAACCAACTAATGTATCATTATAACAGTTTTGTGTGTATTTACCTATATACACCTTTGCATTCTCAGTTACAATTCACTGTCTCTTATGTTTTGCTGTAAATGTATGTGTTTCTTTTTCATGACAAAAACTTAATAAAAAATAATTGAAAAGAAATGAGCAAACTGGGCCACAATCCTCCTCTTGAAGTCTATAGGAGGTGAATCTAGTAAGTTATTCTGGCCTTTTTCAAGAATAATGTGCAACCTTCAATAAAAATGGTGTGGGACACTGTCATTAGGGGCATGTACCAAAGCAAAATGGAAAAAAAAAAAAAACATTCAATGGGGAGTGCGTCTTTTCATGCAGCTTTAACAAAACTGACAATGCACTGGAGACTGGTCACTCAGGATTAATACACATAATGTGGAAAGTAATTACTAAGGGCTTAATGCACATTGTATTGAAACTAGCCACTAATAAATTCATGAATATATGCTGTAGACTTGTCACTGACGGTAAATGCACATACTATACGATGCTGGTGTATGAGGTGTGTGTCAGGGGCATGGTGCAGGGGAACAGGGCAGCCATCAGAAATTTTTGGGCCCCTTACACAGCTTTAGGCCTGGGCCCCCCGGGGCCTGACCACCAACATTCCCCAGGGCCCACCCACTCCCCAATTTATCCCCTTTCACGCCCAGCATCACCCATCCCTCCACACAATGCATCCCCCATCCATGCCCAGCATCACCCATCCCTCTCCACAATGTATCCTCATTCACACCCAGCATCACCCATCCCTCTCCACAATGTATCTCCCATCCACGCCCAGCATCACCCATCCCACTCCACAATGTATCTTCATCCACACCCAGCATCACCCATCCCTCTCCACAATGTATCCCCCATCCACGCCCAGCATCACCCATCCCTCTCCACAATGTATCCCCCATCCACACCCAGCATCACCCTTCCCTCTACACAATGTATACCCATCCCTGCCCAGCCTCACCCATCCCTCTCCAGAATGCTGGGCGTGGATGGGGATACATTGTGGAGACTGTAGGGATGGATGGTGCTGAGCGTGGGTGGGGATACATTGTGGAGACTGGAGGGATGGATGGTGCTGGGCGTGGGTGGGGATACATTGTGGAGACTGGAGGGATGGATCGTGCTGGGCGTGGGTGGGGATGCAATGTGGAGACTGGAGGGATGGATGGTGCTGGGCGTGGGCGGGGATGAAATGTGGAGACTGGAAGGATAGATGGTGCTGGGTGTGGGTGGGGATGCAATGTGGAGACTGGAGGGATGAATGGTGCTGGGCGGGGATGCAATGTGGAGACTGGAGGGATGGATGGTGCTGGGTGGGGATGAAGATGATTGAGCTGCATTGTGAAAATAGATGAGGAGGACTCTGTGTGGGGATGAGAGTTACATTGTGAAGAGGCTTTACACAATGTAACTCTCATCTGCACCCAGAGTCATCATCATCCATTTTCACAATGCAGCTCAATGCCAGCTTGTCAGCATCAACCAGGTGTCCCATCCAAGGAGATCAAATAAAGTCCAAATCTACAGGCAGCACAGGGGGCGCAGCAGCACACATTACATTTTTTTTTTACTTACCCTCCATGCTGCTTTCTAGTATCTAGCTTCCTGCATCTGCTAGGGCTGGGTCAATGTTCACCGTCGACGAGCTGACCACCCCCCCTGCCCGGGTCCTGGCCAATCACATTGCAAGGCAACCTAGCAGCAGCCAGCAGGCTGCGCCTCAGCAGGGAATCAAGAGGAGCCAGGGGGATGCTCAGGCTTGTTTTCCTTCCAGTCAGTTGGGGGGGGTGCTAGTGCTCCTCTATAGCACCCGGGTGCCGCGCAGGCTATCGGGGGCACAGGTGAAGAGTTAATTTCAGGTACTGCTGATAGAGGGAGAGGGAAGAGTCCTCTGGTCTGCCAGGCCCCTAGGGACGCTCAGGCCCCTTACATCGGTACTGCCTGTACCCCCCTGATGGCGGCCCTGCAGGGGAAGACCCATGTTCTGTGGGTGGGATTTTGCTGGTAGGTCATACTCTGTTCAGCTAAATTAAGCAATGACACAGAATTCACCATTAAGAAAACAAAACTGACAATCCAGATTTATCACTACTTAGGATGCCGTGACAATTAAAAGTTATTGAATCCACAATGGAAAGAATAGCTCATAAGTTGTTGAATCACTATTTAGAAATGTTTATGGGTGAATTAATCATATATGTGTATACAGATGGTATGTATTGGTGACGTTAATAAATTTCCATTAAAAGAACACGTGATTTTGCTTTTGTTAGACATGCTTTATCAGTTCCAGCTTAGTAGTACTGCACACAAAGGGTATTTTTCACTATTGTTCTCTCTTGGATAATATATGTGGGTAAAATCTGATCTAAATGAACACAAGATTGCCAGGCAGGGAGTTTAGAGGGCAGATAGTTGTCTGAAGATGTCTTTCAGCCATCTAAACATTTAGACCAGCTGCAAGCATAAGCCTGAAATGTAGTATGTGCAAGAAAGAAAGGTTCTGTCATTGGACCTCTACTATTCTCGATCTACATGTCCTCCCTGGGTCAGCTGATAGCCTTCCGTGGCTTCTGCTACCATTTATATGCCAATGACACCCAAATCTATCTCTCTGCCCCTCAGTTCACCCCAACAGTCTCCTCACGCATCCCTGATTTACTAACAGACATATCAGCCTGGATGTCACACCACTTCCTCAAACCTTCCTCATCCCTGAATCTATCTAAAACCGAGCTCTTAATATTGCCTCCCCCACGTGCCCCTTCCCCTGACTTCTCTGTCAAGATCAATGGCACATCTATCTATCCAGGGTGCTAGGGGTAACCATAGACTCTGAACTATCCTTTCAGGCCCACATCCAATCCCTGTCCAAATTAGACATGTGCATTTGTTTTCGTCCGAATGCATTTTCGTCCGAATTTCGGGTATTTTCTTTATCGTTTTAACAAACTAAAACAAACGTGCAGAATCCGAAATCCGAAAGATCCGACATAAAAAAATGCTTTATTTTCATTTTTTTTGCTACAACAGTTTGATATAGATAGAAGATTCGACATGACGCTGGCAATAGCAATCTGTGTCTATCAAACCTGTGGTCGAATGTGCCTAACCGTAACTCTATTAGTCCAAGATTATTCTACATAGAGAGGAAAGATTCGACAGAGAGAAAAGATTAGACATTATAGAGACAGTAAGGCAGGAATAACAAGGATGTATTTCTGGAGAGCCACATTCTGAACAATAGTTGCCTCTATTAAAATTCGGACAGCACTGACTAAACACTAGATATAGTGTTAAACGCGTCAGCTATGACTAAACACTAGATATAGTGTGAAACACGTCAGGTGTCCAAGTTTTTGTTTGCTGTGGCTTGTAGTGCTGTCCGAATTTTAATAAAGGCAACTATTGTTCAGAGTGCAGCTGTCCAGAAATACATCCTTGTTATTCCTGCCTTGCTGATTGCATTGTATGCACCTGAGATCTCTGTAAGGCGAATTACCACCAAGGTTCCTACCTGGAGCTGCTACCTTCCTTTCCCCTATTATAGAGACAGTGTTGGGGTAGACAATTCAACATGAACGACGAAGATTCGATGAAGCAGCGAAAAACATACAGATGTTGAATCTGTCATTGAAGGCTTATGATGTCTGTCGAAAGTTCTAAGAAGATTCGACAAGCAGCTAAACTGTACGACGCCGCAATCGTACATTTCAGGTCAAATGCTCGGCCCATAGGCTATAGAAGAATTTGAATGTTTGTTGACTAGTAATAATAATTTATAAATATAATTACTACTAGTGTCATACAACATTAGAATTCTTCTATAGCTTGTAGGCGGACCATTAGACCGGAAATGTACGATTGCGTCGTCGTACAGTTTAGCTGCTCCGTCAAATTTCCTTAGAACATTCGACGGACACTATAAGCCTTTAATGACAGATTCGACCTTAATTAATTCGGATTTTCGGACGAATGCATTTTTTAACAAAACAAAATAAATAAAAACGAATTTCGGGAGTAACTAAATAAATTTATTTTTCGGACGCAAACGAAATTCCGAAACAAAATATTTCAGTGTGCACATGTCTAGTCCAAATAATGCTGCCTTAACCCTTCACAACTTTTCTAGAATACGCCCCTTTTTAACTAATGACACCACCAAGCTTCTAATCCACTCCCTGGTTATCTCTCACCTCGACTAGTGCACCTCCCTCCTCATTGGATTACCTTTACATCGATTATCCCCCCTTCAGTCCATAATAAATGCCGCTGCAAGACTCCACCTTACCAACCATTCAGTGTCCTCCACCCCTCTCTGCCAATACCTCCACTGGCTTCCACTCACCCAACAAATAAAATTCAAAGCACTAACAATAATTTACAAAGCCCTCCGCAACTCTGCCCCCAGCTACATCAGTAACCTAGTCTCAAAATATCAACCAAGTCGCTCTCTTCGGTCTTCCCAAGACCTCCTGCTCTCTAGCTCCCTTGTCACCTCCTCCCATGCTTGCCTCCAGAATTTCTCCAGAGCTTCTCCCATCCTCCGGAACTCCCTGAAAACCCTTCTCTTTAAAGAAGCCTATCCTGTTCCTAACTAATACACTGTTTTACTTTCTCCATCAGCTCATCCCTCAGGCTGGGTTCACACTAGTGCGACACGACATCTGTCCTACTTTGGATCCGACTTTGCCCTGCGACATGAAGCCGACATATGTCCGACTTTCAATGAACGGGGATCCGACTTGGATCCCCGCCAATAGCAGGCACTGTGTTTGGTATGAATCTTGAGGGGGAACTCCAGGCCAAATTTTAAATAAAAAACCGGCATGGGTTCCCCCTCCAGGAGCATACCAGGCCCTTGGGTCTGGTCTGGATTTGAAGGGGCGCCCCTACGCCGAAAAACGGTGTGGGGGTCCCCCCACAATCCAAACCAGACCCTTATCCGAGCACGCAACCTGGCAGGCCGCAGGGGAAAAGGGGGGGGATGAGAGAGCGGCCACCCCTCCCTCCTGAACCGTACCAGGCCGCATGCCCTCAACATGGGGGGTTTGGTGCTCTGGGGTAGGGGGGCGACCTGCGGCCCCCCCACCCCAGAGCACCCTGCCCCCATGTTGATGAGGACAGGGCCTCTTCCCGACAACCCTGGCCGTTGGTTGTCGGGGTCTGCGGGCGGGGGGCTTATCGGAATCCGGGAGCCCCCTTTAATAAGGGGGCCCCCAGATCCCAGCCCCCCACCCTATGTGAATGAGTATGGAGTACATTGTACCCCTACCCATTCACCTGGTGGAAAAAAAATTACAATAAAAAAACCACACAGATTTTTTAAGTATTTTATTGCACAGCTCCGGGGGTCTTCTTCCGACTTCGGGGGTCTCCGGTTCTTCTCCCGCTCTCCGGTTCTTTCTTCCGCCGGGCCTCCGCTAACTTCTTTTTAGCTCTTTTGCTAACGGAGGCCCGGACTTCTCCGTCTTCTCGTCCGGCTCTCCGTTGTCCTTCTGCCGGCCCCTCCACTAACTTCTTGGTAGCTCTTTTGCTAGTGGAGGGGCCGGTCTTCCGGTCGCCGTCAGCGTCTTCTTCCCTCTTCTCCTCCTCGATGTTGATGCGTCGCTTCCTCCCGCTGTAATACTGGCTCTCCGCTCCGCTCCGCATTAATATAGGCTTCTCATGACGTCACAGTCACATGTTCCAGGGCACATGGCCCCGGAGCATGTGACTGTGACGTCATGGGAACATGTGACTGTGACGTCATGAGAAGCCTATATTAATGCGGAGCGGAGCGGAGAGCCAGTATTACAGCGGGAGGAAGCGACGCGTCAACATCGAGGAGGAGAAGAGGGAAGAAGACGCCGACAGCGACCGGAAGACCGGCCCCTCCACTAGCGAAAGAGCTACCAAGAAGTTAGTGGAGGGGCCGGCAGAAGGACAACGGAGAGCCGGACGAGAAGACGGAGAAGTCCGGGCCTCCGTTAGCAAAAGAGCTAAAAAGAAGTTAGCGGAGGCCCGGCGGAAGAAAGAACCGGAGAGTGGGAGAAGAACCGGAGACCCCCGAAGTCGGAAGAAGACCCCCGTAGCTGTGCAATAAAATACTTTAAAAATCTGTGTGGTTTTTTTATTGTCATTTTTTTTCCACCAGGTGAATGGGTAGGGGTACGTTGTAATCCATACTCATTCACATAGGGTGGGGGGCCGGGATCCGGGGGCCCCCTTATTAAAGGGGGCTCCCGGATTCCGATAAGCCCCCCGCCCGCAGACCCCGACAACCAACGGCCAGGGTTGTCGGGAAGAGGCCCTGTCCTCATCAACATGGGGGCAGGGTGCTCTGGGGTGGGGGGGCCACAGGTCGCCCCCTGCCCCAGAGCACCAAACCCCCCATGTTGAGGGCATGCGGCCTGGTACGGTTCAGGAGGGAGGGGTGGCCGCTCTCTCGTCCCCCCCCTTTTCCCCTGCGGCCTGCCAGGTTGCGTGCTCGGATAAGGGTCTGGTTTGGATTGTGGGGGGACCCCCACGCCGGTTTTTCGGCGTAGGGGGTTCTCCTTCAAATCCAGACCCAAGGGCTTGGTATGCCTCTGGAGGGGGAACTCATGCCGGTTTTTAATTTAAAATTTGGCGTGGAGTTCCCCCTCAAGAGCAGTACAGCACAAGTCGCATGCCAAAGTCGGATCATGCAAGACTGCGGTACGACTTTGATCCGACTTCAATGATAGTCAATGGGCTGAAGTCGGATCAAAGTCGGACGGAAGTAGTACAGGGAGCATTTTCAAAGTCGGACCGACATGTGTCGGACCAGTTAAGACGGCTCCCATAGGGAAACATTGATTTTCACACGTCATGCGACATGAGCTCCCAATGTCGGAGCGTTTGTCGCCCCAGTGTGAACCAGGCCTTACAGCTATTACCTTTTGTATCAATTGACCCTCCCTTTTAGATTGCAAGCTCTAATGAGCAGGGCCCTCTGATTCCTCTTGTACCAAATTGTAATGTAACTGTTGCGCCTGCCTTCATTATGTTAAGTGTTGCGCAAACTGTTGGCACTATTTAAATCCTGTATAATAATAAAATAAAAAAATCAAGTGTAAGCTAATGGATGAGCAAGGAGAAAAAAGAAAAAAGAAAAACAAAAGAAAAAAATTGTAGTCAACAACATTTTTTACCTCTCACCTCAAATCACTTACCCAGTGGTGTCTTCATGTATCTATATACAAACAGACTTCATGTATCTATAATCATGAAATAGTCACCTGATCTAGACAACACCACAAGAATTTGTCAGTTATCATCTCATGTCTATCAGCATCCCAGCTGAGCTTATTCTGGAAATCATCATGTATTTTCTCATGCACAGATTAAAAGACCACAAGAGAGAATGTTTTAAAATCTTTATAAGAAATACAAAAATCAATTATTGGGATTTGCTTGTAGATTAGTGGCCCATCTGTAATGATTTTATCTGGTTATCTTCTGCGTGTCCTTACATTCATTAGGAAGTTGTAGGCTGCTTACCGTACACCTGTCCAAATTTTCATGGATCTCTGTTTGCCTTTAAGTCCCCCCCCCAGCACTCTTTCTTGTGTCATGGCATTGGGCCCACATGCTACATACTGTATGTGCTCAGAAATATCAGAATGCTCATCGATAGAACTATGGGGGTTATTTACTAAAGGAAAATCCACTTTGCACTACAAGTGCAAAGTGCACTTGAAATTGCACAGAAAGTGCACTTGGAAATGCAGTCGCTGTAGATCCGAGGGGGATATGCAAGGGAAATAAAAAACAGCATTTTAGCTTTGCACATGATTGGATGATAAAATCAGCAGAGCTTCCCCTCATTTCAGATGTACCCCTCAGATTTACAGTGACAGCACTTCCAAGTGCACTTTTCACTTGTAGTTTGCACTTGTAGTGCAAAGTGGATTTGCCTTTCGTAAATAACCCCCCTTGTGTCTATAAAGTATATTTAGAAATAGGTAAACTTTTGTGTGCATTTTTTTGTCCAGTTTACTCATTCTTCATTGCTGATCCTAACCATTCTGACTTTTAAAATACTCCATTTGGAACGAACATCCTGCACATATCAGAAAATTTTCTATTTAATACGTTTCTATTTAGTACGTTTTAATTAGGTTATCTGCAAGTAAAACAGTACAGAGATAAGAATTCTATCACATGCATGTTATCGGGTTGCAGGTAAATGCTTTAATTGCAAATGGCAAAATCCCCCCGCCCCAAAAAAATAAGGTTTGAAGTTAGCCAATATAAATCAGTGTGCCCATGACAGCCAACATCCAGGCAGAAGACATTATGCATTAAACTAATGTGGTACTGGATACAGACAATCCTGGGGTTACAAACAAAATTGGTTCTGTAGGATTGTTCTCAAGTTGAATTTGTATGTAAGTTGTAACGGGTAAATTTTTAAGGCGTAACTCCAGCCACAAAATTATTTTTAATTTGGATATCATTGGGAAGGGTTAACTGGCCATGCAGTGATGTGGGATTGCTGACAGGTCCACCAGACAGTAGATGGCAGTATGCAGTGAGCAGCAAGATGGCTGCCTGGCGGTTTCTGGGACCAGCATAATGTCCCGCTGCCTATGTTTCTAAGTATGGGTCGTATGCAAGTCGGATGTTTGTAACTTAGGGACTGCCTGTATAACCAAAACAATCAAAGAAACAGAAGAGAGGAAGGAGTGAAGAAACATCTTCTATTTTAATGTTTCACTAGTTCATTAAAATATTTTAGCTGTTGCAGGAAAATGGTTCCCTAATCCCTATGACTGTTTAGTGCTAAAGGCACTTTATTGAAAGCAGTGGATACTACTGCTTTAAAAAAGTGAATCTGGTACAAAAACTGCAAAACGATTAAAGAACTGTGAATTTTGAAAGTAGGGAACTGCAAGAGAAATGGCAAATGCAATCCATATTTCTGTTTTACAGAAACATGCATAATTATATATAAACATACACTTTTTAATGTGTTTTCTGGCCACCTTTCAGAATTGTTGACACAATGCTCACCAGTACCAGACAGTGGGTCAAATACCTCAGTAATACCCGTGGCACATGATATTACGTTACCATCCTTGCTTTGTTCAGGGGAAAAAGACAGTCACAAGAAGTGTTGCCCCTATGCTGGAACTAAAACGACAAGTGAGCCAAGCAATCAAAAAAGTCAAACAGCTGAAGAAAACACAGAACTTATTGTAAGTCTTTGCCAATAAAATTCTAGTAGCATAAATTTATTGGAACTGGTGCATTTGAGCTACCACCTCATGTGCATTGCCTGGTCAGTCTCAAGAACACAGCACTCAGCCAGAGAAGTCTTCACAAATTTCCATGTATAATCCATACAAAAAGGCAGAAAGGCTGGTGCCATGGAAGTCAGCTAAAACATTGTTTTATTATTGAAGGTAAATAACAGTCAAAAAATACAATGCAGGCTGAAGGGAGGTGTAGAATTGGCGCTAATTACAATTCATGGACTTCCTTGCTCTAAAGTGCAAGTGAATAATTTAAATATAAATAGATACATAAATACCCCTATATTATACTAGTGTCATTGGTGCCATAGTGTAACTCCTAAATACTTCACTGATATATATGAATACGTGATAAATATAGATTGATGCGGATATAAATAATGATGAGCATAAAATAATATATATATAAAAAATAAAATAATAAAATTAATAAAATATTGTGAACAATTAAAGGTGATAACAGTGTAAAAAAATACAACGCGTTTCGGCCATCAGGCCTAATCATGGCTAACAAATAAGTGACACAAAACAGCCTAAAGGGGTTGTAATCCTATGCATTAAGGTGAAAAAAGTTCTGGCAGTGACCAGCCCCCAAGCCCCCCCCCCTGTTTTACTTACCTAAGCCCCTTCATTCACTCGGCGGAGACGCGCTCTCCCTCTCTGCACGGGGTCCCAGCTCTTGATTGGATAGATTGATAGCAGCGCAGCCACTGGTTCCCGCTGCTGTCAATCAAATCCAATGATGCGGGCGCCGGGGGGGGGCGGGGCCGAGTCTGGCATTCTTGTCTAAAGACGCTGAATGCTGGACTCGGGGAAAAAAGGGGTGGCGGCAAATATCAAAACATGCAAAAAAGATCACTATAAGTATACAATTGTATCAATGTATATAAAAGTATGTATCACAAAAATAAAAAGGAACAGCACGAAATATACTGAAGAAGTATAGTGAAAAAGTATACTGAAAGCGTATATATACCTCCAAATTGAACTTGTGTCATGGACTGTCATTATTATTTCTATTACCAGTCATGTATTGAATTATTTGTGTTTGCTATTCATATATACTTTTTTTGTTTTTTGCATAATTGAACACTTGATATATATTATATCAAGTGTTCAATTATGCAAAAAACAAAAAAAAAAGTGTCCCTTTTTGCAAGCATCAATTTATTCACTTCATATCAAGCCCTATACTGTACAGCTTTACATATCCACCCTTAAAGGGTAACTGTAAACTTGGTAAAATTATCCTTTAAATATTGCCTCACCCCACCCCCACGCCGCCCCTAGTGCAGCTGACCTGGTCTAAAACTTATCTTGGCTCCTGTTCCAGCTCTCTTCACTGTGCTGCCAAACTTCCAAATTCCTGCTTCAATCGGAGCAGTGTTTATGAATGACACCAGTTTAACACCAGTTCCAGTGCTGTTCTTTTGCCCCCCCCCCTTTCTGCTGTGCCACTCATAAAGCACAGCACAAATGTCATCACTACTTTGTTGAGGGCACAGCAGAGGGAGGGGTTGCGGGCACAACAATAGGAACTGGTGTAGATCATAAACATATTTCTCATGCAGCAAAGATCTGCTGTACATATCAGCATCTCTCCTCAACGCTTACTCGATTGACAGCAAGTTTACAGATTTGATGTGCCGAGACTATAAATTATAGTAAAAAACGTGGGACTTTTGAGGCACAGCATTTTCCTAAAAAATAGAACATTTTATTTAATTTCTTAAAAGTTGAACATGTAATAGCAGACATAATAAAATGCAATTATAAAACAGTTATTTCCAACCACTGCAGTAATTCATACAACATAGTCTTTCTCACTGGCGTTGCAAGGCAGGTGCGGGGGGTGCGGGTCGCACCCGGGTGACACCCGCCAGAGGGGTGACACCATTACCCATCACGGCGCTGGATTGAGAGAGGCACCGCGGCTCTCTCCTTTTCCTCCTTCCCCTGCGCACTCCAGTATCTCCTTCGCTCCCCGCAATGTTCGGGGAGGGAGGAGGAATTGTGTTGTGACTCGAGGCAGACAGTGCCATAGTCCAGTGCACAGCGCCCGGCACTGCAAATGCAATCCGCCTATTGACACTCAGGCAGGTGGGGAGAGGTGTCGGCTCACAACAAATGCATTCCTCAGACCGACAGAGCCTAGTCTCCTCCTCCTCCACACTGACAGTATATTCACAACAGGAGGAGGAGCCTAGGAGGAGGAACGTCCACGTGGACAGAGCGCGCTGATCTGAGGTCTGGGACTGTAGGGAGAGAGGAGATATGGGGGGTTACATTAGGGGGATTACATTAGGGAGATTGCAGGGGGGGTTACATTAGGAGGAATACAGGGGGGGAGGTTACATTAGGAGGAATTGCACAGGGGGGGTTACATTAGGTGGAATACAGGGGGGATTACATTAGGGAGATTGCAGGGGGGGTTACATTAGGAGGAATACAGGGGGGGTTACATTAGGAGGAATACAGGGGGGGTTACATTAGGAGGAATACAGGGGGGGTTACATTAGGAGGAATTGCACAGGGGGGTTACATTATGTTGAATACGGGGGGATTACATTAAGGGATTGCACAGGGGGGTTACATTAGGGGGAATACAGGGGTGTTACATTAAGGGGATTACATTAGGGGATTGCACGGGGGGGTTACATTAGGGGGATTGCACGGGGGGGGTTACATTAGGGGATTGCACAGGGGGGTTACATTAGGGGATTGCACAGGGGGGTTACATTAGGGGGAATTCACAGGGGGGTTACATTAGGGGGATTGCACAGGGGGTTGCATTAGGGGGATTTCACAGGGGGGTTACATTAGGGGGATTGCACAGGGGGGTTACATTAGGGGGAATACAGGGGTGTTACATTAAGGGGATTGTACGGGGGGGTTACATTAGGGGGATTGCACAGGGGGGTTACATTAGGGGATTGCACAGGGGGGTTACATTAGGGGGATTTCACAGGGGGGTTACATTAGGGGGATTGCACAGGGGGGTTACATTAGGGGGAATACAGGGGTGTTACATTAAGGGGATTGTACGGGGGGGTTACATTAGGGGGATTGCACAGGGGGGTTACATTAGGGGATTGCACAGGGGGGTTACATTAGGGGGATTTCACAGGGGGGTTACATTAGGGGGATTGCACAGGGGGGTTACATTAGGGGGAATACAGGGGGGTTACATTAAGGGGATTGCACAGGGGGGTTACATTAGGGGGATTGCACGGGGGGTTACATTAGGGGGATTGCATGGGGGGGTTACATTAGGGGGATTGCACAGGGGGGTTACATTAGGGGGATTGCACGGGGGGGTTACATTAGGGGGATTGCATGGGGGGGTTACATTAGGGGGATTGCACGCAGGGGTTACATTAGGGGGAATACAGGGGGGTTACATTAGGGGGAATGAACAGGGGGGTTACATTAAGGGGATTGCATTGGGGGGGTTAAATTAGGGGGATTACATTAGGGGGATTGCAGGGGGCGGTTGTACGGGGGGGGACGTGACATTAGGGGGATTACACAGGGGGGTTCCATTAGGGGGATTACACAGGGGTTCCATTAGGGGGATTAAACGGGGGGAGAGCTGTGCTGATGTGCTAGAATGCTCAGTGCCCCAGGTGGCTCAATGAACTGGGGGGGGTGACACCAAATTTTACCGCACCAGGTGACACCAACCCTAGTGACGCCACTGGTCTTTCTGCTCAACGTGTTTCATAGACATAGTCCTCTTCATCAGGAGCGTACAGACATTGGTTGCTGCCATCTAGATAGAGTGACAAAGTTGGTTTTAAAAAAATGATCATATCAATATAACACATTTTTCACATATCACGCCACAACCCCTCCCAAGGAACTGCGATAAGTACCCAGATATTCCTCATGGTTCTCCTATATATGGCATGTGGGTCCCAAAGGGGAGCTCTCTCCCCCTTTTCCCTCCTCCTCCAACCTCCAGCCTCAGATTTGATGTTACCTTTAAACAAAATTCCGGAGTATGACTTTTATTTTGTTTCATACGTTTTATGGAGTTTGACTTTAAGTGTTAATATTTGGGAAAGGGAAGAGCTGAGTGTTGGGGTTTGTTTAATTGTTAACCAATGGTCAGAGGTTGAGGGCACTTAGGTTAGGAGATTTGCTATTTTAACTTGTTTGCTGAGTGGAAAAGCTCCTCTTCATAAAATCTGTTGGGGATTGTGTCATATCAATGATCCACTTTTCTTCTCTGTATCATACGAAATATCAAATATTGGCAGCAAAATAATCATACTTACATAAACAGGCATCTGTTTGTAGTTTTAATGATTTCATAGACAAAAGATAATTCTTGTTAATATATGCAGGGCAATTCTCAGGAGCTCCAGCCTGCAATTATAAAGTTTTAATTAAAACTACTCACAGAATTTATTGCATAATTACTTATTAGAAACTAATAGACACTGTATGTATCCAATGCCTCAAAGGGGCATATTTATAAAGCAGACAATGTGACTTTCTCCACACATTTACAGGACAAAATCTTTTCCGCATTTTAAAGCACTTGGTAGATTTCACAGACACAGACAAATTCATCAACATTTGCTATGTTTTAAAAATGACTGTTGTTCAGCGGGAAAAGGGCTTAAAGTGATTGTAAAGTCTCATTTTTTTTTCTTAAAAATAACAAACATGTCATACTTACCTGCTCTGTAAAATGGTTTTGCACAAAGCAGCCCCGATCCTCCTCTTCTCGGGTCCCTCTTCAATGCTCCTGGCCCCTCCCTCCTGTTGAGTGCCCCCATAGCAAGCAGTTTGCTTTGGGGGCACCCAAGCCGAGCCGCAGCTCTATGTGTCCATTCAGACACAGAGCCGTGGCCTGACCCCGCCCCCTTTCTCTCCTCATCGGCTTACTGACTTTGATTGACAGCAGTGAGAGCCAATGGCGTCACGATGCATCTCAGCCAATGAGGAGGGAGAGCCTTTCAAGGCTTTTTTATCTTAAAGCGGTGTTCCGCCTACATTTTTTTTTTAAGTCAGCAGCTACAAATACTGCAGTTGCTGACTTTTTAAAATATGGACACTTACCTGTCCAGGGCGCCCGTGATGTCGGCACCCGAAGCCGATCTGTCCCTTGGCTCTCGGGTGGAGGCACCGCCATCTTCGGTAAGGGAATCAGAAAGTGAAGCCTTGCAGCTTCACTTCCTGGTTCCCTACTACGCATGCGCGAGTCGCGCTGTGCGAGCTCACTGGTCCCTGCTGTATTTTGGGACCTGTGTGTCTCCCAGGAGACAGCGGGGGGGGGGACGGAGGAGGGGCCGGACATGACGTAGATATCCACGGGTACTGTGGCTATCTATGCCCGTAAGTAGGAGCAAATACCTGGATTACACAGGTATCTGCTCCCCCCTCCCCCCTGAAAGGTGCCAAATGTGACACCGGAGGGGGGGGAGGAATCCGGACAGCGGAAGTTCGATTTTAGGGTGGAACTCCACTTTAATGCATAGAATTCTGACTTTACAACCACTTTAATATTCTATTTAATTTATTTAGAATGCAACAAAGGTTGCTTTCAACACAGGTAATAAATAGGTATTGTGTCTCTTTTCCTATAAGATAAATTTTTAGATTTAGTCAGAGAGGATATGGAGCTGCCTTGTATAAGTTGTTTATGGTTTTACACTTTGTGGCAAATTCCATTTTTCCTGACTGTCAATGTACTGTATGTTATTATAGTGTGGGGCATCCATAACACTAAGCTTCTTTTATTAGCTTCCTTTTGGTCTGTTAACCACTTGATGTCCACAAGGCCTTTTATAAATAACCAGGACTCAAGTGGTTAAAACAATTTCACTGCTGCTTCTGCAGGCATGAGGGTTATACCGTTCTTTTTTTTTTCTGCCAGCGATCAGCTTTTCAGTGTTAGCTTTTAAGATACTGGGAATGAGTCTGGGACTGCGTTAACTCACAAGAAGATCTTCGTTTCCTGGTCTCCTCTGCAAAGAATGAACCCAGAAGCGGTGAACATTTTGTCACTTCCGGTTTCAGTTCATTTCAGCAGCTAACCAAGCATGATCTGTACTTGATTAGTTGCAGTGGAGGAAGGGGAGACATTGGGGGCCATAATTCAGGATTAACTCTAAATTGATAACATATAAAGGCTTTTAAAGTGCTGCCTATGGACAATTTTTGGAACTGTCATTTCACATGCAGGCACAATTTTAAAACTTTACCTAACGCTACCCCATCTTTTATACTTTACTAAAAATACGATATTATATTGTGTTTGTGTACACTAGAATCATTTTTGTAGATTTTTTTTATTTTTCTGAAAATATGCTTTTGATGAACAAATTCACAGATATCATGGGACATAAGAAAAATGCTACTGCCCCCATTTTATTTTATGAGTCCCCTGCTTTCAAAAAATATATAATCATATGTGAGTTCTACGTACCGTATATACTCAAGTATAAGCCAAACTCGAATATAAGCCGAGGTACCTCATTTTATCGCAAAAAACTGGGAAAACGTATTGACTCGAGTATAAGCCTAGGGTGTCCATCTGCATGCCTCACTGTGCCTCACTTTGCCTCACTGTGTCCATGTGCATGTCTCACTGTGTCCAGGGCCTCACTGTGCTCAGGCCTCACTGTATCCCTGCCTCACTGTGCCCATGCCTCACTGTGTTCATGACTAGACTGACGTTTAACATGGGAGTCTATTTGAAAAATCGGTGCTCCCCGGCCGTAGGTCCCCCAGACAACAAACTTTGCACACCTGTAGAGGAGAAATGGGGCTACATGTGTGCCAAGTTCCGGGTCCAGGGGACCTACGACCGGCCAATACCGAGTCCCCAAATCAACGGAAAAATTACCATTTAACATGGGAGTCTATGGAAGGGGTGCCCGGTTTGAAAAATCCGTGCTCCCTGGCCGTAGGTCCCCTGGACAACAACCTATTCACACTTATAGAGAAAGAGTGGGGCTACATGTGTGCCAAGTTTGGAGTCCAGGGGACCTACGGCCGGCCAGTACCGGGTCCCCAAAATCACTAGAGAAATTACCGTTTAACATGGGAGTCTATGGAAGGGGTGCCCGGTTTGAAAAATCGGTGCTCCCCGACCGTAGGTCCACTGGACAACAAACTTTTCATATTTGTAGAGGAAGAGTGGCGCTACATGTGTGCCAAGTTTGGAGTCCAGGGGACTTACGGCTGGCCGGTACCGGGTCCCCAAATCCAGGAGATCAGGCGCAAAAAGGTGACTCAAGTATAAGCCGAGGGGGGCATTTTCAGCACAAAAAAAGTGCTGAAAAACTCGGCTTATACTCGAGTATATATACGGTAATTGTCTTCCAAAAATGCAGATTGTGGCATTGGTGTGAAAAATGTAAAAATTGCCCCAGACTTCAAGTGGTTAAATTTGAAAATATTTTGCTATATCTGTTTGCAAAGTCACACAGAACAGCATTAACTGACAATGATTTCATAATGAATGAACTTTGAATTAAAAAAAGAAAATGATGTAATTACTATTATTATCATCACTATTGTAATTATAGAATGCAGTGTGTTTATCTGTATGGATATCTATATATCAGTTTGTTGCTATTTACTCTGGTAGCTAGGAGTATCCTGTTTTATGTACTGTAGGTAACCAGAGAGTTCTCATATTGCTGCAGGGCTGTTATTTCTCGTCTAAATTATCTTTATATCCATTACATTTGGAACTTCTCCAATGTATATACACACTCTTCCCTAGATTAATTGGCACATTCAAAAAATGTCAAATCTGTACATTGTATAATATTAGAATTATTATTTGTTAATGTACAAGTAGAAGGGCACTGTGGTTACAAACATCATATGGTAATTGGATGTCTATTAGAAAGAAAAAGAAAGCCGCCTACCATGAATGTGGAGAAAAACAAATTTTCAGGTATTTTCAGAAGCTATTGTTCAGATTATCCCTTTAGCTTTTTAGCTAGAGTCAAACTAGTTGATAAGGGCAACATCTCTGCCTTTTCTTTTTCTTGGCTTTTGGACATAACCCCTGGTAGGCCCCTTTCACACTTATGTGCATGCAGTAACACACATTTGACGCATAATAAAGTGTATGCCATGGCAAAATAAAAATAAAAGTAATATGCAGTACATCTCTGCATTTCATACTTTAAAGTTATATTAACTGCATCTGGTTCACCCTATAGCAGTTTTACTGCTACAGGGCGGCAGCTGTGCGTTGGGTCACGTATACAGTATATATGTGATCCCGCACTTCCGAGTAGGGGGCATGCGTGAGCTCCACCGGCGGCTCGCTCCCGCTGTAAATACACACAGTGGAAGTCAATGGGCAGGTGCCGAGTTCTCAATGTCCTCCTCCACCCACCGATCATAAGACTGAGGGACAGAACTGTGATCTGCCTCTGTAAAAAAGGCAGATCGCCGTTCTGACAGGTGGGAAGGGATGGAGTTTGTGTCCCTGCAAAACAGGGAATACACTCCTCCTTTTCCCCTAGTAAAAGCACCTCACACAGTATAGTAAAACACTGGTTAGGCACACAGTTAATTCTTTGATCACCCCTGATGTTAACCCCTTCCCAGCCAGTGTCATTAGTACAGTGACGGTGCATATTTTTTAGCACTGATCACTGTATTATGGCCACTGGCTCCGAAAAAGTGTCAAAAGTGTCAGTTAGTGTCAGAATATCTGCCGCAATATTGCAGTCCCGCTATAAGTTGCTGATTGCCTCCATTACTAGTAAAAACATAAATAAATAAAAATATCTCATAGTTTGTAGACACTATAAATTTTGCGCAAACCAATTAATATATACGCTTATTGGGAATTTTTACCAAAAATATGTAGCGGATTACATATTGTTTTTATAGTGCAAAAAATAAAAAACGCAGAGGTAATTAAATACCACCAAAAGAAAGCTCTATTTGTGTGAAAAAAAGGACATACATTTTATTTGGGTACAGCTACGCACGACTGCGCAATTATCAGTTAAAATAACGCAGTGCCATATCGCAAAAATTGGCCGGTAAATCTTCCGGAGGTCAAGTGGTTAAAGGCAGTTTTTTTTTTTAATAACAAACATACTATACTTACCTGCCCGATCCTCCTCTTCTCAGGTTTCTGTGCCCAAGCTCCTGGCCCCTCCCTTCTGTCGAGTGCCCTCATAGCAAGCACCCAAGCCCCTGCTCTGTGTGTCTATTCACAATTTGTATGCTAAATTTAGTTATTACTATTGTTATTAGTCCATTAATTTATGATTGCCTACTTACCAATCATATTGGGTCACAATATATACATTTTGCCTTACTACCTGGTTTGGTGTCTGTTTTCTTTGATATACTGTAGCACTACCATTGGGTACTAAGTATTACTTTCAGTGATTTCTGTGATATTGTATGTTTGTACATTCAACCCCGTGTGTCAGAGGGGCTGAGGTTCTTGAGGAGGTTGAGGTAAAGAATAGAGGACTCACCCTTTCCAGTGGCTCTAACGGAGGTAGCGCTACATATACGTAATATACTTAAAAGATGGTGTTACTAATCACCAGCCATACAATACAAACTAGCCAATGTTTTTGTAACCAAAAAAATGCCAACAGTCACATCCAATTTGTTTGTTTAAATGACAGAAAGCTTCATAGCTCAGATCTATTGCACAACCTGGTTGTAGTCGTTACTGGGGCATTAACTGTTAGAAGTCAGGTAGCTTCTTATATACAGTTACCATACCAATTTTTTTTTCATAACCTATTGGGTAGACTACTATATAGGCCTCCTAGACAGAGTAAATATCTATTTTTATACAGTTAAATATAACCTAGCAAATATAAATACATGGTAGACTCATCCCATTGCTATATATATATATATGAATAAGGTACGAAGATCCTAAACCATTTGAAACACAAATATAAACCCAGTTATTAAAACAAAATATTTGAATAATCCATCATAAAAACAATTCAGTGCCCCTTAGGATTCGTCACTTCTTATACAAAACTTAGAGACTTGAAAGTCAAACATGTACACCACTGCATAAATTATATGTCAAAGGCTCCTAAAATATCAACTATAATTAGAACAATCAAAATGGGTAAAGTTTATCTAGTAAGCAGTCCAACAAGCTGCTATTGTTTTTGAGGATCCAGATATTGTACAGCTAAATATTCTCATGTATGTTCAATATATTGGAATACGTTTTCTAGGCCCTAGCACATTTTTTTTATAGAAATTGAACATGAAACAAAAGTGTCTATTTAACCACTTCAATAGAGGGCATTTTCACCCCCTTCCTGCCCAGACCAATTTTTAGTTTTCAGCGCTGTCGCACTTTGAATGACAATTGCGCGGTCATGCAACACTGTACCAAAATGACAATTTTATGTTTTTTTTTCCCCACAAATAGAGCTTTCGTTTGGTGGTATTTATCACCTCTGTGGTTTTTATTTTTTGCGCTATAAACAAAAAAAAAAACATTTTTTTTCCTCAGTTTAGGCCGATATGTATCCTTCTACATATTTTTGGTAAAAAAAAATCACAATAAGCATATATTGATTGGTTTGAGCAAAAGTTATAGCGTCTACAAAATAGATGATAGATTTATAGCATTTTTTTTATTTTTTTACTAGTAATGGTGGCGATCTGCGATTTTTTTTGTGAACGTGACATTGCGACTGAAATATCGGACGCTTTTGACACGTTTTTGGAACCATTCACATTTATACAGCAATTAGTGCTATAAAACTGCACTGACTACTGTGTAAATGTGACTGGCAGAGAAGGGGTTAACACTAGGGGGCGATCAAGGGGTTAAATATGTTCCCTAGGGAGTGATTCTAACTGTAGGGGGAGGGAACTCACAAGGGGAGGAGACCGATCTGTGTTCCTCTGTACTGGGAACACACATCGGTCTCCTCTCCTCTGACAAAATGTGGATCTGTGTGTTTACACACACAGATCCACTGTCCTGCTGTGTTCATGGGCAATCGCGGGAGCCTGGCAGACATCGCGGCCTCCAGGCACGCACACCGGGTCCCGAGCGATGCGGTGGGCGCGCGCGCGCCCCCTAGACAGCCGGGAAGCCCAGGACGTCATATGACGTCATATGAACACGGAGGGAGAGAAGGTTCCTGCCGACCTCATTTTACAATGGCTCGGTAAGGAACAGGTTAAAAAGCACTGAATCTGGAGCTGTGCTTTTGACTCTTTGGTGGTTGTTTGTGGTAAAAGTTTTGGGGAACTCCTATCGAAACATCCCTTTTTTTTGTGTAAAATCTTTATTTGTCGAACGGCAAGGTAGTACATCACAACACACGTTGTCATAGGCATTTGCAGCAAACAGTATGCCAATAATTTTTCTGAATAAAATAAAAACATATAGAACATTGAAAACAGACAAACAGACAAACAGACAATCACATCGTGACCCAATGTCCTAATGGGCATAACTTAGACTCGGAAACCAGGCAGCGAGCCGGAGGTGGGGTCTCCCCTTTCTTAGAAAACATCATGGCAGAAAAACAGAAAGTGTGGGAGAGTTGCCCTGAACCTCCCATCTACGAATAAATGTGGGTGTCCGCTGAGAAGGAGTGAGAACCGGAAGTCAGGCCGGCCAGTCGTCTGGACGGCAGTTGTGCAGATTAGGAGGTAAATCAGCCGGGCGGGCACGAGGGGAGGGGGGCCACTATAGACCTCCAGCTTACCTCCCCGCGTGCAACAACCCCGGCCGGTCCCCATTTAGGTTGAGACATCTGCATGGAGGTGGCAAAAAGTAGTGCCTGTCCCCTGCGGGGGCCAGGCTGCCCCCCGGCAACGGGGTCCCGTGTCCGTCAGACTGGCCGGTACCTCCAAGGCCCACCCATCTCCTGGCGTGTCAACAACTAGGTCACGTGAGGTCAGAGGACCAATAGAAAAAAGGCAGGGAGAATCAGTAAAAAGAAGACGAGAAAAAATAATAAGAAGGGGGGGGAGGGATTAGGCTCAGTAGGAACATACCTGGGGTCATACGTCCAGCTCTCCCCCCCCCCCCCCCCGCACCACTTGCCTCCATCACCTTGCTGCATATTAAGTGGCTGAAAAGAAAAAAGTCACATCTCCTCCCTTCCCCCTCTAGTTGCTTAATTAGGCCAAAACAGTGTAACTGAAGGCTCTGTGTGAATTTAGGGGGCCCGAGGTCTTTGCTTAAGGGAAGGGTCTGCCAGTTCCAGAAGTGCTACATCCAGACTTGAGGTCACGTATCCTGGGTCTGAAACATACGTTGCCCAGGCCGACCAGGTGCCGGAAAAGCGGTCCCGGGTATTCCTGCAGGTGGCGATCCATTCCTCCGCCTCAGTATTTCACCAACCTTACGGATCCATTCCTCCCTGCTGGGAACTTGCAGACGTTTCCAATATATAGGAAGTAGCCGCTTTGCTTCGTTCAATACGTGGGGCAGTCTGTACTGGCCCACTGGCATGGAAGGAATGTGCAACAGAAAGTGAAGCGGGGAGAGAGGGATGTCCAGGTCTAGGATTTTCTTAATCTGGGACTGTAAGTCCTCCCAATAGGGTCTGAGCACTGGACAATCCCACCAAATATGCAGGAGTGTACCCCTGTGGCCACATCCCCTCCAGCACCAGTCTGACATGGATGGGTAGATCCTAGTTAGGTCCGCTGGTACCCGGTCCCAGCGCGACAATATTTTATCATTTGTTTACTGGGTTTTGGAATCAATGGAATTGGATTGGGTGAATTGGTATAGGTGTGGAAATTGGGTGGGGGTGAAAACCATCTCTAAATCCCGTTCCCAGGCCCTAACAAATGCAGGTTTCTGCTTAGAGGCCATAAAGCTAAGTAAGCGGTAAAGTTCAGAGATCATATGTGGGATCGGTTCCTCCTCTATAAAGAGGTGTTCAAAGGGTTTGAGCATAGAGATGTCCCGTATGGAGTCCCTGTGAGTCACAAAGAAATGGTGTAATTGCCTGTAGCACCAAAAGTCCATGGGGAAGCTCCCGTTCCGTTCTCTAAGTGTCTCCAGGGGCAAGAGTTTACCATCCTGCAGAAGCTTACCACAGCTAGCACTACCATCGTCGACCCAGGGCCCAAAAAAAGCCACTTGTTCCCCCGGCGGGAACCACAAAAAGCCTCCCAGTGGGGCCAATGGGGGCCAATGGGGACACAGGGGGGGCCAGAGCCAGTCTAGCATTAAGCCGATCCCAGGTTCCTAAGGCCTGAGTCGTCAGTGGGGAAGTAAATTCTGACAGCCCCCTGTGCTCCCGGGACAACCATGGGGCATAAGATAGGTTCCTGCCCGCCATATACTTCTTTAGGGAAACCCAGAGTTTGGAGGTAGTGTGGAAGCGCCAATTGAGTATCCTCTGCAGGACGATTGCCCTATGATACTTTTGAATATCTGGTAGGCCCAGACCCCCCGCTTCCCTCGGGCGTGTCAACAACCTAAGCGCAATTCTCGGTCTCCGGTCGTGCCATATAAATTTCGATATCAGACTAGACACCTGGGTGAAAAAACCTCTAGGGAGGGACATGGGTATCATCTGCATGTAGAACAGTATGCGTGGGAGGGAAACATCCCTTTTTTACCCTTTTCTCGCTCTTTTTCCAGCACTTTTTAAACAGCATTTGCCCCCTTTCTTTCATCTGCTAGTTAAGGGGAGTGGTTAATAGTTCACATGCGTTATTTAGTTAGGTGTTCAACTCACGTTGATCTTGCTTACATTGGGTTGAATAGGTGTGAATAAAGGGGGATTTGACGATGAGTAGAATAAAAAATAAAAGTTGAAAACAACAGGAGTTATTTTGGGATCATTTACAGAATACGTGGAAGATGAAAGTTCCTTAATTAATTTAATGAAGTGGGCTGCAGGTTAAAGGACTTTCTAGGTTATTTTCTCTGGAATGTTGCCTATGCCACTCTAAAAATAGGAAAAGCAGGGGAAGCTTAGAGAATTGAATGCATGGATAAATACCTGGTGGATTTCTAGAGCACTTGGCTGATTTTACATTGGGATACAACCTATATGGCAAGGAAGGTTTCCACCTAAATTGGGGGAAGAATTAGAATATAAAGGGGCAGACAAACCAGACAGGGGTCAGACATTAATGGAGGGTAAGATATGCAAACCACAAGTGCATATTGCAATAATTAACTAAAGTGTTTGCTAATCAATGGCAGAAGCCTGCCAAACAAAATAGAAAAGTTAAAAGCTTTGGTGCATTATTGGTATTGCTGAATCTTGGCTTCATTCTTCACACGATTGGGCTATTAATATTCCTAGCTATGTTCTCCTTCACAGAGACAGGGTAAAAGGAAAAGATAGTGTTGTCTGTCTCTATGTGAGAAATTATCTTAAAGTGAGTGGAAAGAGGACCTCATTGATTGAGAGTGTGATGGTGCTAAAACATTGAGTGGATGAGATGAGTGGAGCTGCATATGGGTGTGCATACTTCAAGTTAATTATTGGAGTTTGTTACAGGCCACCCAATGTTAATGAGGAGGTCGAGACTCAGCTCATTTCACAGATATAAAAAGGGCTGCAGAAGCTGGGACAATGACAATAGTGGAGGAATTTAACTATCCTGAAATTGACTGGAGTAATGGCACTGCTTGGACAATAAAAGGGCATATGTTTATAAACCTATTACAAGACAATTTAATGGTACATTTTAGATAAGCTCCAACTAGAAATGATGACCTGCTGGGATCTTGCAAACCATGCAGAGATTAATACTAATGTTCATATAAATGAACATCTGGGTAGCAGTGACCATATAACATGATTTCATTGATTGTACACTGTAAACAAGCACATACCGGAAAGATAAAACACTTACTTTTAACCACTTAACGACCGCTCACTGTATATATACGTCAGCACAATGGCACCGACAGGCACAATCACGTAGAGTGTACGTGATTGCCTTTGTACAGTTGGGGGGTCCGATCGGACCCCCCTTCTGTACAGTGAGCGGTCGGAATTCGTTGGGGGGCGATCCGACATGAGGGGACGGCCGTTCGATTCCGGCCACCCCCCCGCGATCACTCCCGGCGAATAGAAATGCCCCCTCTGTCTGTGGAATGTACACACAGACAGAGAAAGCAGGTGGAAGTGATGTCATCTCCTGTGCGGCGCTCACATATACCGAGCGCCGTACAAGAGAAGACATCAAGGTTAGTGCACAAACACTACACTAACACCAGCACACATAGGCACATAAATCGCCCCCCCAGGCCCCCCCAGATCACCCCCCAGCCCCCAGTCACAATGTCACTGATTGCAGTGACCATTTATTTACTGATCACTGCAATCAGTGACATTTGTGACTGTAAAAGTGTCACTACATTTAGTTTTAGGTCCAGTGTAACCCCCTAACCCCCCCTAATAAAGGTTTAACCCCTTGATCACCCCCCAGATAACCCTTTCACCCCCTAGCACCGCCATCGCTAAGCGATCATTTTTCTGATCGCTGTCTTAGCGTCGGTGATGCAGATCGGTACCCAGTAATTTTTTTTAGGTTCGCCGCAGGTTTTTATAGCGTCGGGTACCCCTATAAATTATCTAATAAAGGTTTAACCCCCTTGATCGCCCCCCAGGTAACCCTTTCACCCCCTATCACCACTGTCGCTAAGCAATCATTTTTCTGATCGATGTCTTAGCGTCGGTGATGCAGATCGGTACCCAGTAATTTTTTTTAGGTTCTCCGCAGGTTTTTATAGCGTCGGGTACCCCCATAAATTATCTAATAAAGGTTTAACCCCCTTGATCGCCCCCCAGGTAACCCTTTCACCCCCTATCACCACTGTCGCTAAGCGATCATTTTTCTGATCGATGTCTTAGCGTCGGTGATGCAGATCGGTAGCCAGTATTTTTTTTTTAGGTTCGCCGCAGGTTTTTATAGCGTCGGGTACCCCCATAAATTATCTAATAAAGGTCTAACCCCCTTGAGATCCCCCCAGGTAACCCTTTCACCCCCTATCACCACTGTCGCTAAGCGATCATTTTTCTGATCGATGTCTTAGCGTCGGTGATGCAGATCGGTAGCCAGTATTTTTTTTTTAGGTTCGCCGCAGGTTTTTATAGCGTCGGGTACCCCCATAAATTATCTAATAAAGGTTTAACCCCCTTGATCGCCCCCCAGGTAACCCTTTCACCCTCTATCACCACTGTCGCTAAGCGATCATTTTTCTGATCAATGTCTTAGCGTCGGTGATGCAGATCGGTAGCCAGTATTTTTTTTTTAGGTTCGCCGCAGGTTTTTATAGCGTCGGGTACCCCCATAAATTATCTAATAAAGGTTTAACCCCCTTGATCGCCCCCCAGGTAACCCTTTCACCCCCTATCACCACTGTCGCTAAGCGATCATTTTTCTGATCGATGTCTTAGCGTCGGTGATGCAGATCGGTAGCCAGTATTTTTTTTTTAGGTTCGCCGCAGGTTTTTATAGTGTCGGGTATCCACATAAATTATCTAATAAAGGTTTAACCCCCTTGATCGCCCCCCAGGTAACCCTTTCACCCCCTATCACCACTGTCGCTAAGCGATCATTTTTCTGATCGCTGTCTTAACGTCGGTGATGCAGATCGGTAGCCAGTAATTTTTTTTAGGTTCGCCGCAGGTTTTTATAACGTCAGGTACCCCCATATATTATCTAATAAAGGTTTTAACCCCCTAATTGCCCCTAGTTAACCCTTTCACCAGTGATCACCATATAAGTGTTACGGGTGACGCTGGTTAGTTAGTTTGCTTTTTATAGTGTCAGGGCACCCGCCGTATATAACCCAATAAAGGTTTAACCCCCTGATCGCCCGGCGGGTGATATCAATTAGGTTTTAGCATCAGAGAGGGTCTGCGTCACACCCCAGGCAGCGTCAGGTTAGTGCCAGTAACGCTAACACCCACGCGTGAAGCATACACCTCCCTTAGTGGTATAGTATCCGAACAGATCAATATCTGATCTGATCAGATCTATACTAGCGTCCCCAGCAGTTTAGGGTTCCCAAAAACGCAGTGTTAGCGGGATCAGCCCAGATACCTGCTAGCACCTGCGTTTTGCTCCTCTGTCCAGCCCAGGCCACCCAAGTGCAGTATCGATCGATCACTGTCACTTACAAAACACAACACACATAACTGCAGCGTTCGCAGAGACAGGCCTGATCCCTGCGACTCCAGTGCTGTAGGAGGTGATTTCACCACCACAGTTAAAAAAAAAAAAAGCAAATATGCCGAAGCATTGGGGCAGCATGGGCAGAGGAGTGATTTTGCTCCTAATGCCGCGTACATACGGTCGAAATTCCGACGGAGGCTTGCCCGTGGAAAAGTCCGACCATGTGTGTGTGGCATAACTTTTTTGCGGGAGGATGCCTCCATGCTTCGGCATATATAAATGGTGCATGTATGCCCATCATTAGAAGTGGGTGGATAAAGGGCGGTATTCTAATGGTGGGCATACCCACCGATCAATCTCTTTTTTCGTTCAGCCACTTGGCTGCATGAAAAAAAAAGATTACAATACATGTCCAACAAGGACCAGCAACGTACTGGTATGTTGCTGGAATTTGAATGGTTATACCAGATTGATGCCTGTGGGTTTAGGTATCATCTTGGTATCATTCTTTTCAGCCAGCGGCCGGCTTTTATGTAAAAGCAGTCCTAGTGGCTAATTAGCCTCTGGACTGCTTTTACAAGCAGTGGGAGGGAATGTCCCCCCCCGGATATAAAAAGCGCCATTGGGAAATTGGGAAAGCATTTTATCACACCGATCTTGGTGTGGTCAGATGCTTTGAGGGCAGAGGAAAGATCTAGGGTCTAGACCCCAGTTTTTTCAAAAAAAGAGTACCTGTCACTACCTATTACTATCATAGGGGATATTTACATTCCCTGAGATAACAATAAAAATGATTAAAAAAAAAAATATGGAAAGAACAATTTAAAAATAAAATAAAAAAGCAAAATTAATAATAAAAAAAAAAAAAAGCACCCCTGTCCTGCCCTGCTCTTGCCCAATGGCGAACGCAAGCAACGGTCTGGCGTCATATGTAAACAGCAATTGCACCATGCATGTGAGGTATCACCGCGAAGGTCAGATCAAGGGCAGTAATTTTAGCCGTAGACCTCCTCTGTAAATCTAACGGGGTAACCTGTAAAGGCTTTTAAAGGCTTTTAAAAATGTATGTAGTTTGTCGCCAATGCGCGTTTGTGCGAAATTTTAAAGCATGTCGTGTTTGGTATCTATGTACTCGGCCTAAGATCATCTTTTTTATTTCATCAAACATTTGGGCAATATAATATGTTTTCATGTAAACAAAAAGTGTCAAAAAGGGCTTTGTCTTCAAGTGGTTAGAAGAGTGGATGTAAGCTTCCTAATGTTGTGTATAAAATGCCAGAACAGTTCAAAACCCCCCCAAATGACCCCATTTTGGAAAGTAGACACCCCAAGCTATATACTGAGAGGCATGTCGAGTCCATGGAATATTTTATATGTTGACACAAGTTGCGGAAAAAATATATATATTTTTTTTTTTTTGCACAAAGTTGTCACTAAATGATATATTGCTCAAACATGCCATGGGCATATGTGGAATTACACCCCAAAATACATTCTGTTGCTTCTCCTGAGTACGGGGATACCACATGTGTGAGACTTTTTGGGAGCCTAGCCGCGTACGGGACCCCAAAAACCAATCACCGCCTTCAGGCTTTCTAAGGGTGTAAATTTTTGATTTCACTTCTCACTGCCTATCACAGTTTCGGAGGCCATGGAATGCCCAGATGGCACAAAACCCCCCCAAATGACCCCATTTTGGAAAGCAGACACCCCAAGCTATTTGCTGAGAGGTATTGTGAGTATTTTGCAGATCTCGCTTTTTGTCACAAAGTTTTGAAAATTGAAAAAAAAAAAGAAAAAAAAAATGTCTTTCTTCATTTTCAAAAACAAATGAGAGCTGTAAAATACTCACCATGCCTCTCAGCAAACAGCTTGGGGTGTCTACTTTCCAAAATGGGGTCATTTGGGGGGGTTTTGTGCTATTTTGGCATTTTATGGCCTTCGAAACTGTGATAGGTAGTGAGGAGTGAAATCAAAAATTTGTGCCTAGAAATCCTGAAGGCGGTGATTGGTTTTCGGGGTCCCGTACGCGGCTAGGCTCCTAAAAAGTCCCACACATGTGGTATCCCCGTACTCAGGAGAAGCAGCAAAATGTATTTTGGGGTGCAATTCCACATATAACCATGGCATGTGTGAGAAATATATCATTTAAAGACAACTTTTTGTAATTTTTTTTTTTTTGTCATTATTCAATCACTTGGGACAAAAAAAAAATATTCAATGGGCTCAACAGGCCTCTCAGCAATTTCCTTGGGGTGTCTACTTTCTAAAATGGGGTCATTTGGGGGGTTTTGTGCTATTTTGGCATTTTATGGCCTTCAAAACTGTGATAGGTAGTGAGGAGTGAAATCAAAAATTTACACCCTTAGAAATCCTGAAGGCGGTGCTTGGTTTCCGGGGTCCCGTACGTGGCTAGGCTCCTAAAAAGTCCCACACATGTGGTATCCCCTGACTCAGGAGAAGCAGCAAAATGTATTTTGGGGTGCAATTCCACATATAACCATGGCATGTGTGAGCAATATATCATTTAGTGACAACTTTTTGTAATTTTTTTTTTGTCATTATTCAATCACTTGGGACAAAAAAAAAATATTCAATGGGCTCAACAGGCCTCTCAGCAATTTCCTTGGGGTGTCTACTTTCTAAAATGGGGTCATTTGGGGGGGTTTTGTGTTATTTTGGCATTTTATGGCCTTCAAAACTGTGATAGGTAGTGAGGAGTGAAATCAAAAATTTGCGCCCTTAGAAATCCTTAAGGCGGTGCTTGGTTTCCGGGGTCCCGTACGTGGCTAGGCTCCTAAAAAGTCCCACACATGTGGTATCCCCGTACTCAGAAGAAGCAGCAGAATGTATTTTGGGGTGCAATTCCACATATAACCATGGCATGTGTGAGCAATATATCATTTAGTGACAACTTTTTGTATTTTTTTTTTGTCATTATTCAATCACTTGGGACAAAAAAAAAATTATCAATGGGCTCAACATGCCTCTCAGCAATTTCCTTGGGGTGTCTACTTTCCAAAATGGGGTCATTTGGGGGGGTTTTGTACTGCCCTGCCATTTTAGCACCTCAAGAAATGAGATAGGCAGTCATAAATTTAAAGCTGTGTAAATTCCAGAAAATGTACCCTAGTTTTTAAACGCTATAACTTTTGCGCAAACCAATAAATATACACTTATTGACATTTTTTTTTACTAAAGACATGTGGCTGAATACATTTTGGCCTAAATGTATGACTAAAATTGAGTTTATTCGATTTTTCTTATAACAAAAAGTAGAGAATATGATTTTTTTTCAAAATTTTCGGTCTTTTTCCGTTTATATCGCAAAAAATAAAAATCGCAGAGGCAAGCAAATACCATTAAAAGAAAGCTCTATTTGTGGGAAGAAAAGGACGCAAATTTCGTTTGGGTACAACATTGCATGTCCGCACAATTTACAGTTAAAGCAGCGCAGTGCAAAATTCTGAATTCACCTCTGGTCCTTTAGCTACCAAATGGTCCGGGGCTTAAGTGGTTAAGGAAACTCATTTTCCAAGTCTAAGGGCTTCTCTCCAAGACTAACCTAGGCCAGGAGAGAATATTGTGAGAAAATAAATGAATATTGCGCTAAATAAAAAACAAAAACAAAAAAAGCTGCTACAAAACAATGACAAAAATTGCAAACGTGATGAATATGAAAAATGTAGCGCTAGTGGTTAGGGAAACAAATGAATGTCTCACTGGATAAATACAGTTACTGAGTGTAAAACAGTGAAAAATATAAACAAACCAACCAAAAAAATAAATGTGCTAATAAGTCCACATAAGAAAAAAACAAAAACATGAAAAATGAATGTCCATCAATATGACATGTAAATGCACAGTGGAAAGAATAAACGTGCAGGCATATGGGTCATCATGGGAACCATTTCTTCAGACTAAATGAAATAGATGGAATACTCTTACCGGAACCCGTGGATCTGCCTGTCAGCGACAGCAGATCATGCAAGCATGGGAAATCCAAAAACGAAACAGATCGACTTGTCTGACGACTCCTGTGAAGTTAGGACAACGAACTTAGCCGTTGGGACTCGACAGTCCTCAGCTGTAGACCCTGGATGGATATCCCGGATAAATGGAGCGAACCCGAGCTCACAGGGTGTCCACCCTGTTTCCAATCGGTGTTGAGGTGAATCAGATGAAAAGGAACCCCGAAGGGGTGAATGGACACGATGAAACAGCTCCAAAAATGTACTCCAACACACATGCAAGGAGAAAGAAGAAACGGTGCTCCAATGGTGCAGGTCAAAAAGTATGAAAAGGTTTTATTTGAATAAAACCACAAAATTTGACATTAAAAGTGATCACAAAATAGCAAGGTAAAAAAGGCAGATCCACGGGTTCCGGTAAGAGTATTCCATCTATTTCATTTAGTCGGAAGAAATGGTTCCTATGATGACCCATATGCCTGCACCTTTATTCTTTCCACTGTGCATTTACATGTCATATTGATGTACATTCATTTTTCATGTTTTTGTTTTTTTCTTATGTGGACTTATTAGCACATTTATTTCTTTGGTTGGTTTGTTTATATTTTTCACTATTTTACACTCAGTGACTGTATCTATCCAGTGAGACATTCATTTGTTTCCCTAACCACTAGCGCTACATTTTTCATGTTCAGGAGATAATATTGTTATCAAGGAAAACAGAAAGGAAATGGGAATGTTTCAAATTGACTGTATGCAAAAACCCAGCAAATATATTCCTATGGGCAATAAATTTAAAAGACTAAAAATGTGGAACACTATCATCATTTAAACGGTACAAAGAATATAACAGAAAATGTAAAAAGAAAATCAAGAATGCAAAATTCAAAACAAATTACATATTATTAAAATGATCAGGTCTGAGCATGTAGCCATTTACAAGATAATTTAGAGTTGGTGCTTGAGATAAACAAGAAGGCAAATGCATTATATATGTAGCAGGGTCTCTAAATTTAGGTGGGTTACACCTGGGTGGTAGTATGATCCAGGTGTGTAAATTATGGGAGTAATTGGACCATTTGTATTCGTGGAGGATTGGGCGGTGTAATAATCTCCTTGGCCTGTGGGTGGCAGGTGCCCGTAGGCTCGAGGTAGATTTGCTGCCATAGTGCTGTCCTTTTTGTCCCTTCTTGGAGATGGTACGGCGAGGGCGGGGAACCTGCTGTGACATCAATGGAGGGGATAAAAGGGGGAGACGCCCTTGCCACGAGGTCTTCGTCTTGCTCTTTTGGAGGTCCTTCATCACGCGCCCAGGCACCTTAGGCCTGGGTGCGGGCGGTTCTGAGTTCCGGCCCAGGTGCCCTAGACCTGACCGGAATGGAGTTGGAGTCCATCCCAGGCACCTTCAGCCTGGGGTGAGGTACTAAACCAGGAGGCCTGGGGCTCAGTGACTTTGACTGGGTCCCGCGAGGGTGGAGAAGTCCGGGGGTCCCTGAAGTGGATGGGACCCATGTCTGAGGCGAGGAGGCCGTGGAGGTTACCCATTCGGAGAGTCTGGAGCAGCATCAACCCAGTGACGGATGGGCCTCTGGTAACTCCCTTGGAGGGACATCTTCCCCTGACAGGGGCCGCAACGCAGCGAAGGTACTCCTATCTACGTTCTCTTGAGTCGCTGGTAGGGACTCTCAAGTTCTAAGTTCTCTCTTAGTCGAAGGCTATAGTAACCGCTGGTGAAACCACAGTGGTTTAGCTGACAACCAGGATAGTGCCTCGACCTGCTCATCCCACCGTATCAAACTGTTATTGGGTCTCAACCAGTTGGCTACTGAAGCACTGTTTATTGTGAGTTATGCAATAAAACAAGAGTTGGACTGTGATCGGTGTGTGGAACTCTGGTTAATGGGAGCAAAGGGAAGGTTGGCACGGCAGGACTTGATCCTTGACTAAAACACACAGGCCCGAGGAAAATATCTGGTACTGGCCTTCACCTCACCCACAGCTATGGGGAGGACATGGGCCGTAGCGCATCTCACCCTGTCGTGTGTGATACCCCTAGACAAAAGAGATGGGGTGAGGCCGCTACACGTGGGGGCTCGTCCGGGATGATGTGTGTTTTGACTTTGGAAGTAAGAATGGCTGTGTCTGGACTTTGCTGCCCGGAGGAGTTCCGAGCAGGTCGGCCATGTGATCGGCCAAAGTGCATCCCTGCTCAAAGTCGTGGAAATGACCCTAAGACGGGAAAGGCCCATGCGAAGAAGCGAGAAGAGGGAGAGGTCCAGCCGTGTGACGTACTACATGTGGGGGCTTTTACTGCACTGCGCCATGAGGCACCCCGTGACTACACAGTTCGTGGGTGGAGTTTGATGGAAGCCCGCGGAAACGTGCAAGTCGTGGGAGGAGTCTGCCCATGTGGAGGAACTCACGTGGAGACTTTGGCGAGTGGTCAGTGCGTGATGGAGCAGCAGACAGTCGGGATGGCCTCAAGCTCCCCGTGGATTCCGGTTCCCTACCCCACGAAGATGACTACGTTTGCTGCTCCCCTTACAGACATGGGGATAAGACTCAGGCCCCGAGGACAGTTGGCTCTGTATTCCTGCAGAGACACGGAGGCCCTCGGCGTGATCTGTCCCGGATTTTCGGGACTGGTGATCCACGTAAAGCCATTCGGGCGTTGCGAGGCATGCAAAGAGTTCTTGTTCGAGGTGGAGCCATCCACAGTAAGGCCCCGGGCCCTTCGCCTCAACAGCCTCACAGGTACCGCTACTCCAGAAGGGGAGATCCAGGCCTTTACGGATGTTCCCGTACGCACTGACCAGGGCGAGGTGACTGCCCAATCAGAGACAGAGAAAGAAAAATCAGAGGATGCTGCTTCGGTCACCACAGATTCTCTGCTCCCACCTCCGAAGAGGAAAGTCGGCCTGGTGCAGGCCTCCTATGGTCGTGGAAGAGCTTCACCCCGTCACTTGCCTGGCCTGGAGGGATCCGGTTGGAAGAGTCCTGGACATCCCAGTTCTACGAAAGGTCAAGGTGAGCCAGGGGCTGGGACTGTGGTGGTGGTTGGAGGTGTCGGGGGTTCACAGTCGGTGGAGCCCGCTAGGGAGGGTAGTTCCACGTCTACTAGAGACTACCTTCCCGAGGAGATGTATGACACCTCCGACCTAGAGTCACTGTCGGATTGTGGAGATGGCGGTGAGATCAATGAACTTTTTCACCAGAAGGGCTGGGACAAACGCCCATTACCTATGCTACGTGCACCCCAAGATTCGCCTATGTCTATAGGAGATAGCACGCCCCGGGCGGAGGCCCTGGAGTCTACGAGGAAACCTAGTCCTCCAATGGCTCTTCCACAATCCACAACATCACCCGTTTTGTTGGCGGGGAAACAACGAGCATCGCTACGGGCACCGATAGAAAAGCCATCCAAGGTAGTGAAAGTACCTCGGCACCCTGGGGCCATTGTTCAACCAGGAGAAGGTGAGCGGGCCACAATGCTTCCCTTGGCCCAATTGCAAAGCTCTTTTCTCAGAGGGTCGCTCACAAGTACGGATGGGAATATCCTTACTTGCCCAGGGACTTGCTGTTTGAGGTTGAAGTTCTGCGACAGCGGTGGTACGATGAGTTCATTTGGGAAAAACTTAAAGTGCCTCATGCCCGGCGATACTTGTCCTGTTCGCCACCTGTGTCAAAAAAGTTCAGAGACTGCAGAGCGGACTGGATGTGGGGTCGCCATATCCATGCAGACAAGGTGCGCATCTGCAGGAAAGATGGAGAGGACGCTGACTATTCGATTTAGGTTTTCGATAAGCATCTGAAGCCCTTGTTCTTGCCTGACCCGAAGTTTTACTTGTGAGAAGAGACTCACTTGTGTGGTTTTTTTTTGCGGCAACTTTCTGGAAGTGTTCTTGCCGGATCATCGAACTGTACCCTAGTTTTTTTATTTGGGTTTTTGTTTTTCTACTCTTTGGAGGAATGAGAGCTGTTTGTTTGTTCTCTCTTCTTTCACAATTCAAAGGCAGAGACTTTGGGGGTAGAATCAGAGTAGGGACGCAGGAAGACTGAAGATTTCACCAAGTGTCATTACCGTGGCACCGTCACCAGGTGGCGGTGTTGCGCAACGGATATTGTTTGTACATTTGCATCACTTTACTCATTGGAGCGAATGGGTCTCTCGGCTGATAGACCCATTTATTCCAAATCAACACAAAATGTCAGGATGTTTTTTTTCTGTGTGTGTTTTGTTTGTTTCCCTTCTGCAGGAGATTCGTCTGTCAAGACTACTGAGTATGGGGTGGTTCTTAGACAGTAAAGGGAGGGATTGTATATGTGTACATGCTTAGAGGGTTTTATGAAAAAGTTTATTGTTTTATGTTCCCCTTCCCTTTGAGCAGGTCTTGGCATGGTTAAGGTCCAAATTTTTAGGGATAGCCTCTGGGGTCAGGCCTATGTCACCACTCTTTGGGAGACGTGGGTTTGCACCAGACGCTGGGGACCAGCGTCAAATCACAGGGGGGAGTATGTAGCGGGGTCTCTAAATTTAGGTGGGGTACACCTGGGTGGTAGTATGATCCAGGTGTGTAAATTATGGGAGTAATTGGACCATTTGTATTCGTGGAGGATTGGGCGGTGTAATAATCTCCTTGGCCTGTGGGTGGCAGGTGCCCGTAGGCTCGAGGTAGATTTGCTGCCATAGTGCTGTTCTTTTTGACCCTTCTTGGAGATGGTACGGCGAGGGCGGGGAACCTGCTGTGACGTCAATGAAGGGGATAAAAGGGGGAGACGCCCATGCCACAAGGTCTTTGTCTTGCTCTTTTGGAGGTCCTTCATCACGCGCCCAGGCACCTTAGGCCTGGGTGCGGGCGGTTCTGAGTTCCGGCCCAGGTGCCCTAGACCTGACCGGAAAGGAGATGGAGTCCATCCCAGGCACCTTCAGCCTGGGGTGAGGTACTAAACCAGGAGACCTGGGGCTCAGTGACTTCGACTGGGTCCCGCGAGGGTGGAGAAGTCCGAGGGTCCCTGAAGTGGATGGGGCCCATGTCTGAGGCGAGGAGGCCGGGGAGGTTACCCATTCAGAGAGTCTGGAGCAGCATAAACCCAGTGACGGATGGGCCTCTGGTAACTCCCTTGAAGGGACATCTTCCCCTGACAGGGGCCGCAACGCAGCGAAGGTACTCCCTATCTACGTTCTCTTGAGTCGCTGGTAGAGACTCTCAAGTTCTAAGTTCTCTCTTAGCTGAAGGCTATAGTAACCGCTGGTGAAACCACAGTGGTTTAGCTGACAATCAGGATAGTGCCTCGACCTGCTCATCCCACCGTATCAAACTGTTGGGTCTCAACCAGTTGGCTACTGAAGCACTGTTTATTGTGAGTTATGCAATAAAACAAGAATTGGACTGTGATCGGTGTGTGGAACTCTGGTTAATGGGAGTAAAGGGAAGGTTGGCACGGCAGGACTTGATCCTTGACTAAAACACACAGGCCCGAGGAAAATATCTGGTACTGGCCTTCACCTCACCCACAGCTATGGGGAGGACATGGGCCGTAGCGCATCTCACCCTGTCGTGTGTGATACCCCTAGACAAAAGAGATGGGGTGAGGCCGCTACATATACCTTCTTCAGCTCTACGTATCCTAAGGAAAATGGGCAGGGCTTTTTTTCAGCGGGAACGCGGGGAAACGCAGTTCCGGCACCTCCTGGACTGACTGTATGTAATGACAAGGGGTGCTGGGGTGTGCTGCTGGGTATTGACGCTCACTGCTGGGGATTTATTTTTGCAGGGGGGTCTATTGTTGCTGGGGAGGTCTATTGTTGCTGGTGGGAGACCTATTGTTGCTTGGGGGGGTCTTATGTTGCTGGGGGGTCAGTTGTTGCTGAAAGAGAATTACTGTTTGGGAGGGATCTATTGTCGATGGCAGCCAGAGAGTCTATTAATGCTGGCTGTGCAGAGATCTGTTGATGCTGGTAGTCTATTGTTGCTGGTGGGGAAATTTTGTTGTGGGTGGTCCATTGTTAGGGGGATCTATTGTTGCTGGCTGCAGGGGATCTATTTTACTGCTTTTCTTGAAATCATTACCAAATTCCATACAAATTACTTAGCCCCACAAAATGATACTTGGTCCTATATTGTCTAAAAGGGACGGTACTGGGAGGTGGGTAGGGCCGGAGAAAAGGGGTGACTCGGAACGGGGGAGTTCCTGCACCTATTGTCTGAGAATAAAAGCCCTGAAAATGGGAGAGCTCAAGTTCATGGTAGGGATAGTTTAGACACAGGCTCAAAAGAACCACTATAGTTCAAAACTGATATGACATAGAAAAAACATAAAGGTGAACAAAGCACCTGGACCAGATGGCTTTCATCCGCTTGTCCTCCAAGTGTTGAGCTCTTGAGCGCTTGAAAGCCATTGTTTCAAGTTTTTAGATGCTCTTTAATGAGTGGAGTAATACCACTGGATTGGCATAAGGCCACTGTGGTGCTAATATATTTAAAAAGGCATCATAGTCTTTACCTAGATA
Source organism: Rana muscosa (assembly GCA_029206835.1). Classification (NCBI taxonomy): domain Eukaryota; kingdom Metazoa; phylum Chordata; class Amphibia; order Anura; family Ranidae; genus Rana; species Rana muscosa. Next base: position 217,233,488 of record CM055120.1, on the reverse strand, counting down.
CAAGAAAGTTTAATAAAAGACCACACAGAAGAGTTTTTGCTAGAGCACAATATTTTAAGCGATAGTAAGCATGATATCATGAAAGACAGAAGTTGGCAGACAAATCTTGTTTATTTTTTTATGAGGAAGTAAGCAAAAGCATAATGGCTGTGGATATAGTATACTTGGATTTTGCTACAGTGCATGATACAATTCCCCACAAATGCTTAGTGTGTAAGTTTAATTCTACAGGTTTAGAAAGCTCAGTTTGTAAATGGGTAGAAAACTGGCTAAAATACTGTATTCAGAGAGTAGTAATTAATGATTCTTACTCTGAAAGATCTAATAGTATTAGTGGTGTACCCAAAGGTTCGGTGTTAGGACCATTACCTTTTAACATATTTATAAACGATGTAGAATTTGGGGTTAAAAGTACAATTTTAGTGTTTGCAGGTGACACCAAGCTATGTAGTGGAATGCTGTTCTTATAGGATGTTTCCAACTTACAAGCTGACCTCAATGCACTATTGAATTGAACAACTATGTGGCAAATGATGTTTAATTTTGATAAATATTAAGTTTTATACTTAGGAGCTAAAAATATGCATGCATCATACATTCTGTCAGGAAACAACTAGGGGAGTCAATAGTAGAGAAGAACCTGGGTGTTCTGGTAGATCATAGACTTAATGATAGCATGCAGTGCCAAGCTGCAGTTTCTAAAGCTAGCAAAATACTTTCTTGTATTAACCACTTGGTGCCCGTGCTATAGCTGAAAGACAGCTACAGCGTGGGCTTCCTTTGCTGGGAGGGCATACATGGATGTTCTCCCATTCTAATGCTGCCCCCTGGGGCACGTGGGTGGCACGCTCTGTGATAGCCGAGTTCTTGGGACTTGGCTGATCTCTGATTGAGGTAAAGGGCCAGTCACGGCGGGCCCGTTACCACGTAATCATCTGTCAGCCAATGACAGCTGATCATGGAAGTAAACAGAAGCCGGTAATCTACCTTTTTTTCCCTTGTGCTGCCAGTGTGAAGAAAAGAAGAAAGCTGTTAACCAGCTTCTGTTAGAGGGGCATCAGTCCCCTTAGTGCCAACCAGTGCTGGTAATCTGTGCCCTCTGGTGCCATTTATCAGTGCCCATCAGTGTCATCTGTCACCGCCCATCAGTGCTGCCAATCAGTGCCCATCAGTGCTGCCTCATCGGTGTCACTTATATGTGCTGCCTACCAGTGCCTATCAGTGCCTATCAGTGCCACCTATCAGTGCTATCAATGCCGCCTATCAGTGCCACCTCTCCGTGCCCCCTATCAGTGCCTGTCAGTGCCACCAATCAGTGCCTGTCAGTGCCGCCTCATCAGTGTCACTTATATGTTCTGCCTATCAGTGCTGCCTACCAGTGCCTATCAATTCTTGGGGCCACACACAGCAAAGATATCATATACTATTGACGATGCCACTTGCTAATTGTCCATATGACGAAATTTCTGCAAGTAAGGGGGGACATGATCACCATGCATACTGTAAATACATAGGTGGTCTATATAGTGAACTTGGAGTAGAGTTATTCACGTTCAGGTCATTGCAGAGGACAAGGGGCACACTTTACATCTGTAGGAAAATTATTTTAACCTCAACTTATAAAAGGCCCTCTTCACAGTAAGAGCTGTGAAAATGTGGAAGAAAGTCCTTCAAGAACTATTTCAGTCCAGCTCAGCAGATTGTTTCAAAAAAAGAGTTGGATGCATTCCTAAATACAGAGAATTTACCAAAATAACATTTATAAGTAATAACAGCAGAGATTGTTAATCCAGGAAATATATATAAATTGCCTCGGGCAATTGCTCCATGCTTCATACATTTTTTTTGCCTTCCTGTGGGTATAGGACTGTGTATATGCAGGTTTCATATATATTTATTTTTAATGGATGAACCCAGACTGGACCTAGGGGCATCCTGGGGTGGGCTGCGCCCACCCAGGCTGCTCTGGGCACAGTGGGGAGCAAAGCGATCCTCCTCCTGATCATTGTGCTGCAAGATTTCTGCATTGCACACAGAGCTTGTGGAAGCAAAATGGTCAGAAGGAGGTTTGCTTTCCTCCGCACTCTACATGGTGCAGCACCGATCACCTATGTCTCCCCTGCAGGTTCTATTCCTCTCTCCTCCCTCTGGCTTCAGGTGCTGCAAGGGAGCCACAGGGGGACTGAACTATGCAAAAAGATCCCCCTGTGCTCCTCCCCCTCTCCCTGTACTGCCCACCCCCTCACTGATCCACTGGTACCCTCCCCTTGCAGAGCTGCTGGGCAGCTTTCCCTCCTCCTCCTGCTAGCTACAGCTGCTGCTGGGGCAGAAGATCAGTGTCAGGGTGGCGAGCTAGAGTAGGGGTGGGATTGGGGGCTGATAAACATGTCATGTCAACATAAACACAATGAGTGATCGGTACCGATTGCTGCTGTGTTCGTTCATCACTGAAGCATAGTAAACACCGTTTACTATGCTTCAATTTGTGAATGGATAGGAGGCTCTGTACATCTGCAATTCATTCATCTGCAATGCAGCTGAGGCCATGCGTGGCCATGTTTATCCACAAGGGGATGCACAGGTGTTCTGATTTGACATCTGTGTGGGTGCAGGTCTATTTCCTTGAATTCACACTGTCTGCATTCGGGGCTGTGCACCTCCACCCACATGGATGTCAGATTGGGAGCAACGAATGTGTCTGTGCAGCTGCTGCATCCCAATTGACATGAATGGGACTGCCATCACAGGGATACATAGAACACGTATGCATCCCAATTAGGGTGACCACATTTCCAAACTACCATTCAGGGACACCCCCCCCCCCCTTCCCAAAAATCAGCTTGTGCTGTAATGAATCACAACACAGTGATTGGACACAATAGTCAGGATTTATGATTTCTCCAATCATAAGCACGGGTCAGGGATTGTGCTCCTCCAGGCATTCCCGGCCAGGACAAGTACTGTCAGTGAGTAAAGCGGTGATGTGGCAGCCTTTTTTGGGGCCATCAGATCGGCCCGGGGAATGGTTGTGTCAGTTTCATTCCGGGACACTGTATTGTCCTGGCATAAAGGTACCCGAGACAGACCTGCAAAATGCGGGACTGTCCCGGGCAATCCGGGACACGTGGTCACCCTAATCCCAATGCACGTAAACAAATCCTCTATGTATGCCCCATGTGAAACAAGGCCTAAGTAGCAATTTACCAGGAATTTTGTAAGTTATGCTGTGTCTATGCGTTCTGATAATAATTTTAGTGTATTTTTAGTGAAAATTGTGATTTGATAAACATTTGGGCAACTAGTGCAGGCATTGTACTGGCCCCTTGACTTTTTTTTACTGCAACCCCAAATCAGACAGTCTAGATCTGGCTTGAACTATATGGATTTTTTTTCAACCTAACTATGTAACTCTGTAGCTACAGCTTTGCTTTCCGAGTTTTTTTCCTCTTTCTTGCACTGTAGGAATATCATTTTTCTTTCATTAAAATGTTTGGTTTTAGTAATTGGGTTCTTGGTTGTGTCACAAAGCCTTGAGACATTTTGTACCTTTTTATATACAGAGACCACAATGTTACAAACAAATCTCAGCATGCTCCTCTAATTCCAACTCTGCTCACCCCTAGTGCCTGTAAAATGTAAAAAATAAATAAACAATTGGCCTACAGACTTTCAAAATCTAAAATAACCTAGGCCACAATTACTAAAAACTTGCTGCTATTTTATTCTCCTGTTCCCCCTTTCAAGCCTCGTACACACGACCGATTTTCTCGTCCAAAACCGGCAAGAAAAGTGCCACGAGAGCTTTTTCCTCGAGAAAACCGTTCGTGTGTATGGTTTTACGACGAGAAAATTGCTGTGAATCTCAACGAGAAAATAGAGAACCTGCTCTCTATTTTCTCGTCAGGATTCCAGATTTCCTCGTCGTGTTTCTCGTCGGCCTGTTTTGTGACGAGAAAATGGTTCGTGTGTATGCTTTTACGACTCTTCAAAAAGCGCGCATGCTCAGAAGCAAGTATGAGACGGGAGCGCATCTTCTGGTAAAACAAGCCTTCGTAATGGAGATAGCACATTCGTCACGCTCGAAATTATTGCATCGTTTAAATGTTGTGCATTGAAATCTTCTTTAGAGTGTTACATTAATCCAAACTAATGAACTTCTTTTGCTGCTGATATTCTCACAGAGTTATGACTATCTTTTTTTATCCTTTTTCATGCTGCTCTTAAGAAGATTTAGGTGTATTATATTGTGCAAGATCTTCAGAATATTTTACATTTTTACATTTTTCAAACTGATGTTAATTGTAATTTGGCAATGTTTTGATAGTGATCTCCCATTGAATATTTTAATATATATTTGTTAAATTTTACACCCTATTTTTTTAAAATAAGATTGTTATTCTTTTTTTGGGTTTGGTATCTGTCCCTTTTTTTGGCTGTCAAATGTCTCTGCTTACTCCAAAGCTAAATTGTAATTTTATTAAAAATACACATAGTCAAGTATGAACTTAAACAAAAATAACATTTATTCATGTTTCAAATAAAATAAAGAGAAGGCAGCGCTGGAGAACCTGCTGCCATTTGTGCATCCCAGGGACCCCAGACCACACATCAACCCTGTGTGGACACTAAAATTGGGAGCTTGAGAGAAGGCCAACATTTCTGAGCACAATCTGATGCTGGCCTTCCAGAGGTCAGGAACAGCAGCAGGTGAGATATATGTCCCAAGTGTGTGGTACTACAACAGGCTGCCTTCTGTCCGACCACAATGAAGCAAGGCCATCACTTCCTTGTCTTCCTGGCAACCTTCCCTGCAACCTTTCCTGAAGCCTTCCCTGCAGCCTTCCTTCTTCGTTTGGCTGGAGGCTGGGCCACTGGAGGGGTACTCCTGTCAGGAGGAGGAGGAGGTGGAGGCGAAGGGGGTGGGCCAGAAGAAGAAGGTGGAGGTGGAGGAGGAGGGGGTGGGGCAGAAGAAGAAGATGGAGGTGGAGGAGAAGGGGGTGGGCCAGAAGAAGAAGGTGGAGGTGGAGGAGGAGGTTGAGGAGAAGGGGGTGGGGCAGAAGAAGAAGGTGGAGGTGGAAGAGGAGGGGGTGGGGCAGAAGAAGAAGGTGGAGGTTGAGGAGAAGGGGGTGGGCCAGAAGAAGAAGGTGGAGGTGGAGGAGGAAGTTGAGGAGAAGGGGGTGGGGCAGAAGAAGAAGGTGGAGGTGGAGGAGGAGGTTGAGGTTGGGACAGTTGTGCCACCTCACAAATAGCGGTGTTGGGGGTAATTTTTTCCATCACCCCCTTGTTCAGCAAGGTGATGAGCAGGGGTTCGCATAGGAGGCGTTGCTCCATGCTCATCACCTTGAACTTTGCCTCCACTAGGCCGGCAATGGCCTCTTCAGGGGATGTGGGCTCCTTGAGGGTGGCATGGGCCTCTTTAATAAGGGCCATTGCTGCCTCACTGGTGGTCCTGTCCCTCCTGTTTCTTTTGGGAAGTCGAATGGGAGGCACCTGTAATCTGGCGCTTCTCCTTTGCCCTGCCACCTCCTGGCTGCCACTGGGCCCTGCCACCTCCTGGCTGCCACTGGGCCCTGCCACCTCCTGCCTGCCACTGGGCCCTGCCTCCTCCTGCCTGACAGTTTCCAGACCCTCCTCCTGGCTGATTTCATCCTGTGTATGAAAATGGGACATAGTTTAATATGTTGGTTTAATCTTTGCATCCAAAATTCAGATCATGATTGAAGCAATTCGAATGTAAATCCAGAAATCATTTTCACCAATTTACAACTACATCAGATTGACTATTTAGCACCCAATTTAGGCCAGACTAATGTCTCAAGATCTTGATTTCACTTGTGGAACCCAAAACAGTTAATGTTTGTCATCTTGACATATTTGTCAAACATTAATTTTATCCCAATACATTTTCTATAAATACTATACCTGGCTCCAGATGGCCAAATCAGGTTCATCCAGGATGGCTGCCTCCTCTTGCTCCAGAGAAGGCTCAGGTTGGCTGCAGGGAAGTCTGGGGGGAAGAGTGGAGAGTGATGGCCTTGCCTCAATGTGGTCATCCAGAAAGGACATCCTGCTGTAGTACCACAAATTCGGGACATACACATCATCTGCTGCTGCTCCTGACCTCTGAGAAGCCAGGACCTTAGAGCGTTCATTCCTGTATGTGCCTCTCAAGCTCCCAATTTTAGTGTCCACCTGTTTTGCTGTGGCTGTGGGCACCTTGGTATGCACAAATGGGAGCAGGGTCTCCAGCGCTGCTTTTCTCACCCCTTTTTTTTTGTGTATGGGGTTTTTGGTCTCCCACAGAGCGGGCAGCTCCCTTACCCGGTCTATAAATTCCGCAAGGAATTCCTTGTCACTTATAAAGACATTCATTTTGGGTCTGCAAGTAAAATAAATAATATATAACTAATGTGAGGCACACAGTCTAACCTCCTTAAAATCTTAGTCACCATATATATCCTACAACATTCTCCAGACAGTATAGGCCAACAATTAGTCAAAGTCACAAAATCACATACCTTCGTTCGCACGTCTGTCACTTGAACTCCTCTCTCCGCACAACGAACGTATTATAGTCACATGTGTGTTTGCTATATATACACCACGCATGCGTCAAACTACGCACACGTCGCCCGCCCATGACGTTCTAACTAACATCTTTTCCCCGCCCCTTCTCTTTCGGCGCGCAGACAGATATGGCGGATTTACAGCAGGTGTCTGATAATTCCTCCAAAAACGAGGAGGAGACAAGCCCGGAGACCGAGGAAACGTCACGATCAAGGAGGAGATTCAAGGCATCTAATATGTCTTTTGCGGAGATGGCGGAGATGGTGGACATATTGCTCATGTCTGATTATGACGCAAAGCATGGGCCGTATAGCAAACCTAATAGAAGGAAGGCCAAAATCCTGAGGAAAGTCGTGAAGAGTCTGAAGACGAATTTCAGGGTGAAACGCTCAAATGAGCAGCTCAGAAAGAGGTGGTCAGACCTCAAACTGAGGGAGCCAGAGCAGTTAAGGAGCATTAAGAGAATGCTAGCAAAAAGTAAGTAAAATGTACACTTTTCTGCTATTAAGGTTTTTCTCAAATTACATGTTGCTCCTTTTTGTTTATTTTCATATTGGACTCCCTTCCAAAATTTCCTAATTTAGAACTTGGTTTGGCACAGTAATCGTTCGTTACGTTACAGACACTTCGTTCGGCCACTATCCGCTGTTTTGGCTTATTTTACAGCCCCAAAAGAAAATAGACATCGGCCTGTTTTTTACAAATTGTTGTTCCTAAATTTTTGGCTAGATGATGTGTTTGTAAAGAGAATGAAATGCAAACTTTAATCAGTGTAAAGGAGAGGACACTCAGCAGCTGGTACCACATCTGTACTTTGTAGCACTATAGTGTGGGCCAACAGAACCGCCTTTTTTGGGTGTCCCACACAGGTGCATCAGTGAATTTTTGTGGTGCCTCCATGTCTAAAAATTTACATCCAAAAGGTGAATACTAAACCTATTTTTTGTTCCAAATAATGCATTCATCTTTAGAATCCACACAAACACACACTTGTACCCCACTTCCAAACAATTTAGCCTGTTTTAATTTTCCTGAGAGAATTTCAGTGTGATAAATAGACCTTTTGTTTGATTCTCATAGGGGAGAGAAGACTGGGAGGAGAACACTCCAGGGAGCACAGGAACCCCACAGCTTCACAACAACCCCAAACTCCCAAAGACCCACAACCGAAGGATGTTGAGGAAGTTGAGGTGGAGGAAGGAGAAGTGCAGGAAGGAGAGGTGGATGACGTTGTGGAACTGGTCACCACAACAGGTCAGTATCTGTCACCACAGCTTCAGGTAAGAGATGTAGGCCTGCAGAGTTATAATACCTTTTTATTTTGTTTTTAGGGGATGTAAATGTTGTGGTGAAGGATAGTACACGCTTCTCTGCTGACAGTGCCCTCCGAATAATACAGCAAGTGATGGAATGTAGCACGGAACTGGACAGAATAAAACAAATAATTCATGTGATGGATCAAACATTTAAAGACATTCTAGATGTATTGGGGAGAATCGAATAAGTCAACAAAACCCCCATTTTTGTTTCAGGAATGACTGTTCTTCAACCTTTTAAACTCTTTTTGACAATCAAACCAGCCAAAAATTGAATATGCACACAGTGTGTCAACATGTGCTATCTGCCATCAGGGGATATCCATGTACGTCTTTTGGGGGTGCAACCCCTTCCTCGTATCTAAAGTAGGTGAACTGAGGAAGGGGTTGCACCCCCAAAACACGTCCATTGATCACCCCTGATGGCAGATAGCACATGTTGACAATAGGGATCAGGAGTCTAAAATCCCTATTGGAAATTACTTTAAAATGTGTGCATATTCAATTTTTGGCTGGGCAAGTGGTGACAAGACCCCATATTATGACGGGCACATAGAGACATAGTTTGTGTAAGTGTGAATGTCTCAGATTGCTCAGAGATATTCAAAGTTGTACTTTTTGGAATGCAACTGTTGTTTTTGTATTCTCCTAAGAAAATAATTGGCGGTTTGTGGCCAGGACAAAAAAAAAAAAAAAAAAAGGAAACATGTGAGTGAATGTGCACAGAGTAAAATGTTTGAACAGAAACAACGTGTAGCTTCTTTTTTCAATACGCTCTAACCTTATATGTGTTTTTTTTAAGGTTACATAGTGAAATGGTTGTTATTTACTAAAGGAAAATACACTTGGCACTACAAATGCACTAAGACAAACTAGGAGACAGGAAACAAACAAAAGTTAAAATTTGAAATCAGAATTTTATTTAGCTCATTATCCATGAATCTTTAGGCATAGCCTGGCATAGAAATTGCCCCCCTACCCGTGAAATATTGCATATATTTCTCCCGAACCTCACGGGCATTTTGGGGGGGCAAGCCAGGACGGGCAGATTCAAGGCCCGGCAGGGGATTGGCAGATGAAAGTCCAGCCTCAGGCAATACTGTGGCCATATAAGAAGTGGATTTTCTGCTGAGAAAGTTGTGTAGCACACAGCAGCATAAAACTACATAGTTTATTTTGCAGTCCGCCAAGTGGATGGAAGTCATAAAAATGCGGAACCGGCTGGCCATTATGCCGAAGGCATTTTCAACGACTCTTCGGCCCCTGGCCAGCCAGTAATTGAACACCCTCTTCTCTGGGGTCAGGGTCCTCTGAGGAAATGGCCTCATAAGATGCGATCCGAGCCCGAAGGCTTCATCAGCCAAAAAAACAAAGGGCAGTCCTTCAACATTCCCTGCATCCGGTGGCAATGCAAGGTCGTCACTCTGGAGATGGAGGGCAAACTCCGTCTGGAAGAAGGATCCCTCATCGGACATCCAGCCATTCTTCCCTACATCAACATAGAGGAATTCATACCGTGCTGACACCACCGCCATCAGCACAATGCTATGAAACCCCTTGTAATTGAAGCAGTAGGACCCAGAACGGGGTGGCGGCACGATGTGGACGTGCTTCCCATCTATGGCACCACCACAGTTGGGGAAGTCCCACCGCGTGGCAAACTCCGATGCCACAGTCTGCCATTCCTGTGGCGTGGAAGGAAGCTGGGGAGTCAAACAAGATGAAAAAAAATTAGAATTTTAAAATATTACATTACAAGCAGATTATAATAAAAAACATTAGAGGCTAACATCAATCAAATTCTCTGTTTATTAATCTGTTTTTAAGAAGTATAATGGAAGGCTCATGTTTCATATTCATCACCCCCTCTGATGGTCCATTAAAAAAATATTTTGGGGGGGGGGGTAGATGTGTTTGGCCACAGGATAGCATTGCAGTGGCGGTGCGTCCAGAGTAGGGATGAGCTCGGTGTTCGAGTCGAACATAGGTTCGACTCGAACATCGGCTGTTCGCGCGTTCGGCGAACAACGAACGATTTGGGCCGTTCGCGCCAAATTCGAGTGACGCGAACGGCCCACAATACACTGCGCCATCGCAGTGTAATCCCGGCGCTGTGATTGGCCAAGCATGCACTGTGACCCTGCATGCTTGGCCAATCACAGCGCCGGCAGCGAGGAGAGCAATGATTGGCCACACTATAGGGGGTTTAGTACACGCCCCACACTATAAAAGGCCGCCAGTGCGGCGGCCTTGTGTAGTGTGTTCCGGAGCAGGGAAAGTGAAGGATAGGCAGGGACAGTGTCAAATCTTGTCAAATCTATTCTTTGCTAAACCTTGTGTGTAGGGACAGAGAAGGATAGGCAGGGAGAGTGTCAGTGTCATATTCTTTGCTAAACCTTGTGTGTAGGGAGAGAGAAGGATAGGCAGGGAGAGTGTCAGTGTCATATACTTTGATAAACCTTGTGTACAGGGAGAGAGAAGGATAGGCAGGGGACAGTGTCAGTGTCATATTCTTTGCTAAACCTTGTGTGCAGGGAGAGAGAAGGATAGGCAGGGAGAGTGTCAGTGTCATATACTTTGATAAACCTTGTGTACAGGGAGAGAGAAGGATAGGCAGGGGACAGTGTCAGTGTCATTCTTTGCTAAACCTTGTGTGCAGGGAGAGAGAAGGATAGGCAGGGAGAGTGTCAGTGTCATATACTTTGATAAACCTTGTGTGCAGGGAGAGAGAAGGATAGGCAGGGGACAGTGTCAGTGTCATTGTTGCTAAGCCTCCTGCACATTATACACCTGAAGTTAGCCCGTATTGCTGCTTTTTCCTGGTGTGTTACACAAACAGGATTTTGCGGCACTTACAGCGGGCGGAGTGTGCCTCCTGACCATATTACACCTTAACTTAGCCTGTACGAGCTGCTTTTCCTGGTGTGTTACACCAACAGGATTTTGTGGCACTTACAGCGGGCGGAGTGTGCCTCCTGACCATATTACACCTTAACTTAGCCTGTATTGCTGCTTTTTCCTGGTGTGTTACACAAACAGGATTTTGCGGCACTTACAGCAGGCGGAGTGTGCCTCCTGACCATATTACACCTTAACATAGCCTGTATTGCTGCTTTTTCCTGGTGTGTTACACAAACAGGATTTTGCGGCACTTACAGCGGGCGGAGTGTGCCTCCTGATCATATTACACCTTAACTTAGCCTGTATTGCTGCTTTTTCCTGGTGTGTTACACAAACAGGATTTTGCGGCACTTACAGCGGGCGGAGTGTGCCTCCTGACCATATTACACCTTAACTTAGCCTGTATTGCTGCTTTTTCCTGGTGTGTTACACAAACAGGATTTTGCGGCACTTACAGCGGGCGGAGTGTGCCTCCTGACCATATTACACCTTAACTTAGCCTGTATTGCTGCTTTTCCCATTTCCCTGCAGGCCATTAGAATGTCTGGAAGGCAAACAAGGAGAGGCAGACAGTCAGGAGCCAAAAAAAGAGGGCAAGCAGGCTCTGTGTCTAGAGACAACAGTGCTGGTCGTGGACGCGGTGCATCGCCATCAGCACGTGGCCATGGGACACGCTTGTCCTTCTTTTCGGCAGCTGGACGTGTTGAGCCGCATCATGCCGAAGACTTGGTAGAGTGGATGACCAAGCCCTCCTCATCCTCCTCATCCTCTCTCACCCAAGCTCAGGGTACTGGCAAAGCAGCTGCTAAAGCCTCCTCTTCCCTGGTATCAATGTCATCATCAGTCACTCCTTCCCTAGACCAACCATGTCCTCCTGAGGAGTCCCCCGAACTGTTTGAGCACAGTGTTGGGTACATGCTCCAGGAGGATGCTCAGCGTTTCGAAGGGTCTGATGATGATACCCAGCTAGAGGAAGGCAGTAGCGTGAGAGCAGAGAGAGGGGATGCTCAAGAAGGACACCAATCTGGCAGTCATGTTCCAGCAGCCGCAGCATACTGCCAGATTGGCTCCAGTGATGAGGAGGGAGGGGATGATGAGGTCACTGACTCCACGTGGGTGCCTAATAGGAGAGAGGAGGAGGAGGAGGATGAGGAGGAGGCACATCTCCAACGAGGCAGGATGCCCTCGGGGGGCCAGCGTAAGGACAGCACACCAACGGAATCACACCGCAGAGCTCCGCCTGTGCAAGGCGCTGCCTCTGCCCGTTATTCAAAAAGTTCTTTGGTGTGGGCCTTTTTTGAGTCAAGTGCATCAGATCGCACAGCTGCTGTTTGCAACATATGTCTCAAGCGTATATCGCGTGGCCAAAACATCACCCGCTTGGGCACCAAATGCTTGACCAGACATATGTTGACCTGCCATGCAGCTCGTTGGCAAGCCTACCTTAAAGACCCACACCAAAGAACAAAGCTGACCTCTTCTTGCACCGCATTAGCTGGGATCTCCAACCCCACTATACCTTCAGTCCTCTCTGAAACCTGCTCTGAGAGGAATGAAGGTGTAGAATTAGGTGTGTCACAGCCAAGTACTTGCGGGCACTCTGCTAGCAGTACACCAACGTCCGATTCTAGCAGGCAAATTTCCCTGCCCCAGCTGCTGGACCGTCGAAAGAAGTTCACTCCCAGCCATCCACATGCCCAGCGGTTGAATGCTAGCTTGGCTAAATTGCTAGCGCTTCAACTGCTGCCTTTTCAGTTGGTAGACTCGGCCCCCTTCCGTGAGTTTGTGCAATGTGCGGTTCCTCAGTGGCAGGTTCCCAAACGCCACTTTTTCTCACGGAAGGCGATTCCGGCTCTCTACCGGCATGTGGAAGGCAATGTCTTGGCCTCGCTGGACAGGGCGGTCAGCGGTAAGATGCATATTACCGCTGACTCATGGTCCAGCAGGCATGGACAGGGACGTTACCTTTCTTTCACGGCCCATTGGGTCACTCTTTTGGCAGCTGGGAAGGATGCAGGTCAAGGTGCAGTAGTGTTGGAGGTTGTTCCACCGCCACGCCTCCAAAATGCTACTACTGGTTGTGACACACCTCTGTCCTCCACCCCCTCCTCTTCTTCTTCCTCCGTGGCCTCTTCCTGTGCTTTGTCCTCGGAACCAGCGGTGCTCCGTAGGCGTTCAAGGGGCTACGCAAGTACGCAGGCAAAAAGATGCCATGCCGTGCTTGCGCTGGTGTGTTTGGGGGACAGGAGCCACACTGGGGCAGAGGTTCTGTCTGCTCTGCAGGGGCAGGCCGAGAGGTGGTTGACGCCACGCCAGCTTAAGCCAGGAATGGTAGTTTGCGACAATGGCACCAACCTCCTCTCCGCTCTCCGACAGGGACAACTGACCCATGTGCCCTGTGTGGCTCACGTCCTTAACCTGGTGGTGCAGCGGTTCTTGGGCAGGTACCCGGGCTTACAGGATGTCCTGAGGCAGGCCAGGAAAGTCTGTGTGCATTTCCGCAGATCTTATAATGCCAGTGCTCGCCTGGCTGAGCTGCAAAAGGAGTTGAACCTGCCCAAGAACCGCCTTATATGTGACATGCCCACCAGGTGGAACTCAACGTTGGCCATGCTGCAGCGGCTGCACATGCAGCAGAGGGCCATCAATGAGTACCTGTGCGACTACGGCACCAGGACAGGGTCAGGGGAGCTCGGTTTTTTTTCACCACGCCAGTGGGGCATGATCAGGGATGCATACACTGTCCTGGCACCATTTGAGGAGGCCACGAGGATGGTGAGCAGTGACAGTGCATGCATCAGTGACACTGTATCTCTTGTCCACCTGTTGGAACATATGCTGCGTGGAATAATGGACAGGGCACTTGAGGCAGAACAGAGGCAGGAAGAGGAGGACTTCCTTGCCTCTCAAGGCCCTCTTTACCCAGACAGTGTTCCTTCTGTCCCACCCATCGCACAGGAAGAAGAGGAGGAGGAGGAGGATTGTGTCAGCATGGAGGTGGAGCCTGGCACTCAGCATCATCAGCAGCAGTCTTTTAGGGATGATTTACAGTCCCAAGAAACCAGTGGACTTGTACGTGATGGGAGGAGGTGGCTGCGGATCATGTCGTCCTTAGTGACCCAAAGGACTCCGGACTGAATGCCTCAGCTAACCTACGCTGCATGGCCTCCCTGATCCTGCAAAGTCTGCGGAAGGATCCTCGTATTCTTCGGATCAAGGAGAGGGACCATTACTGGCTGGCCACTCTCCTTGATCCACGGTACAAGGGTAAGGTTGCGGACCTTATCTTACCGTCGCAGAGGGAGCAGAGGATGAGACAACTCCGGGAGGCCTTGCAGAAAGGTCTGTGCAACTCGTTCCCAGAGACTGGGAGGTTACAAACTCCTGGTCTTGGACAACGAGTTGCTGAGGCTTCGGTCAGTCAAAGAAGGAGCGGTGGGGAAGGTGGCCGTCTGACCGAAGCGTTCAGACAATTCTTTAGTCCGCAGCCCCAAGGTATGATCAGTTCCAGCAACCATCGCCAGCGTCTGATATACATGGTGCAGGAATACCTAGGGGCAAGGTCAGACTTGGACACCTTCCCCACCGAAAATCCTCTGGCTTACTGGGTCTTGAGGATGGATCACTGGCCAGAGCTTGCACAGTATGCAATTGAGTTACTGGCCTGTCCTGCATCCAGCGTTCTTTCAGAACGCACATTCAGTGCTGCTGGAGGATTTGTCACGGATCACAGGGTGCGCCTGTCCACCGACTCTGTTGATCGACTGACCTTCATAAAGATGAACCAGTCTTGGATCACCACCAGCTACCAAACACCTGAAGCTGATATAACAGACTAATTTATTTTCAAATGTCACATCCCTTCAAGACTGATGCTGATGCTGAGAGTTTGTCCTGTTATCTTGACTGACTATCCTCCTCCTCTTCAATGATCCGATTGACGATGATAGCTTGGAAGAACATTTTTGTTTCTGGGTGCCGCCACCAGTGGCTAAGGCCCCATTTTTCAGCCCCTGTTTAACAGGGGTGTGTTATTACAATTTTTTATGCAATGCTTTGCAGCAGGGCTCATTCCTGCACTCCAACCAGAGTATCTGGGAGTGGTTGCAGTGTTGTGGCACCAGCACCAGTGGCTAAGGCCCAATTTTTCAGCCCCTGTTTAACAGGGGCGTGCAATTACAATTTTTGATGCAATACTTTGCAACAGGGCTCATTGCTGTGCTCCAAGTACAGTATCTGTGAGGGGTTGCAGTGTTGTGGTACCAGTTCCTAAGGCCCAATTTTTCTGCCCCTGTTTAACAGGGGCATGTAATTACAATTCTTGATCTAATAATTCACAGCAGGGCCCATTCCTGTGCCCACCAAGACTAACTGTGAGGCCTTACAGTGTTGTGTCAACACCACCACCACCACCACCACCAAAGGCCCAATTTTTCAGCCCCTGTTCAACAGGGGCATGCAATTACAATTCTTGATCTAATAATTCACAGCAGGGCCCATTCCTGCGCCCACCAAGACTAACTGTGAGGCCTTACAGTGTTGTGTCAACACCACCACCACCACCACCACCAAAGGCCCAATTTTTCAGCCCCTGTTCAACAGGGGCATGCAATTACAATTCTTGATCTAATAATTCACAGCAGGGCCCATTCATGCGCCCACCAAGAGTAACTGTGAGGGCTCACGGTGTTGTGGCAACACCAACATGTAAGGGGCAAATTTCAGCTGAGTATTTACGGCAGGCCCCTACTTTCAAACATCCAACTTACAAACAACTCCTCCTTGCAAACGGAAGGATACAACAGGAAGTGAGAGGAAATCTACCCCTAGGAAGGCAAATTCTCTCCTGTAAGGGTTAATATGGGAAAAAAAGTGTCTCCTCTCCACTGATGCTTTATCACCAATTCTTGTTTCAATAAAAAAAATCAATTTTTCAAAAAACATTTGTCATTAGGACGGAAAGTGAGGTGAACTGTTCTGAACAGGTGCACACTGTACAGACAGCAAAACAAATGTTACAGGGGTGATAACCCTTCCCTATGTTTTCCAAAAAGCTTAAAAATATATTTTTTGGCTGGAGCTACACTTAGTCAATGTACCTGTTCAAAATTACAAACAAATTCTACATAAGAACAAACCTACAGTCCCTGTCTTGTATGCACCGCCTGTATACTGCTGTTCAGAGTATATAGGGCCTTTTTTATTTTGTGTGCGGGGTTCCCCTTAATATCCATACAAGACCCAAAGGGTCTGGTAATGGGCTGGGATAGGGTGTGTGATGGGGTAGCTATGCCATTTTTCTTAAAGATTTTCATCCATATTACCGGTACCAGACATTACATTAAAGCTGCAAGCAGTTTTAAATGGCTTTTTTTCCTTTAGAAATGTAATTTTGTGCAGGGACAGTTCTAAACACGGGAAACACGTGGCACTTCACAGGCATACTTTAGACACCCCCCAGGTATGATATTTAAAGGAATATTTGACTTTTTTTTTTTCACTTTATGCATCATTAAAATGACTGCTCCAGAAAAACGGCCGTTTTTAAAACTTCTTTTTGCATTGATACATGTCCCCTGGTGCAGAACCTGGGTTCCCAAACCCTTTTTAGGACAATAACATGCATAATAGTCGTTATAATTAGCACTTTAGATTTCGAACGTTCGCATCCATTGTATTTAATAGGGTTCTAAAGTTCGTGCGAACTTTCGGTCCGTTCAAGGGTTCTGGTGCGAACCGAACCCGGGGGTGTTCGGCTCATCGCTAGTCCAGAGTGGGCGCTGGAGCACTGACACCTCTCTCCTGTGCCCGTCACTCCGAACAATACATCGGTTCATGCCTTGCATGAACCAATGTATTGTCAATGCCGCCCACTATTCTGGTGGATGGCCCCCTGTTAAGCGACCAACATATGAATAACTGCAGCATTTATGGGGTGAAAATTGCATATCAGAAACAGGGAGGCAAATAGGCTTGCACATTACAGCCTGAGGGATGTAATTGGCTTCATAAAAGTTAAATAGGTGACGCAGGGAGGGGGGGACATTCCTTGGGTAAACACTGACAGGCTGCTCTGCCAATCATGTTCACCAAGTCTGTTTAATGGTAACATGATTGGCTGATGCAACATCAAGGGCAGGAGAAGACATCAAGGACAGAAGAAGGATGGCGCTGACCACAAGAAGGTAAGTGCAGGGCTGGGGGGAACAAAATGGCTGCATTGGAGGGAACAAAATGGCTGCATTGGAGGGAACAAAATGGCTGCATTGGAGGGAACAAATCTAAAGCTTCCAGCATGCATGAGGACAAAGGGAACATTCTCAGCATATTACAATCATGGTAATTAGGGAAGGATGAAAGAAATACAATACATTAGCATACATGAAATACATAAAATGTGATGTTAATGGAGAAAACTTACCCTAATATAGTCCTCCTGCAGGACTTGTATAATAGCAGAACAGGTGTCTGGGATTATGAGGCCCAGAGCCTGGGGGGAGATGCCTGTCGTGAACTTCAAGTCCTGAAGACTTCTCCCTGTCGCCAGGTAGCGTAACGTGGCCATGAGCCTCTGCTCAGCACTGATGGCTTCCCGCACAACGGTGTCCTTAATATAGGGGGACACCAAAGCCAACAGTTCCTGAAAAACGGGGTCAGACATCCGCAGAAAATTCCTGTAGTCCTCAGGATTATTTTTGACGATCTCCCGCAGCAGAGGCATATGGCAGAATTGGTCCCGCTGGAGCAACCAATTCTTGGTCCATGAACTCCTCCTCACACCGTTCATGGACTGGTCTTGGTCCAAAACAAGCAGACCAACACCAAGCGCACGCACAGCACGAACTCGACGACGAGAACGTCCAGGCGACATGGCTAGGAAATGGTCGTCTGATCAGAACGTACAGAACAGAACGCACTTTAGAACAGCAAGGCCTATGAATAGCGAACTGAAAATCAGAAACGAACGGGCAAGAACGCACTGTAAAACAGATACGACCTGCCTAGACGCCCTGAAAGTCAAGATACGAACCCACAAGCACAAACTGAACCGCAGAAAACGAACTGAAAAGCACGAAGACTGAAAAGCGCGAATCGTCTCTTCCCAAACTTTTACTTCACACGCGGTAACACGAGATCAGCAAAAGCAGCCCAAGGGGTGGCGCCAAGGAAATCGATCTTCCCCTTTATACTGCTGTCGTACGTGCTGGACGTGACCACGGAGAACAACGACAAGATTTGGAATTGTCAGTGTGTACGCATGGAAAGCTTGACGAGAAACTCGTCAAGGTTAACAAGAATCTTGTCGAAAAAAACGACGAGATTGTTACGACGAGAAACTCGGTCGTGTGTACGAGGCTTCAGTCTTTAGGCACAAATAAAATGATTGTCTCTATAGTCTGCTCTAAGACTAGATTTACATCTGTGTAGGTACGGGACTGCATGTAAATTGCACATGTTCCCACACCCACATGCAGCCACACAAAAAGCATGCTGCATTTAAGGAAACGCTTAACCATAGCTCCCAACTGTCCTTGATTTTTAGGGACTGTCCCTGATTTGGAGCAATGTCCCTCCGTCCCTCTTTCCCCCTCATTTGTCCCTCATTTTGGTCTGATCTATATAGTTGTATATAAAATGCACTTTTTATCTTTCATAAAAGTGTTTCCCAGTGCTAAACCTTTCATCCAAATTCTAAATTGCTGCATTTGTAAATTTTAAAAGCCAATGTAAAGGAAAAGTAGTGGTAAAAAAAAAGCCCTTGTAGATTTAATTAACCTTTTTTTTGGTTAATTCTCCTTTAAGGAGGTGTGGCAGGAGGCGTTGTCTATGCCTCCATACGTTTGCTAGTAGGTGTCCCTCATTCCCATCTCAAAATGTTGGGAGGTATGGCTTAACTCTGAATAGTACCCCCATACACTGAAATACACAGTGTGGATTTCCACACACAGAAATGTGAAGTCACATTTTAAAAGAGGCGCATGGACCCTTTTTCCTCCGGGAAACATAGGAAGCGCATGTACAGCAAATTAATGGCCAACTGTACCTGCGCAAACGCATCGCTTAGATGTGAATCTAGCCTAATACATTTGTAATCAGAACATCTGTCATGCACCTTCTACTTTCTGTATTTCATTACCTGGTTTAATCAAGGAGACAACACATTGGCCACATATAAATCCAGACTAAATACCCATATGCTATACATAGGATTAGGGTTGGGTTCACAG
Organism: Rana muscosa; assembly: GCA_029206835.1. Classification (NCBI taxonomy): domain Eukaryota; kingdom Metazoa; phylum Chordata; class Amphibia; order Anura; family Ranidae; genus Rana; species Rana muscosa. The sequence goes on along the minus strand of CM055120.1, from coordinate 217,214,476 downwards.
CTAAGAATAGCATCCCTGTGCCTATGGGTAGGAGAGGCAAGGAGGCTGTTTTTGCCTGTATATGTATGAGCTACAAATTTTCCCCACAATCTATATAAATAGCTTATTTACTAGTTGGGGTTGATTTATTAAAGGCAAATAGACTGTGTACTCTACCTCATTTACTAAGCTCTGGAACAAGGGCAACTATTTGTATTTAACAAATCAACCCCCCCGTCACAAGATTCTTTGCCAGATTCCGGGCAGTAAAACAAGCAAATGTTGTATGTGTGGGTGTTACATTTGGTGCTAAATGTTATGTGCCTTCAGGCTCCTGTAAGGAAAATCTGGCCCTTCATGGTATATAAAGGCAAATATGTTCTCTCTTACGGCTGCTTGCTCAGTGCTTTGTTGAAAAAAAAAGGGGGTAAATACTAGGGCTGTGGAAATGAACTATTAATTCCTTGATTAATCGATACATTTTTTTGATCGATCAAAATTCTTTTGATCGGTACTCACCTCTCCGCCAGCTTCCGGGTCTTCAGGGAGTTCCGTTGGAGATCCGGTGATGTCACGGACACCGGCGGGGCTTGCCGTGTCCATCTGAAGGGCTCCTTTGCTGTGCCTTCATATCTGCATGCCGGCGGGACCTTACTATCTGCCACACGCAAGGGCTGTTACACTTCCCTCTATCACTTCCCTCTATCAATCTGGGATTCTACAGCCATCCACTGGGAGTTGTGATAGTTCCCTTCACGGGTCATCTACATGCCGACGGACTGATGTTAACCCCTCCTCATCTGGATTCAGCAATGGTATCGTTGTACACATTTTTATACCAGTATCATACTTGGCTACATGTTTTTATGACTGCTTTTGCTACCGTTTGGTATTAATCGCACCATTTTTACAGTTTATGTAGCTACATCGATTTTATCTCCAGTGCAATATTTATTTTGTTACCTACTTGAAGACTAAAAGTTTTAATGCTATTCCCATCGAGCGCTGCCTTTGTGTGTTTTTTGTATCCTGCTATCGATTTTTCCAGTGGTTGGTAGCTGCACTGGGAATCGGCCTGCAAGGAGATCAGCTAAAAGTAGTTTGATCTGTATGTGCGTTATAATTAATCAAAATTAGTCGATTAATCGATTAAACTTAAAAATGTATTAATCAAACACGAAAATTTGAATCAGTAACAGCCCTAGTAAATACGCATATGTGTTTTTGCTGCGTTTTGCCTCATTTTCTGGACTCCTGACTCTAATCATGTATTTGTGAATCTTAGATATCTGACTCAAAAAACACACCAAAAACACAACACAGGTGCATTTTTTATGCGTTTTTGGTGAGTGTCTATAGAATTCAATGGGAGATGTGTTTTTTTGTGAGATTTTGAAAAGTGCACCAAAGATGCAGCATGTGGGACTTTTAAAAACGCACTTCACCCGCAGCACACTGATGTGAAGAGTTCCATAGGATTTAAAGGGATACATTTTTTACCCCAAAAACGCATAAAAAATGGATCAGTGTGAAAGGCTCCTTATTCTATAAAGAACTATGAATTTAACGACTGCTGATAATATATAATTGTATGTAGACTAGGACTTTGGAGAAAAGTGCATTTATATATATATATATATATATATATATATATATATATACTGTATATATATATATATATATATATATATATATATATATATATTGTGAGGGGGTTAACTCGGTAGCGGGTGTGTGTGACCCCCTGGTTGGGCTCCCCACACAAAAACAGGGCCAGCAGACGGAGGTTGTGGTTTTCAAAATCAAAAGGTGCGGTTTATTTCTCTATGTACAGTGACAAAACACAGCAAAGCCAAAAAGAAACATAAACAAAATAAATCCTGGTCAGTTTGACCTCTGACTAAACATGCAGGTTTCCTAAACTAACAACTGGGATCAGCCTGGTGCTGTCCTAGTCCCTAAGTCCCTGGTTTAGTAAAAGTCCAAACAAATAGCCACACAGGCTTTGCCTCACCGCACAGGGGTTCACTCTCCCTAGACAGTCCACACAGGTCTGGTTCCAGGCATGAGCTAACACCTAATGAATCTGGGAGTTCTTATAGAGGCCTAAATGAGCTGACAAGCTTCAGCTGGTCTCATCAACTCCCTGCCTCACGACGCCCAGCACTCTCCCTAGAGGTATGAGTCATTCATGAGCCCACTAGCCTCAGCTGGGCTTCATCAACTCCCTAGTTGTATAAGTCGGCATAAAGCCTGAATCTGGGAGAAATATATCTACCCCCCTGGATGCAACCAGGTGACTTTACCTTCCTGCTGTCACAATATATATATATATTTATGGTCGGAGCCCTCTGTATGAAGAGATATGGATCACATAAACACGCCACAAGACTAACGACACAAATAGACCTGAAGTGTGGCCTGGCCTGCTGTATGGTATGCCGAAGAAGGGGCCATACCTGAGATAGAGGTTGTGGGAATTCTGTTGAGAATTGTATGTAGAGGAGTGCCCTATAAAGGGGGATATGGGTGGGAGGGTTCCGCGCACTAGAGCCGACACTGACCGTCGTGGACGGTCTGTTTAAGTACCCTTCGAACTCCTCCCATAACTTCAGGCTAGCTTCGCCAGCCTTCCTATTTATGGTCGGAGCCCTCTGTATGAAGAGATATGGATCACATAAACACGCCACAAGACTAACGACACAAATAGACCTGAAGTGTGGCCTGGCCTGCTGTATGGTATGCCGAAGAAGGGGCCAAAAGTCACACGAGGTTTAGGGAGAAATAGTTTTATTATGACAAGAAACGATTACATGGCGAGACTGTTAAAGGCTCGTGCTACTTCTGCCTGTGGATCGGGCACGTATCGTGCGAAGCACGAAGATTTCCACCTGCCCATGGTTTTGATGACGTGGTCCGGGACGCCGTTTCGTGATGCAGCTGAGGCTGCTCCTATGCGAAAGGAATGCCCTGAGTATCTTCCCGGGTCATGTCCTAAAGTGTTCAAAAGTGTCCTGACGTGACTGACGAACTGATTCCCAGATAGGGGCTCGATGGGAAAAGGTAACAGTGGGCTGTCTCCGGGTAGGCCGGATAGTGTTGATACTAAACGGTCTAGTACGTCCACGGGGCACCAGATATTACGGGTCTGGAAGATTTTAATCTCTACCCCGGGACCGCTTTGTTGGGTTTTCGACACTGCTAGGTGCAGGACGAAATGACTCTGGTGGCGAGTCAGGTGGTGCTTCCGTAGAACCTGGCCATTAGGGCCGGAGACCGTGAATTCGCTGGGGCGGAGGAAGCCGTAGAAGGCTAAATACATGGCTGCCTGGATGACCAGGCTAGGTCGTACACCGAAAGGGGAACGTGCAAGGATAGTGGACATGCCCCGGAACATGGCGCTGGTAATAGGTAAGCGCTTAGTGCAGGTATGCGGTTGCTGCTTGTGGACGCCCCGTAAAATGGCTTTGACTGCATGGGCGGCGAACAAGGATGGTGTGGTAGGATCTTGCAGGGACGTGAAGTGCTGGATACCAGCTAGGTACAGCCTGATGGTGTTGGGTGACAGTTTGAGATGGGTGTGGCAGTGCGAAACGAAGGCCAGGACGTGGCTGAGGTTACCTGGGAGTGCCCCAGGGTTGGTGGCTAGAAATCTGTTATAGCTTTTCCAGGCGGATCGGTAGGCTTTTAGCGTGTTGGGAGCCAAAGACGAATTGATGAGGGCGGAAGCCCCCTGGAGGTGCTGTTTTAACCCAGGGTTAGCTGCGACCAGTGCGGGATGTGTGACATGGTCGGGTCGGCTCCAGGCTCCTGCGAAAAGAACGTATGAAAATTAAATCGAGACAGAGCGTCGGCTGAAGTATTGCAATGACCGGGGATGTGGACACAGAGAACGTTAAATTGATGGTGAAGGGAGAGAAGCACCAGCCTGCGGAGGAAGGACATGATGGCCAACGATTTGGACCTACCCTTGTTGATAATAGCGGCCGTGGCTTGATTGTCGGTGACAAAGGTGACGGTTTGGCCCGCCCAGGCGCTGCCCCAAACTTGGGCTGCGGCAAGTATGGGGTAGATCTCGAACAGAGAGGAGGACTGGCTGAACCCGGGGATGGCGAGTATCTCCGGCGGCCATGGTCCCGCAAACCAGTGATGGCCAAAAATAGCCGCGAAGCCTGTGGAGGCTGCTGCGTCAGTGATTACTTGTGGGGAAGAAGGCGACGCTGCGGGAATGAACATGGACCTGCCGTTCCAGTCCTCGAGGAACTGGTCCCACATATTCAAATCTGCGATGGCGGCTGCGTCAAGTCTGACGGGTTGGTCGGGATCTTGTGCCTGGGAGAGGAACACTAGAAGACGAGAAATGAAAGAACGCCCTTGGGGGATGATCCTCATCGCGAAGTTCAGCATCCCTAACAGGGATTGCAGCTGTCTTTTGGTGCACCCTTGTGTGATAGTGAACGTGTGAACGACTGACCTAATGCGGTTCAATTTATCGAGTGGCAGACTAGCCTGCATGGTGCGGGTGTCGAGGTTGATACCCAGGAACGTGATAAGTTGTGCCGGACCTTCTACTTTGCTCTCTGCTATAGGCACATTGAGGTTCTTGAAGACCTCTCTTAGACTTCCTAGGTCTACGGGGGGCTTGCTGGGTGACTCAATGAGTAGGAAGTCATCTAAATAATGGATAACTTCCTGGCAGTGTGCGTGGTGCACGAGGATCCAGGATAGGGATTGGGCGAACGTGTTGAAGAGCCAGGGGCTGCTTTTGGAGCCGAAGGTCAGTTTAGTTGCGAAGTAGTAGAGACCCTTCCACTTTATCCCGTGCCACCTCCATAGGTATGGTTCAATGGGCAGTAGTTTGAAAGCATCGGAGATGTCGGCTTTGGAAAGCCAGGCCCCAACCCCTGTTCTTATGATGGATTGGATAGCCAGGTCGACGGAGGAGTATTTGAGGGAGAACTCCTCTGAGGGTATGAGTGAGTTTAGGCTGGGTGTGGTGGAGGAATGAGGCGCGGACAAGTCATAGATCAACCGAAGTTTATTGGAGAATTTGCCCTTGACAAGCCCAATAGGGCTGACTCTCCATACAGAAAATGGGGACTGTGAAAAGGGGCCGATCATATATCCTCGGTCTAACTCAATTTGCAGAAGGGAGGAGATGGCTTCCTCGTCGGCGGCAGCCGAGAGTAGGTTTCTGCACTCGTACGTGGAGTCGGGTATCGTGATAAGTCCGGTGTGAAACCCTGTGCTGAACCCTTGTACCAGGAAGGCTGCTAGGGATGGGGTCGGGTGTGTGGAAAGGTAGAAGCCAAGCCACCCGACGTGCACCTGGCCTAGTCAGGACGGGCCCGGTTGTTTGAGGTTGCAGGTGGTCTTCGGATGAGCCTTCTGGCATAGGAGGCAGATGTGCAGTAGTCTGCATTGGGAGAAGAAGCAACCTTTGGTATTAAAATTGTTGCAGATGGCTGCGCCCCCTAACGCCCGGACGGGACGTCCTAGCCTGTCAGACTGGGACGACTGTATGGCTGTTGGCCAATTCTGGGGTGTGTAGGAGGTGGAAGGGAAGGTAGGGGGGCGTCTGCCGCTAGTCTCGGAGCACCAATTTGCCGTGTGGGAGGCCGATTGGCAGGTGGAACACAGAGGGGAGCGGAGGCCCGCAAAGTGGCGGCAAAACAGCTCGGTGTCCATAGCACTCCAGTTGGTGGAGAGCTGGAACTGGGCCAGCCTGGCTGCGGCTTTTGCCGAAAAGGAGCGATGGTAATCGTAGAACGAGCACCCGCCGTACTTGTGTCCTAGATCTACTAGCGCGTGGAGGTAGAGGTCCAGTTCTTCCCTCCTGTCGGGGTTGGCTGAGCACACCACGTCTCTGAACAGGCCGAAGGCCAAGACGAACTCCGCGATCGAAAGTTTGCGGTTAAGCCTAGGGTCTTTGGCCTTCAGGATGACGGAGACGTCCCCCCAAGAATAGGACCTGTTTTCTGCCCCATCGTGGACGGAGATGAGTAAGGACGCCAGGTCCTTACCATCTAGGATGTCCTTCCTAATGCCCGCTGGGACGAAGTGGGCGGGAAAGATGGGGGTAGTGGCGTCAGGCATACCTGAGGTTGTTGGGGGTATGGCGACGAGCGTAGCGATCGGGGTTGCTGGTGGCACGGCTGGGCGTGTTTCCAGCGCCCCTACTCTGGACTGGACGTCCGTAATGGAAGTAGCCAGTGTAGCCACTATGTCGTGCAGCTGAGTGATGGCCGATGATATAGACTGCAGGGACGCCTGGGGTTCTGGAGGAGTTGCTGGTGGTGTTGGAAACAGAAGGCGGAAGAGTTCGGCTTTCCTGGCCGTGGCCGGGTAGGGGATATCCCTTCGGCGAAGTTCGGCCGTAAGCCTGGGGATGGTCCAAGCCCTGAGGGACTGTGTGGAGTCGTCCGCTGAACCCGAACGGGGTGATGGAGGGACGAAGGTGAAGTCATCACCATCGACTTGCGACATGTTGGGGGCTGGAGAAAAACGAGAAAGAAAAAGAGGGGGGGGAATGTATGTTTATAGAGTGAGATGCCAGGTATGGAGGGGATAGAGGAGATACGAAGTGGGTAGAGAGAAGGAAGGGAGAATGGACAGAATAAGGAATGACAGGCGCAGAGGATAGCCAAGTTTTGCGTACGAGCGCTTGTTGAGTGAAATTTAGAAAACTCAAAAGAGTGCGTGGCAACCGAGATGAGCCAGGAGGTGACTGGCTAGGTAACCGATAGCTCGGGTGCCGCCTGTGCTTGGCACGGACTGATGAACCAGAGCCCCCAGGGCGTACTGGGGCGGGTAGCTTAAAGTCTGGTACACTAAGTAGGAATGTTTCGATCTGTAGTTCAATGACGTGTGGTCGGTCTGCCAACTCCTGCACTGCCAGCAAGGTGGATGTTGGCGACCTTGTCTGCGTAGTGAAGGATCTCGGATCGGCTTCAAAAACAGAGTGTCGTGTGTAGAGGTATGTGACAGTTGCTAGCGCCTGGTGAGCGGTCGAATTGTGTATGTGAAGACAAATATATCGTGAAAGAGTGCGGAGAGAAAGCAAGGAGGGGCCTTGCGTTTACGCACCTGTCTTGAGCCCTGGTAGCTGAAGTCTAGGTTGAGGTCGAGACGGGGGTTGACCGGGACCTGTGAGGAGGGTGATATAGATACACGTGTGTATATTTAAAATATATATATATATTTTATTTATTTTTTATTTATTTTTTAGGTAAGTGTGAGGAGTTGAAGGAGCGGTAGGTAGCTCCCAGGTGAAGAAGTGTGTAAGACCCCGTTTCCCCATTTTTTCCTTTTTTTTTTTTTACCTGTGGAAAATATCGTCCGACCTGGATTGCAGGGTGGACGGGGTGGAAACTCGATCTGACCTGACCTGCGTGGGGGAAAGGGATCGAGAAATCGGTGAGTAGCCGTGTTGACTACTGGAGGTGATGAGTGGCTGGTGTGCAACCACTCGTCGAACGCTCGCAGCGCTTGCGAGGAACAAATGCCTTAAGAAGGCGAAAGAAGAAGAGTTTGTGACTTTCGAGTGTGTGGGGATGGCCGATTCGTAGTGAAACGGCAGTGGTGGTAAGGCGTGTGTGTAGCGACTCGGTCCGAATCACTGTGGCCGATGTTACGGCTGGTTCGTGACTTCAGAGATATACGTCGTTGTATTGGAGGTGCGGGTCGAAGCTGCTGGAGCCGGGTATGCGACTGCGTACGGATTGGTTGTTGCGACCAAGGATCCGAATCTTGGAGCCGATGCTACGACTGGATTCGGATGGTGTAGATGTGGTGTGGTTTATGGTGTTATTGATGCGCCGGGATCCGAATCACGTCACCGGAGCTGCGGCTGGACTCGGATCGACTGTCTGGTGTTTCGAAGGTGAGGGGACTTGTGATTGCCGAGGGTCCGAACTGTAGTGCCGCTGTTTCTGCGACCAGCTTCGGGCCGGACTGTTCGGTGTATGGTGTGTGTAGTAGGAGGTGTGAGGCATCAGTTGGGTGAAGGGAGAGTATCGTAGGAGGTGTAGGGCATCAGTGTGGATTGTAAGGAACGAATACTGCAACATGCGGAAACAGGTAATTACTTCGCAAACTAGAAACGAATGCCGGCGCTACGATTCGTTCGAATGGTAACGCCGGTCCTACCTGCGACAGCGAGTGACGACGAGAACCAACGAACGACTACGAGCGACCTGGAACTCTCGATTGAACTTCGCGGATCGTTGTGGGTTGGGAAGCGTCGGACAGTGACGACGTAATTCCGCGCACTAGAGCCGACACTGACCGTCGTGGACGGTCTGTTTAAGTACCCTTCGAACTCCTCCCATAACTTCAGGCTAGCTTCGCCAGCCTTCCTATATATATATATATATATATATATATATATATATATATATATACTGTATTTATTGGCGTATAACACTCACTTTTTTACCCTGAAAATAGAGGGTAAATTGTGCCTGCGTGTTATACGCAGGGGGCTGTGGAAAATAGGATTTTTATAACAGCTTACCTGTAAAATCCTTTTCTTGGAGTACATCACGGGACACAGAGCGACATAGTCATTACTAATGGGTTATATAGTTACCGTCAGGTGCTGGCACTGGCAACTTCCAAAACCGGAAGTACCCTCCCCTATATAAGCCCCTCCCATCCGGGAGCACCTCAGTTTTGTAGCAAAGCAATAAGTGTCCCCAAAGAGGGGCGGGAGCTCTGTGTCCCGTGATGTACTCCAAGAAAAGGATTTTACAGGTAAGCTGTTATAAAAATCCTATTTTCTTTCTCGTACATCACGGGACACAGAGCGACATAGTCATTACTAATGGGATGTCCTAAAGCAATGCCAAATGAGGGGGGGGGGATACACCATATATAAGCTGAGCGCTATCAGACATGAGGATCTTTTGCGGCCTGCAACACACTGCGCCCAAAGGCGACATCCTCCTGACTTCTAACGTCCACCTGGTAGAACCTAGTAAACGTGTGTACTGAAGACCATGTTGCGGCCTTACAGACTTGAGCCAGGGAGGCCTGGTGATGCACTGCCCATGAAGTTCCAACTGCTCTCGTGGAGTGCGCCCTAACTTTGAACGGAGGCGGTCTACTTCTCAAGCTATAGGCTTGTATTATGACCTGTCGAATCCACTTGGCTAAAGTAGATTTTGACGCTGCCTGACCCTTTCTGGGGCCTTCCGGCAGAATAAATAAAGTATCCGTTCTGCGAATCTGAGCAGTGGCTTTTAGATAAGCTTTAACTGCTCTTACTACATCCAAAGAATGCAATAACTTTTCCTCTACCGAAGTAGGCTTGGGGAAAAAAGAAGGAAGAACCACATCTTGGTTCAAATGAAAACTCGATACCACCTTAGGAAGAAAGGCTGGATGAGGACGTAACACTACTCTGTCCTTATGGATAACCAGATATGGCTCCTTACAGGACATAGCTGCTAATTCCGATACTCTTTTAGCCGAACAAATGGCTACTAGAAAAAACAATTTCCTGGTGAGAAGCACTAAGGAAATATGCTGTACTGGTTCAAATGGTTGTTTCTGTAGAACCGACAGAACCAAGTTTAGATCCCATGGACATATGGGAATATTAACCGGAGGACTAATACGCATCACTCCTTGTATAAAGGCTTTGACTAGTGAATGCGAAGCCAAGGGCCTTTGAAAAAATATCGACAAGGCCGAAATCTGACCTTTGATAGTACTCAAGGCAAGCTTCCTATCTACAGCCCATTGTAGGAAGTCCAGAATTCTACCTATTACGTATTTACGTGGATGCCATTTCCTGGCCTCACACCAGGCGATGTACGCCTTCCAGATTCTATAGTAGATCTGCCTGGATACCGGTTTCCTGGCATTGATCATGGTAGACACCACAGCATTAGAGAGCCCTCTCCTTTTTAGAATGTGGGCTTCAATAGCCAGGCCGTCAAACCTAGGGCTGGTAAGGAAGGGTGGTATATCGGTCCCTGCGAAAGCAGGTCCGGACGATGTGGGAGGGTCCAAGGCCTCCCCACAGACATTTTTACAATCTCCGCGTACCATGCTCTTCGGGGCCACGCTGGAGCCACCAGAATCACTGGTTTCTTTTCTACCCTGATTCTGCGGAGTAATCGAGGTAACAATTGTGGCGGTGGGAATGCATATATCAGCTTGAACTGATCCCAAGGGAACACTAGGGCATCCGAGCCGCACGCTAGGGGATCCCTTGTCCAAGAGACAAACCTGTCCACTTTCGTGTTGAACCTGGATGCTAGCAGATCTACATCCGGTGTTCCCCACCGCTGACATATTGTCCGGAAAACCTCGGGATGAAGGGACCATTCCCCTGGGCATAATTGTTGGCGACTTAGAAAGTCCGCCTTCCAATTCTCCACCCCTGGAATGAATACCGCAGATATGGCTGGGACATATCTTTCTGCCCATCTCAGGATGTAATTTACTTCCCTTTGGGCTGCACGACTCCTGGTGCCCCCCTGACGATTGATATATGCCACTGCTGTGGCATTGTCTGACTGAACTCTGACAGGGGACCCTTGGAGTTTGGATGTCCATGCTACTAGGGCATACCGGGCTGCTCGTATCTCTAAGAGATTGATGGGCAGGGCCTTTTCCGCATCCGACCATCTGCCCTGGAGAGACCATTGCTCCAGTACTGCTCCCCAGCCTAAAAGGCTGGCATCTGTAGTGACCACCTTCCAAGAAATCGGACTGAAGGATTTCCCTCTTTCCAGATTCCGGGGAACCAACCACCAACGGAGGCTTCTGCGAACGGAAGGGGACAAGGACATTGGTACGTCCAGAGCCTGAACTTTTTTGTTCCAGGCTGACAGTATGGCCCTTTGCAACTTCCTTGAATGGAATTGACCGTAGGGTACTGCTTCGAATGATGCCACCATTTTTCCCAGCAGCCTCATGCACAGGCGTATGGATGGCTGTCTTTTTGAACCCACTAAGTGGATCAAATCTCTCAAAGACGACCCCTTTTCTCGAGACAAGAAAATTTTTCTCTGGTCTGAATCCAGCCTTAGCCCCAAGTATTCCAGACTTTTGACTGGTTTTAGGGCTGACTTGTCTCGGTTGATAATCCAACCGTGATATTCCAGATACTTGATTGTCTCGTGAACAACCACTTCTAGTTTTTCCACTGAGTGGTCTATCAGCAACAAGTCGTCTAGATATGCCATTATCGTTACACCTCGTGTTCTTAGATTGGCCAATAATGGGGCCAGAATTTTTGTGAACACTCTTGGTGCTGTGGCCAGACCGAAGGGTAAGGCTCTGAACTGAAAATGGCGCCCTTCTACTGCAAAGCGTAGAAATTTTTGGTGGACTGGAAAGATGGGAATGTGCAAATAAGCATCTTTGATGTCGATCGTGGCTAACCAATCCTCCCCTTGTAGGGCAGTGGCCACCGATCGGATCGACTCAATCGGAAAGTCCTGATATACAGGAATTTGTATAGCCCTTTTAGAATTAATATGGGCCTCCCGTCCGCGTTTCCTTCGGGACTGTAAAGAGGTTTGAGTAAAACCCGAACCCTCATTCTTCCAGGGGAACCTCCATAATTACTCCTTGGAGCAATAGTTGTTCTAGTGCCAACAGGAGGGACTCTCTCTTCCGGGGATCCCTTGGCACGTTTGACCTCAAAAATGGGAAGGAGGAGAGTCTTTTAACTCCAAACTGTATCCCAAACCTACTGCGGAGAGCACCTATCTGTCTTGATCGTGTCCCGCCAGGTCTCTTGCGAACAACTGGAGTCCTCCCCCCACCCGACTGAGTGGGGGCTTCAATGAATTTAATTTTGGGGGAGGTTTTGTACCTCCCCTGACCCAGGGTTTCTCATTACCCTGCTACTGTCCCTGTTTTTTACCCCCGGGATTTGACCGAGGAGGCCGTCGGAACTGTTACACAGCCGATGCCCCAGGGACTGGAGAAGCAGGCCTCTTAAAGAGGGACCTCTAACTCTGCTTTTAACCGGCAAGAGCGTATTTTTACCGCTGGAAATTTTATGGATATATTTGTCCAGGTTTTCCCTGAATAAGCGTTCACCATGAAATGGGACGCTAACCAGCCATTCTTTACAGGGAGCTTCAGCAGACCAGTTTCTGAGCCATAGGAGCCTACGCATATGTACTATAGACAGCGTAAGGCGGGAGGCCTGATGGACTGAATCCTCTATGGCGTCAACCGCAAAGCCTAAGGCTCTAGGTAGATCAGCTAGGGCAAAGCCTGCTGATCTGTCAAGTCCCTCAAGACCTGTTTCAACTGATCCTTCACTGCTTAGCAGACCCCAATAGCTGCTACTGCTGGTTGTATCACCAAGCAGATTTTCATAAGGACTCCAATCTTTTATCTATTGGGTTCTTGAACATTTGGACATTATCCACTGGACATGTCAGTGATTTATACATACAAGAGATGGCTGCGTCCACTGTAGGGACCTTTCCATTTTTTTTTTTTGATGAACTTATCCTCCATGGGATAGACCACCGGAAATCTCTTGGGGGAATAAATATTTTCTCAGGACGTTCCCAATCCTGGTAAATGAGCCCTTTCAGTAAAGGGTGAAGTGGAAAAGAACAAACAGTCTGGGGGCTTCTAGCGACCCCAACGAGGATACAGTAGTGGTTGATGGTTCCGCAAGGTGCATTTTTAAATGCTGATTGGACCATGTTAGTCAGAGACTGAACCCATAATCTTTCAGCTTGAGATGCTGAGAAAAGGTTCCCCCACTGTTGATTCCTCTATAACAGAATCAACCTTATCCTGATCCCCTTCAGGCAGGTCGATCCCTGTATGGGACTGTTGCTCTGCTAACAGGCACTCTGAAGGAGGAGACGGAGATCGGGCGTGCTTTCCCTGACAGGGAGGCAGCGATAAATTTTGACAATCTCTCTCTAATCCTCCCAGAGCTGAGGAAAAAACCTCCTCTGTTACATACACAGGAGCAGGTGACTGAGGACAGCCACAGTACCAAGTACCCCTGCGGGGTCTCTACGGTCACTTACCTCTGAACTTCAGGGGAGACTGGTGCAGCAGGAGTATGCCCAAGATCCTCAGAGCCCGATGAGACCCCCTTCGCTTCCTGGAAGATTCAGTTCCGGAGCTACTGGACGGCATATTCCTAAGCCTAAAGCTGAGGTATTCCAGCCGTAATACACCACTTTTACTGAGAATAGTCTAGCACAATTGCTGCTATATCACAGTTGGTGTCTACTAATGTGCCTTTCTAGGGGATGCCTGTATCAACCGCTTGCTGTATGCCTTTAAATGTTGCCAGCTCTGTCTCTGTACTTCATAGCCAGCTTACTGCAATAATGTGGCTTTTTAAAAACCTGCTGGGACGCCCGCACATGCGCAGAAGCGCTGCGGCGCGCACAGAGCGTCATCCCCCAGGCCCCGCCCCTTTTTCCGGCCACCTCTATATATAGAGGCGCGTGCACGCGCACGCGCGCGGCCACGTGCGCCTCGGCGCTAATTTTCAAACATGGAAACCAGGGACAGGAGCCAGGGCCCCCCTTTGCCGCAGGCCGGGGGATAGACGAACACTGCAACATGGCAGAGGAAACAGTTTCCTGTAGGAGAACTCACCAGCTGCCTGGACTTTGCTCTCTGAGAAGAAACTAGTCCATATGACAAGAAAAACATTCCACAGCGGCCTCTAGTGGACAAACACAGGTACCGCAGTTTAATATACTAAACATATATAAAAAAAACATTCTTTTTTTTTTTTTTTTTCTTGACCACCATTAAAAATTATTACATTTTTTTTTAGTAGTTACAGGCATGCACAGATATTAGCGGGAATACCGTTAGGTAACAGACAGAAAGACAAATTAGGCTTGGGGGTCCCCCAATAGAACCAAGTTCCTGGGGGCCCCCACTTACCTGTTCCCCGCCGCAGGACTTTGTTTGGTCCACAAAAGCCCAAACTTCACCTATCACGGCAGGCATTGTAATCAAACCTTCAGGGACCGGGTTCCCAAGGATTCCACTCCCCTGGACCTGTATAGCACCCTGCACAGAAAACATCTTGGTCGTGGGTATGACCAGAGCTCTGGATCCCAGGGTCCAGCTCTCCTAAGAGAAGCATTACAGGCAGAACCTTGCTCTTCTCTGCAAGGCCCGGGTACCGACCGTTTAGCTATGAAGCTTTTTTGGTCGGATCCGGAATAGCTTACTGAGGCCCAAAAGAACCTGTACGCAAGCTCAGTGAAAAACACATGTTTCTTCTTGGCCAACACCTTAGACACTGGCAAAAAAACTGAGGTGCTCCCGGATGGGAGGGGCTTATATAGGGGAGGGTACTTCCGGTTTTGGAAGTTGCCAGTGCCAGCACCTGACGGTAACTATATAACCCATTAGTAATGACTATGTCGCTCTGTGTCCCGTGATGTACGAGAAAGAAAGTTTTTTTCCTGAAACGTCCCTGTGCATGTTATGTGCCGATAAATACGGTATATATATATATATATATATATATATATATATATTACACTCACATGAATAAAGTGTCATAAGACACACATGGATGGCACCTGCATTTGCTGCAGTCTAGCAAAGTGGGAGTTGGAAGACAATAAAAAGATTAAATATTTGTCCATTTAGTCTCCAATATTGATTTGAATATATTGCTTATGTTAAAAGTTTTGCTAAATGAAATCATTCATTTAAAAACCTAAATAATAAATTTGATATATGTGTATGTGTGTACATATATATATATATATATATATATATATATATATATATATATATATATATTAGGGTTGGGAAAAAATCGATTTTAATCTAGAATCGAGTTTTGAGTTCAAATCGATTCAGTGGCATTACCCCAATTACATCTACTCGCTGCAGCCGCCGCGAGTAGATGTAATGTAACACTAACTAACCGCAAGCCGCCGTCTGCCTACCTGATCAGCGTGTCTTGCAGACAGATGGCGGCCATTGCAGTGTTCAAAAGCCGCGCCTCCCGAGTCCTCGTTGTCTGTGATAGGCGGAACACTCAATTTCACAGCAGGCAGTGTTCAGCCTATCACGGACATCCTCTCATCCTTGTCTGTGTTATGAGGATGAGCGTATGTCCGTGATAGGCGGAACACTGAATGCTGGGAAATTGAGTGTTCCGCCTATCACAGACGAGGAGGAGGCGCGGCTTTTGAATACTGGAATGGCCGCCGGTGTAGAAGTAAAATCCGTAACCCACGAAAATCTGCATCAGGTACGGGCACAGTGATTGAAGCATGGGCACAGTGAGGCACGGGCACAGTGAGGCATGGGCACAGTGAGGCATGGGCACAGTGAGGCACAGGCACAGTGAGTCACAGGCACAGTTCAATTCAACTTAGAGTAACCTCAGGATTTTTTGTTGTTTTATTAGCTAAATCCAAATACAGTATTAATAATTTGGATGTTTAACAATCTTTGTTGCACACTGCACACTGACTTTGCAGTTAGAGAAAGGGTTTGCCTTTGCAATTTTGTTTGTTGATGCACTTTAATTAATATAATAAAAAAAAAATCTAATCGAATCGTAAATCGAGTTTTTTATAAAAAAATCACCGATTTTTTTTGTGGGGAAAATCGCCCAGCCCTAATATATACATATATATATATATATATATGTAACGGCACCCCAAATACGAAAGGGGGTAACGCCGTTTAGATATCTTCCCTCTCCTGGACACAAACTCACTGTCGATCCTCCACAGCCAGACGACCCCTTCCCATAGGAATTAATCCTTCTGGAAGAACGAGATGCACTCTGTATCTTCCTAGGATCGAGTGACTTTATTGAGAAAAACATTGTAACTTTTATACCCATCCAATACTGCATTAACCTAAAATGAAAAATGGTCCAGCTCCACCCACAACATAACAAGATACAATACACATTATTTTGACACCTCCTAAAAGACAACAGGTTAGCTTTTGTCTCCCAATACCCATCAGACCCAATTTACATGAGTCAATTAGCTACAGCTGCTGTCTCAGACCCATGACCTGCAATACACATCTCATAATGAAAGGATTTGTAGCCTGTACAATTACACATAAGGACAGACTTAATTTCCCCAATCCACATCACCACAAACAATGAACAGGTCTTTTAGAAGCTGGGATTAGCATTACACTAGGCAGACAGGTGATTGAGGCTGAACACCTCAGTATCTCTCATTTACCCTGTTGAGTTCAGAAACAGTAAATAGTCCTTTACAGATATCCTTGGGGATATGGTGGATAAATATTACAGACCCATTTTAGGTAGCCCAAGATATATTTCTTAATGTCCATTATTTCCTGGCTCACCCTGTGTCCAAAGTGACCCTCCTGTCACACATCTCCCCTTTCGGCAGGAGACTAACACAGAAGGTGACCCCAGACGGGTTGACTCCGAAGTTAGTCCATAGGTCCATTCTTCTAATGCCGGTATCCACACAGTACCCCAAATAAATTGCTCCAAACAGAGCATTACTTACCCAGCCAACCTCTGCCTCTCTCAGAGAACATACCCGCCGCTGGGGAGAAGACAGGGTGACTGGGCTCAGTCTGTCATGCTGTTGGGGATCTGGGCCGACTGCCCAGCATCCCTGGGGTATACAAGTGGGGACTGAAGTCCCATCCACTTGTGGTAGGTGAAAATCCCCCAGTGCTTGCAAAGCGAGGCTGACATCCTCCTGTCTCAGTGTCACACCATTTTCTGGGGTTGTGTCAGTGAAGACCGAAGTCCCATCCAGTCCCACAGGAACTCCCTCTTCTGATAGTTGAGAGCAGAGGCCCGCGGCACTCTGTTCTGTTGCCAGCTCTTCCGCTGGGTTGCTGTGAGTGGAGACCGTAGTCCCATCCACCGACATCAGCTCAAGTTGCAGTTGTGTACAGCGGCCAGTAGTATTCTGCCCTGCTGCCAGTAATTCAGCTGGGGGTAAAAGCTTTACCACCTCAGCTTGTTGCTGGAGAGAGGGGCCAACTTCCCCGGCTCCCTGAAACTCCACAGTTGTTTCCAGTGCTGGGCAGAGGTTGGTAGCACTCTGCCCTGTTGCCAGCACTTCTGCTGGGGACTCCCCACCATCTGCTCTGGCTAACTGTTGGGGAGGGAAAAGGGCTGCTTCTCCCCCCTGCATCTCTGAAATCCCCTGGGAAAGAGGAACCATCACCTTCTCACCTCGGGCCTCCAAAACTGCCACGGGTGTAGAGCAGGGGTCTGCAGTACTTTGTCCTGCTGCCAGTACTTGAGCAGGCGATGCATAATCCATAACATCCTCTGAACAGTCCCTTAAGTCCATACCTTCTGTAATCTGTGGCTGGGGAGATGAGCCAACTGCCCTAGCTCCCTGGAACTCCATAACCTCCACTTTGGCTTTAGGGAGGGCAATCTTCAGCTTTTCCACTGCCGATTCTTCAGCCAGGCTAGCTCCCTGGAACTCCATATCATCCACTTTGGCTTTAGGGATGGCAATCTTCAGATTTTCCACTGCCGATTCTTCAGCCAGGCTATCTCCCTGGAACTCCGTATCATTCACTTCGGCTTTAGGGATGGCAATCTTCAGATTTTCCACTGCTGATTCTTTAGCCAGGATTTCATAGTTGTCAACTGGTATTTCCTGATAGTCCCAGGCAAAGGTAGCCCCACCCTGCTGCTGAGCCGAGTCTAGCAGCTGTTTGTAGGCAATCTCCAGCTCCCATTCCTGAACGGCCAGAAACTCCAAATCTTCCTGTGCCCAGTGCCCTTCCGAGACATTCAGTCTTTGCTCTCTGTGCTCCATTATTTCCTCCAAACGCCACTCCCGATCACTCCCAAAGTCAGGGTCCTCGGACAGCCTCCAATACAACAATCCCAGGCCATTATAGTCAAAGCCTTCCGTGTGGCTGTCATCCGCTGACCACTGGCACTCTTGGGCTACATACCACCGGAGGGCTCTGTAGCTCTCGTCCAACCGCATCTCTGCCCGGATCAGCCTGCTTAACTCCGCTGTCCACTCCTGCTTCGGTTATTCCCCCAATAACAGCATTCGTACTTCATACTGCGACCAGTACCTTACATGGATGGAGGGGAGAACTTTTCCCTGGTGTTGCTGCTCGAGAGCTAGCACTTTCTTCCAGAGTTCGCAGCGGATTGAATCAGACCATCCCAGCAGGACCTCCGCGGATACTGGTCCTCTATGCTGTATCTGCATCTCTCGCAACCTCCTTCTGAATTCCTTTTCCATGTCAGCTGGTATCTGTATCTCGCCTCTCCTTTCAGTTGGTGCTGCTTTTTTAGGTGTTGTCTCCGATTGCCGTATTTCCGCCATTCTCTGCTCATGTTGCCGCTCATCCTGCCGCTCGATGTCTCTAATGGCTTCCTGTATGGCAGTCTCTGATGGGTTAGCACCATATAATGCCAAGCGCTCTCGAACTCGTTGCTGAAACAAATCTTCAACTGACCGGGGTCCTGCATCACCATCCCTCTGGTCCATCTCGGCTCTCAAGTAAGTCTTTCAGCGTGGCTTTCCTGCAGGCTTTATAGCTGGTCATTCACTGTGGTGGCTTGAAGTGTCCCAGGAACTGGAGGGAAAATCCCACCGCTGCCAACCAATGTAACGGCACCCCAAATACGAAAGGGGGTAACGTCGTTTAGATCTCTTCCCTCTCCTGGACACAAATTCCCTGCCGATCCTCCACAGTCAGATGACCCCTTCCCATAGGAATTAATCCTTCTGGAAGAACGAGACGCACTCTGTATCTTCCTAGGATCGAATGACTTTATTGAGAAAAACATTGTAACTTTTATACCCATCCAATACTGCATTAACCTAAAATGAACAATGGTCCAGCTCCACCCACAACATAACAAGATACAATACACATTATTTTGACACCTCCTAAAAGACAAAAGGTTAGCTTTTGTCTCCCAATACCCATCAGACCCAATTTACATGAGTCAATTAGCTACAGCTGCTGTCTCAGAGTCATGACCTGCAATACACATCTCACAATGAAAGGATTTGTAGCCTGTACAATTACACATAAGGACAGACTTAATTTCCCCAATCCACATCACCACAAACAATGAACAGGTGTTTTAGAAGCTGGGATTAGCATTACACTAGGCAGACAGGTGATTGAGGCTGAACACCTCAGTATCTCTCAATTAACCTGTTGAGTTCAGAAACAGTAAATAGTCCTTTACAGATATCCTTGGGGATATGGTGGATAAATATTACAGACCCATTTTATGTAGCCCAAGATATATTTCTTAATGTCCATTATTTCCTGGCTCACCCTGTGTCCAAATTGACCCTCCTGTCACAATATATATACATATACATATACAGTAAAACTTTGGTTTGAGAGTAACTTGGTTTGAGAGCGTTTTTGCAAGGCAAGCAACATTTTTTAATAACTTTTGACTTGATATACAAGCGATGTCTTGATATACAAGTAGTTTCATGTCACAACTGAGTATGAAATAGAAGAGAGGCACCTCTAAGTGTAGCAATATGGTTACATTTAATGACGGTACAACATTTAGCAAAATATTGCTACACTTAGAGGCGTCTCTCTTCTATTTAATACTCTGTAGCTTTCTTTTAATCCCCTCATGGAGGCTTCCATTTGTGGATGGACATTTTATGATTACACAACCTGGTCACATTGCTATAATCTTTTATATGGTTGTGGAACGAATCATTTGAGTTTTCATTATTTCTTATGGAGAAATTTGCTTTGATATACAAGTGCTCTGTATTACAATCAAGTTTCTGGAACGAATTATGCTCGCAATCCAAGGTTTTACTGTGTGTTTGTGTATATATATATATATATATATATATATATATACACACAGTAAAACCTTGGATTGTATATATAATATGTACACTGTTTGATGAGGATAAAAGTAAAACTGGAACTAGCAGTAAGTAATTATAAGTTGGTTGTTAACTAGAATTTTCCCTTCCTATTATATAAAGCACAAACATGGTGACCAATATATATACCTTTGGAGCAAAATGAGGTCAGGATTTGCATTTGGAATGTGAAAACCTCCACTCCACCTATACAAAGTTGTCTATGGCTATTACATAATGTAAACTAACATCAAAATAAAGAAAATAAGACCAAATTATATAAGTATTGTTAGTATAGTTCACAAATGGAAACTACTTTATTATATGCTAAAAGCACTCATAAAGCCACCCTTTGAAGTGAAACACAAACAATCGTGAAAGTAAATATAAAAATAGGTCATACATAAGGTATATTTCACAATTATAAACCTTCTTAGCAATGTCACTCACAACAGGGACAGAGGGAGTCTTCTGTCATTCCGGGTCAGTAGTTCAACTTATATAGTGCAATAAGCCTACAAAACAATATTCAAACTTCTTTTGTACAGGAGCCACTGTCAGTGCTCTTACAGCACAGACCAAGACTGGGCATGCTGGCTTTATTTTGTAATAACATTGTTCCATTCCTATTGTTACAATGTATTTTTTATTAGCAATTAACTTTGATGTACAAAGGATTGTCAGTTAAAGCAATCTGACAAGTGATTTATTTTAAATTGGACCTAACCCTTTCTTAACCCTAATCAACTAGAATTAGTGTATTCTTCCCTTTCTCTCCTTAGCTAATTTATTTCTGTAGTTTTTCCCCCTTTTTTTATCATTCATATTTAAAGTAGAACTATAGGCAAAACTTTTTATTTTTTTTCTTTGGATAGAGTAAGGGAGGGTAATAACCCCCTGTCAGGTTTTTTTCAGCCACCTGTGTCCCATTGCAGAGATTTCCCTTTACTTCCTGTTTCATAGCCAAACAGGAAGTGAGAGAAAATCCATGCAAATTAAGAGACTTCCTTAGGGACACCCAGGTCACCAGAACTACAGTCCCCATTGGAAGATTTCTATTACTTTTCTAGTGACAACTCAACATTTGGGATTTTCTTTTACTTTCAATGCTAATGGTAAACCCAACAAATTGAGAGTGTGAATCTCCCTAACGGGGGTCACAGACAACAAAACAAAACTGACAGGTTCTAATCCCTCTCCACTCTATCCAAAATGAAAAAAAAAAGTTTTGCCTTAAGGCCCCTTTCACACTGGGGCGGGCAGGTGCGGTGGCGGTATAGCAGCGCGATTTTCAGCGCTGCTATACTGTCGTTCTTACCGCGGTATGCGGTCGCTAGGGGGGTTAATTTAACCCCTGCTAGCGGCCGAAAAAGGGTTAATACCGCCCGCAAACCGCGGCTATTGCCGCGGTTTGCGGGCGGTGTTACCGCGCTGTCCCATTGATTTCAATGGGAGACCGCGGTAAAGGAGCGGTGAACACACCGCTCCTTTACCGCTGTAAAGAAGCGGCTAGCAGGACTTTTGGAGCGGTCCTGCTAGCGCACCGCTTCAGTGTGAAAGCCTTCGGGCTTTCACATTGAAGGCACAGGGCAGGATTTTTTCATGCGGTATAACAGCGCTATTATTAGTGCTAAACCGCATGAAAAACGCCCCAGTGTGAAAGGGGCCTTAGTTATACTTTAAACCTCTTTGTGTTTGTTCATATTGTTTGTCAGTTTTCTTAGTGATATATTAAAAATACACAAAAAAAAAACACACAAAAAACCCCACTTTATTTCATTTTTAAATAACTTCATCTTAACCACTTAATGACCACCGCACGCCGATGTACGTCGGCAGAATGGCACGGCTGGGCACAAGGGCGTACAGGTATGTCCCCTTTAAGATCCCAGCCGTGGCGACCCGGTCCTCTTCTCAGTGACCATCCCCGCGGGAACAGCGGACCCGATCGCCACCGGTGTCCCGCGATCGGGTCACAGAGAGGAAGAACGGGGAGAGGTAAGTGTAAACAAACCTTTCCCCGTGCTTCCTAGTGAGCTTGTCACTGATCGTCTGTTCCCTGTCATAGCCACGCCCCCCACAGTAAGAAACACACATCAGGGCACAATTAACCCCTATAGCGCCCCCTCCTGGTTAACCCCTTCACTGCCAGTGTAATTTTTACAGTAACCAGTGCATTTTTATAGCACTGGTCCCAAAATAGTGTCAAAAGTGTCCGATGTGTCTGTCATAATGTCGCAGTCACGATAAAAATTGCTGATTGCCGCCATTACCAGTAAAAAAAATAATAATAATAAAAATGCATTAAAACTATCCCCTATTTGGTAGACGCTATAAATTTTGCGCAAACCAATCAATAAACGCTTACTGCGATTTTTTTTTTAACCAAAAATATGTGGAAGAATATGTATCGGCCTAAACTGAGGAAAAATGATTTTTTATATATTTTTTGGTGATATTTATAATAGCAAAAAGTAAAAAATATTGAATTTTTTTCAAAATTGTCGCTCTATTTTTGTTTATAGCGCAAAAAATAAAAATCGCAGAGGTGATCAAATGCCACCAAAAGAAAGCTCTATTTGTGGGAAAAAAAAGGACTCCAATTTTGTTTGGGAGCCACGTTGCACGACCGCGCAATTGTCAGTTAAATCAACGCAGTGCCGAATCGCAAAAAGTGGCCAGGTCTTTAAGCTGCATAATGGTCCGGTCCTTAAAGTGGTTGTAAACCCATATACATTTTTTTTTTGTAGCCCACCTGCAAGACAAAGCTATAATGAGCTAGTATGACTAGCATACTAGCTCATTATGTACCACTTACCTTAGATCGGGGCCCCCGAAGCCGTCTGTGTCCCTCTCTCCAGCCGCAGCTATCGCTGCGGCGATAGCCGGAATGTTACTTCCGGGTATCGCCGCTCCAGCCAATCACAGCGCCGCTCCGGCGCTGTGATTGGCCGGAGCGGCGAAGACGTGACTCCGCGCATGCTGGGACTTAGCCGAATTTGTGAATGGGGTTAACCCCATGAATGCGCCGTTGTCTATGGCGCGCATGCGCCGTAGACAGCGGCACCTGTGATTTTAGTAAATATCTCCTAAACCGTGTAGGTTTAGGAGATATTTCTTGCACCTACAGGTAAGCCTTAGTCTAGGCTTACCTGTAGGTGCAAGTTGCAAAAGTGGGTTTACAACCACTTTAAGTGGTTAATATGTGCCAGAAATAAAATTGTATTTTATTTTAATGATAAGAAAAACAAATGATAGAATAAAATGTATGTTTTCTATCTACAGTAGCATAAAACTAAATACACTGAATAAAGCTTTATTTTTTTATGCCATTTGATCTGCTTAAGTACAACAAAGTTATCGCAAAATCAATAGGCCCATAACTAAAATATAAAAACTGGTCTGGTTCAAAAGGGGTATAAAGTGGGTAAATCGCCGCTGCTCCTTCCCCTGGTGATTTAAAGCGGAGCTCCACCGTAAAAAAAAATATTAAAAGTCAGCAGCTACAAATACTGCAGCTGCTGACTTTTAGACCGCATTCCCACCTGAGCGTAGCGTTTCGAGCGTTTTTACCGGCGTTTTGTCGCGCGAATTTGCGCCCGTAGAAACGCTCGTTGTCGCGCTAGATGCTTGAATCGAGCGTTTCCATTACATTCTATGACTCCTAAAACGCCCAAATCTGCCCGATTCGCGCGACAAAAAAGGGTCCGGAACTTGTTTGAGCTTCAGGCGTTCGGCTTCAGGCATTTTGGAGTGGAGATGTGAACCATCTCCATAGAGAATAATGTATTTTTTCCCCTCTAGCGTTTTGTAGCTTCAGGCTTCAGGCTACAAAACGCTCAGGTGTGAATGCCGCCTTAATATTAGGACACTTACCTGTCCTGGAGTCCAGCGACGTCGGCAGCAGAAGACGAGCAATTGTTCGTCTCTGAGCTGCCCCCACCGCCATCATGGGTGAGGGAATCAGGAAGTGAAGCGTTGCGGCTTCACTTCCCGGTTCCCCACTGTGCATGCGCGAGCAGCGCTGTGCGTCTTTCGCTGGTCCCCGCTGTGTCCCCTGGGAGCCGTGTGTTTCCCAGAACACAACGGGGGGGGCGGGAAGTGACGCACTACCCGCAGTCTACCCGCAGTGTGGATTCCCAGAAGTGGGTGCAAATTAGACAGGTATCTGCACCCCCCTCCCCCCTGAAAGGTGAAAATTGTGGCACCGGAGGGGGGGAGGAATCCGGACAGCGGAGGTTCCACTTTAGGGTGGAGCTCCGCTTTAACCACTTGACAGTGGACAGTGACATAAAATTTACAAAAAAAAATTGTCTTAAGCAGCACAGCAGGGCAAGGTTTTGGTGGGGCTTGCTTATATGGGGCTTAAGATGCCATATTTTCTGTGCCTATTGGCTTCTAAGATGTAAATCTGGCCCTTAGAGGACTTTCTAAGTCAATGACCCAGAAGTACAGCCATGCAGGAGCTCTGACTTTGCTTTCTGCATTCTTACTGCAGGACTGTAACTCAAAAGGTATAAAAACCAGAAACATCAAAGCAGCCAACATTTTTAGAATTAAGTAATGGCAGCCAACATCTTGTATCCAGTTATTGTTTCCTCTAACAGTAGGCAGAACCATGCAAACAATATATTTGCACACCCTTGGTCAACTGCGTGTCTGGGAATTTCACTATTCACCTTTCTTTGATGACATAATGAATATTGTTTCAAGAGATACTGTATAGAAATCTATAAAAAATTGTATTTGATTGCAGAAGTAGACGCAGTAAACCAGTAAATTTTGTTTGGCACTGTGTGCGTGGAATTTTTCCTGTAAGGGGCTTTGTTTAGATTCCACTGCAACCACATACCTATAAATCATGTTTGGATAGTAAGGTGTTTCTATAATCTGGAAGTTATGGGTGTAGAGCTATGTATGTAACTAATAGTAGTTAGTCAATATTTACAGATGGTCCACCTAGGTAAGCATTTGTAATAAGAACTGGTGTGGCAACATTCTGTCTGTTTTAGAATAACCCAAAAGATATCAGAAATGTCCAAGCCTTCCTACTTAATTGCAGCTGCAACTAGTTAAACATAAAGCAGAGAGAGAAAGAAAAACTAAGAGTCATTTTACAAATTACCAATAAATCTGCTTCTTTTAAGATGGAGTGTAATAAAAATTTAAATTGAAGCACCACACCACTACTGAGAGGTTCAGATACAACTTTATTCCCAAAAAAGTCAGGGGGCAATACAAAAAGTAGCCAACAAAATGTTATGAGTGTCCAAAAGTGGCCCCTTCATCAGGGCTTGATTGACAACAATGTGCATACACTAGAATTAAATGGTCCTTGAGCCAGAATTCACATCAGGCCAATTTGACATGCGATTTGACATGTCAAATTACATGCCAAATCTGAGCCTATTGTCGGCAACAGCCCGATCCAAACCGGTGTAACCCCGAATTTGTGGCACTTCACCGATTCCCAAAAGTAGTTCCTGCTCTACTTTTGGCGACTTCAGGAACGATTTAAATAGACATCTGTGCATGAACCCGCACAGATGTTTTTCAAATTACCCCCGAACTGGCACTGAAATGCGGGATTTCAAACCCCCCCTCAGTGTGGACAAGGGCTTAACCCTTTCCATACAGGGCTGTTTATACCACTTCAATATCGGGCCTATTATGGCACTTCTCTCCTACATGTACAAATCATCATTCTTTTGCTAGAAAATTACTCAGAACCCCGAAATATTATATATGTTTTTTTTAGCAGACACCCTAGGGAATAAAATGACGGTCATTGCAACTTTTTATCTTGCACGGTATTTGCGCAATAATTTTTCAAACGCCTTTTTTTGGGGAAAAAAATGGTTTCATGAATTAAAAAATAACAAAACAGTAAAGTTAGCCCAATTTTTTTGTAAATATGAAAGCTTATGTTAAAATTATTGCGCAAATACCGTGCAAGAAAAAAAGTTGCAATGACCGTCATTTTATTCCCTAGGGTGTCTGATAAAAAAAAACATATATAATGTTTGGGGGTTCTGAGTAATTTTCTAGCAAAAGAATGATGATTTGTACATGTAGGAGAGAAGTGCCAGAATAGGCCCGGTATGGAAGTGGTATAAACAGCCCTGTATGGTTTGAACGGCGTTTACATATGCGGGCGGGACTTACGTGTGCGTTCGCTTCTAAGCGCGAGCTATTGGGGACGGGCGTTTTAAAAAAATATATATATATATTTTTTTATTTTACTTATTTTTTTTTTATTTTTACTTTTTTTTGATCACTTTTATTCCTATTACAAGGAATGTAAACATCCCTTGTAATAGGAATGTGTGTGACAGGTCCTCTTTATGGAGAGATGCGGGGTCAATAAGACCCCACATCTCTCCTCCAGGCTGGAAAGCATGAGATCGTGAAAAAAAATTCACTGATCTCATACTTACAGCCGCAATGGCGGCTTTGTTTACATTTGAGAACCCGGGCGTGACGTCATCACATCGCGCCCGGGCCTCCGACGGTCATAGAGATAACTGGTGACCATCTGGTCACCAGTCATCTCTATGCTCGTCACGTGACCCACCACCGGCGCCGGACGATTCTCTCCGGGTCCCTGATGGCACGGGAGAGCCCGGAGAAGCACTGGATGGCGGCAGGAGGGGGGGATGTCCCCTCCCGCCGCCTATAAGAACGATCAAGTGGCGGAACCGCCGCTATGATCGTTCTTATGGTGCGCAGGATCGCCGGCTGAAAAAAAGGATATCTGATTGATGCCTCTAGCTGCAGGCATTATTCATATCATGCCCACTCGGAGGGAGAGAGGGTTTCTACCGGCGTCATTTTACAATGACCCCATATGGAAGTGGTTAAACAGAATGGGTTTGAAAGAAGCACTTTATCTATAAGTGGAGTTCCACCAAAAAGTGCAACTTCCGCTTAAGCACTCCTCATCCCCTTACGTGCCACATTTGGCATGTAATTTTTTTTGGGGGGGGGGGAGTGGGTACCTACTTTAGAGAGGGAATTCCTGTTGCACTTCCTCGTTCTGTCCTAGGCGACTCCTCCTCTCCCCCTTAGGCGGCCCCTCCCTCTAGACAATCTTCTGGGACACGTCACAGGTCCCAGAAGATTGCCTGTCTACTTGGAGAGCACAGCGCAACTCGCGCATGCGCAGGGCACGTCTGGCCCTGAAGCCATGAAATGTCATGGCCGGGTGCCCACAGTTTCAATGATGGCACCGCGGAGAGGAGGGAGAGAGAAGCGGGGCTCCGTGCGCCCGCATCGCTGGACCGTGGGACAGGTAAGTGGCTGTTTATTAAAAGTCAGCATACTTTTTGTAGCTGCTGACTTTTAACCTCCCTGGCGATATTGTGGCTCTGGGTTACATTTCAGTACCATTAGCGGTAGCCCCGAGCCACACTCGGGATTGCATCTCAGGATCCTGGTGCAGTATACTTACCTTGTCCCCAGGATCCTGCAGTGTCCCCTCGCTGTGTCTGCGGGATGTGTCCTCTGTCCGATGCCTCTGTGTGCCAAGCTCCGTTCCCTGCGAGCGTCGTGATGCATGGGGGCAGAACCCGGCGGCAAATTCAAAAAGTACAAAAACACATGTAGTACACTGTAATCTTACAGATTACATTACTGTATGAAATCATTTCACATCCCTTTTGTCCCTAGTGGTTTGTCCAGTGCCCTGCATGCAGTTTTATATTATATATACTGTTCTTTCTGCCTGTCCATGGCAACCAAAAAGTGTCCTTTTACGTCAAAAGCGGTTTTAGACCAGCTAGAAAACAGCGATAGTAAATTAGAACGACACCCCCCCCCCCCCCCCCGAGTGGCCGGCGGCACCTCCCCCTCGCTGTTTGCTTGTCCGGCACTTATCCCATCTAGCCGGGTAACAGGTGGCGAGCAGTATGCAGCCTGCAGTGGCTCCGTGTCCTCTCCTCGATCGGCGGCTTCCAGCATGTGGCTCCTCCCCTCCTCCTAGGCGTCAAATAGGATCGCCTGTCCTTTCAGCCAATCGGGTGACAAGTATCAAAACCCGCTTTCTGATTGGCCAGGAGGAGGATAAGTGTTACAATAGCGAATATCCATTCGCTGTTGTAACACACCTGGGTGGGCTGTAAGCGCATTCTCTGCACCCCGAGCCCACCCTATTTTGAAGCCTATTAGAGCCTCTGACTCTAATCAGTGCTTTAAAAAACGCCTACCAAACATTGGAATCCATGCATCCAGCATCCTGAAAGGGGCCGGATGCATGTATAGGGGGAGGTGGTTATAGATGGGGGGAGGGCGGCGCCCATGCATCCTTAATGGAAGGGCCGCCCCTGCGATGATTAAGATAATTCAAAGGTAAGTCAACAATGAATCTACCAGTTACTTGCTCAAATACAAGTACTTGTTTTATTTATGGCTAATGTCACAGACCTCAGTTCTGAATCATATAAGGTCTCAGGTCTCTGTGAATCTTGCAATCTGCTAACCCAGTTTGGATCAAGGAAAATGTAAAAAAAAATATTACATTTTTTTTTCCATTTATATTATTAAATCCAGGTTGGGAAAGAACAAATCAAGGGTTGTGACATTTGTATTGCATTAAATAGTTAGCATTAGCCATGATTCAACACCTAAGCCCGTTCCACAAGATGGGCTTGGATGTAAACAGCCTGTTAATTTACACCCGAATGCCATCCAATTCTCATCCATCTGTTTTTAGCAGATCGGATCAGATGTCTGTTTACACCCGCTGCTCCATAGAGGAGAATGGAGCGTCTGATCGGGTCCACATGAAAAATTGGACCAGATCAGGCCGCTCATGTGAAAGACTCCTTAAAGAGGAGTTCCAGCTTGTAAAAAAATAAATACATTTTAAGTCAGCAGCTACAAATACTGCAGCTGCTGACTTTTAATACAAGGACACTTACCTGTCCAGTGATGTTGGCACCCTGTCACGGGCCGGGCAGGCGACTATAGAGGAGGCAGGAGGTGGATCCACTGTACCAGAGAGGGGATGGTACGAATCGCACCGAGGGACCGGTTCTAAGCGGCTACCGGTTTTCACCAGAGCCCGCCGCAAGGCAGGATGGACTTGCTGCGGCGGTAGCAACCAGGTCGTGTCCCCCAGTAGCGACTCCACCTCTCTGGCGGCTGAGGCCGGTGCGGTACAAAAGGACTAGGCAGAGGCAAGGTCAGACGTAGCAAAAGGTCAGGGCAGGCGGCAATGGTTCGTGGTCAGAGACAAAGGCAGAAGGTCAGGTACACAGGCAAGGTAACTCAAAATACTTCCACAAGGTACTAGGACAACAAGATCCGGCAAGGACAGGAAGGGGAAGTGGGTTTAAATAGGTTTTGGGTAGAGGAACCGTAATTGGACCGGGCACCAATCAATGGTGCACTGGCCCTTTAAATTTTAGAAGGCCGGCGCGCGCGCGCCCTAGAACACAGCGTGGCCGCGAGCGCCGGGAGGCAGCAGGAAGAGGAAGGTAAGTGGGGAGGAGAGCGGAGCAGCGCTCACGGCCAGGGGGGCTGGCCGGAGCGCCGCAGAGGGGACGACGCCGTGAGTGCTCCGGGCTGGATGGGACACCCGGAGCACTCGGCGTTACAGTACCCCCCCCTTAGGTCTCCCCCTTTTCTTGGAACCCAAGAATCTACGGATGAGCTCTTTGTCTAAAATGTTGGTCTCAGGCTCCCAGGATCTCTCTTCAGGACCACAGTTCTCCCAATCAATTAAAAATAATTTTTTATCTCGGACGACCTTGGAGGCGAGGATATCTTTCACCGAAAAGACATCGGAGGAACCAGAGACAGGAGCAGGAGCGGTGACCTTGGGGGAAAATCGGTTAAGAATGAGGGGTTTAAGAAGAGACACGTGAAAAGAGTTGGGGATGCGAAGAGAAGGAGGAAGATGGAGTTTGTAAGAGACAGAATTGATTTGGTTTTTGATTTTATAAGGTCCGAGGTAACGAGGGCCCAGCTTGTAGCTAGGTACCCGAAACCGAACATATTTGGAGGAGAGCCACACTTTGTCACCAGGGACATAGACAGGGGGAATTCTTCTCTTTTTATCTGCATGTCTCTTCATGCGGGCAGAGGCCAGTGATAGCGAGTTTTGAGTCTCTTTCCAGATAGAGGTAAAGCCCCGGGTTAATTCATCCACGGCAGGAACTCCAGAAGAAGTGGGAATGGGGAGGGGGGGCAAAGGGTGGCGGCCGTAGACCACAAAGAAAGGAGATTTGGAGGATGATTCAGAGTTCTTGAAATTGTATGAGAATTCCGCTCAGGGCAATAGGTCGACCCAATCGTCTTGACGGGCGGAGACAAAATGTCGTAAGTAGTCACCAAGGACCTGGTTAACTCTTTCCACCTGTCCATTGGATTGCGGGTGATAAGCGGAAGAAAAATTCAATTTAATCTTTAGTTGAGTACAGAGAGCTCTCCAAAATTTTGAGATAAATTGGACGCCTCTATCCGAGACGATATGTGAGGGAAGGCCATGGAGACGGAAAATTTGAAGAAAAAAGTGCTTCGCCAACTGAGGTGCAGTAGGCAGACCAGGAAGAGGGACAAAATGAGCCATTTTCGAAAAGCGGTCAACGACCACCCAAATGACAGTGTTACCATGAGACAACGGAAGGTCCGTGATGAAATCCATGGCAATGTGGGACCATGGTAGTTCAGGCACCGGTAGAGGAAGGAGAAGACCTGCAGGCTTCTGGCGTGGAGTTTTGTCACGTGCACAGATAGTGCAGGCCCGTACAAAGTCAGTCATATCTCTTACCTGGGTAGGCCACCAATAGTGTCTGGCCAACAATTTAAGGATTTTTTGATCCCAGCATGGCCGGCTAGATGGGAGGAATGGCCCCACCTAAGTATCTGGAGACAAAGGCCTGGAGGAACGAAAGTTTTTCCTGGAGGGACTGGCATCAGAGCAGCGGGAGCAGAGCAAATCAGGCACTCAGGGGGTACGATGTGTTGTGGGGGGTTCCCGGTTTCAGAGGCATCAGAGGAATGGGACAAGGCATCCGCCCTGACATTCTTGTCTGCGGAACGAAAATGGATCTGAAAATTGAACCGGGCAAAGAACAATGACCACCTGGCCTGGCGAGGATTCAAGCGCTGAGCGGACTGAAGGTAAGACAAATTTTTATGGTCAGTGTAGATGGAGATGGGGTGAAGAGAACCTTCCAGGAGATGTCTCCACTCTTCTAATGCCAACTTGATGGCCAACAGTTCACGGTCACCTATGGAATAGTTCTTTTCAGGAGGGGAGAAGGTTTTAGAGAAAAAACCACACGTGATGTTTCCTCCTTTAGCATTTCTTTGAAGAAGAACGGCTCCGGCTCCTACCGAGGAGGCGTCAACTTCAAGGAAGAACGGCTTAGTGGGGACTGGTCGAGATAGAACAGGTGCCGAAGAGAAGGTGGTTTTTAGGTGAGTAAAGGCTTCTTCCGCCTGAGGTGGCCAGGACCTTGGATTCGCGTTTTTCTTAGTCAGCGCCACTATCGGTGCAACGATGGTGGAGAAGTGGGGTATGAACTGGCGATAGTAGTTGGCGAATCCAAGGAAGCGCTGGATAGCACGGAGTCCAGAGGGACGTGGCCAATCTAAGACTGCAGAAAGCTTATCAGGATCCATTTGAAGACCTTGTCCTGAAACCAGATAACCTAGGAAAGGAAGGCTGCTACACTCAAAAAGGCATTTTTCAAATTTAGCGTAAAGATGATTTACACGGAGGCGCTGGAGTACTTGACGGACATGGAGCCGATGTTCCTCAAGGTTGATAGAGAAAATTAGGATGTCGTCAAGATAGACAACCACACAGGTATACAGTATGTCCCGAAAGATTTCATTGACAAAATCCTGAAAGACTGCAGGGGCGTTGCAAAGTCCAAAAGGCATGACGAGATATTCGAAGTGGCCGTCTCTGGTGTTAAATGCGGTTTTCCATTCATCTCCTTTACGGATTCTGATGAGGTTATAAGCGCCCCTGAGGTCTAATTTTGAAAAAACCTTTGCTCCGCGCAGACGGTCAAAGAGCCCCGAGATGAGAGGCAGAAGGTAGCGATTTTTAACAGTGATCTTATTAAGACCACGATAGTCTATGCAAGGGCGTAGTGAACCGTCCTTCTTGGTAACGAAGAAGAACCCCGCTCCGGCTGGAGAGGATGATTTCCTAATAAACCCTCTCTTGAGGTTCTCCTGTATGTAATCGGACATGGCCTTGGTTTCGGGAGAGGAGAGAGGGTAAATTTTGCCACGGGGTGGTGTAGTACCTGGGAGCAAGTCAATGGGGCAGTCGTAGGGTCTATGTGGAGGTAAGACCTCCGCCTGTTTTTTGCAAAAAACATCGGAAAAGTCCTGATAGGCCTTGGGAAGGCCAGGCAAAGGAGTAGAAATGGGAATTCGACTGGTGGGTATAGACTTAAGACAATGCTTGTGTCAGGAATAGCCCCAGGATTTGATGTCCCCCGTGGTCCAGTCGAGGGTAGGAGAATGACGCTGGAGCCAGGGTAGGCCAAGAAGGATGTCAGAAGTACAGTTCGGCAAAACAAAGAATTCAATCTTTTGTTGGTGAAGGACCCCAACAGACATGAGCAGGGGTTCAGTGCGGTAACGCACGGTACAATCCAGATTCTCTCCATTTACGGAGGAAATGAAGAAGGGTCTGATGAGACGGATAACAGGAATGTTGAACCTGTTGATGAAGGAGGCTTCAATAAAGTTTCCTGCAGAACCGGAGTCCAGGAAGGCCACCGCAGAGAAGGGGGAGCCGGCAGAAGGAGAGATCCGCACGGGAATAGTCAGACGTGGAGAGGAAGAATTCACACCTAGTAACGCCTCTCCCACGCTCACTAGGTGCGGGCGTTTAGGGCAGTCCTTTAGGAAATGTTCAGAGCTCGCACAATAGAGGCATAAGTTCTCATTCCTACGGCGAGATCTTTCTTGCAGGGTCAGACGAGATCGGTCGACTTGCATGGCCTCCTCGACAGGAGGCATGGTATCAGGATGCGTAGGATTCAGGAAGAGAGGAGCCAGGCACGGATAACGCCTGGTACGAACAAGATCTTTCTCCAGGCGAAGCTCTTGGCGTCTTTCCACGTAGCGGATGTCAATGCGGGTAGCTAAGTGGATAAGCTCTGTCAGGGTGGAGGGTATGTCTCGTGCGGCCAGAGAGTCCTCGATGTGGCTGGATAAGCCTTTCTTGAAGGTTGCGCAGAGAGCCTCATTATTCCAGGCTAGCTCTGAGGCCAGTGTGCGGAACTGTATGGCATATTCGCCCACAGAGGAGTTTCCTTGGACCAGGTTAAGCAGGGCAGTTTCCGCGGATGATGCTCGGGCTGGTTCCTCAAAAACGCTACGAACCTCAGCAAAGAAGGACTGAACGGTGGCCGTAGCAGGGTCATTGCGGTCCCACAGTGGCGTGGCCCAGGCCAAGGCCTTCCCAGACAACAGACAGACCACAAATACCACCTTAGAGCGTTCTGTGGAAAACTGGTCCGACATCATTTCAAGATGCAGGGCACATTGAGACAAGAATCCCTGGCACATCTTAGAATCCCCGTCAAATTTCTCCGGAAGAGACAAGCGGATCTTTGAACTAGACGCGGCTGCTCGGAGAGGAGGAGATGCTGGAGCTTGTCGCGGCAGACGCTGCTGGACCATGGCGGTCAACTGCGCCAGCTGCTGTCCTTGTTGGGCAATCAATTGCGACTGCTGGGCAACCACGGTAGTGAGATCAGCGAGATTGGGCAGCGGCACCTCAGCGGCATCCATGGCCGGATCTACTGTCACGGGCCGGGCAGGCGACTATAGAGGAGGCAGGAGGTGGATCCACTGTACCAGAGAGGGGATGGTACGAATCGCACCGAGGGACCGGTTCTAAGCGGCTACCGGTTTTCACCAGAGCCCGCCGCAAGGCAGGATGGACTTGCTGCGGCGGTAGCAACCAGGTCGTGTCCCCCAGTATCGACTCCACCTCTCTGGCGGCTGAGGCCGGTGCGGTACAAAAGGACTAGGCAGAGGCAAGGTCAGACGTAGCAAAAGGTCAGGGCAGGCGGCAATGGTTCGTGGTCAGAGACAAAGGCAGAAGGTCAGGTACACAGGCAAGGTAACTCAAAATACTTCCACAAGGTACTAGGACAACAAGATCCGGCAAGGACAGGAAGGGGAAGTGGGTTTAAATAGGTTTTGGGTAGAGGAACCGTAATTGGACCGGGCACCAATCAATGGTGCACTGGCCCTTTAAATTTTAGAAGGCCGGCGCGCGCGCCCTAGAACACAGCGGGGCCGCGCACGCCGGGAGGCAGCAGGAAGAGGAAGGTAAGTGGGGAGGAGAGCGGAGCAGCGCTCACGGCCAGGGGGGCTGGCCGGAGCGCCGCAGAGGGGACGACGCCGTGAGTGCTCCGGGCTGGATGGGACACCCGGAGCACTCGGCGTTACACACCCATTGCCGATTTGTGAATCAGCTTCAGGTGCAGGCGCCTGTGGCAAGGGAAACAGCAAGTGAAGCCTTGCGGCTTCACAGCCTGTTTCTTACTGCGCATGCGCGAGTCACGCTGCGCTTTCTAAATGGTCCGGCTGTCTTCTGGGGAAGGAGGAGGGGCTGGGAATGTTGTAGATCGCCGTGCGGCAATCTTACTCAGAAGTCAAAACCAGGTACCCGCTCCCCCCAAAAAGTGCAAAATGTAGCAGTGGAGGGGAGGAGGGTGCGGACAAGCGAAGCTTCCCATTTTGGGTGGCGCCCAAAGAGACATTTAGGAAGTGGGGCATACCAAAATAATGCAAAAAAAAACAACAGACATCCCTTTAGGCTCGGTTCACACAGGGGCAACACGACTTCCAGCGCGACTTTGAGAGGCAACTCATACACAACTTGAGCATGAATCACAGGGCGATCTCAGGGCGACCTCAGCGCGACTTGTGGTGATTTACAACACGACTTGAAGTCGCTTCCAGGACAGGAGACATTCCAGTGGCCAATAAAACAAGAATCAGCTCTGTGGGAGGGAGGGGGGAGGGAGAGGTTTGCCTGAGAAATGTATGTTCTCTTCCTGGAGAGTTGCTCCTGTTAAGACAGGGAATACGACTTCTGAGCGACTTCCATTGAAATCAATGGGTACAGGTCGCCTAGCAGTCGCCTAGGAGTCGGATTGAAGTAGTTCAGGGACCTTTTTTGAAGTCGGAGCGACCGCAGTTGTGTACATTAAAACATCTCCATTGACTTCAATTCGTTTTAAAAATAGCGCGACTTGGGGCAACTCGGGGCGACCTGAAGTCGCGTCCGGAGTCGCCCCTGTGTGAACCGAGCCTTAGAGAAATTCACAAAATGGGTTATACAAAAAAAAGTAGAGTGTAATTTCTAGTAACACACAAAAAAAAATAACTGATACTTTCAGTGCAGTTCACAAAATTGATTATGCCAAGGGAGAGCAGCAAGCGAGGACAAAGAAAGTAACTATTATCTTTTCAAATAAGTTTACAAAGGGGGTTATTCCAAGGTAGTACAAGTCAGGGCCTAACACCAAGTATATACATGCCTTTTTAGAAGCAGCCTAGATCTGCTAATCATTGTGCCAACACAACATTTGCAACAAAGTAAAAACATCTCTATGCTGAAAATTAACCAGATTTAAAGGGCTTCACAATAACATTTTGTTGGGGTCTTTCCATTGGCTCACTAACTCTCTCCACAGTGATCTCTCTTTTGAAGCACTTACAAACACCATTTAAGACTTTTGCAGAGAATAGCCTATTTGACATTCGACATATGATATTTCAGACACTTAAAAAGTGACAGGAATGTCCCCTTTCTTTAACAAGTAATTTCTGGTATTTAATACAGAACTTCAGCCCCTGTTCTTTGTGGCTCTGCCCCCTACTGCACCACTATTATGGCATGTATGCAGACATGCTCAAGGTCTTTGCCAGTTGTTGGGTCATGGTAGAGCCCTTGAGCACGTCTGCACACACGCAAGGTACTTCCTGCATGGGTACAAAGACAAGGACATTTTGTCACTTCCGTGCTACCCATGTTTGTACATGCACAAGGAAACCCCATGTATGTGCAAATGTATGAGGAAACCCATGCATTTGCAAATGTGCCATAGGGCTATTGGGACCTGAAGCCCTGCAACAAATCTGTGCATGTGCAGAATCTGGGAGGGGGCCCAGATGTCATTCCTGTCTAGCCACTTAAGCCCCGGACCATTTTGTTGCTAAACGACCAGGCCCCTTTTTGCGATTCGGCACTGCGTCGCTTTAACTGACAATTGCGCGGTCGTGAAATGTGGCTCCCAAACAAAATTGACGTCCTCTTTTTTCCCACAAATAGAGCTTTCTTTTGGTGGTATTTGATCACCTCTGCGGTTTTTATTTTTTGCGCTATAAACAAAAATAAAGCGACAATTTTGAAAAAAATTACATATTTTTTACTTTTTGCTATAATAAATTTCCCCAAAAAATATATAAAAAAACATATTTTTTCCTCAGTTTAGGCTGATACGTATTCTTATACATATGTTTGGTAAAAAAAATTGCAATAAGCGTTTATTAAATGGTTTGCGCAAAAGTTATAGCAACTACAAAATAGGCAGTAATTTTATGGCATTTTTAATAATATTTTTTTTTTTACTAGTAATGGCGGCGATCAGCGATTTTTATCATGACTGCGACATTATGGCGGACATATCGGACACTTTTGACACATTTTTGGGACCATTGTCATTTTTACAGCGACAGTGCTATAAATATGCACTGATTACTGTGAAAATGACACTGGCAGTGAAGGGTTTAACCTCCAGGTGGCGCTGTAGGGGTTAAGTATGATCTAATGAGTGATTCTTACTGTAGGGGGGCGTGGCTTGGCATGTGTTGCCACTGATCGTCGTTCCCTATGACAGGGAACAGACGATCACTGACATGCCACTAGGAAGAACGGGGAAAGGTTTGTTTACACTCACCTCTCCCCGTTCTTCAGCTCTGTGACCCGATCGCGGAACACCGGCGGTGATCGGGTCCGCGGGTCACGCGGGCGTGGTCATGGAGCTTATGTAAATTCATGCCTATAAAGTCCCGCCCTGTGAGGGGAAACTTTTGTATTGGAGGCTGACAGAGAGAGAGGAAGGGGGGGCGGCTGACAGAGAGGAAGAGGGGGTGGCGGCTGACAGAGAGGAAGAGGGGGTGGTGGCTGACAGAGAGAAAGAGGGGCTGTCGGCTGATAGAGAGGAGGGGGGGCGGCTGATAGAGAGATGGGGGGCGGCTTATAGAGAGGAGGCGGCTGATAGAGAGGAGGGGGGGCAGCTGATAGAGAGGAGGCGGCTGATAGAGAGGAGGGGGGGCGGCTGATAGAGAGGAGGGGGGGCAGCTGATAGAGAGGAGTGGGGGGCAGCTGATAGGGAGGAGTGGGCGGCTGATAGAGAGGAAGGGGGGCGGCTGATAGAGAGTAGGGGGGCGGCTGATAGAGAGGAGGTGGCTGATAGAGAGGAGGGGGGATGGCTGATAGAGAGGAGGGGGGCGGCTGATAGAGAGGAGGTGGCTGATAGAGAGGAGGGTGGGGCGGCTGATAGAGAGGAGGGGGGGCAGCTGATAGAGAGGAGTGGGGGGCGGCTGATAGGGAGGAGGGGGTGGCTTATAGAGAGGAGAAGGGCTAATAGAGAGAAGGGGGGCGGCTGATAGAGAGGAGGGGGGGGCGGCTGATAGAGAGGAGTGGGGGGCGGCTGATAGAGAGTAGGGGGGCGGCTGATAGAGAGGAGTGGGGGGTGGCTGATAGAGAGGAGGGGGGGCGGTTGATAGAGAGGAGGGGGGGCGGCTGATAGAGAGGAGGGGGGCGGCTGACAGAGCAGATGAGAGAGATGGACCTCAGGAGGGGGGAGGAGCGGGGCTGATAGAGGAGGGGGGCCGTGGGCGGCTGACAGGGCAGATGAGAAAGACGGACCTCAGGAGGGGGGTGGCGAGGAGGGGGGGTGGCTGATAGAGAGGAGGAGGGGGCGGCTGATAGAGAGGAGGGGGGCCGCAGGCGGCTGACAGGGCAGATGAGAGAGACAGACCTCAGGTCTCCTGTGACACACAGTGCTAGTTAGGACGCCGGGAGCATGCAGGGCTGGCGCGATTACCCACAGTCCAGCTCCTTCAGGCGAATCACAAGCCTCATGTCCGCCGTCCGTCCCGCCCACATGACCTGCTCGGCCAATCACAGGACACCCGCCGCTGCCTATTGCTGAGCTTGGCTCAAACACAGAGCACACCGATTTTTAGGCAGAAGTTTGCACATTGATTTGCCGCCCCCTGAAAGTGCCGCCTGGGACCGAGGTACCATCGGGTCCCATGGTAGGGCCGGCCCTGTACAGTGGGTACGGAAAGTATTCAGACCCCCTTAAATTTTTCACTCTTTGTTATATTGCAGCCATTTGCTAAAATCATTTAGGTTCATTTTTTTCCTCATTAATGTACACACAGCACCCCATATTGACAGAAAAACACAGAATTGTTGACATTTTTGCAGATTTATTAAAAAATAAAAACTGAAATATCACATGGTCCTAAGTATTCAGACCCTTTGCTCAGTATTTAGTAGAAGCACCCTTTTGATCTAATACAGCCATGAGTGTTTTGGGGAAAGATGCAACAAGTTTTTCACACCTGGATTTGGGGATCCTCTGCCATTCCTACTTGCAGATCCTCTTCAGACTCCAGTTCTGTCAGGTTGGATGGTAAACGTTGGTGGACAGACATTTTTAGGTCTCTCCAGAGATGCTCAATTGGGTTTAAGTCAGGGCTCTGACTGGGCCATTCAAAAACAGTCATGGAGTTGTTGTGAAGCCACTCCTTCATTATTTTAGCTGTGTGCTTAGGGTCATTGTCTTTTTGGAAGGTAAACCTTCGGCCCAGTCTGAGGTCCTGAGCACTCTGGAGAAGGTTTTCGTCCAGGATATCCTTGTACTTGGCCGCATTCATCTGTCCCTCGATTGCAACCAGTTGTCCTGTCCATGCAGCTGAAAAACACCCCCACAGCATGATGCTGCCACCACCATGCTTCACTGTTGGGACTGTATTGGACAGGTGATGAGCAGTGCCTGGTTTTCTCCACACATACCGCTTAGAATTAAGGCCAAAAAGTTCTATCTTGGTCTCATCAGACCAGAGAATCTTGTTTCTCACCATCTTGGAGTCCTTCAGGTGTTTTTCAGCAAACTCCATGCAGGCTTTCATGTGTCTTGCACTGAGGAGAGGCTTCCGTCGGGCCACTCTGCCATAAAGCCCCAACTGGTGGAGGGCTGCAGTGATGGTTGACTTTCTACAACTTTCTCCCATCTCCCGACTGCATCTCTGGAGCTCAGCCACAGTGATCTTTGGGTTCTTCTTTACCTCTCTCACCAAGGCTCTTCTCCCCGATAGCTCAGTTTGGCCGGGCGGCCAGCTCTAGGGAGGGTTCTGGTTGTCCCAAATGTCTTCCATTTAAGGATTATGGAGGCCACTGTGCTCTTAGGAACCTTAAGTGCAGCAGAATTTTTTTGTAACCTTGGCCAAATCTGTGCCTTGCCACAATTCTGTCTCTGAGCTCTTCAGGCAGTTCCTTTGACCTCATGATTCTCATTTGCTCTGACATGCACTGTGAGCTGTAAGGTCTTATATAGACAGGTGTGTGGCTTTCCTAATCAAGTCCAATCAGTATAATCAAACACAGCTGGACTCAAATGAAGGTGTAGAACCATCTAAAGGATGATCAGAAGAAATGGACAGCACCTGAGTTAAATATATGAGTGTCACAGCAAAGGGTCTGAATACTTAGGACCATGTGATATTTCAGTTTTTCTTTTTTCATAAATCTGCAAAAATGTCAACAATTCTGTGTTTCTCTGTCAATATGGGGTGCTGTGTGTACATTAATGAGGAAAAAAAATGAACTTAAATGATTTTAGCAAATGGCTGCAATCTAACAAAGAGTGAAAAATTTAAGGGGGTCTGAATACTTTACGTACCCACTGTAGATAGCAAATTCCAGTAAAAAATCCGGCAATACCCAATTCAAGCAAAAATTTAATATTTAATGGTACATATATAAAGGGTACAAGGGGCTGACGTGTTTCGGCAAACTGCCTTTGTCACAGCACGCTGTGAGCATGTTCTCAGCACAGAATACTCTGCCACCCATGGATGCATATGTGCAGTGTGTGGGTGGTAAAGCCTATCTGCTGCCAGTCAAATCTTTTGAGGAGAAAACGAGGGCATGTCCAGGCTGCTCTGTGTGTGTCTATGGACGCACACAACCCGGCTCAGGAACGTGCCTGCATGGGTGCCCCATAGCACAGGGTACGCTTTGAGGGCACTCCCATGAAGAAGGAGAGGACTGCCCCAGCGGGGGGACTGCCAAAGAAGAGGTAAGGGACCGCTCTATGCAATATTGTTGCACAGAGCAGTTAAGTATAATCTCTTTTTTATTTTATTTTTAAAAAGTAGCCTTTAGAATCATTTTAAATTCTGCTCCAGAAAGCCCCTTTTCTCCTTTGTTAATTTTGGAGAGAACTCTAGTCAGCTTTTTATTGCTGTTTGTGACGTCGTTAGGAAGATTTTCCCAGACAAAAAATAAACAAGGAGTCTGAAGACAGTTATGGGGCTGCTGGAGTTTAGTATCACTTGTACAATTATCCATAATCTTTGCTAAAAATTAATATGCTGTTATAATTTGACATAATGTGTACATTTTTGGCTATAGCCTAAGTGCTGTTCAGAAACTTTGGCTTAATTTCAATTGAAATCTTTCTGACATCAGTGGAAAGTGACCCCATTTGGGAAGCTGTCATTTCCAGTAA
The DNA here is from genome assembly GCA_029206835.1 of Rana muscosa. Classification (NCBI taxonomy): domain Eukaryota; kingdom Metazoa; phylum Chordata; class Amphibia; order Anura; family Ranidae; genus Rana; species Rana muscosa. The sequence goes on along the minus strand of CM055120.1, from coordinate 217,173,855 downwards.
TGAGAAATCCCTGCTGTAGTAAACCCCTCGATAGTATCCTATGGTAAATGTTTAATTTCTTACATTCTTAGATTTCTCAGTAAATTATTTTCACCTGACCTGTAACTGTAACATTACATTTTAATATTAACTCCAATAATACATGTCTTCACATGTTCTAAAAGAAAAAAATTCCTATAAGGTTATCCTCTACAAGGTGTGGTCCGGGAAGAGAATCATTTCCTCTGTAGACTCTAAGTGGCAGCTGACAGGTTCAGTAGTTTAAGTCTAAAATCTTGTGTTTTATGTATGATTTATCTATAAAAAGTTGTTCATTCCATAGGTTTCCCAATCTGAATGCAACATGAAAAGATTAGTCATACTTGTAATAGAGAGAGAGATCTGTAAACCAGCCCCTGTTGAAACCAGAAGAGAAAGTCGTGCTAATGACACTGACTCAATCAACTGTTTATACATGTCTTAGGAATCACAATGCACCTGGGGAGAATTGTTCCATTTGCTACTATGCAACTACCTCAAACAAAAACAAACATGTCTATACTCCAAAAACTCTGCAAAGGTTGTGTTACCCCTTCCTAATTCAACTAAGTCATAAGAGTCCCTTCACACTATAGTGACCAGGTGTATTGTCAATGCTAAATTGCTCTAATTAATGTGGAGACTGTCTGTGTCTGTTTTGCCATTTTCTAAGTATGGCGTGCAGATATATCCACTTACATAATTTGATGAATTCTTTTGAACTATAACACTGATATACGTGTTATACGCACCTTGTCACTGAAAACCCTAGTATTTGGTAGTTCATGGCACAGGGTTGTTACTGACAAAAAACAATTGTTTAAAAAAGTATACCCTATACCCCCAACACCTATCCTTAACTTAAACCATGGCTACCAGGCACTTAGGCTACATTTCTATTTCAATGTTTTTTATTAAGGTTTTATGAAAAAAGGGAAAGTATACAACTTGTACACAAACAATAGTATCAAAATAGAGATAAGAAAAGGTCCCACAGCGCAGGTGGGTGATATCAGTATATCAATGGTGGATATAACCAGCAAAATAGCGTATCGTAATATCAACTTCAATCAATAGTTAAACACGATAACTTGTATGTCACACAGATGTAAACCACCCTATTAGGGCATTCGGAAAGCCCACGCAGGGGACATCGAAAAACAAAATGGCTCTGCATTTCCATAACCCACCGGCCAGCCGACGTGGGTCACAATCGATTTGAAGTATACTTAGACTACATTGGCTGTTATCGCCGCACCTCTACCACCCCTTTTCAGGGGCCCTTGACAGGCAGTGAGGAGGTGATATATTGCCTTGTCACCACCTGTTTTATTCCTGTAAATGCCACACCACCGTACTGCAATCATGTGCACTGCTGCGGTAGTACTACCTGCCAAACATGACAGAGAGGATAATTTTTACCCGGTCTTGAAGCAAACCATCGCTGCCATGGCATGTACATACCACAGTCTGGCTGCCTTTTCAGACTAAGAGGGGGCTGGAGGAGGTCAAAACTTGGCTTAACCGCCTTGTTTCTCCTTCTAGGAGAGACTATTAAAACAACAATATTCCCAAAAGATTATATATCCTTTTAACATATTTTATGCATATTGTTACCTGTAAAGGTCTCCCTTGTGTAGACATCCAAAAGCCCTAAGCCCCATTCACACCTGAGCGTAGTGTTTTCAGGCAGAAAGGCGTGCAATTTTATCATGATTTTGCCGCAAATGCAGGTCAAAAGGTCACCAATGTAAAAAGCTGAAAAACGCCCCAATCTGCCTAAAAAAAGTTCCAGAACTTGTTTGAGCGTTTTGGAGCTTCTGGTTTCAGGCGTTTTGGAGTGGAGATGTGAACCATCTCCATGGAGAATAATTGATTTTTTCCCCACCAGCGTTTTGTAGCTACAAAATGCTCAGGTGTGAATGAGGCCTAAGACTGCTACTGGGCACTGTCATCTTGGATGTGATGTCAGCAACTGCAGTTGGCTCAGATCTGTCACTCAAATGACACTTTCTAGTATCAGTGTGTATAGTCTAATGTATTTTGACTGATACAACCTCTGATGATCAGAGTTAGATTTACATCAATGTAGCTAAAGCACTGGCCCCGAGCCACTGATTTTGAAGGTATTCCATTGCTTGCCTCCCCTTCTGATGATAGTAGTTGCTTGGCTGTAATGGCTTGATTATATTCTAAGTCATTGACTTGGAACAAGTATGCAGAGAAGGAATTTGATGATCTGTATGCTTGTTCTTGAGCAGTGTCTCAAAATGTTGTAGCAAGAGTCAGCCTTAGGCAGAAGGTTATCAGAGGCAGCTTATAAATTCTTTCCCATACCGGTTTCCTTCAGGGCCCATTCACAATGATGTGTTGCAATAATGCACAGCAATTGGTGGTGCCATGGGTTGCAGTTTCATTCATTTCCAAAGGCACCTTTCCGCACCTTACCAGTGCACATGTATTCCGTGCACTACAATGCATAGATGTGAACCATCAGTGCATTGTGTTGCAGTGCTTTGAAAAAAAAAAAGAAGTTCAGGTGCATAGCGTAATAAGGTTAGCTGCCTGCCCATGTAAAATGAATATGCTACCTTAATGCAACGTGCCTTAACATATAAACATAAAACCACCGCTCACCATAGCCAATCCTAGTGTGGATGTATACATGTGAAAGTCTCAGTCAATGCTGCTCATCAGGCCATGCCCCCTGACATGTTTTGCCATGCCCACTGGGGCTTAATCAGAGAGAACCCTATGATTAAGTTCTGGTGGGTGGGGTGAAACATGCCAGGGGTCATGACCTGAAGAGCAGCATTGACTAAGGCTTCCACATGTATACATCCACACTAGAATCACCTATGGTGAGCGGTGGTTTTATGTTTAAATGTTCATTGCTTCCTGAAAGAGTTTTTCTTACGCTGGTATCCCTACTATCCTGAGTGCCAATAGGGCTCTACACCTCAGCCTGGAGCAGTACCACCAGGTACTAATGGTCTTATTGTGCCTTAACATATGATAACATTTGGATGGACCTTCAATGTTGGAGTCATCCTTTACAAGCAGAGAAGTGGAAGGAAGAGACCATGAATAACTCCTCCCCACTCCTTTTTTTTAAAATTAAAATAAGACACTTTTTATTTGATATCTAAATGGTCAAGAACCGTGCCTGTTCATTTTTTGTGAGGGCTATACTAATTTATACCCTTTGTAAATAGGGAGGTAAGGGAGAATAGAGGGGGTTTTGGGGAGGAGGGGGATGGTGTTTTAATTATGACGCTATTAAACCAATTTGTTTTTGTAACACTCTAAATGAAGATCCATGTAAGGCACTTTTTTAATTTTTCTTTATGTATAAATGTTATTTATCCTTACAAAGCTCTTTTGTGCAAATTAGGAAAAACAAGCAGCAAAAAGAATAAAATGTATTACTCGGTTAGCTTGCATCTGATATTGGCAAGATTACCTCATTGTTAGTACACAGTATAAATTATAATTTTCACTTTGTAATAATAAAGTGAACAAGGCTGTCTACTACAAGTTCTACTATGCCAGTACTCAAAAGAATGCGTGACTGCAACATACAGTATACAGTATATCATGAATGCATACCCATGACAACAAGTGTGTAATTTCAAATACCTCATTACGCCCCCTCAAACTTCCTTACTCACGCACCATTCATAAAAAATGATGATTCATTGCGCTTCCAACACAAATTTGGTATGTTTAACCACTTTAGCTTTCACATCTGTACACCCCCCCCCCCCCCCCACCCCACCCACACACTTTTACATTTCTGTCAAGGGCCAATTTACTTGGCAAGAACTTTTTCATTATTTAAGAAAACAAATTAATACATCTAAGTATTTTTATGACAATTTTTTCTACTTTGATCAGTGTTAATTTGAAAAAAAAAAATATTACTGTAGATTAGAGGTATATATTTTTTTCCATTATTTGTCCAGATTAACTACTTGTCTATCTTCGTATGTTTATGAACTGGGAGGCATTTATCTCTGCAGTGCCATTTATAACAGTTGCAGAAATAACCCTTGGGACTATTAGTATGTCTGTTAGGTGCTGTTAATCCGAGCCATCACAACACATAAAAAATGATAGGTAGGATTATGATTGTGGCATAACCCCACCTGAATCTGATCTCCATTCTGTCTCTATGTGACCAGTAAACTTAACCCTTCATCCTGCACATCTGCACATTAACCCCCTTCATCTCCATCCTCCCACTGTATGTGACCTGTACATGATCCCCCTTTACCTTCTTTTCCCTCTGTGTATATCCTGCACAAGTTGTACCAAGCGCACTACTACCAAGATTCATGTTTTAAGCACCTCAATACCAGCATTTTTCTTAATTTCCCCAAAAATTCTGTAAAAAATAAGATTACATTGGAGTTGTCTACTTTTCAAAAATAATTCATTTTGGGGATGTTTGTAATGTCTTTTTAATTGTTGTACAAAGCATTGTAAAATTATTTAATAAAACACAATGGATACAAAATGAATTATTTTTTTATGTTATAGTGGTTAAAGAAAGTAAATTAAAAGGAAAACAAAAAATACGGAAAATAGTAGTTAACGGGAAAGGAGGGAGGGAGGATCAATAAGGGTTAAATAGGAGCTTATTTTAATAATAATAAAACAAAAAACCTAAATGTATTTATATAAATGAGATAAATTAGCTCCCTATGTAATTCTGTCTAAAGTGTCTGGAGGAGAGAATTTTCCTATTGCATCACAAGAAGGTCAGCTTATTTACTCCACAGTTGGAGACTTAAAATATTAGATCAGTCTTAACAACACTCCACTCGAAAAATAATATATGTGACTATATGACTTTTTGCCAGGGTGCCATTCAGTTCTTTCCTTTCTCAACTTGTAGATGCAAATGCTCTGCCGGTAGTCCAACGTGATAATCTTCACAACTGTTGTCTATGGGCTGTCTGTATAATGTTGTCATGGTGGGTCCACTGTAAAACCAACCATGGCTTACATGGATTGAAATTTAGCTGGTTCAACAGGGACTGGCCAAATTTCGATCAATGTATGGGCTAGCTGCTTGTACACAAGCCGATCTATCGATCCACTTGTGTACACCCAGCCCGTCTTTCCTGAATTATCAGTGCCACTATACCCGGCAACACAGATCATTGTATTCTGTTGACAGGGAAGTCTCCCCTCTAGCAGAATACAATAGCTTAGTGGGAATAATTCCCCCATCCACATAAAATGTGTGAATGGGGGAATCAGTGCATTTGTTTTCATTCAAGCTGTTGGTATGAATGGCCATGTATGGCCAGCCTAAGCTATTCTGGTGCATGGTCTCTTCCTTTCCTTCTTTTTAAGTTGTGCTACAGTATTTTCCATTGTTTATGTCATACCTAAGTTTGGACCAGGAATTGGCATTCATTCCCTACAGGGATGATGATGCAGAAGAGGGGACGGGGAAGTGGTAAATTAATAGATTCTCAATTCTCAATCAGGTAGATCCGCAAACTGTATTGGTTTTTTATTCCTCTAAATTTGTGTATGAAAATGTATCTAACCTGCTGAAGGAAAAATCAGTCCAAACAACGGTAACACTGCTTCACGTTGAGAGCACCCTACCCCATATACCAGGGATATGCAATTAGCGGACCTCCAGCTGTTGCCAAACTACAAGTCCCATGAGGCATAGCGAGACTCTGACAGCAGCAAGCATGACACCCAGAGGCAGAGGCATGATGGGACTTGTAGTTTGGCAACAGCTGGAGGTCCGCTAATTGCATATCCATGCCATATACAATCCACAAATGCAAGTGTAGTGATATGTCTCTCCTCAGACAGTATGGGCCGCCGATTTCTTTCTCTTGGGTCCTGCAGCGAGTTACCTCTCTCCGTTGGAGTCTTCACCCTAGTGTGTAGAAAGAAGTCTATTTTCTTTCTTTACTCTAATGCCGCGTACACATGACCGTTTTTCATGACGTGAAAAATGCAATTTTTTAATTTGGTCATTAAAAACGATCGTGTGTGGGCTCCAGAGCATTTTTCACGACGTGAAAAATGGGCATTAAAAATTTGGAACATGCTCTAATTTTTCTCGTCGTTTTTCACGTCGTTGTTTTTCTCGTCATGAAAAACGGCCTTGTGTAGGCTTTAACGACGTGAAAAAAATGTGCATGCTTAGAAGCAAGTGATGAGACGGGAGCGCTCGTTCTGGTTAAACTAGCATTCGTCACGCTGTAACGGACTGAAGAGCACGAGGCTGAAAAGCGCGAATCATCTCTCACCAAACTTTACTAACACAAGGATCAGCAAAAGCAGCCCAAAGGATGGCGCCATCCGAATGGAACTTCCCCTTTATAGTGCCGTCGTACATTTCGTACGTCACCGCGCTTTGCTCGAGCATTTTTTTTCATGATAGTGTGTAGGCAAGGCAGGCTTGAGAAGAATCACGTCGAGAAAAACGGTCGTGTACGCGGCATTAGAAGGCCTATGTCCACACAGTAGGTTAAACCCCAATAAAAGAAGGTTTATTTTTATACGTTGCTTGAGGAACTTGACAGGAAAGTTAGAATGAGAGAATATGAACAGGGAGGTAGGTTCAGGCACGCAACACCTAAGTAACACCCGTCACCACTCAAGCCTGAGTGTTTTTTTTTTTGCTCACCTGGATAGTCCCTCTTACAGTGGTCCTAGCAGCCGGTGTGGAGCACGAACAACTGTTTGCAATTTCCAATGGATACGATCAGGAGATGCTCTACCTCAGAATCCTTAAGTCCCAAACTTCCCGGCCTAGTAACAATAAGACCTTAGGTGCCAATTGGGGCACGTTACAAGGCTTTTGTCGGATAGGAATCCTTCCCTCTGTCAGGCAGCCAGGCCTCTCCCGAGACAGCGAATCTTTCACTAATCCCCTTGGGACCGATCCTCTCCTGTCTTCCTCTCCTTCAGAGCGGGTCACCCCTCACTTGGATACCCTGGGACTTCTCTTCGGATGTAGGCCTCAGCCAAAGGTGCTGGGCCTACCTGCAGCGATGCAGCCTCGGGCTAAAGGTGCCCGAGACTGAAACACACGCACGCACCCCCGGCCATGAGGGCCACCGAAGGTGGGGTACGTGCCGAACAGGACCAAGGGGTCCCCTGTATCTCCCTTTGCCCAATCGCGTCTGCCCCTTAAGTACCCTCTCCCAGCATCCACAGCGGGTTGACCACGCCCACTGTACAGCTGCCGAGAGAGGACACCCAATGGCGTTGCGATACCCCCTGTGGTTCAACCTGAGACGGAGATGACAGAGCCACCTACAGGCAACAGGGAACACTGCAGCCAGGCAATATCACACCAGAGCAGAAGCTGGTTTTTAGGAAATGAATAGTCTGAGTCCAACTTTTGGCTCAGACTAACCCCTAAATTTGAACATAGCGCCCCCTAAATTGGGGGGGGGCACTACACAAGGTATGTAAGATAGGATGGCCACACACTCCACTGGAAATGCAAATTCTTTATTGAAGTATAAAAAGGTCAGGATAAAAACATCACAGTGCACCGAGCACAAACAGGTAGGAGGGTTGACGTGTTTCACACACAGCAGTGCTTAATCATAACCAGCTTAACCACTTTCCACCCACGCTATAGCCAAAAGACGGCTACAGTGCAGGCTTTCAGTGCCAGGAGGGCGTCCTCCCGTGATCCTTCGGACTCGGCTGATCACAAAACAGGGTAAAGGGCCACTCACATCACAGCCCTTTAATACGTGATCAGCTATCAGACAATGACAGCTGATCACAGAACTGAACAGAAGCCAGTTATCAGCTTTTTTTCTCTTCACGCTTTTCTCTTCATTATCAATGACTTTTCTATGTATTGCCAGGAGCCGACAATTCAGTATAGCCGCGAGTGAGTTTTAAATGACTTTTTTTCCTTCAGAAATTACACTTTGTGCAGGGACAGTTCTAAGCACGGGAAACAAGCGCGAATAGTCCTCAGAAGTTCGGGTCCCCATTGACTTCAATGGGGTTCGGGTTCGGGGTCAAGTTCGGGTCAAGTTCGGTCCCGAACTCGAACTTTTTTCCGAAGTTCGGCCGAACCCGAACATCCAGGTGTCCGCTCAACTCTAGTTATAACCCTTTCTTACGATACCCAAAATTAAATAAAAAAAGTTTTGCCTTTAGTTCTGTTTGGGTTTGCTTTAATTTTGTATTCATTTAATAAATGGCAAGTTGTCATTGAACTGGATTGGTACATTGTGTGTTTGCCTTTACAGTACTGTGACGTTTATCATCTACTTTCTGGTTTGTAAGACCTAGGATCCCTATTAATACTGCTGTTTCTTCTGCGAGATTCTCCAAAGACTTCCACATGCACGTCTGTATCTTGGACTTCTAAACATTGGTCATAAGGCTTGCGGTAACTACCTAGCTTTGGTGCGCACATACCTTTGTGTTTATGTTTCTTTCTTGGTACACGCAGAAAGAACATACACTTATCTTCCAGAGGATTAAAATAGGGTTCTAGTAATAAGCATTTGCTTATTTTATGAAACATAGTTTGCAAAGGCATTTCTTTATTCTATTTTAAGCTATGTAAATAATATGTTTCTGCGTCATAATAAAATACTTTATGATGTTTTTTTAAAATAAACAAATATACTTGACCTATATATTCAGGTCACAGACTGATGTAGATCAATTTCTGATTAATTTTCTCTCTGCCATGGTTACAGTGGTATATGGAATTTTATATACAGTGCCTTGAAAAAGTATTCACACCCCTTGACATTTTCCAAGTTTTTTCATGTTACAACCAAAAACGTAAACGTATTTTATTTTGGATTTAATGTGATAGACCAACACAAAGTGGCACATAATTGTGAAGTGGAAGGAAAATGATAAATGGTTTTCAATTTTTTTTACAAATAAATATGTGAAAAGTCTGGCGTGCATTTATATTAAGCCCCCCGAGTCAATATTTTGTAGAACCACCTTTCGCTGCAATTAGAGCTGCAAGTCTTTTTGGGGATGTCTTTACCAGCTTTGCACATCTAGAGCGTCACATTTTTGCCCATTCTGCTTTGCAAAATAGCTCAAGCTCTGTCAGATTGGATGGAAAGCATCGGTGAACAGCAATTTTCAAGTCTTGCCACAGATTCTCAATTGGATTTATGTCTGGGTCATTCTAACACATCAATATGCTTTGATCTAAACCATTCCATTGTAGCTCTGGCTGTATGTTTAGGGTCGTTGTTCTGCTGGAAGGTGAACCTCTGCCACAGTCTCAAGTATTTGCAGACTCTAACAGGTTTTCGTTTAAAATTGCCCTGTATTTTGCGCCATCCATCTACCCATCAATTCTGACCAGCTTCCCTGTCCCTGCTGAACAAAATAATCCCCACAATATGATGCTGCCACCACCATGTTTCACGGTGGGGATGGTGTGTTCAGAGTGATGTGCAGTGTTAGTTTTTGTCACATATAGCATTTTGCTTTTAGGCCAAAAAGTTTAACTTTGGTCTCATCTGACCAGAGCACCTTCTTCCACGTGTTTCCTGTGTCCCCCACATGGCTTCTCGCAAACTAAAATCAGGACTCATTATGGCTTTCTTTTAACAATGTTCTTTCTTGCCACTCTTCCATAAAGGCAAGATTTGTGTAGTGCACGACTAATAGTTGTCCGGTGGATAGATTCCCAGACTTGAGCTGTGGATCTCTGCAGCTCCTTCAGAGTTACCATGGGCCTCTTGGCTGCTTCTCTGATTAATGCTCTATATAATGCTCTTTATATATTTTTTATAACCTAACCCTACTTTAAACTTCTACACAACTTTATCCCTGACCTGTATGGTGTGTTCCTTGGCCTTCATGATGCTGTTTGTTCACTAAGGTTCTCTTACAAACCTCTGAGGGATTCACAGAACAGCCGTATTTGTACTGAGATTAAAGCGGATTTCCACCCAAAAATGGAACTTCCGCTTTTCAGAATCCTCCCCCCCTCCGGTGTCACATTTGGCACCTTTCAGGGGGGAGGAGGGAGCAGATACCTGTGTTATCCAGGTATTTGCTCTCACTTCCGGGCATAGATCGCCGTGGCGACCTACACCACATCTGGTGCCTTCTCCATTCCCCGCTGTCTTCTGGGAGACACACAGGTCCCAGAAGACAGCAGGGATCACGCAGCGCGACTCGCGCATGCACAGTAGGGAATCAGGAAGTAAAGCCGCAAGATGGCGGCGGCAGCACCCGAGAGCTGAGGGACAGATCGGCTTCGGGTTCCGACATCGCGGGCGCCCAGGACAGGTAAGTGTCCATGTATTAAAAGTCAGCAGCTGCAGTATTTGTAGCTGCTGACTTTAAAAAAAAATTCCGGCAGAACTCTGCTTTAAATTACACACGGGTGGACTCTATTTACTAATTAGGTGACTTCTGAAGGCAATTGGTTTCACTGGATTTTAGTTAGAGGTATCAGAATAAAGGGGGCTGAATACAGATGCACACCACACTTTTCACAAATGTATTTGTAAATAATTTTGAAAACTATTTATCATTTTTCTTTCACTTCACAATAATGTGCCACTTTGTGTTGGTCTATCACATAAAATCCCAATGAAATACAGTTAAGTTTTTTGTTGTAACTTGACAAATGTGGAACATTTCAAGGGGTATGAATACTTTTTCAATGCATTGTATATCTCTGGAATTCTTAAATTCTTGAATTACCGAATTAGGAGAATCTTCTTAAATTTTGGCAACCTGCAGAAAAAGCAAACTTCTACAGACTTGTGTACAATAGGTTATATTTGCATGGTTACATGAATAGCAAACAATGCTACAAAAATAATTGACAGGCGTAATAAATAATTTTTGTTGTGACATTAGGGGCTTACTTTCAAGAACCTAAAAAAACAGCATATTGTTATCTCCCACCTCCATTAAGAGTGCCAATCTCTGCAAACCTTGCCTGCATTGCCATCTGCTGATGAAGTCTGGTATTTTGATTCTTCACTTGTAATACTATACTATACTATACTATACTATACTATACTAATACTTTGGGCTACACTGTATGCAACAGAAATTGATTTCAGCCCTGTACATAAACACCAAGGGAACGTCAATACTGTGGCGGTTGAGGGATGCAAATATGAAAAAAAAACACAATTCATAAAGCAAGTAAATTTTTACTTTTTCTGCAAAATAATGTCATAGAATAATGCAGAACTTGAGTAAATTAAATTAAATGTACATGGAATTTATAAGATTGTAAGATTTTAATTCGTCAGCAAACATTCTAACCATCGATGACCATCAAGAGATTTTATTACTTACAATAATTTTGAGCAGATGTTATTTTTCAAGCAGAGAACATTAGGCATCAAAAACAGCGCTTTTAAGGGTGTTTGATGTTTTGTTTTTTTTTGCCCCTAATGCCCCTTTGTGTCAGGCTATGTGCCCCTGCACACATAGGTGTTTACAGGCATTTAGAGGCAGAAAACCAAAAATGCAGGGCCACCACATTTTCTCCCTTAAAAATTCTTAACATCGTTAGAAACACAGCAAATTATATTTATTTCTGCACTGTGCTTTTTTTTTTTTTTTTAATACGGAAAGCTCACACATAGATGCTGAGTGAAATACTTTTTAGAGCCGTTATTCTGTTTAAATCCTTTATCTTTGACAAAATATAGAACCTTGTCATAATTAAGATCTCTCTGATTATTACTGTCACGTGCCAGTAGACCATGTAAGCAGTGGCGGTGCGTCCATAGTGAGCGCAGGAACGCCGCCCCCTCTCTCCTGCACCCATCAATCAACAATACATAGATTCATGCATTGTCCCCATACAGCTGTCCCAAATTATTTGTCAACTGCCCCACGATGGTGCCCTGGGCTGGGTCCCAGGATCACAGCGCATGCTTCCTTGTACACAGTCTGTGGGCACTGATATACAATAAAGGGGACCAGAGTGCAACAGCTGCAGCCTACCAGGAGTAAAATCCTTTCCTCTTGCAATTGTCTGGGCAGGAGAATGCAGTTTCACCATTGGCTGAATGTTTCAGGTTGGCAGGTTCAGTAGAGAGTGCACAGCAAGGCTGCTGCAGGGCTTCCATTGATATCATTGCCTGTGTAACAGATTTCTACCCGCCCCACCTCCTGGCATAGAGATAGGGCAGGAGGATGTGAGGACACTCTGAGAGGCTAGTGTGGACTAGGGAATGTGGAGCAGAGCCAGGCACTGTATGGACAGCCAGGAGGTAAGTGATTAGAAGAAGTTCCCAGGTACTGAGATGTTGGTATGTCTTAGGGGTTATGCTCCAAGGGTAAGCCTTAAAATTAGCCTATTTTACATTTACATTTTTTATGCCACAAATGTCTTAAAACTGTTAGAGCCGGTTCACACAGGGGCAACACAACTTCAACACGACTTCCAGAAGCAACTTCAGACACGACTTGATCATGAATCACAGCGAGACTTGGAGGAGACTTCAGCAGACTTGGAGGAGACTTCAGCGCGACTTGTGGTCATTAACAACACGACTTGAAGTAAATTCCTTGTGGCTTCTGGGTAAATTCCTTTCTGCTTCCTGTAAAGTTGCCTTCAAAATGAACAGTGATCAGACTTCTAAGCGACTTCCATTGAAATCAATGGGTACAAGTTGCCTACAGGTCGCCTAGAAGTCTGATTGAAGTAGTACAGGAACCTTTTTTGAAGTCGGAGCGACTGCAGTCGTGTACATTAAAACATCTCCATTCACTTCAATTAGTTTTAAAAATAGCGTGACTTGGGGCAACTCGGGGAGACCTGAAGTCTCGTCCGGAGTCGCCCCTGTGTGAACCGGGTCTAAAAGTACATGTTTATCTTAGGTCCCAAAGTTGCCTAGTCACCTCTACCTACCACTACGGCAGACAAGAAATGTCTGATATAAGGTCCCCGTAGATCAATTACAAAATTAATGTGTTACTAAACTCACAACTGTAAAATCAGTCAGTATATGCAGTAAAGCATGCTTGTTTTACACACGGTGGAACCTAAGGGGTTAATCCTCCACATTGTGTAATAAGGCTGTTTGATAGTGTCTTCTATCATCCTCCCCTTCTTCCTATGTCACCAATCTATCTCCTGCTAGTACAGAGCCTTTGGAGTCACTCTGCACATGCTCGGTTTGGTGTGTATTGCTAGAGAGTTTTTTTTTTCTTGGGAGACTGCATGTGACCAGCACAGGGCCAATCAGCACTGTACAGACAGAGGGTAAAGGATCCTGCAGCCTCGTAGGACAGTCAGAGCAGAATGGAAACTCCTCCTACACGCTTTAAATGGATACTGATAGAAGTCACAAGACTGCTATATACGGCTGATGAGAAAAAGTATTTAGCCATTTATATTTACCAAAATAATTGCATTTCAATGTTCTGTGTACTGTGGGAGACCAGATATAGTGAATGCAGTGTCCTGGGTTTAGTAACACTTAAATTATACAGAAAAGATTATAGAGCATTTCTTCTTAGTGCCACAAGGAGGAGCACTTCTATTCAGGACCACCAACCTAAAGAAGACTGGGTGAAGTTGTCAGCAGCAGTGACAAGGGACATTGTGGCCATTGTTGTGCTGGAGGGGTCTCTTTAGCAGGTTGCTTCTAACATAATGTGCAAATACAGTTGTGTGAAAAAGTATTTGCCCCCTTTCTTTTTTTTTTCTTTCTTTTTTTTTGCATTTGTCACACTTAAATGACTCAGATCATCAAACTAATTTTATTATTACACAAAGATAACCCGAGTAAATACAAAATGCAGTTTTTAAATAATGGTTTCATTTATTAAGGCAAAAAAGCTGTCCAAACCTGCCTGGCTTTATGTGAAAAAGTAATTGCCCCCTAAATCTAATAACTGGTTGTGCCACCCTTAGCGGCAACAACTGCAATCAAGCGTTTGCGATTACTGGCAATGAGTCTTTCACATTGCTGTGGAGCAATTTTGGCCCACTCTTCTTTGCAGAATTGTTTTAATTCAGCCACATTGGAGGGTTTTCCCAGCATGAACAGCCTGTGTAAGGTCATATTACAGCATCTCAATTGGATTTAAGTCTGGGCTTTGACTAGGCCACTCCAAAACCTAAATGTTGCTTTGTTTGAACCATTTGGAGGTGGACTTGCTGTTGTGTTTCAGATCACTGTCCTGCTGCATAACCCACGTGCACTGGAGCTTGAGGTCACGAACTGATGACGGGACATTCTCCTTTAGGAGAGCTCAGAATTCATGGTTCCATCAATTATGGTAAGTCATCCAGGCCCTGAAGCTGCAAAGCAGCCCCAGACCATCATGCTACCACCACCATGTCTTACTGTTGGTATGATGTTCTTGTTATGAAATGCTGTATTCGTTTTATGCCAGATGTAACAGGACGCACCCCTTCCAAAAAGTTATATTTGGTAAATGTGAGATGAGCCTTTGTGTTCTTTTTGGCCAGCAGTGGCTTTGGCCTTAGAACTCTCCCATGGATGCCATTTTTGCCCAGTCTCTTTCTTATTGTTGAATCATGAACACTGATCTTACCTGAGGCAAGTGAGGCCTGCAGTTCTTTAGATGTTGTTCTGGGTTCTTTTATGACCTCCTGAATGAGTCGTCGTTGTGCTCTTGGAGTACTTTTTGCAGGCCGGCCACTCCTGGGAAGGTTCACCACTGTTCCAAGTTATCTCCATTTGTGGATAATGGCTCTCCTGTGGTTCACTGGAGTTCCAAAGCCTTCGAAACCCTTCCTAGACGGATACATGTTAATTATTTTTCTTCTAATACGTTCTTGAATGTTTTTAGATTGTGGCATGATGTGTGGCTTTTTGTGATCTGTTAGCATGCTTCACTTTGTCAGACAGCTTCTATTTATGTGATTTATTGATTCAACTAGTCTAGCAGTAATCAGGCTTGGGTGTGGCAAGTAAAATTTAACTCCAAAAAATTGTGGTTAATCACAGTTCATTCATGATTCAGCATGGGAGGGGGCAATTACTTTTTCACAGCACTGTATGCTGTTCAAACGTAAACATTAAGGCAAAAGCCCCAAGCACTGGTAATGGACTTTAGCTCTGCTTTAACCACTTCAGCCCCAGAAGAATTGGATGCCCAATGACCGGGCCATTTTTTGCGATACGTCACTGTGTCGTTTTAACTGACAATTGCACAATCGTGCGACGTTGCACCCAAAAAAAAATTACGTCCTTTTTTCCCACAAATATAGCTTTCTTTTGGTGGGATTTTTTCACTTCTGAGGTTTTTATTTTTTGCGCTATAAACAAAAAAAGAGCGACAATTTTGAAAAAAAAAGCAATATTTTTTACCTTTTGCTATAATAAATATCCCCAAAAAATATATAAAAAAAACAAATTTCTTTCTCAATTTAGACCAATATGTATTCTTCTACATATTTTTGGTAAAAAAAATAGCAATAAGCGTATATTGAATGGTTTGCGCAAAAGTCATAGCGTCTACAAAATAGGGGATAGATTTATGGCATTTTTTTATAATGCTTTTTAGTAGTAATGGCGGCGATCTGCGATTTTTATCGTGACTGCGATATTATGGCGGACACATCGGACACTTTTGACACTATTTTGGGACCATTGTTATTTATACAGCGATCAGTGCTATACAAATGCACTGATTACTGTGTAAATGACACTGGCAGGGAAGGGGTTAAACACCAGGGGGCGATGTAGGGGTTGAGTGTGTCTTAGAGAGTGATTCTAACTGGGGGAGGGCTGGGCTACCAGTGACATGACAGCGATCACTGCTCCCAAACACAGGGAGCAGTAGATCCCTGCCATGTCACTAGGTAGAACAGGGAAATGACTTGTTTACATAGGCATCTCCCCGTTCTGTCGCTCCGTGAGACAATCGCGGGCACCCAGCAGACATCGAGTCCGCGGAACCCGCGGGCACACTCACCGAGCACGCGGCTGGGGCACGTGTGCTGCCTGCTGCACGTGCGCGCCTAAACGGCGGGAAATTCAAAGCAACGTACAGGTACATTGCTTTGCACAGCCGTGACATTCTGCCGACGTATATGTACATGCGGCGGTCGGCAAGTGGTTAAGCATGTATGCAGTGAAGTGTATTTACGTATAAGAACATATTCAAACAATGCATATGCATGAACACATTTTCATGAGTTGAGACGTGTTATGTTAGGCAGCCCATTCATTTTGACTTGGCTGTTAATGCACCTCAGCACGTGAAAAAAAAGTAGGTCCTTCACTATTTTTAAAAGCTCACCACAGCACAGAAGATTTGCAACTCTGTTCCATTCCACCCCATTCTGTATGATCTACTTGGTGAATGAAAAATGTGCAAATGAAATTACATTTCCATACTGCGCTCTCTCATATATATAAATAAATCAATAATAAAGTCCATGAACAACCACCAATAAATCTGCAATCAAGTGAAGTAAATATACTTTATTTAGTGAACAAAGTGCCATCATCCACCTTGAATGTGAGCAAACATCCTATTCATCACATGAACATGACACGCATTACACGTAGTCAAATAAGCCTGAGTAACACAGAGATGGATCCTCCAATGGAAGAGATGGCCAACACCGATATTGAGCCATATACACAATATGAATCAGATATCAAAGAGAGAAAGAGAACTTCTCATGGTGTTGCATGTAACTAGTTTAATCCATATAAAAACATATGCATTTACAGTTAGGTAAACATCAAGCTTGTGGATAACAGCAGGCACGCTAATTGCGTTCCACCCTAATAACCTAATAACGGCATATCTGCTGTTATCCATGAGCCACTTGATGTTTACCTAACTGTAAGTGCATATGTTTTTATGGATTAAACTATGTTTTGTTATTTTATTGAGGGATTTGAACTTGGATAGGGATAGGAATATATGGGATGCCCAATAGAACAAGCAATTGGTTGATTGTATATCAATCAGTAGGGACAACTATATACACTTGGCTACTCCAGTCTCCTCCAGCACATTTCTTGCTTGCAGACTGTTACTTTCTCTCTCTCTCTCTCTCTCTCTCTCTTTCTTTCTCTCTCTCTCTCTCCTGCACAACACTTGACTCCAGGCACAGCTAGCACATGGTTAGGCCCAACTCTGACTCAGTCAGGCCTCAGCAATTGCCTTTTGCAGGCAGGGACCGCGGGTCCCTTTTTTGATGTAGCAAAAATAGAATAGGAAGTCTTTAGTGCTAGCTGTCCTATGGTGGACTACTGCTGTAAGTCCTCTTCAGGCCCTGCCAGCCCTCCTGGCTGCAGCTGCCCGACCTCACTGCCCGTGACAAGACAATCCTCACCGGCTCTACACCCAGCTCTGACTGTTTCCTCTCAGTCCTCTCTGGCATGCCACTCCAGTCCTCTTGATAGCACATGTCACTCATCAGCCCCCCTGGCTGCAAACCCGTGGTTCCCCCCTGAAGACTTGCCTGGCAACACTAGCTCCTGTTGTCCTCTTTGGTTACTCTCTGTGCCTCCTGACCAGACCCTCCTTGCTTTCCAGAAGGGCTCCATCCGGAACTCGAACCACAGGCCCAAGATCACTCCCCCCCCCCAGAATGGGGAGCGCCATCAAAGGCCCCGACAACCGATTTTTCCTTATCCAGTTCTTCCACCCGACAACTCCTCCCCAGCTGGGCTGACCCTGGGTATTTTAAGGAGGCCTGCCCCCTGCCAATCCTAGTTGGGGATTGGTCAGGGCTCCCTGAAACACCTCATGCAGGTCCATCCCTCTTCCCCTCCTCTCCTTCTAGCATCTTCTAGAAGGAAGAGGGAGGTAACCAAGAAGTGATGCTACATGTGAGTCTCCAGCTGCTACTCTATTCAACTCCCAGCTCACACAGCTCAAAACAAGCAGCCTTCAGCTTGCCCTGCCTAAATTTACCTGTACTCACAAAAAAACACCCCACTTCTGCACAAATTCCTCACAGATATTGTTCGGAAAGTTAAAGATATGGATTTTGCAGAACCTTGCCAGGTGGAGTCCTGCATTTCCTTTGTGTGACCTTGGCAATGATACATCCTCTGTACTATTTGTAGATACATGCGGAGCCCTGCTTCTTCCCTGTGTGGTCTATGTGGGGACATACTTACTAAATCTGTTTTTGACCACTCATATACTGGGGGTCATTACCATCTGGTAAGGTGATCACAGAGGTGGTGTGGATATCACGTGAAGGCATTGACTGATTGGAAGATCATTTCTTTTCATGTATATTCTAAAACAGTAAGCTGCGCACTTACCAAAATTAATACCTGTAAAATGTGAGTGCATACAGATGAGGATGTGACCTCTCTGCATACGGTGTTATATAAATGAGAATACACCCTCTCACAGGTGTAGTGCTAAGTGAAATAAAACAAAACAACAACAAACTTAGAAGTTGCAATCTAACAAACAATAACAGGATCTGATAAGAGCTTATATTTCAAAGTCTCTTTCAGATACGATAGGTGACTGTTATATATAAGAAACTAATTCAGTTGTTCTCCCATCTGATGTTGTCACCATGTGATTGGTAGTAAAAAATGCAAAAAATGCAAAATAAATGGTAAAGAGTCCTTTCCACCCAGATGTCATACGTGATGATTAAAAAACACCCAAGAATTAGTGATGACGGAAAGAGCCTCCACCTATGTCATGCTGCCGCTTACCAAAAGCTGAGATCTATTTTTAGGGAGATCGTACACGCTTTGGGCTATTTCCCCTGCCCCGCGTCTCTGCACCCTGGAGTCTGAAATGCCGTCAGTGGTTCTCAGTAGGGATGAGCTCGGTGTTCGAGTCGAACATAGGTTCGACTCGAACATCGGCTGTTCGCACGTTCGGCGAAGAACGAAAGATTTGGGCCGTTCGCGCCAAATTCGAGTGACGCGAACGGCCCACAATACACTGCGCCATCGCAGTGTAATCCCGGCGCTGTGATTGGCCAAGCATGCACTGTGACCCTGCATGCTTGGCCAATCACAGCGCCGGCAGCGAGGAGAGCAATGATTGGCCACAGGCAGGATGCCTGTGGCCAATTATAGCTGAGGGGGTTTAGTACACGCCCCACACTATAAAAGGCCGCCAGCACGGCGGCCTTGTGTAGTGTGTTCTGGAGCAGGGAAAGTGAAGGATAGGCAGGGACAGTGTCAAATCTTGTCAAATCTATTCTTTGCTAAACCTTGTGTGTAGGGACAGAGAAGGATAGGCAGGGAGAGTGTCAGTGTCATATTCTTTGCTAAACCTTGTGTGTAGGGAGAGAGAAGGATAGGCAGGGAGAGTGTCAGTGTCATATACTTTGATAAACCTTGTGTACAGGGAGAGAGAAGGATAGGCAGGGGACAGTGTCAGTGTCATATTCTTTGCTAAACCTTGTGTGCAGGGAGAGAGAAGGATAGGCAGGGAGAGTGTCAGTGTCATATACTTTGATAAACCTTGTGTGCAGGGAGAGAGAAGGATAGGCAGGGGACAGTGTCAGTGTCATTGTTGCTAAGCCTCCTGCACATTATACACCTGAAGTTAGCCCGTATTGCTGCTTTTTCCTGGTGTGTTACACCAACAGGATTTTGCGGCACTTACAGCGGGCGGAGTGTACCTCCTGACCATATTACACCTTAACTTAGCCTGTATTGCTGCTTTTTCCTGGTGTGTTACACAAACAGGATTTTGCGGCACTTACAGCGGGCGGAGTGTGCCTCCTGACCATATTACACCTTAACTTAGCCTGTATTGCTGTTTTTTCCTGGTGTGTTACACCAACAGGATTTTGCGGCACTTACAGCGGGCGGAGTGTACCTCCTGACCATATTACACCTTAACTTAGCCTGTATTGCTGCTTTTTCCTGGTGTGTTGCATAAACAGGATTTTGCGGCACTTACAGCGGGCGGAGTGTGCCTCCTGACCATATTACACCTTAACTTAGCCTGTATTGCTGCTTTTTCCTGGTGTGTTACACAAACAGGATTTTGCGGCACTTACAGCGGGCGGAGTGTGCCTCCTGACCATATTACACCTTAACTTAGCCTGTTTTGCTGCTTTTTCCTGGTGTGTTACACAAACAGGATTTTGCAGCACTTACAGCGGGCGGAGTGTGCCTCCTGACCATATTACACCTTAACTTAGCCTGTATTAATGCTTTTACCATTTCCCTGCAGGCCATTAGAATGTCTGGAAGGCAAACAAGGAGAGGCAGACAGTCAGGAGCCAAAAAAAGAGGGCAAGCAGGCTCTGTGTCTAGAGACAACAGTGCTGGTCGTGGACGCGGTGCATCGCCATCAGCACGTGGCCATGGGACACGCTTGTCCTTCTTTTCGGCAGCTGGACGTGTTGAGCCGCATCATGCCGAAGACTTGGTAGAGTGGATGACCAAGCCCTCCTCATCCTCCTCATCCTCTCTCACCCAGGCTCAGGGTACTGGCAAAGCAGCTGCCAAAGCGTCCTCTTCCCTGGTATCAATGTCATCATCAGTCACTCCTTCCCTAGACCAACCATGTCCTCCTGAGGAGTCCCCCGAACTGTTTGAGCACAGTGTTGGGTACATGCTCCAGGAGGATGCCCAGCGTTTCGAAGGGTCTGATGATGATACCCAGCTAGAGGAAGGCAGTAGCGTGAGAGCAGAGAGAGGGGATGCTCAAGAAGGACACCAATCTGGCAGTCATGTTCCAGCAGCTGCAGCATACTGCCAGATTGGCTCCAGTGATGAGGAGGGAGGGGATGATGAGGTCACTGACTCCACGTGGGTGCCTAATAGGAGAGAGGAGGAGGAGGAGGAGGATGAGGAGGAGGCACATCTCCAACGAGGCACGATGCCCTCGGGGGGCCAGCGTAAGGGCAGCACACCGACGGAATCACACCGCAGAGCTCCGCCTGTGCAGGGCGCTGCCTCTGCCCGTTATTCAAAAAGTTCTTTGGTGTGGGCCTTTTTTGAGTCGAGTGCATCAGATTGCACAGCTGCTGTTTGCAACATATGTCTCAAGCGTATATCGCGTGGCCAAAACATCACCCGCTTGGGCACCACATGCTTGACCAGACATATGTTGACCTGCCATGCAGCTCGTTGGCAAGCCTACCTTAAAGACCCACACCAAAGAACAAAGCTGACCTCTTCTTGCACCACATCAGCTGGGATCTCCAACCCCACTATACCTTCAGTCCTCTCTGAAACCTGCTCTGAGAGGAATGAAGGTGTAGAATTAGGTGTGTCACAGCCAAGTACTTGCGGGCACTCTGCTAGCAGTACACCAACGTCCGATTCTAGCAGGCAAATTTCCCTGCCCCAGCTGCTGGACCGTCGAAAGAAGTTCACTCCCAGCCATCCACATGCCCAGCGGTTGAATGCTAGCTTGGCTAAATTGCTAGCGCTTCAACTGCTGCCTTTTCAGTTGGTAGACTCGGCCTCCTTCCGTGAGTTTGTGCAATGTGCGGTTGCTCAGTGGCAGGTTCCCAAACGCCACTTTTTCTCACGGAAGGCGATTCCGGCTCTCTACCGGCATGTGGAAGGCAATGTCTTGGCCTCGCTGGACAGGGCGGTCAGCGGTAAGGTGCATATTACCGCTGACTCATGGTTCAGCAGGCATGGACAGGGACGTTACCTTTCTTTCACGGCCCATTGGGTCACTCTTTTGGCAGCTGGGAAGGATGCAGGACAAGGTGCAGTAGTGTTGGAGGTTGTTCCACTGCCACGCCTCCAAAATGCTACTACTGGTTGTGACACACCTCTGTCCTCCACCCCCTCCTCTTCTTCTTCCTCCGTGGCCTCTTCCTGTGCTTTGTCCTCGGAACCAGCGGTGCTTCGTAGGCGTTCAAGGGGCTACGCAAGTACGCAGGCAAAAAGATGCCATGCCGTGCTTGCGCTGGTGTGTTTGGGGGACAGGAGCCACACTGGGGCAGAGGTTCTGTCTGCTCTGCAGGGGCAGGCCGAGAGGTGGTTGACGCCACGCCAGCTTAAGCCAGGAATGGTAGTTTGCGACAATGGCACCAACCTCCTCTCCGCTCTCCGACAGGGACAACTGACCCATGTGCCCTGTGTGGCTCACGTCCTTAACCTGGTGGTGCAGCGGTTCTTGGGCAGGTACCCGGGCTTACAGGATGTCCTGAGGCAGGCCAGGAAAGTCTGTGTGCATTTCCGCAGATCTTATAATGCCAGTGCTCGCCTAGCTGAGCTGCAAAAGGAGTTGAACCTGCCCAAGAACCGCCTTATATGTGACATGCCCACCAGGTGGAACTCAACGTTGGCCATGCTGCAGCGGCTGCACATGCAGCAGAGGGCCATCAATGAGTACCTGTGCGACTACGGCACCAGGACAGGGTCAGGGGAGCTCGGGTTTTTTTCACCACGCCAGTGGGGCATGATCAGGGATGCATGCACTGTCCTGGCACCATTTGAGGAGGCCACGAGGATGGTGAGCAGTGACAGTGCATGCATCAGTGACACTGTACCTCTTGTCCACCTGTTGGAACATACGCTGCGTGGAATAATGGACAGGGCACTTGAGGCAGAACAGAGGCAGGAAGAGGAGGACTTCCTTGCCTCACAAGGCCCCCTTTACCCAGACAGTGTTCCTTCTGTTCCACCCATCGCACAGGAAGAAGAGGAGGAGGAGGAGGAGGATTGTGTCAGCATGGAGGTGGAGCCTGGCACTCAGCATCATCATCAGCAGTCTTTTAGGGATGATTTACAGTCCCAAGAAACCAGTGGACTTGTACGTGGCTGGGAGGAGGTGGCTGCGGATCATGTCGTCCTTAGTGACCCAGAGGACTCCGGACTGAATGCCTCAGCTAACCTATGCTGCATGGCCTCCCTGATCCTGCAAAGTCTGCGGAAGGATCCTCGTATTCTTCGGATCAAGGAGAGGGACCATTACTGGCTGGCCACTCTCCTTGATCCACGGTACAAGGGTAAGGTTGCGGACCTTATCTTACCGTCGCAGAGGGAGCAGAGGATGAGACAACTCCGGGAGGCCTTGCAGAAAGGTCTGTGCAACGCGTTCCCAGAGACTGGGAGGTTACAAACTCCTGGTCCTGGACAACGAGTTGCTGAGGCTTCGGTCAGTCAAAGAAGGAGCGGTGGGGAAGGTGGCCATCTGACCGAAGCGTTCAGACAATTCTTTAGTCCGCAGCCCCAAGGTATGATCGGTTCCAGCAACCATCGCCAGCGTCTGATATACATAGTGCAGGAATACCTAGGGGCAAGGTCAGACTTGGACACCTTCCCCACCGAAAATCCTCTGGCTTACTGGGTCTTGAGGATGGATCACTGGCCAGAGCTTGCACAGTATGCAATTGAGCTACTGTCCTGTCCTGCATCCAGCGTTCTTTCAGAACGCACATTCAGTGCTGCTGGAGGATTTGTCATGGATCACAGGGTGCGCCTGTCCACCGACTCTGTTGATCGACTGACCTTCATAAAGATGAACCAGTCTTGGATCACCACCAGCTACCAAACACCTGAAGCTGATATAACAGACTAATTTATCTTTAAATGTCACATCCCTTCAAGACTGATGCTGATGCTGAGAGACTGTCCTGTTATGTTGACTGACTATCCTCCTCCTCCTCAATGATCCGATTGACGATGATAGCTTGGAAGAACATTTTTGTTTCTGGGTGCCGCCACCAGTGGCTAAGGCCCAATTTTTCAGCCCCTGTTTAACAGGGGTGTGTTATTACAATTTTTTATGCAATGCTTTGCAGCAGGGCTCATTCCTGCACTCCAACTAGAGTATCTGGGAGTGGTTGCAGTGTCGTGGCACCAGCACCAGTGGCTAAGGCCCAATTTTTCAGCCCCTGTTTAACAGGGGCGTGTAATTGCAATTTTTGATGCAATACTTTGCAACAGGGCTCATTGCTGTGCTCCAAGTACAGTATCTGTGAGGGGTTGCAGTGTTGTGACACCAGTGCCTAAGGCTCAATTTTTATGCCCCTGTTTAACAGGGGTATGTAATTACAATTCTTGATCTAATAATTCACAGCAGGGCCCATTCCTGCGCCCACCAAGACTAACTGTGAGGCCTTACAGTGTTGTGTCAACACCACCACCACCACCACCACCAAAGGCCCAATTTTTCAGCCCCTGTTCAACAGGGGCATGCAATTACAATTCTTGATCTAATAATTCACAGCAGGGCCCATTCATGCGCCCACCAAGAGTAACTGTGAGGGCTCACAGTGTTGTGGCAACACCAACATGTAAGGGGCAAATTTCAGCTGAGTATATACGGCAGGCCCCTACTTTCAAACATCCAACTTACAAACAGAAGGATACAACAGGAAGTGAGAGGAAATCTACCCCTAGGAAGGAAAATTCTCTCCTGTAAGAGTTAATATGGGAAAAAAAGTGTCTCCTCTCCACTGATTCTTTATCACCAATTCTTGTTTCAATAAAAACCCCAAATTTTCAAAAAACATGTGTCATTAGGACGGAAAGTGAGGTGAACTGTTCTGAACAGGTGCACACTGCACAGACAGCAAAACAAATGTTACAGGGGTGATAACCCTTCCCTATGTTTTCCAAAAAGCTTAAAAATATATTTTTTGGCTGGAGCTACACTTAAACAATGTACCTGTTCAAAATTACAAACAGATTCTACATAAGAACAAACCTACAGTCCCTGTCTTGTATGCACCGCCTGTATATGGCTGTTCAGAGTATATAGGGCCTTTTTTATTTTGTGTGCGGGGTTCCCCTTAATATCCATACAAGACCCAAAGGGGCTGGTAATGGGCTGGGGTAGGGGGGGGTGTGTGATGGGGTAGCTATGCCATTTTTCTTAAAGATTTTCATCCATATTACCGGGACCAGACATTACATTAAAGCCGCAAGCAGTTTTAAATGGCTTTTTTTCCTTTAGAAATGTAATTTTGTGCAGGGACAGTTCTAAACACGGGAAACACGTGGCACTTCACATGCATACTTTAGAGACCCCCCAGGTACGATATTTAAAGGAATATTTGACTCTTTTTTTTTTTCACTTTATGCATCATTAAAATGACTGCTCCAGAAAAACGGCAGTTTTTAAAACTTATTTTTGCATTGATACATGTCCCCTGGTGCAGAACCCGGGTTCCCAAACCCTTTTTAGGACAATAACATGCATAATAGTCGTTATAATTAGCACTTTAGATTTCGAACGTTCGCATCCATTGTATTTAATAGGGTTCTAAAGTTCGTGCGAACTTTCGGTCCGTTCGCGGGTTCTGGTGCGAACCGAACGTGGGGGTGTTCGGCTCATCACTAGTTCTCAGTCAAAGGCTCCGCAATAGCATTCATTTTCCATGTAAACAAAAGAGGGGGATGCCACCATAGCGTAATTCCATAAAAAGCATTTATTCCACAAATAAAAGAATCACACTTACAGTTAAGCTGATGTACTAAGGCAGTTGTATAAACATTTTCGAGCGGGCTGGCTCTCAATCACAGCCCGTGACTTCTGGGACTGGCAGTACGCGGTGACGTCAGCACGCCGCTTTACCCTACGCCGTTTCGCCAAAATTTACGTCTTCCAGGGGCACGGAATTCGTCAATTTTGACGAAACGGCGTAGGGTAAAGCGGCGTGCTGACGTCACCGCGTACTGCCAGCCCCGGAAGTCACGGGCTGTGATCGAGAGCCAGCAGGCTGGAATTTTTTTATAAAACTGCCTTATTACATCAGCTTAACTGTAAGTGTGATTCTTTTATTTGTGGAATAAATGCTTTTTATGGAATTACGCTATGGTGGCATCCCCCTCTTTTGTTTACATGGAAAATAAATGCTATTGCGGAGCCTTTGACTGAGAACCACTGACGGCATTTCAGACTCCAGGGTGCAGAGACGCGGGGCAGGGGAAATAGCCCAAAGCGTGTACGATCTCCCTAAAAAGAGATCTCAGCTTCTGGTAAGCGGCAGCATGACATAGGTGGAGGATCTTTCTGTCATCACTTCTTCTTGAGTGTTTTTTAATCATCACGTATGACATCTGGGTGGAAAGGACGCTTTACCATCTATTTTGCATTTTTTGCATTTTTTACCACCAATCACATGGTGACAACATCAGATGGGAGAACAACTGAATTTGTTTCTTATATATAACAGTCACCTATCGTATCTGAAAGAGACTTTGAAATATAAGCAGATCCTGTTATTGTTTGTTAGATTGCAACTTCTAAGTTTGTTGCTGTTTTGTTTTATTTCACTTAGCACTACACCTGTGAGAGGGTGTATTCTCATTTATATAACACCGTATGCAGAGAGGTCACATCCTCATCTGTATGCACTCACATTTTACATGTGTTAATTCTGGTATGTGCGCAGCTTACTGTTTTAGAATTTTGTCATATTGTGTGTGTCTCACATATTAAGTTGCAGCAATACATTGTACATCACTAGGACTAGCGCAGTAATTCACCATTAACACTTTTCATGTATATGCATAAGAATTGGGACTTTTTTGGGGGGAGTTTTATCACTGATGAATTTATATTTCTGGTCAAATATATTATATATTGCATCATTTATAAATTTTAATAGCACTTTTACCACTTTATTGAGTTTTTGCACTGATTGTTTACACTTTTTGGTGGAGATTGGTGAAGACACTGCACTTGTATTGCAATTCATAAGTAATAACACCAGAAACTGTTGATCCAGCTTATTCATTTTCACCTTAAGGGTTCTGGAAGGAATTATCTTCCCTGTTGGAGAAAACTGGGCCATGCTTTATAAGGTGTTTTTTTTATTTATTTTTGCCTCAACTGTGAGTATCAGATTCTGTATATGGAGGATTTCAACATATTTGTTACATTTTTCTGTTAGTTGAACTAAATGAATTTGTGTTTATTTTCAACCTGACTATGCAACTAAATTTAAAATGTTACCATAGCAGAAAGTATGGGTGAATTCCCCATTCAAACAGTGGCAATAATAATTCCACAATGTTAGGATTGTCATAGCTATATTCATGTTATATCCACACCTCTTTATACTTTAATTGTACACCTGTAGCAACTCAACATAGTCTGTGCTAGGTGTTTATTTTACTTTAGACTTTGTAAATTCTTGCTATTGTCAGTAAAAACCTTCAGGTGTAAAGTGATTTATTTTTCTATTCTAAAACTTCTGTATTAGGCTAGACTCTCTGTCTCCTGTCTGCAATTAAATTAACATACACTTTAAGATTCTCTGGCAAGGAGACAAGTCAGGATTAAAAATTATAGGTACCTATTTCCATAAAATGTATTATTCCAGTTTATTCCTCCCACCAAGAGGAAGGTACAGCTGGATCCTGTGTTTTTACCTAACTAGGGATCTCAAAATGGGGCTGCTTGTTGCTTTGACTGGACTTTGTGACCATGAAGAATTTTTGGTTGGTAGTCTTCAGCTCCCTTAAGGTGTAAGTGAAAGTACAATAGTTTTTGGTGAATGTTATTTTATTTTTTATTTTTTTTGTTTATGGTATATTACATCCTCCATTACTTAATTTTAACAAAAATAAACAGAGCAATAAATAAAACTGAAGTTTTATTAAAAAAAACTGTTTTTGTCTAATTACAAAGCCCAATACTAAATACCTGCTTTTTACTCTAGCTGACAAATCATATTGCTTTTTATAACCTAGTAAAGAGAAGAGGATATACCTTGATTAATTCAGCTGTGTGTGTGTTGTGAATAAAGCTAAACATCAGGATTTTAAATGACTGATTGTTCACAGTTTAGTAGTAAAAAAAATGTTCTTCATTAATCACACCACCAGCTGGCCACAAGTGGAAACATGATATATTCATATTCAATTTTTAACATTTTTTTCTTCCCGAAATACATTTAAAAAATGCAGTATATTTTAAGTCTTGAACATAAAAATGAAATAAATACTGTAAATCATATACGAAACGAAACATTATATGGAACATACAAGCAATTCGCTTTTTTGGACATCCAGATCCTCTGTTATGTAACGCCATGTTTTTGTTGTTAAAATCTTCATGTGTCGTAATAGCCATCTGGCCACACAAGGATAATTATTTACTAATGTGAACTGTGGAATGCTCAATGAAAATCTTTTCCTTCTCTTTTAAAGAGTTTAGATAAATTGCTGCATTCAAACCACTGTGACCCTACAAAAGTCAGGCAGATGGATCCAAGGCATAGAGAAAATCCACAAGCAGTCAGAGGTCGGCGCAGAAGTCGACAGTATAATCACAACCAGTGATAAATGCTTCAGTAACCCCAATGAGACTGAGGAAGTTGGTGATTAAATAAATAGGCAGACTGGCTTCTAGCAAAATTTGGGGGAATAGAAGAATATTGTAATGGCAGAAAGCTATGGCATCATCTGTATAGTGATTTATTTTACCATATCCCTGCTTTATAAAAAAGTCAAATTTAACAAGGAACACCATAACTTCTAGAAGAGGGATTCCACTGCTTAAAGGAACACTAAAGAGAATTTTTTTTTTTTTTAAATAACAAACATGTTATACTTACCTCCACTGTGCAGCTCGTTTTCCACAGAGTGGCCCTGAACCTGGTCTTCTGGGGTCCCTCGGCGGCTGTCTCGGCTCCCCCCGCAAGAACTTTCCACCTTCATGCGAACGAGTTCGCATAGTTGTGAGTTCTTGCGGGCGCGCTCCTGTGATACAGCTGGCGGCCATAGCCGCTCACTGTATCACTTGGCCCCGCCCCCTGGTGCGCCGCGTCATTGGATATGATTGACAGCAGCGCGAGCCAATGGCTGCGCTGCTTTCAATCAACCACTGAATGAGCCGAGAAGCCTGCGCGTTCACGGCGCGGGACTTTCGAGGGGTCAGGTAAGTAAATGGGGGCTCGGGGGGGGGGGGGGGGCGCTAATGCTCGGATGTTTTTTCACCTTAATGCATAGATTGCATTAAGGTGAAAACACATGTACCTTTACAACCCCTTTAAAGGTGAACTTCAGCAAAGTTTTGGGGAAAGAGATTGGTTTGAGGCTGATCCTGGGCTGATTGAACCTTGGAACTGGGGCCGCTTGAGACTTTGACCATTAATAACTTTTCATCACTATCTCAAACTGGATACTCTGCAAACTGACCTGTCACTGCCTAGGCCACTGCCAGAAGCTCAATCATGAACAAGCTGTAGTTACGTACACTGAGTCAGAGGTCAGTGCAGAAGTTGACAGTATAATCACAACCAGTGATAAATGCTGCCGTAATCCCAATCAGACTGGGAAAGTGGGGGATTAGATAAATGGGAAGACTGGCTTCTAGCAAAATTGGGGCGGGGGGAGAGAATAGAAGAATATTGTAATGGCGGAAAGACATGGCATCATCTGTATAGTGATTTATTTTACCATATCCCTGCTTTAAAAAAAAGCTAGTCAAACTGTACAAGGAACACCATAACTTGTAGAAGAGGGATTCCACTGCTTAAAGGTGAACTTACGCAAAGTTTTGGAGAAAGAGACTGGTTTGAGGCTGATCCTAGGCTGATTGAACTTTGGAACTGGGGCCGCTTGAGACTTTGACCATTAAAGGGGTTGTAAAGGTACAAATATTTTTTTTCTAAATAGCTTCCTTTACCTTAGTGCAGTCCTCCTTCACTTACCTCATCCTTCGATTTTGCTTTTAAATGTCCTTATTTCTTCTGAGAAATCCTCACTTCCTGTTCTTCTGTCTGTAACTCCACACAGTAATGCGAGGCTTTCTTTCTGGTGTGGAGTGTCGTGCTCGCCCCCTCCCTTGGACTACAGGAGAGTCAGGACGCTCTCTACGTTGCAGGTAGAGAAAGGAGCTGTGTGTTAGTGGGCATCCTGACTCTCCTGTAGTACAAGGGAGGGGGCGAGCACGACACTCCACACCAGGAAGAAAGCCTTGCATTACTGTGTGGAGTTACAGACAGAAGAACAGGAAGTGAGGATTTCTCAGAAGAAATAAAGACATTTAAAAGCAAAATCGAAGGATGAGGTAAGTGAAGGAGGACTGCACTAAGGTAAAGGAAGCTATTTAGAAAAAAAAAATGTACCTTTACAACCCCTTTAATTACTTTTCATCACTATCTCAAACTGGATAGTCTGCAAACTGATCTGTCACTGCCTAGGCCACTACCAGAAGCTCAATCATGAACAAGCTGTAGTTATCTTAAATCAATTGGGTAGAGAAAAAGGAAGCGCCTTCTAAGTGCAGTATTAAAAGATTCTTTTAATGACACAAATATCAAATCACACTTACAGGAAAGGAAGCAAAGGAAGGCTCATCTGTAAAGATCCTGTAGTCCACGGCTCCAGCACCAGTCCTTTCAGCTTCCTATCAGGCCAATAGAAGGAGCAGTGGCTCCGAGCACGTAGCCTGCCTATCCAACCCTTCTCACTCTGTGGATTCCTCCCCCGGAAGTGATCCTGTGACCCGTGACCTCAGCTCCAGGTTCTTCCTGATGGCCACAGGATCTGCTCCAGGCTGAGCAGAAACAACGACTGCAGCTTTCCATCTCTGCATAGATAAACGGATCCGGATCTGAGGCTTCTCCACGGACCACTGACACAAAGATGAGCCTTTGTATATCCTGTTTCCTACTCTGCATCTTCTACATCTGTGCAGCCCATGGACCCGGGACGAGGACTACAGGATCTTTACAGATGAGCCTTCTGTTGCTTCCTTTCTTGTAAGTGTGATTGATATTTGTGTCATTAAAAGAATCTTTTAATACTGCACTTAGGTGGTGTTTCATTTTTCTCTACCCTTTTTTTCTACCACAGAGTCAGCTCTCTGAGGACAGCAGCCTCCATCCACCAGCCATATTATCTGTCTTTTGACCCTTGAACTGCCTGTTATCATCATTATTTTAAACAGACTCATTGCTATATCCCCATTTACTTATGCACTTTGTGTTTGCGCTAACAGTTACCTTTTCCATTGTACATCTTAAATCAATTAACAAGTGCCTGAGGATCCAGTTGGGGCAGACTATAACATGTTCTTTACACCCTAAATTACCACTGGTCATTTTTTATTGGTATTAGACTACAATAGATGGGACAGGACAACAGCTGTCTTTGGAGGGTGGTGAAAGACTGCTGATGTTCTTCTTGCCAGACAAGAGCATAATTATTTTTTTGATAAATAAAGCTCAACTTAAGGCAAACAGCTAAATATGCAGTTAAAATACTGTTTACTTTAGTTAAGGATTTGTAAAGGTTTTTATTCCTCTGATCCAGGCACTTTTGTTAGGCAGCAGGGCCACATTGGTGAACCCACTTTTCCTTACTTAATAAATAGTAATGTTTGGTTACTAACCTGCCCCTCAACCTAAGACCGAACAAAGATGCACTTTGATGAGATCAATAAACCACACTTTCCTCCTATAAGTTTGTTCAAACTATTTCCTAAAAGTAGTATGCAAAGCAACAAAGCTTTGATGGGCTCAGAGTTCAGACTCTTCTTTTCCTAATTAGAGATGAGTATGTAGGTGGGGTGCAGCGTTGTGCGGCAGCCAAAAACACACACAGTCCAAGTGAGATGTAAAGAACTTGCATTGAAGTAATGCAAAAACAATTCACAATAAACTCGGTGGGAATACAGCCCAACCTGGGAACACTCATGGGTCCCAACAGCATGTACAGAGCAGAACTGACAGTGCCTGTTAGAAAGAGCAGAATGTGGCCTGGCCGTTTTATGCCCAAGCAGGAAGATCTCCAGAGAAGTTGCGAACCCTATGCTTCCCCTCCTTGCTTAGTTCTGTCCTTAAAAGATGGGGTACCTGTCCCTACTCTACCCACTCGCAAATGCACAATAAGCCCAGGAGCCAGGGCCTTAAATAGGCTCTGTCTGACCCAAGATGGCTTCTAGAGTCACATGGGGCGGCAGCATCCAATCAGATAGCTTTCCCAGTGACCCAAGAAACCATAGGGGAACCATGTTCCGCTTGACTTCCTCTCCAATTGTAATGCCACTGTGGACGAGCGCCCCCTACAGTTGAGAAAGTAGACTGCATCTGCCTACAAGTGAATCTGCCCAGGAGGTGGGGGAAAGCAAAATACGGAGCTACTTAGGTGTGCTGTAGTAAAATAAGCAAGCCAATAGGAGAGAGCAGAGTGGATTTCACTTGAGATTGGGGTTTTAAGCAGGATATAAACCCTCATTTTTTTTTTTTTTTTTTTCAACAGGTAGGTTGAGCGAAAAAACCTGACAGATCCCCACATCCACACAAGCAATGTGAATGTAAGAATCTCCCCTGCTGTGCTATTATATTCTCACAGCGAAAGCCCTCCCCTCCAAGTCAGAATACAGAGGTTGGCTGCAAACAGTGATTGAAATCTGGTTTTCCAGCATTACTGCTTTTTCGACAAAAGCTGAGAGGAGTACACACAGACCAAAAATCGGCTGGTTCTGCTTCCTTTCATAAATATATGAAACTTCAAAAGCTAACTGTCTGGAGTGCTGCCTATTATTTATCTAGAGGAGAGAGCAGTGTAACAGAAAAAAAGAGCGCTTGTGCCTTTTCTTCAGGGCCCGTGCCGTGACCGGCGGCACCCTCGCGCATGCGCGGGAGTGACGTGATCGTGGCTCTGGTCAATTACAGCACCGGAGCCAGCAAACCCGGAAGTAACTCAGAGAAACATGTCGGCCGTGTGAGCGGTGTGCCGGCGCCGATCCAGGGCTTCGTTCTAAGGTAAGCCAATTACAGCGCCTGAGTCAGCAAACCTGGAAGTAACTCAGAGAAACATGACGGCCGTGTGAATGGTGTGTCGGCACCGATCCAGGGCTTCGTTCTAAGGTAGGCCAATTACAGCGCCGGAGCCAGCAAACCTGGAAGTAACTCAGAGAAACATGTCGGCCGTGTGAACGGTGTGCCGGCGCCGATCCAGGGCTTCGTTCTAAGGTAGGTATTTCATAATGAGCTAGTATGCGATGCATACTAGCTTATTATGCCTTTGTCTTGCAGGTTTTTTTGGGGGAGATTTTTTTTTTAAGGTTTACAACCTCTTTAAGGGCCAGATCACACCAGACACAGTTCCGTTCAGTTCCGTGTGCTTTTTTTCTGCACAAAATGCATGCACGGTATTTTCCATGTATTCCAATGGCTCTAGTTGGCTCTAGTTCACACAATGCAGTCAGTTTCCCGTCAGTTTCTGCACCGGAAACTGACCGGAAACTGACTGCATGGTGTGAACAAGAGCCAACAAGAGCCATTGGAGTACATGGAAAACACTGTGCATGCATTTTTAATAGTGAAAGTGAAACTACAGTAGTGAAATTGCTGTGCAGTGGGGCAGAGCTTTAAAAAGCTTGAGACTGAAATGCAAATCTATTTGTAGCGGAGCCTCACTCTCCCTCTCGCCTATTGTGAATGGCTTGTGTCTAGGGGTACCTGAGAGAGGAGAGTGCAGGAACACTACGCCAAGCTCTCCCCTCGTATGTGTATGAGGGTTGAGCAGAGTTATTTGAATTACCTCCGGGTCTGTTCACTGCATACGGAGCCTTAGTTGTTCTGTGGAGATGTGTCTGTCAATAACATAAAGCCCCACACCAATCGAAAGTCCAACACTCCTTTATTTCTTTTCTTGCAGGGTAAACACAATCAGTTGAACTGACAGGGGTGTGGATACAAGTAGGCCCAGGCACAACTGAACTCTCCTATTCCTTTGCTAGCGAATAGGCCTGGCGCACGGTCTCTGCCACTGACCGTGAGTTTTGGTCGCTGCCACCGACCGGATGAACCGTTGAGGCCCCTGCCACAGGCCTAATAGCAGGTCTCTGCCACTGACCTGAGTTGAATAGTTGGACCACTGCCACCGGTCATAGAACATGAACCACCTTCCTCT
This sequence comes from Rana muscosa, assembly GCA_029206835.1. Lineage (NCBI taxonomy): Eukaryota > Metazoa > Chordata > Amphibia > Anura > Ranidae > Rana > Rana muscosa. The sequence goes on along the minus strand of CM055120.1, from coordinate 217,140,079 downwards.
CTGAACTTGGCCCCTGTTTGGGAAGATATCCCTCCGGGCGGTCTCCAGAGGTTCATCCGTCACTGGCAATCTGCTGCACCAGGTCTTTGGATGAGTCCCTCCCCCTGTCCCTTACGCCGCTGGATTCGGGTGCCCCAACAACCCGGGGCCCCCTAGGACAATCCCTCCCTCGCGGGACCCAGCGGAAGGTACTGGGCCCCAGGCCTCCGGCTGAGTACCTCACCCCAGACTGAAGGTGTCTGGGATGGAACACGAACTCCAAGTGTCCAGGCCTAGGCCGCCTGGACCCTGACCGCGAACAGCAGCCCTCAGGCTGAAGGTGGCTGGGACTCGAACCTCGTGGCGAAGATGTCCGCCCCCTTTATACCCTCTCCCAGGATGCACGGCGGGTTCCCCGCCCCGCCGTACAACCGCTGCGAGAGGCCACAATGGGTACGGCACTGCAGCGATGGTTCAACCCCGGCCCAAAGTGACAGCGCCACCTGCTGGGCCGCAGGGAACTATACATCACTGGTGTCCTCACCAGAATTCAAAAGTATACACCTGCTACATATTATTAGGAAAAAAAAGTTTTCATATATGTATTTTATCTGTATATTTAGCTATTTTTCTGAAATCCAGCTTTAAGAGAAATTTGTGATGTACTTTTACACATGTCAATGCAGAAACAGGCCAGCAACATGGATGAAAGCAAGGCTGAGGAGTGTTATGCCGCCTACAAGCGATCTGACATTCCGACGGATGTTGGCTCAAACTTGTCTTGCATACACACGGTCACACAAATGTTGTCGGAAATTCCGAACGTCAAGAACGTGGTGACGTACAACACGTACGACGAGCCGAGAAAAATTAATAGCCAGTGCGGCTCTTCTGCTTGATTCTGAGCATGCATGGAATTTTGTGCGTCGGAATTGTGTACACACGGTCGGAATTTCCGACAAAATATTTTGTTGTCTGAAAATTTGAGAACCAGCTCTCAAATTTTTGTGGTCGGAAATTCCGACAGCAAATGTCCAATGGGGCCTACACACGGTCGGAAATTTCAGACCAAAAGCTCCCATCGAACATCTGTTGTCGGAAATTCCGAGAGCGTGTACATTAGAGTTTCGTCTTTTCTTACTTTTTCACTTTAAAACTACTGGAAAAAAAACCTGCAGATGTGTCTGTGCCATATTGGTTTATATTGGTCTGTACTTTGAAGCAAAGAGGAAAATCCCTTGCACGCAGCGAAAACATGCATGGAAAATGTACTTTCACAAAATTACTGGTTATTCATAATGGAAAAGAAAACACAAAGGTATTAAATGCATTGTTGGACCATTGATCATGATAAAATGCCTCTGTTCCAAAGGTAAATTCACATGATTTGTAATGTTATTTTACCAGCTATATTATAAATGCTTTGGTGTCTTTCATATAGATGACATATATAATCACTCCTTTAATACATTTGGATTGGGATTATACCTGTCATGTTCCTTTTTATTTTCTTGTCGCTTATAATCAAGAACAGTTAGAATACACCTAAAGAACTGTTTAAATATAGCTTTCAGCAATTATTCTGCACATTGGATTACATCAGTTAGGGAAAATTACAATATACCACTGTGATGATAAATAAAAAAACAAAAAACAAACACATGATCTGTGCTTGCTTGGAATGTTGTGTCCCATATAGGGTTCAAATCAGCCGATTTCACTGTACCCAGTGGAAAGTCCACAAACCATGAACTTAGCCTTGAACCACACTGAAGTCTGCGGGGGTGAAGGTAGATATTTTTTTCTGGCCCTATTTTAAGGCTAATTTGCATTATATGCAAAATATTGTTAAAAAGGGCACGGGTAGCTGGGCACTGCCATGCAGCAACACAAAACAATGCTTTCAACACACATAAAGAGCAACATTGAAAATACACAAATCCTGATTATGGGCTGCCTAAAAGCTACATGTACTTTTTCGAAACAGTAAAATTTAGTCCTTTAAAAGTGACCATAAAAAAGTGTAAACCAGTGTTGGTTTTCCCTTAAAATTCCAACCAGGCACTTATCCAGGCATGCAGCATGCAGTCCCTCCCTTCCTAAACCAGACAAGGCCACACACCTTTCAAGAACAGGCAGCCAAACCTTGTTGAGTGATAAGGGCCTCTTTCTTATACCTGATGCCAATATGGGGGGCCTCTTAGGAGAAGGAGTACAGTGATATAGTAGTCCCCCTTACCCATCTCCACAAAAATTAAAAAATCCCCATCAATCAAGCCATCCAGCAATGTAAATTCATTGGCACACTAATTAAAACATGCATTGCATTTTTAGTTACTGTCCCAAATGACAACAGTTTCACAGACAGGACGTATAGAAACTACAACAGCTACAAAAACAGCTTTTTTTGTTAATAGAGAAGGAGAAGCAGGGGAACTGATAAGGGTGTATATTCAGCTCCCCTGTACTGGGCCTGGACCCCATCAGTTCAAAAGGGGGGCCCGGGCACCTGCTGAGCAGGAGGACTTGCTTTCCTGCCTTAACACTGGAAGCGACCCTCCTGTGGCCTGCAGCACAGCTGGTGGGAGAGAGAGGAGGTGAAGCCACAGAAGCCACAGCAGGGGGAGCCACAGGAGAAATGGTACCAGTATCTGTGCCCCCCCTTTCCCTGCTGCTCGAATCATCCCTACCCCCTTTCCTCTGCAGTCCGGGCCCCCCTGTGTGCCCCCCTCCCCTACAGACTCACCTCCTCACCCTCCTACTGGCTTCACAGGGAGATTTTCTATGGCTTTGGGGCGCTGCTGTTGGATACGTGATCACTTCAGGTAACTATTTACACTTGTATTGCTACTTTGTATTTGCGTTTACTGGCCATTTGAGCTTTATTTGAATCATTTCAGATCAATTGTCTGATATATCCTCATTATTTTTCGTTTAGGCTTCTCTGCCTCTTGTTAGCATCATTGATCTTCAGTTTAATTAAATCATCCACGGGATCTTTGGCTCCATTAGGGCCATTCTTTGTCTCTGGTAAGAGATAACTATTAGATACCATTCAGGTGTCCATATCTCTGATGAATCAACCTCTTTAACTCTGAACATTTTTCAACATGCTACATTTGAATAGGTAAGCTTATATATCATATAATTTACTTTTTGGATCTGGCTATTTGGTTCATTTCCTTAGTCGGATGAAATATTTATTTTATTTTATCTTATCTATTTTGTTGTAGATGATCACGGAAGCTCTTTACTGTGATTGGGTTTTCATATATACCTCTTAAAACAGCGCCCCACCACATATTTTCTTTTGTTGTTTTTACCAATACAATTCTGGTAGGTATAGGAGACTATGTTAGTCCCCCAATGGGTTGTCTATTATTTGCGGCACTATTAAGTGTTGCAATAGTCACCCTTTGTCAATATATTTTAACTCTAATTCTAATTTTGTGTTTTTTATTTCAAATAGCCACCTACAGGCACCTATGGTCGGTGGACTCCCATTAGGCACCTCTGTGGCATTTTGATGCGCCTCCCTATGGGAATTGTCAGGTTAGTGGCCCACGTTTGTTCCTCTTCCTTTTGCCTGCTGGTCACGTTTTCCACTTTTGGCCACATAATTTCCCCCCCCTCCAGGCAATGATGTGTAATGGCAATGATGTGTAATTTACTAATATGAATTTTGTTTTGTTTATAGATTTGTTTGTAACTGTACTGTACCTCTCTTCACCCCCGATGAAGTCAATGAATTGGCGAAACATGTTGGGTTAGCTTTGTGATCTAGTGTATCATGTGTACAGTATGATATGTTCAATTCTTTTTATATATATATTTGTGTCTATATTTGGATGTATCAATAAAATTACCTTTTTTAAACAATACACTATTTGATGTTTTTTCTGGCACCGTCATAATCCCACAATCCCTATTTCCTTTTCACAAATTTAAAAGGGATGAGGTGCCGTATCTCTCAGAGGACACACCAACCACTTACCTCTTCCACTTTCACAGGGAGATTGTTTCAGGATAGAGAGATAGAGAGTTGGTGGAAGTTGTAAATATGTCATATTTACCAGCCCTCCCCTTTCCTGGATCAACACAGTGAGAGATTGATCCTGTGTTCATTCATCACTAAATCATAGTAAACTGGGTTTACTATGCTTCAGTTTGTGAATGAACAGGAAGCCTCAGAGTGCTTTATATTCATTCATCTCAAATACAGCTGAGGCTGCAGAGAAAGGAATTTATGTAATCTCATCATAAGTGAGACAACAGGGATCTGTTTAGACCCTTGATATTTCACCAGAACACCCCCCCCCCCAACAGGGCAGTTAAAAAAATGTAAAGAATAAAAGAATACAATTCGGGGGGCGTGGTTTGCCGTGGAAGAAGATGGCCGCTTGATCCCTGAGCTCTGACAGACAGCGGCCAATTTTCTACTCCTATAGTGGACATTCGTTTCACTAAAAGCACCAAACTATGGGGACTTCTTTCCGCAGCTCTTCTGCATCTAGATCCCGCTCCCCGCGGGACACAGACGGACGGCTGACTCAGAATATACCGGATATATTCCGGACACAGAGAACCAACATGGCGGCGCCTTCACAGGCCTCCACACCTTCGCTAGGTACCAGCGGGATCGTTCTCACACCCACGGTGTCCCATCCCGCTGCACAAGGACTCCCGGCCACAACGGCTCATCAACAGCCGAACCTCCAAGAGGTTGCAGCAGACATAAAGAACACCCTGTTCGTGGCCATTTCTGATCTGCGCACAGAGATCAGACCCATAACGGGCAGAGTACAGGACATTGAAATTACTACAGCCCGCCATCACACGGAGCTCCGGAAGGTGCACTACAAAATGGACACACATACCTTACAACTCCGCGACATCCAGAGACACGTGGGAGACCTGGACAATCGCGGTCGCAGGCGCAATCTGAGAGTGAGAGGCCTACCCGAATCCATTGAACCGGACCGCATCCTTCCCACTGTGACAGAGATATTCAATCAGCTCCTGGATAGGCCGCGACAGACACCTATCCCTATGGAATATATCCATAGAGCCCTGAGACGTTGTGGTAGAGACCCCGACCCACTCAGGGATGTGGTTTGCTGCCTAACGGATTTCCAGACTAAGGAAGAAATCCTCAGAAAGGCCCGCGCTAAAGCTCAGATTGACCACGAGGGGCATGTGATCCACATCTATTAGGATCTGTCCGCCATAACTCTCAGACACTGCAGGGACCTCCGCCCCTTGCTGGAGATCCTCCGTACCAGGGGTATTAAATATCGTTGGAGGTTCCCGTTTGGCCTTTCGGCCTCCCATCTTGGCCGCGCTGCTCTCCTGAGAGTCCCGGAAGAACTGGAGGATTTCTGCCAAACGCTCGATATCCCCTACATTGAGCTCCCAAATTGGTATGCAGACTTTGATCTCTCTAGCTGGGGACTCCACAAAGAAAGAGAGGAACCGATGGATGCACAAGCCTCACGCTACCAGAGACAACACTCGCCATCCACCTCCAGGTCCAATACAGGCTCGCTGATCAGGCACCAGCAGCTCAACACTTCCATGGCCCTTCTGCCTCGCAGGGCTCGTCGGGACCGTTGAAGCAGTACATAGCCTCGGGCTCCCAAGACTAACAGCTAAGTACTTAATTATACTTTTTCTTCCCCTCACATCTCCCCTGACAACCACCCTGCTTCTCATGCTTGCCCTGTCTCGTGTATACTGCTCATTGCCACCTTGAATGGAACGCCTTTGCACGGACTACACACTTTGCTGCTTGCGGGCTCAGTTTGTCTTGTATCCCCCCCCCCTTCTGTTCATACAGTTCAGTCCCCACCTTTGCCTGTTCTTAGCCGTTCTGGATCGATCCCCTCTTGCTGTGGGCTGTGACTCCTGCCATCCCCATCCGATCGCATCCGTAGGCGCTCCTATGTTACATGTTGGTGGGGAATCCTACACCGCCCGGCTGTTTAAGTCCACCTACCCCTTCAAGGCTTCAGTTTTTACCCCCCCTTATGAATCCCTGCAGCTCCATGAGACAAGGGTCCCACTGATTTCAATATCTACAGGATGGTGGTTGTTCACCGTGCAGTTGTTAGCACACATGTCATCCCCCTGATCCTCTCACTCCCGCTGTTCAATTACTCCATGCTATTCAATGGAACACTCGCTCTCCGGGACTCTGGAACAAGTATTCCTATCAGCCCTAACCCTCTCACTCCCGCATTGTGAACAAGGGGATTTCCTGAGATGCGGTCCGCTTCCCCCTGATTCATGCACAGAGCCCTCTCAACAAGCAGGAAGACTCGCATTGCAATCGTTGAATCCTGCTAACCCAACGTTGCTCACAGACTCTTCTGTAGGATTCAGATTTGACTTTACACCCTTATTCTCTCCTAGCCTTAACTTTAGCGGCTGATCCACTGTGTAGACATGCTCACCCTAGGCTCCTGTAGAGGTGAGATCATATAGACTGAAATTAATGTGTTTATACCTGCTTTATTGCTGATCTTGCTTATTTATTTTCCTCTTCCTTTCATACATGCCTGTCTCTTTCTCCCTCCCTCTCCATCTACAAGACATGTCACATTTGAAATCGCTCTCTATACACAAGGCTTATATGACAGAGAGTATTTCACCTGATGCCTGGTGATGAAATCATACTCTGCCCTATATTGCCCTCTAATGACCACAATTCTCAATTGCACAAGCTCACGTCCTGGAGACATGGTGTGCCCTTTGCAGTACAACGCCCTTCCGTTTGCCTGTGAACTGCCTTCCTGACAACCTGAACCAGGCCCTTTTTGTACCTTGTTGTTTTTGTACCTGTATTGTCCTCTGTGGACGTCTTCCTTTTGACACAACATGCCAACCCATTACTTGCTAAACCTTGACGGCAGACATCCCTCAGATATTCGGCTAGGCTACATGTATACCCCGGATACTTACGATCCACATACCCAGTAGCTGACCTTTATCTTTTCCTTTCTTTTCTTATCTTCGCCTTTCTTTGTCTTCTCCATATATATTTTATGATGTCATATTACACGGGGCTAGCTGAGTAGCTGCCCATACGTCCCTTCCTCCTACTGTTATAATTTTCTGATGTCCTGTTGACATGAGTATGTTTTCATTTTGACCTGTGTTTAGGTCCGCACGTTACGATTTCTCTGCCTGGGTCCTATATTATTAAGGCTATGCACTACTATATCTTTTGAGTTATCTGTTGACATGTGTTGGTGCTAGGTCTCACCTGTCGCCGGTAGTTCCCCCACCGCTTTTTGTAGACTGCTCCGTACGTGTATACGTTGATTTGCCCCTTTCCCACCTCCACCTATACATTTTTACTCTGCCCCATATTTCCTGCTCCATATCTTGCATTTTAATCGACTGATCTAGATCTTCCCTTCTCCCTTACCCCTACCCCTACCACAGCTCTCGGAACCTCCACACGCTGTAGTCTAGCAGCATCTATCACCCACCAATCATGACTGCTAAGCCTAAGACCGCCAACAAACTCCTTAGTAAGGTCATATCCCTCAACGCGCGGGGTCTCAATACCCCTGAACGCCGTTCCCAGCTCCTTCTCACTATGCACCGCAACAAAGCGGATATTATTTTTCTACAGGAAACGCACTTCCGCACCGACTCAACACCAAAACTACAGAATCACTACTATGCTACTGCATTTCATGCCACAAATACTATGTCCAAGTAGAAAGGGGTCTCTGTACTTGTGGCGAAAAGTTGTTCTTTTCAACCCACTGATACTTTGGCAGATGCAGACGGACGTTATCTATTCCTTAAGGGGACACTTTATTGTCGTAAAATCCCACTTGCTAATGTCTACGCCCCAAACTCTCAACAGGTTTCCTTCTTCCGAAACATTGCCAATGCTCTCGCTGTATTTCAGGAAGGCACCCTCATCCTGGGTGGGGACTTTAATGTCCCTCTCAATCCACTCCAAGACACCTCCACAGGCACATCCTCTCTCCCTTATGCAGCTCTCAAATCCATTAAATCCCAACTCCAGAATCTATTACTTCACGACACCTGGCGCACTCTCAACCCCAAAGGTAGAGATTATACCTTTTTCTCCGCTCCGCACAATAAATACTCCCGGATTGACTATCTGTTCCTCTCACAAGCAGACCTACCCACTTTACAACGTACATCTATCGACCCCATGTTCCTCTCTGACCATCATCCCGTCTCCATGACAATAGCTCTCTCGGAAATACTTCCCCGCCCACCTTCCTGGAAGCTAGATCTCTCCCTACTCGTGGACCCATCTGTCACGGCCAACGTCGAACTACGCCTTAAGCAATACTTTGAGGAGAACAAGTCGATAGACACCTCCCCTCTTACCACGTGGGAGGCGCACAAATGTGTCATACGGGGCACCCTGATAGCAGCAGCAGCTAGGCGGAATCGAGAAAGGCGGAAACACTTTCTGGACCTTACCGCTCAAATCCAAAGGCTGGAAGGAGCGCATAAACGCTCGCAGGCCCTAGACACCCTAAAAACTCTCTTACAAACTAGAACGGAATTGTTAGAATTATTGGGCAAACAAATCAGACGCAAGTTCATTCTCTCCCAAAGAGTCTTTTACGAATATAGTAATAAAGCAGGAAAGCTTCTGGCAAGAGCACTTCGAGACAAGAGAGCGTCCACAACTGTACACTCACTGACGGGCCCCGGGGGTCACAAAATAAACGCAACCCCTGACATAGCCGAGCAATTTGTAACTTATTACTCCCGACTGTATAACCTACACTCCCCAGACTCGCCCACGGACGCCATACCAAGACAACAGGCTATTAAAGACTTTCTGACCCAATTCAGCCAATATCTGATTCTTTAGCTCAGGATTTGGACGCCCCCTTGACCAGCGAAGAAGTGAGAGTCGCATTGAAACAAATGAAACCGGGAAAGAGTCCAGGACCTGACGGATTACCGGTCGGATACTATAAGACGTACACTGACCTCCTTACCCCCTTCTTTTTATCTGAATTTAACACTTTTGCCTCCCCCATTACACCCCCGCGGGACTTACTCACGGCCCACATAACAGTGATACCCAAACCAGGTAAAGATCATTCCTCGGTCACAAACTACAGGCCCATTTCCCTACTAAACGTCGACCTTAAATGGTATGCCAAAATGCTTGCAAACCGACTCCTCCCCCTTTTACCCCGGCTAATAGACTTGGACCAAGTTGGCTTCATCCCTGGTAGGGAAGCAAGGGACAATACGATAAAGGCCATCAACATTCACCACTGGCTCACATCAAATCGTAGACAGGGATTTATGCTCTCCCTTGACGCAGAGAAGGCATTCGATAGAGTGGCCAGGGATTACATGACGGAAGTCTTGCAGTTCTTAGGCCTTCCCCAACGCATGATTCACTTCATTCTTGCACTTTATGCTAATCCCACTGCTAGAGTGCGAGTTAACTGTCACCTATCAGATGCATTCTCCATGTCTAACGGAACACGCCAAGGGTGCCCCCTCTCCCCGTTATTTTTGTTCTCACCCTTGAACCACTTTTACGACGTCTTAGAGCCAACCCTGATGTCAAGGGGGTTGACATAAATCACCATACATACAAATTGGCTGCTTTTGCTGATGACATCCTTCTCTTCCTGACAGACTCTCTCACTACAATACCAAACTTACTGAAAGATTTCCAGACATTTAACTATCTAACCAACCTGCAAATAAATTTCGGGAAATCTATCGCCCTAAATGTCACTTTACCCCCCGACATTTTCTCACAGTGTAAAGCTAACTTCCCATTTAAGTGGAACAACCACTCAATTTCGTATCTCGGCATCCAGCTCTCATCTTCCCTAACGGACCTATACTCTACTAACTACCTCCCTCTACTACAAAACATAATGAAAGACTTCCAGCGGTGGTCCACTGGACTCTTTTCCTGGTTTGGTAGGGCGACCATCGTCAAAATGAATGTTCTACCTAGAGTCCTTTATTTGCTACAAACTATCCCGATCAAACTCCCCCCGCCTTCTTTGCAACATACAGGAAAGCATGCACGGATTTTGTCTGGGGCGGACTCCGACCGAGAATTAGCTATGCCAGACTTACCATCCCTAAACTTAAAGGGGCATTGGCCTCCGAGACCTCCGTAAGTACCATCAGGCCTGTCATCTGGCCAGAATTGTTGACTGGAACATCCACCCAAAAACTAAAGCTTGGGTCCGACTAGAGCATTCCTTTTTGACCATTCGCTATCCCAGACCCCTTGGATTGGGCCAAAACACCCCCCGCCCCATGTAAGGATCATCCTCTCATTCTTCCAACGCTGGCCTCCTTCTGTGAAGCGTGCACTGCCTAGTTTGCCTAGTGGTAGCACCCGCCCTGTGTACAGGGTCACAGTGCCCATGTAAATGAGCCCCAATACCTCATTCACACACACAGCTTTATTTACTAGCTCAATACAGCCCACTAATAAAGATTTTCGTGTATTTTTTTGTGAAAGTATCATCAGCCCTAAGGAGAAGACAAGAACCCCTGTCAATTTTTTCTGTTGCAGATTTCCCCTCATGCTTTGTCTAGGAAAAACAGAAATCTTTCTAACAGAGTAGACATCCAACAGGACTTAACTGGGTTCAAACTAAAAGTTTGGGTTTTACTTACACTTTAAAGAGTAAACCCTAACAATGAGGTTTTCATATTTAGCTATTTTTAGTCTGTTAGATATACCATGTCCATTGATCCTGCCTGAAATCTTGTAATCTAAAAACTTCCAGTGCTCTATGCAGTCTTATCTTTTTTCTCATTATAAGTTTATTGAAGACAAGATAGAGATGGGGAAAAAAAAACAGAACAGAACATTTGCAGATGCAGCTGCACATTAGGTACAATTATCCACAAATTAGGCAAGTCAGAATTCAACAGAGTATCTGTGACCACAATATTCTAACTCAAGGTGACCAGGGGACGTGAGCATCGGATATATTGGAGAAAAAAACAAAACAAAAAAAAAGACATGGTCACAAGTTCAGCTGGAGCCACGAGGGTGACTGTTGAAATGAGTTACTAATAGGACTTATGGTTAATCTAGGATGTGGTCTTCGAATATCAATTATGAGGGGCAACCGCGTTCACAGCATATAAGAAGAGAAAAAAACTAAAAAACTAAAATGGAAAACATATACAGAACAGAGAATAGAGAGCTAAAAGGTGGGGGGGGGGGGAGGGGGGGAATGGCCAGAGCCCTGACCCGAGAAAAGGTAAAGAGAAAAGAAAACCCTTGGCCTCAAAGATACTGCTGCAAACCAGAGGGGGAATGCAGGGGCGGGAGACATCCATGTATCTCCTACTCCGCCCTCTCGCAAGGATCCCCGGGAGGTGAGGCAGACATAAAATCTGAGTAAACAGTAGAGTACCTGAATATTAGCCATGGTTGCCAGATAGTGCAAAATTTATCCACCGCATCGGTGGCTTGAGTCAAGGTCTCCTCCATCTCGCAAACCTCAGAAACCCTTTTCAGCCACTCAGCAGTGGAAGGAGCCCTCTGTGATCTCCAGTAGAGTGGGATCAAGGACTTAGCCGCATTTAGCAGATGTCTCGTTAAGGAGTTTTTGTACCTCCCCAAAGAGACATTCGTGATGTGGAGCAGGCAGGAGGCCGCATTCAACAAGATCTTGGTTTCGGTGATCTGCGAGATCAGAAGTTTGACCCTCTCCCAGAATGGAGAAATTCGTGGGCATTGCCACCAAATGTGGAGCAACGTACCCACTTCTTGATGGCATCTCCAGCAGGTGGCTGGTATCTGTGGGTTCCATCTATGTATCTTGGCTGGGGTATTGTACCAGTGTGTCAACAGTTTAAATGCCGTTTCCTGCGTCTTAGTACTTATAGAGCACTTATGAGTCAAAATACATGCATACCTCCATTGTTTGGGGGAAATCTCCATCTGAAGCTCCTCCGCCCATCTCGCTCTGAGTTTATCTACGGACGTGTATTTTAAATTTTGTAGCCACGAGTAATTCAATGACGTAGTTCTCACACTTGTGTCACCCAGCTGACAAATCGACTCAAAGGCCTCTAGAGGTCTATGTAATTTGCTCCTGACAGACTTATTCCCCAGGTAGCTACGTAGTTGGAGATACTCCCAAAGGGTCATGTGTGGAAGTTGTGCATCAGTTTTAAGTACCGTCCAGTCTTTCACTGCTCCCCCCGTAATGCAGTCGCCTACCAACAGAGGTTGAAGGCGAGTCTTGGATTGGTAATGTGGGTTGTTTAGACCTGGGACGAAGTCGGGGTTATCTTTCAGTGGCGTCAGGGGACTAGGTTGTGAGGAAAAGGAAAGGTGTTTAGTCAGATTGTAGAAGAGTCTTAGCGTGCTACCAGTAAGGGGGTGATGTTTGAGACTGCTCGGTAAGCTATTCCAAGGGATCCATGGGGCAAATTTAAGGGGAACGGGGGATAGTGCTTCCTCTAGAGAGACCCAATCTTTAGCTGCCCCATGACAATGCCAATCGACAATTCTAGTCAAGTGAGTGGCTTGGTATTAGGACCTAAAATCTGGTATTCCCATTCCACCCTGAACTTTAGGCTTCATCAGGTACGCGAACCTGATCCTGGGCTTTTGCGAGTTCCATAGAAATCTTAGGAGAACGCTCCTGAGTGTAGTGAAAAAGGAAGCAGGTATCTGAAGTGGGATGGCATGCAAGAGGTAGAGCAGTCTGGGGAGGATAGTCATCTTAATTATGGCCGCACGACCAAACCAAGAGAAGTAACCCGACTGCCATCTAAGTAAGTCTTCTCTGACTCTCTTAAGGAACTCCGGGAAATTACAACCAAACATGTCTCCCAATCTAGGCGTGAGCCAAATTCCCAAATATTTCAGGGCCTTCGGTTCCCATCTGAAGGGGGAGGCTGCCACCACCCGATTCAGCAATCGCTCAGGAAGTGAGACATTCAGGGCTTCCGACTTAGAGTAATTTATCTTAAGATTGGAAACGTAGCTATAATTGGCAAACTCCTGCATCAGATTTGGCAAGGAGATTATAGGGTTAGATAAAAAGAAAAGCAAATCATCCGCGTAGGCGGCCACTTTGTACTCTTTAGTCGACACTCTGAAGCCCTGGATGTCTGCATTAGCTCTAACCATTCTAAGAAAGGGCTCAAGGGATAAAATGAACAGGAGAGGGGACAGGGGACATCCCTGTCTTGTGCCATTAGTTATCAGTACGTTATCTGAAAAGGTACCGTTGATTTTTAATCGAGCCGTTGGGGACTGGTATAAAGCAGAGATCCTGGCTAGCATATGTGGCCCCAGTCCAATCTTCGTGCAAGTGGCTAGCATAAAGTCCCAGGCCACGCGGTCGAAGGCCTTCTCCGCATCCGTGGATAGGAGAAGGCCCTCTATCTTCCCAGCATAAGCCGCATTAGACAATAGCATTGCCTTGATCACGCTGTCTTTAGCCTCTCGGCCAGGCATGAAACCCACCTGAACCGGGTCGATAAGATTCGACAACATGGGACTTAATCTGGAGGCCAGGATCTTTGCGTACAATTTGACGTCTAGGTTTAGTAGTGAAATCGGGCGGTAGCTGGAGCACTCCGCTGGGTCTTTGCCCGGTTTGTGAATCACTGTGATATAGGCCGAAAGAAAGTCTGGGGTGACCCGTCTGGGAGCAGACAATGAGTTCAACGCAGCTGTAAGTGGTGCTACTAGAAGCTGAGAGAAAGTCTTATAATAGATAGAGGTGTAGCCATCAGGGCCAGGACTTTTACCCGATTTCAGCTGCTTAATGGCGAGTTCAACCTCTGAGGACGAGAGTGGCTCCTCCAAAAGTGCAATGTCCGAGTCAGAAAGAGCAGGCATTTCACTTTTAGTTAAGTATTCCTCCACCATCTGAGCCCTATCACCCCCCGGAGTCCCTCCTTTGTGTTGAGGTGGGAGGTTATATAACTTTGTGTAGAAATCATGAAAATGTTGTGCTATCGCTTCCGTGGCCACATCCAGCTTACCATCATGTCTCCTCATGCCCGAAATTAGGTTTCTAGCATTCTGTTCTCTCAGTGCCCTCGCAAGGAGCTTACTAGGTTTGTTCCCAAACTCATAATAGATTTTCTTTTTGAAAAATAAAAGACGCCTTGATCTAGTATCAAAGAGCTGTTGGAGGTCTTTCCTGAGATCTAGAAGCTCAGTCGCCGTGTTCGTGCTAAGAGACTGTTTATGGAGGTTTTCTAATTGTTTGATTTTACTCGTTAGGGTGGCTATTTGTTCCTCCCTTTCCCTTTTCCGGATTGAACCCATTCTAATAAGTTCCCCTCTCAGGGTACATTTGTGAGGCTCCCAGACCACTAGTGGATCCATACCTGGGGTGGAGTTCCGCTGAAAGAAGTCCTTGATTGAGGAGGTCAAGGTCATTAGTAAGTCAGGGTCTGTTAGTAAGGACGCATTCAGACGCCACGACTGGGAGTGTGAGGGGGGGGGTAAGTACATTCAAGGTTAATGAGATTGGCGCATGGTCCGAGAAAGACTTGAAGCCTATATGTGTCTCTGAGACTCGGGTTAAGTCCCGTTGGGATATGAAGAGGTAGTCAATGCGGGAGTGTCTGTTGTGTGGAGGTGAGAAGAACGTGAAGTCTTTACCTTCAGGATGATCAAACCGCCACGTGTCAATAAGTTGTAAGCTTTGGAGTAAGGTCTTGATCCTTTTGAGGATCCTGTAAGTAATGCAGGTTTTCCCATTAGAGGTGTCAACGGACGGATTGAGAGGGACATTGAAGTCGCCCCCCAAGATCAAGCAGCCCGATGTAAATCCCAGGAGCTCCCGCACAATATGTTGGCAGAAGGTCACATGGGACCTATTCGGGAAATATACATTGGCCAGTGTCAGAGGCGTGTTGTTGTATAGGCCCTTCAGAAAAACAAATCTACCCTTGGGGTCTATTAGCTTCTCCTGCAAGGTAAAAGGGGTGTTTTTGCTGTTTAGGGTGGTGACACCTTTTGCCTTGGAGTCGTCATTGGTAGCGTGGTATGCTTCTGTAAAAAAGGCGTTTGTCAGACTGGGGACATGATGTGTTCTAAAGTGGGTTTCCTGTAAAAACACAAAGTGTGGTCTACATTTCTTGAGCTCCCGTAATAGCGTGGAGCGTCTCTCGGGAATATTCATACCTTTAACATTGTGTGAAATCACGAGCGGACCTCGGCCGAGGTCGGAGTAGGCCATGTTGAAGGATCAGAGCGAGACGAGCCGGAGTACACCTAAAAGACAAAACTGTCACAGTATAGTCAACAGCAGTACCCCAGAGTAAACCAAAGGCCAAATATATTCTAAACCAGAAAAGTATAAGAGAGAGAGGAAAGAGGGAGATAAGAGAAATGGGAGATGGCAGAGAGAATCAGAGAATTCCCTGATCAGGCAGAACACACTGTCCTGAATAAGGAGTAAATTAGTGTGTCCAGGTCTGAACTGGCAGTCCCGGGCACACTTGTTGGGGAGAGCAGGAGGCGCCCAACTACGAGGGCCTGGACTGGACAACAACCTTCGACTATTCCAATCCAGAAAAAGAAAAAATGTAAACGTAACACACAGCAAGGTATAGAAAAACAAATAAATGTAGTGCAACATGACACACACACACAGCCTGCATGGAAAACAACAAACTGAAATATGCTGGTTCGAACCTGAGTTCAGAACATAACATATCCACCCAACCCAGTAAGAGAGTTCACAACTTAATCAGTGGGCATTAAACATCTCAGGAGAGTTGATCAGTGGCAGCCAGGGGTCGCCCCCTCCCTATCTAAACATAAAGAAAAGTAGGCCCCCACCCGGATCCAGTCCCCCCAGTAACCCCAGGGGACCCCACTGAAGCTTAATATCAAAAAAGAGTTCAACGTCAGGTGCATCCGGGTGTGAGGACCGGCAATTAAGAGCCCACATTATATTCGGAGACTTGGGGAAGGATGAGGGGACGGCATCAAAGGCAATGTCCTGGAAGGGGGGTGGGAGAGGCGGAAAGGGGGGGTAGGAATGAGGGGGGGAATGAAGGGAGGGGAGAGGTGGGGGGGAGGGGGCAAAGAGGGGAGGGAGAGGGTGGGGGGGGGTGTGGAGAGGGGGGGAAGGGAGAGGAGGAGAGGGGGATGGGTAGGAGGGGAGAGGGAGGGAGGGTAGGAGGGGAGAGGGAGGGAGGGGAGAGGAGGGGGATGGTGGGGGGAGGGAGGGGGGGAGGGAAGGAGGGGGAAGGAGGGAGAGGGGGGGGAAGGAGGAGGGGGGTGGTGGGGGAGGGAGGAGGGGGGAGGTGAGGGGGGTACGAGACCCCAGGGCATCACTGCAAGGCGCATGAAGTTGTTCACTCCCAAGTTAGCTGAATCTAGTCAATCAAACATTCAAGCCCTGGCGAGAGCATAACTGGAATCTGCCTCAGAAAAGAGTGAACTGGGAAAAATGAACATCAAACGGAGCAGAGAGGGACTCAAAAGTCCTGGTTTATGCTTCCACTTGGTCTCTGCGAACATCCCTCGATGATCTAGGTGTTCCAGCCAAGGAGCCTCCGGGGCGATACGGCTTCTGCTTCTTAGAGAGCCTCTTGTCTGGAGTAGAGTGAGGAGATCTTGAGGGTGATCTGTCACGGGGTGGATCCTGGAATTCTGCATACCAATCGGGTAAGGAGATTGGATCCAAGCTCAGAGCTTCACAGAAGTCAGGTAAATCATCTGGTTCGCGCAAAACGTGCTGGAATCCATTGAAATAGACTGTTAAGGCGAATGGGAACTTCCAAGTGTATTTCAAATCGCACTCCCTTAATTTCTCCAGCAGAGGGCGCAAAGCTCTTCTGTTTCGCAGGGTGATCTGCGAGAGATCCTGAAACAATAAGATGTGGGCCCCATTAAACACAATCTGTTCATTTCTCCTGGCCTTGCGCATAATCTCCTCCTTCAGAGTGAAACTCTGAAGGCAGCAAACAATGTCACGGGGAGGCGCAGAATCCGGGCCCTTAGGTCTAAGTGCTCTGTGTGCTCTTATGAATTCAATCTCTGTTTCTTCCTGCCGTTCAAGCACGCTATTGAATACTCTCTGTAGGGCAGGGATGATTTGGGGGGGTTCCACAGACTCTGGGATCCCTCTCACACGGACATTGTTTCTCCTCCCCCTATTGTCCAAATCTTCCAAATGTCTGTTTATTTCAATAAAGTGGTGATTGTGGGATAGATTAATCTTCTCTAGCCGGCGAATCGCCTTGTCCCTGTGCTTCCCTGCAGACTCTGCCGCCGCCATTTTCTCATTCAGGGACAACAGGTTTGATTTCAAGTCCGTAATGGCGGCAGAGAACGTGGACTTGATGTCAGCCGCGATCACGGACATTGCTGCGAGCGTGACGGGCTGATCGGGGAGTGCTGAGCTCCTACCTGTGTCCTCAGGAGCAGACTGGGAGTCCTCGCTGTACTCCTCCTCGAGCTGGTCCGGCGCCATTTTAGGTTTCCCCACGTTGTTGCTGCGGGTCCCTGTTTGAGCTTTAAACAGGTCTGGGATGTTCCGCGAGGTGGTGGCGGAGGACCCTTGCCTCGAGCGTGAGTTTGGGGTGTTGTATAGCCGCTTGCCCGGCATCTGAGGTCGTTGGGTCGGGTGGATTAGCAGGTGCAGGCTGCGTGTGTGCCGGAGCTCTCCTACTGTGCGACCATGTTCGTTGCGCGCCAAGCCACGCCCCCCTATGCAGTCTTATCAGTTACACTGTTCACTCCTATCTCTGAGAATGATAGCACACCTTTACACACTATGTTATGTAGAAGAGGTAGTGGCGTATCTAAGGTATGGCAGCCGTGGCAAGTGCCATGGGCACCATGGGGCGGGGCGGCAAAAAAGCCGCCCCCCGTATGAAAAAAAAACACCTGTCCTCCCACGGCTGCCTCTCGGCTCTTGCGGCCGCCTCCCGCACTAATATAGCCCCCGGCGCCGCAGCTGGCCTGCTGTAGCGCGGCGCCGGCACTGCACTTGTCAATAGATACTTGGCCTGGGGAGGGGAGCGACAGGCGCCCCCATGGCGGCCGGTGACTGGCCAGACCGGGTCCTCTAACGGTTGGGGCGGAGCCTAATGCTCCGCCAACCCTCTTCTGCATAGCATCATCTTCTCCCCCGAGCAGGGAGGGTCTGTGATGTTAGGAGGAGAAGAGACTCAGATGAGAGAAGGAATGGATGACAAGGGAACCCCCAGACAGCTGCAATTATTAGCAGCCTAGCAGGTACTTTTTAATTATAATAATTGTGTTCGAACTACTTAACTGTGATGTTTGGTAATGAAGCATTCATGCTTTACACTACATAAACTATTTTCATCTAATTTGCATTTGATTTATTCACATGCTATTTAAAATAAATGAAACTTGTAGCCATAGATTTCAGAGGAATATAATAGTATTTATTGCTCATATAGATAATTACACATACATGGGGGATGAGTTGTACTATAATTGTTCTCTAGCAACTGCACTTGTTTATGTGGCGTGAAATGGATTACATGCAGTAGCAGATTGGCATAATGGTGTGTGGCAGTAAAAGGCAAACCTTGCTGCTCAGCATGGTATAAAATAATGTTATTCTCTCAGCAGCTCCCTGCACTCCACTGCACTGGCAACTGCAAGCACTGCGTGCATTCTTGCACAAACAAGTACTGAGTACTGGAAAAATTGCTTAAACGTGCATCCTCACAGGGTGACACTGTGGATGCACTTGTATGAATGTGCCAAGGTCCCGATATAGCAGGGAAAATGTTAAATAAACTAAAAAATGGACTTTAGGCGGCACATGGATGGATAGTGTAAAAAACTAGGGGTTTTTATTATAGGGAAATAGTAAAAAGGTACATATAAACATTCAGAAATGCCAATCTATTCGTTCTTGATACAAGACTAAGGCTAATGCTCTAACAACGCTTCAAAAATGTATGAAAACATAAATGCACTCAATCATGAATGAGATACATATCCAACAAGCAGAGGCTAGTAGAACGGTAAACATATGAAGCAGGTGGCGTTAGCCATGGGTCCAATGTATCAGGTGTAGTCTTGAATTGCTCTACCAGTTTCGCAAATTAACGCTTCTTCAGGAGCATAATAATAGGCCGAATGTGTTGCAAGATGTAACACAAACCTAGTTAAAACTAGATTGGCTATTTGTCTGTGGCAAGTAGCCAATAATGGTAAAAATCACAATAATCGACAGCTGGATGAACTGCTAGGTAGAGGCTGCTGGTAAGCAGCAACAGATAATATCCTCCAAGATTTTGAGGCTATGAATGCCAAAATAGGGGAAAGAAAATGTGTGTGCACCAGTATAACTCCTGGTGTATAGGCTGGGCAGAAAGTCTCTATCCACAGGGAGCCTACGGTAGTATAAATGGCCAGGCTGTGAGCCTGAACATTGAATGTGTTGACCAGTCTGGAGCGATCCTAGCACACTGCTAGGATCGCTCCAGACTGGTCAACATTGGACCCATGGCTAACGCCACCTGCTTCATATGTTTACCGTTCTACTAGCCTCTGCTTGTTGGATATGTATCTCATTCATGATTGAGTGCATTTATGTTTTCATACATTTTTGAAGCGTTGTTAGAGCATTAGCCTGAGTCTTGTATCAAGAACGAATAGATTGTCATTTCTGAATGTTTATATGTACCTTTTTACTATTTTCCTATAATAAAGTACTTTTAAAAGTAGTACCTGCTGTTGTACAAATCACTTTATTACACTTTATTTATGATATCTATGGCTATGCATATTTATTTAATCCATATTCAGCACTATATTTGATTGGCTGCTTGCTTCTGCTTGGGCCTGGTACACACGCACAATCGCACATGCTGATGACTCATCATCATGTGCGATGTGCGTCTGTGCCAAGCAGAAGCAGCCAATCAAATATAGTGCTCAAAATGGATTGAATAAATAGATATCATAAATAAAGTGTAATAAAGTGATTTGTGCAACAAGCTCATTAATGAACATGAACTTTCACTGAATGTGGACTGTTTAATGAACAGGGGCGTACTGACCCATCGGGCACTTGGGCACTACCCAAGGGCCTGGGGCCATTAGGGGGGCCCCATAAGAGGCTCTGCAAGACTGCAACACATACAGTCTATTACGGGCAGCGGCTGTAATAAGACCTTTCACAGCACGCTGCTACCCGCCGAACCCTCCTTCCCTCCCATACACCCCAGGTGCTTGTATTGTACATTATATCACTCAGGACAGACGAGAAGAGAGGAGGGGCAGTCGGGGAGCAGCGTGCCATGAGAGGTCTTATTATTACAGGCATTAGGTGTTTTTTTTGTTAAGATTGTCTGAAAGATGAGTTTCAAATGTTTTGACAGAGGCGCAGTTTCAGTGCTTGCCATAGGCGCCATTTTCACTAGATACACCTCTGAGAAGAGGATTAAGAACCTGTAGGTAAATAAGAGAACCAGAACCTTGGATAAGTGGAAGCGGGTTTGATAATAAAGTTGGCAGGGCCTCCACCCAGGACAGGGCCTCTGTAAACAAATTGGATTCCCTTCCTGGGAAATTAACCAGTAATCTAATCAAAGTAATTGGGAGCAGAGGAACTAATGCTAGCAGCCTTTATTTTTTGTTTAATCTCTCTTTATTACATTTTTCTTTACATATAACATTTAATATGCCTTGAGACTAAAAGGTGGCTCCATAATACCTTCCTTTACTAGATGGTGGTTTCTACGATTCCTCCCCCAAAAAAAAAAAAAGGGGGGGGGCAAGCAGCCTTTAACCATACGTATATAGATGCACTCCTGTATGGAAATTACACAAGCTTTACATAAGTAAAGACTAATAAAAGTATATACCTCCAATGTAAAAACAAGTATTATCAGCAAAGGGCCCAACAAGAGCCCTGGTGGAATTGTGCACGTATACCCGGGTATATACACTGCTCAAAAAAATTAAAGGAACACTTTGAAAACACTTCCGATCTCAACGGGCAAAAATCTCATCCTGGATATCTATACTGATATGGACTGGGTAATGTGTTAGGAATGAAAGGATGGCACATCATTTGATGGAAATGAAAATTATCCACCTACAGAGGGCTGAATTCAAAGACACTCCGAAAATCAAAGTGAAAAAATTATGCAGCAAGCTAGTCCATTTTGCTGAAATTTCATTGCAACAACTCAAAATGGTCCTCAGTAGTTTGTATGGTCCCCAAGTGCTTGTATGCGTGTCTGACAACATCAGGGCATGCTCCTAATGAGCTGATGGATGGTGTCCTGGGGTATTTCCTCCCAGATCTGGACCAGAGTATCACTGAGCTCCTGAACAGACTGAGGTGCAACCTGGCGGCACCCGATGAACCTAAACATAATGTCCCAGAGGTGTTCTTTTGGATTTAGGTCAGGTGAGCGTGGGGGCCATTCAATGGTATCAATTTCTTCATCCCCCAGGAACTGGCTGCATGCTCTCGCCACATGAGGCCGGGCATTGTCGTGCACCAGGAAAAACCCAGGACCCACTGCACCAGCTTAGGGTCTGACAATGGGTCCAAGGATTTCATCCCGATACCTAATGGCAGTCAAGGTGCCATTGTGTAGACTGTAGAGGTCTGTGCGTCCCTCCATGGATATGCCTCCCCAGACCATCACTGACCCACCACCAAACCGGCCATGCTGAATGATGTTACAGGCAGCATAAAGTTCTCTGCGGCTTCTCCAGTCACGTTTACGTCTGTCACATATGCTCAGGGTGAACCTGCTCTCATCTGTGAAAAGCATGGTGCACCAGTGGTGGACCTGACAATTCAATGGAAAATGCCAATCAGGCTCCACAGCGTCCGGCAGTGAGCACAGAGCACACTAGAGGACGTCGGGCCCTCAGGCCACTCCATGAAGTCTGTTTCTGATTGTTTGGTCAGAGACATTCACATCAGTGGCCTGCTGGAGGTCATTTTGTAGGGCTCTGGCAGTGCTCATCCTGTTTCTCCTTGTACAAAGGAGCAGATACCGGTCCTGCTGATGGGTTAAGGACCTTCTACGGCTCTGTCCAGCTCTCCTAGAGTAACTGCCTGTCTCCTGGAATCTCCTCCATGCTCATGAGACTTTGCTGGGAGACACGGCAAACCTTCTGGCAATGACACGTATTGATGTGCCATCCTGGAGGAGTTGGACTGCCTGTGCAACCTTTATAGGGTCCAAGTATCGCCTCATGCTGCCAGTAGTGACACTGACCCTAGCCAAATGCAAAACTAGTGAAAAACAATCAGAAAAGATGAGTAGGGAAAAAAAATGTCAGACACCTCCACCTGAAAAAACATTCCTGTTTTGGAGGTTGTCTCATTGTTGCCCATCTAGTGCACCTGTTGTTAATTTGAATTAACAGCAAAGCAGCTGAAACTGATTAACAACCCCCTCTGTATACACCCATCCCCCTCTGCTACTTAACTGACCAGATCAATATCCCAGGAGTTCTGATTCAAAAGTGTTTCTTTAATTTTTTTGAGCAGTGTATATAGTTGTTAAAGCGGATGTCCACACAAAAAGTGAACCTCTGCTTTTTGGAACCCTCCCCCCCTCCGGTGTCACATTTTGCACCTTTCAGAGGGGAGGGGGGTGCAGATATCTGTATAATACAGGTATTTGCACCCACTTCCGGGAATGACTCCCACGGGAGTCACTCCACTTCTCCCCCCCCCCGCTGTCTTCTGGGAAACACACAGTTCCCAGGAGACAGCGGGGACCAGTAAGGGCGCGCGGCGCAGCTCTCACATGTGCAGTAGGGAACCAGGCAGTGAAGCCGCAACGCTTAACTACCTGATTCCCTCACCGACGATGGCGGTGGGGCAGCCGGGAGACGAGCGATTGCTCGGCCTCGGCTGCCGACATCGCGGGCGCGCTGGACAGGTAATTGTCTATTTATTAAAAGTCAGCAGCTGCAGTATTTGTAGATGCTGGCTTTAAAAAAAAAAATTAGGTGGACCTCCGCTTTAACCAATTGCCGACCGGGCCATAGCCAAATGACAGCTTATTCTGGGAGGGCGTACAATGATGTCCTCCCAGAATCGCACTTCCCGCGTGCCCTCTGTGGCACGAACCCAGAAATGTCCACGATCGTCGGGTCATCCGGACCTGGCGCATCAAATATTTGAGGTAAATGGCCAATGACAGCAGCCCATTACCACGTAATTGCTTCATCCAATGATGAAGCGATCACTTGTCAGCAACGTGGTGCATGTCCGGTTCAGCTCTTCTATACTTATTTGGGTCAAGGCAAAGAGCTCTCTGAGGATCGGAAAAAAAGAATTGTTGCTCTTTATAAAGATGGCCTAGGCTATAAGAAGTTTGCTAAGACCCTGAAACTGAGCTGCAGCACGGTGGCCATGGCCATACAACGGATTAACAGGACAGGTTCCACTCAGAACAGGCCTTGCCCTGGTCGACCAAAGGAGTTGAGTGCACGTGCTCAATGTCATATCTAGAGGTTGTCTTCGGGAAATAGACGTATGAGTGCTGCCAGCATTGTTGCAGAGGTTGAAGGGGTGGGGGGTCAGCCTGTTAGTGTTCAGACCATACGCCGCACACTGCATCAAATTGGTCTGCATGGTTGCCTTCCCAGAAGGAAGCCTCTTCTAAAGATGATGAACAAGAAAGCCTGCAAACAGTTTGCTGAAGACAAGCAGACTAAGGACATGGATTACTGGAACCATGTCCTGTGGTCTGATGAGACTAAGATACATTTTTTTGGGGTTCAGATGGTGCCAAGCATGTGTGGCGGCAACCAGGTAAGGAGTAAAAAGACAAGTGTATCTTGCCCACAGTCAAGCATGGTGGTGGGAGTGTCATGGTCTGGGGTTGTATGAGTGCTGCTGGCACTGGGGAGCTACAGTTTATTGAGGGAACCATGAATTCCAACATGTACTGTGACATACTAAAGCAGAGCATGATCCCCTCCCTTCGTTAACTGGGCCGCAGGCAGGGCCGGCCCTACCATGGGACCCAATGGGCCCATGGTCCCAGGCGGCATTTACAGAGGGGCGGCAGCCGGCAGTGACAAGGCAGCATGAAGGGATACAGCCGCAGAGTTTCCATAGCGACCCGGCCCCTGCTCCAGGGGGGGGGGCAGTGCGGGCTCCCTCTCACATTAGATTCAATGTCAATGCGTCTGTGTGGGCGGCAGGCATCACCTCGGATACCAGACTGTGACAGGCAGACCACTGCCCTCCCCTTCACACAGGTGAGATGGGGCTGCTTAATGGAGGAGGCGGGTCATGTACTGCGTGGAATGACAGGCGTGGAATGACAGGCAGTACTGCAGTGAATGTTCTGCCTTCCTGGTTCACAGACCCGCCTTCTCCACACTGCCTCCAAACTCTGTGTCCTCCCTGTTTCTGCTCCTCTGGCTCAGAAACAATTTGGTCCTACCCCCTCCCCCCCTTGTCTCCTCCCCTCACCTCTCCATTCAAATCAGACGCTGCTTGTGTCTTTTCACCTCCCTCTTCGCTTACAACCGCCTCTCCCACACCTGTGCTCAGTCATGGCGGGGCCCGCTGGGGGATTAACATGCTCTCTAGCTGGAGCTAAAGAAGTGTGACTTGGTAAGAGTAGAGTGGGGGCGGGCAGAAGTGGGAATGTTAGAACATTCTGCAGTGCGGGACACAGGGCTGGTTGATCTTCTACACACTGAGGGAGACTGAAACTTCTCCTGACTCCCCCTGTACTGGGAACATCCTATATTTGGGGTTGTGACAGAAGCCAGCATGGGGGAGGGGTGAGTCCTGGACATGCTGGGTCTTATAGTGTACAGGCAGTAGGGGGCCCCCTGTGTTCATTCAGAGACCTAAAACCAAAGCCCCCCCAACAGGGCTAATAAAAAAAATATGGTAAAAAAAAACACTGACACCATCCACTGCCCCACTGACACTGTCCACTGCCCCACTGACACCGTCCACTGTCCCACTGACACCGTCCACTGTCCCACTGAAACCGTCCACTGCCCCACTGACACCGTCCACTGCCCCACTGACACCGTCCACTGCCTTACTGACGCCATCCACTGCCCCACTGACACTGTCCACTGCCCCACTGACACCGTCCTCTGCCCCACTGACACCGTCCACTGACACTGTCCACTGCCCCACTGACACCATCCACTGACACCATCCACTGACACCGTCCACTGCCCCACTGACACCGTCCACTGACACTGTCCACTGCCCCACTGACACCATCCACTGACACCGTCCACTGCCCCACTGACACCGTCCACTGACACCGTCCACTGCCCCACTGACACCGTCCACTGCCCCACTGACACCATCCACTGACACCGTCCACTGCCCCACTGACACCGTCCACTGCCCCACTCTGCATTTTTTATTTTTTTGCCCTATAAACAAGAAAAAAACGAACATTTTGAAAAAAATAAGTATTTTTTACTTTTTGCTATAATAAATATCCCCCAAAAAACTGTCTTCATCAGTTTAGGCCAATATGTATTCTTGGTTAAAAAATAAATAAAAAATAAAACGCAATAAGCGTGTATTGATTGGTTTGCGCAATAGCGTCCACAAAATAGGGAATAGATTTTGGTGGGCGGGATTATTTTTTTTGGGGGGTGGGGGGCAGCATTTCATTCTTGGGCCCAGGCAGCACAATGTCTTGGGCCGGCCCTGGCCGCAGGGCAGTATTCCAACATGATAACGACCCAAAACACACCTCCAAGACGACCACTGCTTTGCTAAAGAAGCTGAGGGTAAAGGTCATCAACTGGCCAAGCATGTCTCCAGACCTAAACCCTATTGATTATCTGTGGGACATCCTCAAATGGAAGGTGGAGAAGCACATGGTCTCTAAAATCCACCAGCTCTGTGATGTCGTCATGGAGGAGTGGAAGAGGACTCCAGTGGCAATCTGTGAAGCTCTGGTGAACTTCATGCCCATGAGGGTTAAGGCAGTGCTGGAAAATAATGGTGACCACACAAAATATTGACACTTTGGTACACTCACTACTTTACATTGTAGCAAAGTGTCATTTCTGCAGTGTTGTCACATGAAAAGATATAAGAAAATATTTTCAAAAATGCGAGGGGTGTACTCACTTTTGTGAGATACTGTAAGTTGTTTTTAAGGTTTGTGTAATTGTCACTAAATCCTAAACAGCACTGGCAGCTTCCATATTTTTGTGCTCACAGTGTCCATGTAAAGGTCCTTTTAACCACTTAACGACCGCTCACTGTATATATACGTCATTTTTTTGAAGATGGATATCTCGGTAACGGCAGCAGCTGCTGCCACAACCGAGATATCCATCTCTTCGGTGAGCGGTCCTGTTTACGATAATGGTGGTCTTCGTGGTGGATTCGCCACGAGATCACCGTTATCGGCCCCCACTTGTCTCCATACCATAGCAGGGCGGCGCTGACGTCAAAACGTCAGCTCCGCCCATACGTCTTAAAAGGGACATTTTTTTTTTTTGTAATTTTTTCATTGACTTTTTTTTTTTATTGCATTTTAGTGTAAATATGAGATCTTTTTGACCCCAGATCTCATATTTAAGAGGACCTGTCATGCTTTTTTCTATTACAAGGGATGTTTACATTCCTTGTAATAGGAATAAAAGTGATCCATTTATTTTTATTTTTTTAAACAGTGTAAAAATAAATAGAATCAAGTAAAATAAATAAGAAAACAACAAAAAAATGTTTTTAAAGCTCCCTGTCCCGACGAGCTTGCGCGCAGAAGCGAACGCATACGTGAGTAGCGCCCGCATATGACAATGGTGTTCAAACCACACATGTGAGGTATCCCCGCAATCGTTAGAGCAAGAGAAATAATTCTAGCCCTAGACCTCCTCTGTAACGCAAAATATGCAACCTGTAGAATTTTTTAAACGTCGCCTATGGAGATTTTTAAGGGTAGACGCCATTCCACGAGCGGGTGCAATTTTAAAGTGTGACATGTTGGGTATCAATTTACTCAGCATAACATTATCTTTCACAATATAAAAAAAAAATGGGCTAACTTTACTGTTGTCTTATTTTTAAATTAAAAAAAGTGATTTTTTTCCAAAAAAAGTGAGCTTGTAGGACCGCTGCGCAAATACGATGCGACAAAAAGTATTGCAATTACCGCTAATCTATTCTCTAGGATGTTAGAAAAAAAAACAATATATAATGTTTGGGGGTTCTAAGTAATTTTCTAGCAGGATTTTTTTTTTTTTAAACTTGTAAACACCGAATCTGAAAAACAGGCTTGGTCCTTAAGTGGTTAAAGGAAACTGTGATGTCAATTTCTGTCTGAAAAAGCTAGTTGCTTAGCGAACATGCTGCTTTTTTAGCTTCAATAATTAGGTTGGTGACCTGCAGCACATTTGTGGATCAGAAGTAAAGACTTTACTTCTACTTTACTGACTGCTTACTGTATCAATTCCAGATCAGATATTTAGTATCCAGCACAACTTCCAGGCAGCAAGCCTTTTCAGAAGGAGGTCATTTGTTTCCTTTAAGTTTATAACCCCAATGTTCACAACAGAAATCCGACTTTCCAATGCTTTTCTTTCGAAATTCCAAGTCAGTGAGGTGATGGTAAAAACCACATACATTTGACTGAAAATGTTTTTCTTTCCATTCCGTTGGAACTCCATAAATTGACATGGTGATAAAGGCCACAGATTAAGGAAGAAAGATTAAATGGTCTCCCGTAAATCAGGATTTAAGGCAGTTTTTTTTTAACATTACAAAAAGAGGGAGTTATAGAAAAAGTGGTAAATAACATTTAATTTTTATAAATCAAGCAGATAAGTACTGGTATTAAATAAAACAAAATATATTTATAATAATAAATTGAAAAAAGGAGAAAACACTAACTTCATGCCAAAATAGATAACGATCACAGGTTCATCCTTCAAATCAAACAATTCCAGAGATAGCAATTGTGTCACATCAGTGCCCTGCCTTATATAATGTATATGTTTAAAATGAAAATAGTATTATTTTTCTGTACATGCCATTTTAAGGGATTTTTTTGTGCCCCATTCATCCTCTCACCAAAGGCCAACAAAAAACCCCACAAAGCTGTAAGACAAAAGTAAATGGGCATGCAGAAAATATGATGACTTCTTATTTACGTTACAGCAATAAAATCGTCTGGTGGCCCCATACACACATTAGGTGTAGTTTCGTGTAACCAAACCAACAGCATACAAAGAAATTAGGGGAAGAAGGAAAAGGCTTAAACCCTAGAAAAGTGGTTACTTCCTGTGACTATTTGGGCATATATCCAGACTGAGTGAAAAGGTTATATAGTTTAATCATCAAAATTGTCATTAAAAAAATATGCTAATCACAAAATTAAAAAGTTGACAATTAAAAAAAATATGACAAATCAACCATCACCACCCCAGAGACAATGTTGTCTAGACCAACATATACCGTAAGTTAAAAAACGTCACAAGTGGCCACTTGTAGGACAGACTGATCAGGATGCGGACATTCGCTATACCTGTCAGTCCTCCTAAAACCCCTTCTAAATGATATATGTTATTTCTACTCTATATAACTCCTGATTAGTGATGAGCCGAACACCCCCGGGTTCGGTTCGCACCAGAACCCGCGAACGGACCGAAAGTTCGAACGAACATTAGAACCCTATTAAATACAATGGATGCGAACGTTCGAATTCTAAAGTGCTAATTATAACAACTATTATGCATGTTATTGTCCTAAAAAGGGTTTGGGAACCCGGGTTCTGCACCAGGGGACATGTATCAATGCAAAAATAAGTTTTAAAAACGGTCGTTTTCCGGGAGCAGTCATTTTAATGATGCATAAAGTGAAAAAAAAAAAGTCAAATATTCCTTTAAATATCGTACCTGGGGGGTGTCTAAAGTATGCCTGTGAAGTGCCACGTGTTTCCCGTGTTTAGAACTGTCCCTGCACAAAATGACACTTCTAAAGGAAAAAAAAGCCATTTAAAACTGCTTGCGGCTTTAATGTAATGTCTGGTCCCGGTAATATGGATGAAAATCTTTAAGAAAAATGGCATAGCTACCCCATGACCCCCCCCCCTACCCCAGCCCATTACCAGCCCCTTTGGGTCTTGTATGGATATTAAGGGGAACCCCGCACATAAAATAAAAAAGGCCCTATATACTCTGAACAGCCGTATACAGGCGGTGCATACAAGACAGGGACTGTAGGTTTGTTCTTATGTAGAATCTGTTTGTAATTTTGAACAGGTACATTGTTGAAGTGTAGCTCCAGACCAAAAATCTATTTTTAAACTTTTTGGAAAACATAGGTAAGGGTTATCACCCCTGTAACATTTGTTTTGCTGTCTGTGCCCCTGTTCAGAACATTTCACCTCACTTTCCGTCCTAATGACAACTGTTTTTGAAATGTGGTGTTTTTCTTGAAACAAGGATTGCTGATAAAGCATCAGTACAGAGGAGACACCTTTCTCCCATATTTATTCTTACAGGAGAGAATTTTCCTTCCTAGTGGTAGATTTCCTCTCACTTCCTGTTGTCTTCTTGCGTTTGCAAGTAGGAGTCGTTTGTAAGTTGGATGTTTGAAAGTAGGGACCTGCCGTATATACTCTGCAGAAATCGGCCCCTTAGTTGTTGGTGTTGGCACAACACTGTAAGCACTCACAGTTACTCTTGGTTGGTGCTGGAACGCCCTGCTGTCAACTATTATATCAGGAATTTTAATTACATATAATTGTTGAACAGTGGTAGTAAAAATTGGGCCTTTGATGGTGGTGCTGGTGCCACAACACTGTAAGCCCTGACAGTTACTCTTGGTGGGTGCAGCAATGGGCCCTGCTGTGAATTATTAGATCAAGAATTGTAATTACATGCCCCTGTTGAACAGGGGCTGAAAAATTGGGCCTTAGGCACTGGTGGCACAACACTGCAACCCTTCACAGATACTGTACTTGGAGCACAGCAATGAGCCCTGTTGCAAAGTATTGCTTCAAAAATTGTAATGACACGCCCCTGTTAAACAGGGGCTGAAAAATTGGGCCTTAGGCACTGGTGGCACAACACTGCAACTCCTCACAGATACTGTACTTGGAGCACAGCAATGAGCCCTGTTGCAAAGTATTGCTTCAAAAATTGTAATTACACGCCACTGTTAAACAGGGGCTGAAAAATTGGGCGTTAGGCACTGGTGGCGGCACCCATAAACAAAAATGATCTTCCAAGCTATCATCATCAATCGTACCATTGAGGACTCGGAGGAGGAGGATAGCCAGTCAACATAACAGCACAGGCACTCAGCATCAGCATCAGTCTTGAAGGGATGTGACATTTTAAAATCAATTAGTCTGTTATATCAGCATCAGGTGTGTGGTAGCTGGTGGTGATCCAAGACTGGTTCATCTTGATGAAAGTCAGTCGATCAACCGAGTCGGTGGACAGGCGCACCCTGTGATCCGTGACAAATCCTCCAGCAGCACTGAATGTGCGTTCCGAAAGAACGCTGGATGCAGGACAGGCCAGTAGCTCAATTGCATACTGTGCAAGCTCTGGCCAGTGATCCATCCTCAAGACCCAGTAAGCCAGAGGATTTTCGGTGGGGAAGGTGTCCAAGTCTGACCTTGCCCCTAGATATTCCTGCACCATGTTTATCAGACGCTGGCGATGGTTGCTGGAACCGATCATACTTTGGGGCTGCGGACTAAAGAATTGTCTGAACGCATCGGTCAGACGGCCACCTTCCCCACCGCTCCTTCTTTGACTGGCCGAAGCCTCAGCAACTCGTTGTCCAGGACCAGGAGTTTGCAACCTCCCAGTCTCTGGGAACGCGTTGCACAGACCTTTCTGCAAGGCCTCCCGGAGTTGTCTCATCCTCTGCTCCCTCTGCGACGGTAACATAAGGTCCGCAACCTTACCCTTGTACCGTGGATCAAGGAGAGTGGCCAGCCAGTAATGGTCCCTCTCCTTGATCCGAAGAATACGAGGATCCTTCCGCAGACTTTGCAGGATCAGGGAGGCCATGCAGCGTAGGTTTGCTGAGGCATTCGCTCCGGAGTCCTCTGGGTCACTAAGGACGACATGATCCGCAGCCACCTCCTCCCAGCCACGTACAAGTCCACTGGTTTCTTGGGACTGTAAATCATCCCTAAAAGACTGCTGCTGATGATGCTGAGTGCCAGCCTCCACCTCCATGCTGACACAATCCTCCTCCTCCTCCTCCTCCTCCTCCTCCTCTTCCTGTGCGATGGGTGGGACAGAAGGAACACTGTCTGGGTAAAGGGGGCCTTGAGAGGCAAGGAAGTCCTCCTCTTCCTGCCTCTGTTCTGCCTCAAGTGCCCTGTCCATTATTCCACGCAGCGTGTGCTCCAACAGGTGGACAAGAGGTACAGTGTCACTGATGCATGCACTGTCACTGCTCACCATCCTCGTGGCCTCCTCAAATGGTGCCAGGACAGTGCATGCATCCCTGATCATGCCCCACTGGCGTGGAGAAAAAAAACCAAGCTCCCCTGACCCTGTCCTGGTGCCGTAGTCGCACAGGTACTCATTGATGGCCCTCTGCTGCGTGTGCAGCCGCTGCAGCATGGCCAACGTTGAGTTCCACCTGGTGGGCATGTCACATATAAGGCGGTTCTTGGGCAGGTTCAACTCCTTTTGCAGCTCAGCCAGGCGAGCACTGGCATTATAAGATCTGCGGAAATGCACACAGACTTTCCTGGCCTGCCTCAGGACATCCTGTAAGCCCGGGTACCTGCCCAAGAAGCGCTGCACCACCAGGTTAAGGACGTGAGCCACACAGGGCACATGGGTCAGTTGTCCCTGTCGGAGGGCGGAGAGGAGGTTGGTGCCATTGTCGCAAACCACCATTCCTGGCTTAAGCTGGCGTGGCGTCAACCACCTCTCGGCCTGGCCCTGCAGAGCAGACAGGACCTCTGCCCCAGTGTGGCTTCTGTCCCCCAAACACACCAGCGCAAGCACGGCATGGCATCTTTTTGCCTGCGTACTTGCGTAGCCCCGTGAACGGCTACGGAGCACCGCTGGTTCATAGGACAAACCACAGGAAGAGGCCATGGAGGAAGAAGAAGAGGAGGGGGTGGAGGAGAGAGGTGTGTCACAACCAGTAGTAGCATTTTGGAGGCGTGGCGGTGGGACAACCTCCAACACTACTGCACCTTGTCCTGAATCCTTCCCAGCTGCCAAAAGAGTGACCCAATGGGCCGTGAAAGAAAGGTAACGTCCCTGTCCATGCCTGCTGGACCATGAGTCAGCGGTAATATGCACCTTACCGCTGACCGCCCTGTCCAGCGAGGCCAAGACATTGCCTTCCACATGCCGGTAGAGAGCCGGAATAGCCTTCCGTGAGAAAAAGTGGCGTTTGGGAACCTGCCACTGAGGAACCGCACATTGCACAAACTCACGGAAGGGGGCCGAGTCTACCAACTGAAAAGGCAGCAGTTGAAGCGCTAGCAATTTAGCCAAGCTAGCATTCAACCGCTGGGCATGTGGATGGCTGGGAGTGAACTTCTTTCGACGGTCCAGCAGCTGGGGCAGGGAAATTTGCCTGCTAGAATCGGACGTCGGTGTACTGCTAGCAGAGTGGGCGCAAGTACTTGGCTGTGACACACCTAATTCTACACCTTCATTCCTCTCAGTGCATGTTTCAGAGAGGACTGAAGTTATAGTGGGGTTGGAGATCCCAGCTGATGCGGTGCAAGGAGAGGTCCGCTTTGTTCTTTGGTGTGGGTCTTTGAGGTAGGCTTGCCAACGAGCTGCATGGCAGGTCAACATATGTCTGGTCAGGCATGTGGTACCCAAGCGGCTGATGTTTTGGCCACGCGATATACGCTTGAGACATATGTTGCAAACAGCAGCTGTGCGATCTGATGCACTAGCCTCAAAAAAGGCCCACACCAAAGAACTTTTTGAATGACGGGCAGAGGCAGCGCCCTGCACAGGCGGAGCTCTGCGGTGTGATTCCGTCGGTGTACTGCCCTTACGCTGGCCACCAAAGGGCATCCTGCCTCGTTGGAGATGTGCCTCCTCCTCCTCCTCCTCCTCTCTCCTATTAGGCACCCACGTGGAGTCATTGACCTCATCATCCCCTCCCTCCTCATCACTGGAGCCAATCTGGCAGTATGCTGCAGCTGCTGGAACATGACTGCCAGATTGGTGTCCTTCTTGAGCATCCCCTCTGTCTGCTCTCACGCTACTGCCTTCCTCTAGCTGGGTTTCATCATCAGACCCTTCGAAACGCTGGGCATCCTCCTGGAGCATGTACCCAACACTGTGCTGAAACAGTTCGGGGGACTCCTCAGGAGGAGGACATGGTGGGTCTAGGGAAGGAGTGACTGATGATTTGTCTGACATTGATACCAGGGAAGACGACGCTTTGGCAGCTGCTTTTCCAGTACCCTGAGCCTGGGTGAGAGAGGATGAGGAGGAGGAGGAGGGCTTGGTCATCCACTCTACCAAGTCTTCGGCATGATGTGGCTCAACATGTCCAGCTGCCGAAAAGAAGGACAAGCGTGTCCCATGGCCATGTGCTGATGACAATGCACCGCGTCCACGACCAGCACTGTTGCCCCCAGACACAGAGCCTGCTTGCCCTCTTTTATTGCCTCCTGACTGTCTGCCTCTCCTTGTTTGCCTTCCAGACATTCTAATAGATGGCCTGCAGGGAGATGGGAAAAAAGCAATAAGGGCTACCTTCAGGTGTCCTTCTCTGTCCCTTGAAACAAGGACTTTCACAGTGAAAGAAACTGACACTGTCCCTACCTAGAGTTTTCTGTCCCTAGAATAAATGTTTTTTTTAATCACAATATAGCACAAGGACAATTCACTCAATGTCTCTCCAGGTCCCTGGAAACAAGGACTTGCAGAGTGAAAGAAACTGACACTGTCCCTACCTAGAGTTTTCTGTCCCTAGAATAAATGTTTTTTTTAAGCACAATATAGCACAAGGAAAATTAACTCACTGTCCTTACAGGTCCCTGGAAACAAGGACTTGCAGAGTGAAAGAAACTGACACTGTCCCTACCTAGAGTTTTCTGTCCCTAGAATAAATGTTTTTTTTAAGCACAATATAGCACAAGGACAATTAACTCACTGTCCTTACAGGTCCCTGGAAACAAGGACTTGCAGAGTGAAAGAAACTGACACTGTCCCTACCTAGAGTTTTCTGTCCCTAGAATAAATGTTTTTTTTAAGCACAATATAGCACAAGGAAAATTAACTCACTGTCCTTACAGGTCCCTGGAAACAAGGACTTGCAGAGTGAAAGAAACTGACACTGTCCCTACCTAGAGTTTTCTGTCCCTAGAATAAATGTTTTTTTTAAGCACAATATAGCACAAGGACAATTAACTCACTGTCCTTACAGGTCCCTGGAAACAAGGACTTGCAGAGTGAAAGAAAAAAAACACTCTCCCTACCTACAGTTTTCTGTCCCTAGAAAAAATGTTTTTTTTAAGCACAATATAGCACAAGGAAAATTAACTCACTGTCCTTACAGGTCCCTGGAAACAAGGACTTGCAGAGTGAAAGAAAAAAAACACTCTCCCTACCTACAGTTTTCTGTCCCTAGAAAAAATGTTTTTTTTAATCACAATATAGCACAAGGAAAATTAACTCACTGTCCTTACAGGTCCCTGGAAACAAGGACTTGCAGAGTGAAAGAAACTGACACTGTCCCTACCTAGAGTTTTCTGTCCCTAGAATAAATGTTTTTTTTAATCACAATATAGCACAAGGAAAATTAACTCACTGTCCTTACAGGTCCCTGGAAACAAGGACTTGCAGAGTGAAAGAAACTGACACTGTCCCTACCTAGAGTTTTCTGTCCCTAGAATAAATGTTTTTTTTAAGCACAATATAGCACAAGGACAATTAACTCACTGTCCTTACAGGTCCCTGGAAACAAGGACTTGCAGAGTGAAAGAAAAAAAACACTCTCCCTACCTACAGTTTTCTGTCCCTAGAAAAAATGTTTTTTTTAATCACAATATAGCACAAGGAAAATTAACTCACTGTCCTTACAGGTCCCTGGAAACAAGGACTTGCAGAGTGAAAGAAAAAAAACACTCTCCCTACCTACAGTTTTCTGTCCCTAGAAAAAATGTTTTTTTTAATCACAATATAGCACAAGGAAAATTAACTCACTGTCCTTACAGGTCCCTGGAAACAAGGACTTGCAGAGTGAAAGAAACTGACACTGTCCCTACCTAGAGTTTTCTGTCCCTAGAATAAATGTTTTTTTTAAGCACAATATAGCACAAGGACAATTAACTCACTGTCCTTACAGGTCCCTGGAAACAAGGACTTGCAGAGTGAAAGAAAAAAAACACTCTCCCTACCTACAGTTTTCTGTCCCTAGAAAAAATGTTTTTTTTAATCACAATATAGCACAAGGAAAATTAACTCACTGTCCTTACAGGTCCCTGGAAACAAGGACTTGCAGAGTGAAAGAAAAAAAACACTCTCCCTACCTACAGTTTTCTGTCCCTAGAAAAAATGTTTTTTTTAATCACAATATAGCACAAGGAAAATTAACTCACTGTCCTTACAGGTCCCTGGAAACAAGGACTTGCAGAGTGAAAGAAACTGACACTGTCCCTACCTAGAGTTTTCTGTCCCTAGAATAAATGTTTTTTTTAAGCACAATATAGCACCAGGACAATTAACTCACTGTCCTTACAGGTCCCTGGAAACAAGGACTTGCAGAGTGAAAAAAAAAAAACACTCTCCCTACCTAGAGTTTTCTGTCCCTAGAAAAAATGTTTTTTTTAAGCACAATATAGCACAAGGACAATTAACTCACTGTCCTTACAGGTCCCTGGAAACAAGGACTTGCAGAGTGAAAGAAAAAAAACACTCTCCCTACCTACAGTTTTCTGTCCCTAGAAAAAATGTTTTTTTTAATCACAATATAGCACAAGGAAAATTAACTCACTGTCCTTACAGGTCCCTGGAAACAAGGACTTGCAGAGTGAAAGAAAAAAAACACTCTCCCTACCTACAGTTTTCTGTCCCTAGAAAAAATGTTTTTTTTAATCACAATATAGCACAAGGAAAATTAACTCACTGTCCTTACAGGTCCCTGGAAACAAGGACTTGCAGAGTGAAAGAAACTGACACTGTCCCTACCTAGAGTTTTCTGTCCCTAGAATAAATGTTTTTTTTAAGCACAATATAGCACAAGGACAATTAACTCACTGTCCTTACAGGTCCCTGGAAACAAGGACTTGCAGAGTGAAAGAAACTGACACTGTCCCTACCTAGAGTTTTCTGTCCCTAGAATAAATGTTTTTTTTAAGCACAATATAGCACAAGGAAAATTAACTCACTGTCCTTACAGGTCCCTGGAAACAAGGACTTGCAGAGTGAAAGAAACTGACACTGTCCCTACCTAGAGTTTTCTGTCCCTAGAATAAATGTTTTTTTTAAGCACAATATAGCACAAGGACAATTAACTCACTGTCCTTACAGGTCCCTGGAAACAAGGACTTGCAGAGTGAAAGAAAAAAAACACTCTCCCTACCTACAGTTTTCTGTCCCTAGAAAAAATGTTTTTTTTAAGCACAATATAGCACAAGGAAAATTAACTCACTGTCCTTACAGGTCCCTGGAAACAAGGACTTGCAGAGTGAAAGAAAAAAAACACTCTCCCTACTGTGAGGGGGCTAGCTCGGCAGCGGGTATGTGTGACCCCCGGGATGGGCTCCCCACCCAAAAACAGGCCCAGCAGACGGAGGTTGTGGTTTTCAAAATCAAAAAAAGGTGCGGTTTATTTTCTATTTACAGTGACAAAAACACAGCAAGGCAAAAAAAAAAAAAACACAAAATAAATCCTGGTCAACTTGACCTCTGACTAAACTTACAGGTTTCCTAACTAACGACTGGGATCAGCCTAGTGCTGTCCTAGTCCCTGGTTTTAAATGTCCAAGCAAAATATAGCCACACAGGCTTTCTCTCACCGCACAGGGGTTCACTCTCCCTAGACAGTCCACACAGGTCTGCTTCCAGGCATGAGCCAACATCTAATGAATCTGGGCTTTCTTATAGAGGCCTAAATGAGCTGACAAGGTTCAGCTGGACTCATCAACTCCCTGTCTGCACGACGCCCAGCCCTCTCCCTAGAGGTATGAGTCATCAATGAGCCCACTAGTCTCAGCTGGGCTTATACAACTCTCCACCTAGCTGTATAAATCGGCGTAAAGCCTGAATCTGGGCGAAATATATCTACCCCCCTGGATGCAACCAGGTGACTTTACCTTCCTGCTGTCACATACCCCCCCCTCTTGTTTTAACCTCGGGGTTGGAACACCAGCAATCAGGCATTCATGTACTCGAGACAAAGCATCCACATTCCCCATTTGAACGCCAGGGCGATGCTTTACTGTGAAGTTGAATTCCTGGAGGGCCAGGAACCACCTATTCACTCTTCTATTTGTTTCCTTGTTTTGAGCCATCCACTTTAACGGAGCGTGATCCGTAACCATGTCAAAGTGCCTACCTAGCAGGTAGTACCGAAGGGAATCTAGAGCCCACTTCACCGCTAAACACTCCTTTTCAACGGTGGCGTAATTTACCTCATGGGACTTCAACTTCCTGCTGAGGTAAATGACTGGGTGCTCTTCCCCGTTCCAGACCTGGGACAATACTGCTCCTAACCCCACATCTGACGCATCACTTTGTACGACAAAGTCTTTAGAGAAGTCGGGTGAGTACAACACTGGCTGGCTACATAAGGCTTGTTTCAAGAATTGGAATGCTGCCTCAGCCTCGGGGGTCCATTTAATCATGACCGACCCTTTCCCCTTCGTCAGGTTGGTTAGGGGCACAGCCTTAGAAGCAAAGTGGGGAATGAATCGCCGATAATACCCAGCGATTCCCAGAAAGGCTCGTACCTGCTTCTTGCTGTTGGGACGTGGCCAACTCTGGATGGCCTCGACTTTGTTGAGTTGGGGTTTTATTACTCCCCTCCCAATGGTGTACCCAAGATATTTGGCCTCCTCCTGCCCAATGGTACACTTCTTGGGGTTAGCCGTAAACCCTGCTTCCCGAACAGAGTCCAGGACTGCTTGCACTTTTGGCAGATGTGAGGCCCAATCTGTGCTATGGACAATTACGTCATCCAGGTAAGCCGCAGCATACTTCCGATGGGGCCTCAGCATCTGGTCCATTTTCCGCTGGAATGTGGCCGGCGCATTCTGTAACCCGAACGGCATTCTTTTATATTGGAACGCCCCGTCTGGGGTTACAAATGCGGTTTTCTCTTTGGCTGACTTGGCCAGGGGGATTTGCCAATACCCTTTTGTGAGGTCAAGAGTCGTCATGTATCGGGCTGTTCCCAGCCGGTCGATCAACTCATCTATACGTGGCATGGGGTAGGTGTCAAATTTTGTAACTTTGTTCAACTGACGAAAATCGTTACAAAATCGCCAGCTCCCATCCGGTTTAGGCACCAACACAATGGGACTAGACCAATCACTTTGGGACTCCTCTATCACCCCTAAGTTCAGCATTTTCTGTACTTCCTCCCGTATTGCCTCCCGTCGGGCCTCTGGGATCCGATAGGGTTTTAACTTCACCCTTTCACCGGGCGGGGTAATAATGTCATGCTCTACCCCAGATGTTTGTCCCGGCAGCTCAGAGAATACCTCCTTGTTGCGAAGCACAAACTCCTTAACCTCCTGTTGTTGGGGTTGTGACAAGGTGGCTGCGATTCCAACCTCAGGAATCACGCAACCAGTTTGAGCTGGTGACCAAGTGTCTGCGACTAGGGACTCTCTATCCCTCCAGGCTTTCAACAGATTAACGTGATAGATCTGTTCGGGCTTTCGCCTTCCTGGTTGTCTGACCTTGTAATTCACTTCGCTCACTTTTTCCATTATCTCGTAGGGGCCTTGCCATTTGGCAAGGAATTTACTTTCAACCGTAGGGACAAGTACCAATATCCTATCCCCCGGGGAAAAGGTACGGGTCTTGGCTCCACGGTTGTACACTCTCTGCTGTGCCAACTGCGCTTGGGCCAAATGTTCCTTCACGATGGGCATTACCTGTGCAATTCGATCTTGCATCAGGGCGACATGCTCAATCACACTCCTGTGGGGAGAACTCTCACTTTCCCAAGTTTCCTTGGCAATATCCAACAGCCCTCTTGGGTGTCTCCCATACAGTAACTCAAAGGGGGAGAATCCCGTAGAGGATTGGGGCACCTCCCTAATAGCAAACATCAAATAAGGAAGTAGACAGTCCCAATCCTTTCCATCCCTATCCACCACTTTCTTCAACATTTGTTTTAGGGTTTTGTTGAATCTTTCAACCAGCCCATCGGTTTGGGGGTGATACACAGATGTACGTAATTGCGTCACTTTGAACAATTTACACAGCTCCTTCATAACCCGGGACATAAAGGGTGTACCTTGGTCCGTAAGCAGTTCTTTACAAATACCCACCCGGCTAAAAACAAGAGATAGCTCTTTGGCTATGGTTTTGGCCGAGGTATTTCTGAGAGGGATCGCTTCTGGATAACGGGTGGCATAGTCCATTATAACCAATATGTACTGGTGCCCCCTAGCGGACTTGATTATAGGACCTACCAAATCCATTGCGATTCTCTCAAACGGGACCTCAATGATGGGTAGAGGGACCAGCGGGCTACGGAAGTGTGGCATCGGGGCCGACCTCTGACACACAGGGCAGGAGGAACAATAATTTTCTATGTCCTTCATCACCCCAGGCCAATAGAATCTCTGTAATACCCTCTCTCGGGTTTTCTCTGTCCCCAGATGACCTCCAAGAATGTGCCCATGGGCCAACTCCAACACCAACTTCCTGTAAGGTTTGGGCACCACCAGCTGCTCAACGGTTTCTTCTGCCCTTTTTGCCACCCGATACAGTAGGTCCTTCTCTACGCTGAAGTATGGGTAAGTGCAGGTATTATCTGGGTTCACTAACTCGCCATCTATTTTCACTACGTTTTCCCGTGCCTTTATTAGGGCGGGGTCTTTCAACTGTTCTGTGGCAAAGTTTTCCCTGTGAACCTCAAGATCAGAAAACTCCACAGACGGTAGGTTTTCATCTGAGGAGGTGGGCTCCTCTCCAGTTTCTTGAGTCTCCCCTGCCAATACTGACAAGGGAAATTCGGGAGAGTCCTCACCACTCTCAGAGGAGTTCTGGCTATCATATTCCTGGTACATAGGGGCACCAGTGGGGGGCTCATGATCATCCCACAGTTCCCAGAACTTCGGAAAATCCCTTCCCACAATGGCGTCATGCGGTAACTGAGACACTAAGCCCACTGGATGAGAAAGGGTACCTTTGGGGGTCTCGAAACACACTGTAGTCACTGGATACTCTCGGGTGTCCCCATGCACACAAATAACGGCTACCTTGCTATTCCCAGAGACCTCTGTTTTAACTAACTCAGCCTTTATCAGGGTCACAAGGCTACCTGAATCCAGCAATACCACAACATTTCTACCATTAATACACATTTTGCATAAATGTTTCTCAGTTCCCCGAATGGCAGTGCATGCGACTGTCGCACACAGCGACTGACGTCTGCCCGTCAGAAAGTCACACTGCATGGGTTCCTCCAAAACCGGGCAATTTGCTGCAATATGTCCCGCTTGCCGGCAGCGGTAGCAAATGATCCTTCTTGCCGCCTCTTGAGCCGCTGATTTCCCAGGCTGTTCTCGCCAAACTTGGGGTAGAGCTCCCACCCTCTCACTCTCTCCACCCTTACCCCTTGGAATCATCTTATCCGCCCCTGGGGATGGTCTGGTCTTAGGGTGGAAAGTCCGAGTGTCTCTGGAAGAGGCCGTCAGGTTCTCTGTAGCCAAGTATTTCTCCACACGATCCACAAGACCATCGGCCGTCTCTGGGTCTCCATGGCTTACCCACTTTTGGATGGCAGTAGGAAGAGCTCTCAAAAACCGATCCATTACAACACGTTCCACAATCTTTGGTGCGGACAAAGTCTCTGGCTGTAGCCACTTTCTGCTCAGGTGAATGAGATCATACATTTGAGACCTGGGGGGTTTTCCAAGCTGGAAAGTCCAGTTATGCACACGCTGAGCCCGGACAGCCAGGGTGACACCCAGCCTTGCCAATATTTCAGCTTTTAGCATCACATAGTCTTTTGCTTGGTCAGGCTCTAGGTCATAGTAAGCTTTCTGCGATTCACCCGTTAACAGAGGAGCCACCAGTCCAGCCCACTGCTCCTCAGGCCACTTTTCTCTTTCAGCGGTCCTTTCAAATGTGGTCAAAAATACCTCTGGATCATCCTCTCCAGTCATTTTTGTCAATAAACGACTCACCCCAAAGGACGCGGTATTAGTGGGACGGCTTTCCTCACCGGTCTGCGGACGTTGCTGCATTACTGCTTCCATCTGTTGTTGTAGTCTCTGCTCTTGCTTCTGCAACAGGTCTATGAAGCGGGCCTCAGATTGCTGTTGGGCTTGTTGCTGAGCCTCCAGACTCTGTTGTAAAGTTGCAAGGCTCTGTTGATGAGCTTGCTGCTGGGCTGCAAGGCTCCTTTGCAAACCTGCATTTGTCTGCTGTTGATTGGCATTTGCTAGAGCCAGCTGTTTCAGTATCTCCTCCATGCTGGCTTAAAAAAAAACTGCCCGCATTCTCCACCAACTGTGAGGGGGCTAGCTCGGCAGCGGGTATGTGTGACCCCCGGGATGGGCTCCCCACCCAAAAACAGGCCCAGCAGACGGAGGTTGTGGTTTTCAAAATCAAAAAAAGGTGCGGTTTATTTTCTATTTACAGTGACAAAAACACAGCAAGGCAAAAAAAAAACAAACACAAAATAAATCCTGGTCAACTTGACCTCTGACTAAACTTACAGGTTTCCTAACTAACGACTGGGATCAGCCTAGTGCTGTCCTAGTCCCTGGTTTTAAATGTCCAAGCAAAATATAGCCACACAGGCTTTCTCTCACCGCACAGGGGTTCACTCTCCCTAGACAGTCCACACAGGTCTGCTTCCAGGCATGAGCCAACATCTAATGAATCTGGGCTTTCTTATAGAGGCCTAAATGAGCTGACAAGGTTCAGCTGGACTCATCAACTCCCTGTCTGCACGACGCCCAGCCCTCTCCCTAGAGGTATGAGTCATCAATGAGCCCACTAGTCTCAGCTGGGCTTATACAACTCTCCACCTAGCTGTATAAATCGGCGTAAAGCCTGAATCTGGGCGAAATATATCTACCCCCCTGGATGCAACCAGGTGACTTTACCTTCCTGCTGTCACACTACCTACAGTTTTCTGTCCCTAGAAAAAATGTTTTTTTTAATCACAATATAGCACAAGGAAAATTAACTCACTGTCCTTACAGGTCCCTGGAAACAAGGACTTGCAGAGTGAAAGAAACTGACACTGTCCCTACCTAGAGTTTTCTGTCCCTAGAATAAATGTTTTTTTTAATCACAATATAGCACAAGGAAAATTAACTCACTGTCCTTACAGGTCCCTGGAAACAAGGACTTGCAGAGTGAAAGAAACTGACACTGTCCCTACCTAGAGTTTTCTGTCCCTAGAATAAATGTTTTTTTTAAGCACAATATAGCACAAGGACAATTAACTCACTGTCCTTACAGGTCCCTGGAAACAAGGACTTGCAGAGTGAAAGAAAAAAAACACTCTCCCTACCTACAGTTTTCTGTCCCTAGAATAAATGTTTTTTTTAATCACAATATAGCACAAGGACAATTAACTCACTGTCCTTACAGGTCCCTGGAAACAAGGACTTGCAGAGTGAAAGAAACTGACACTGTCCCTACCTAGAGTTTTCTGTCCCTAGAATAAATGTTTTTTTTAAGCACAATATAGCACAAGGACAATTAACTCACTGTCCTTACAGGTCCCTGGAAACAAGGACTTGCAGAGTGAAAGAAACTGACACTGTCCCTACCTAGAGTTTTCTGTCCCTAGAATAAATGTTTTTTTTAAGCACACTATAGCAGAAGCACAAAACACACTGACACTCTCCCTACCTATCCTTCTCTTTCCCTAAACTAAAGGAATCCAGGTTAAGCAAGAAAGAAATAACAGTCACTGTCCCTGCCTATGCTACTCTATCCCTGCTCCGGAACACACTACACTAGGCCGCCGTGCTGGCGGCCTTTTATAGTGTGGGGCGTGTACTAAACACCCTCAGCAATAATTGGCCACAGGCATCCTGCCTGTGGCCAATCATTGCTCTCCTCGCTGCCGGCGCTGTGATTGGCCAAGCATGCGGGGTCACAGTGCATGCTTGGCCAATCACAGCGCCTGGATGACACTGCGATGGCGTAGTGCATTGTGGGCCGTTCGCGTCACTCGAATTTGGCGCGAACGGCCCAAATCGTTCGATCTTCGTCGAACGATCGAACAGCCAATGTTCGAGTCGAACGTATGTTCGACTCGAACACGAAGCTCATCCCTACTCCTGATCTCTGATACTGTCATCTACCTGCAGATCTAGCAGCATTATTTAGAAAAGCACAGCACTGTGCTCTGAATGGACATTAGGACTGTCTTACTGAAGAAAAACTAATTCTCAGGAAAGGATTGCAACAATATATCAAAAGAGTTACATTTTGCTACATGAATTTTAAATGTGCACTGACAGGAAAGGATTGCAAAAACTATACGATCATGAGAAGCAGTCATTACAAATAAACTGATTCCATTTAAAACATCATATTGATAGATTGGCTATAGGCACCAATAGCACTTTACTACAAGCTGTCATGTACCTTGTGGCAGAGCCTGACATGTAGAGGGAGACCTCTTGTACAGCCCAGGCTCAAGGACCACTGGAGTTGCAACAGTGGCCACAAGAGCGTGGTGAGGTAAGAGTGCCTTCTGTTGGCCACAGAGGTGTGTGGCAAGTGCGTCACCAGAGCTGGGCTGGGTTGCTGAAGCAGCAGTGGATGGCAGCATGAACAGTAGATGCAAACACACAGCAGATGGAGGACTGGCATCACCAGGCACCATGTAGAGCAGGACAGCTGGATAACTGGATGCAGGGTCAGACAAGCCAGGTCAGCAATGGAAGATTAGAGACAAGCATAAATGGCAGACAGAGAATGGTCAATGTGCAGGCAGAAGTTGGCAACAGGATATTCAAGCAGATGAGAGATATAACAA
Organism: Rana muscosa; assembly: GCA_029206835.1. Taxonomy (NCBI): domain Eukaryota; kingdom Metazoa; phylum Chordata; class Amphibia; order Anura; family Ranidae; genus Rana; species Rana muscosa. The sequence continues at coordinate 217,095,977 of CM055120.1, read as the reverse complement.
AGTCTTAAGGCAAGCCGAGGTCAGGATAGATGGTGAGCAAGCGTGGTCAGGATAACCTTGGTCAAACACAGGAATCAAGCAGAGATCATAGGAACAGGTATACGGGTAAAGCTGCAGATCAGACAGCAAAGCACTAGTGCAGCTGCTGCCCTTATAAAGGCCATTTGGCGCCAGCATTAATGGCTAACGTGTGCACATGTGCATGTTAATCTATTAGTGTTTTCGCTTTCACGCATGGGCGTTATCCTATATCCGGCTAGACTGGCATCTGTAGGAGCATATCTGCACATTGTCATGGAGATTTTTCTATACGCCATGCGTAATCCATTCCCGCATATCCTCAAATAAACAGACATGACCACCATGCTTACGTGCTTACATCCTCCGTCCGACCAAAAAACCCTTAGCACAGCACTTGGTTTTTATTCATGGACAACAAAAGGAATGACAAACAGGAAGTCATGGCCCCAACAACCAATCGCTTCCTCCATGTGAAATGGCATCACAGGAAATGGCATCACAGGAAATGACATCACAGGATATGACAGTCAGCATGGAGCCCATTCAATACTGTTTAGAACCAGTATCTAGTGAGGATCATTCTATTTGTTCTTACAGGCTTGAGAAGATCTATTGCTGTTGTCAATATACGGTACGAGTATACCAACAAGGCAGATATCAATGTCCTCTTATAAAAGCAGGTATGTATCCAAAAGGGATAGCGTAGCCACAACAGCGATATAATAGGGTTCTCTTCTCTAATGTGCATAAACATTTGAAGGCAAGAAGCCCAGCACATTTCGCTTGATACTTACAAACCGGCAAATGTCCACACACACAGGGAACGCGTCTCCAAGCCCATGAGAAGGTTTTCATACTGACGGTTTTACTGCTGGTCCCGATTCAACCCACGTGCGCTCTGCTAGAGCACTCTTCGATTAAATCAGACACAGGGAGACAGATGACAATCTATAAAACACACATCCTAGAATAAAATGTCCACGTGAGTCCATATAATACAATTTCCACAACAGCATGCGTAGTCACCCTTGCCTCTGAACTTCAGCTGTGCTAAGGCCAGCATGTCACTGACACAAGCACTGACCTTAACTCACACATATTTAGAAGGGGTTTTAGGAGGACTGACAGGCATAGCGAATGTTCACATCCTGATCAGTCCGTCCTACAACTGGCCACTTGTGACGTTTTTTATCTTATATGTTGGTCTAGACCAGTGGTTCTCAGCCTCAATCTTCAAGTACCCATGTTTTCAGGTTTTCCTTTACTTTGCACAGCTGCTTTATATCAATATCAATGACATGGTATTAATAAGAGCTCCCAAAACATGGCCCGTTCAGGGTACTTGAGGACTGAGTTTGAGAACCACTGGTCTAGACAATCTTGTCTCTGGGATGGTTGTTCTTTTGATTTGTCATATTTTTTTAAATTGTAAAATTTTTCATTTTGTGATTAGCATACGTTTTAATGCTTGAATAAACTATATAACCTTTTCACTGGATATTTGCCCAAATAGTCCCAGGAAGTTACCACTTTTCTAGGGTAAAGCCTTTTCCTTATTCCCCTAACTTGTTTGTATTCTTATTCATGTTCCTCTTGTATTTCCCCCAGGAAAAGCCTATAATATACATTATCACACAAAAGTGAGTACACCCCTCACATTTTTGTAAATATTTAGTAGCATGTGTACAGCTTGTATAACAGTGTACATTAGCTGTCCCCTCAAAATAACTCAACACAGCCATTAATGCCTAAACCGCTGGCAACAAAAGTGAGTACACCCCTAAGTGAAAATGTCCAAATTGGGCCCAAAGTGTCAATATTTTGTGTGGTCACTATTATTTTCCAGCACTGCCTTAACCCTCTTGGGCATGGAATTCAGCAGAGCTTCACAGGTTGCCACTGGAGTCCTCTTCCACTCCTCCATTATGACATCACAGAGCTGGTGGATGTTAGAGACCTTGTTTTTCTCCACCTTCCATTTGAGGTTGCCCCGCAGCTCATTAGTGTTTAGGTCTGGAGACATGCTTGGCCAGTCCATCACCTTTACCCTCAACTTCTTTAGCAAGGCAGTGGTCATCTTGGAGGTGTGTTTGGGATTGTTATCATGTATTATTATTTGGTAATGAATAAGAACAGCGTCTCTGTGTGAAACAAGTCTACCTGTACCTGTTTGCCTGTCCTCTGTTGTTATTCATGTTACAGCCATCCATTCCTTTTATCCATATTGCAGGGCCAGCGAGCAGAGGCTAGCACCCCTGAGAGAAGTCCATTCCCCAGCCTACCTGGTTCCATTACTCATCTGGAGCTGCATTTTCTTTTCCTATTGCCACCACACAAGCTTGACACCATCTGAACCAAATAAGTTTATCTTGGTCTCATCAGACCACAGGATATGGTTCCAGTAATCCATGTCCTTAGTCTGCTTGTCTTCAGCAAACTGTTTGCAGGCTTTCTTGTGCATCATCTTTAGAAGAGGCTTCCTACTGTAAAGACAGCCATGCAGACCAATTTGATGCAGTGTGCGGCGTATGGTCTGAGCACTGACAGGCTGACCCCCCACCCTTCAACCTTTGCAGAAATTCTGGCAGCACTCATACGTCTATTTCCCAAAGACAACCTCTGGATATGACGCTGAGCACGTGCACTCAACTCCTCTGGTCTACCATAGCGAGGCCTGTTCTGAGTGGAACCTGTCCTGTTAACCACTTAAGCCCCGGACCATTTGGTAGCTAAAGGACCAGAGGTGAATTCAGAATTTTGCACTGCGCTGCTTTAACTGTAAATTGTGCGGACATGCAATGTTGTACCCAAACAAAATTTGCGTCCTTTTCTTCCCACAAATAGAGCTTTCTTTTAATGGTATTTGATTGCCTCTGCGATTTTTCTTTTTTGCGATATAAACGGAAAAAGACCGAAAATTTTGAAAAAAAATGATATTTTCTACTTTTTGTTATAAGAAAAATCGAATAAACTCAATTTTAGTCATACATTTAGGCCAAAATGTATTCAGCCACATGTCTTTAGTAAAAAAAATGTCAATAAGCGTATATTTATTGGTTTGCGCAAAAGTTATAGCGTTTACAAACTAGGGTACATTTTCTGGAATTTACACAGCTTTAAATTTATGACTACCTATCTCATTTCTTGAGGTGCTAAAATGGCAGGGCAGTACAAAACCCCCCCAAATGACCCCATTTTAGAAAGTAGACACCCCAAGGAAATTGCTGAGAGGCATGTTGAGCCCATTGAATATTTTTTTTTTTGTCCCAAGTGATTGAATAATGACAAAAAAAAAAAAAATTACAAAAAGTTGTCACTAAATGATATATTGCTCACACATGCCATGGTTATATGTGGAATTGCACCCCAAAATACATTCTGCTGCTTCTCCTGAGTACGGGGATACCACATGTGTGGGACTTTTTAGGAGCCTAGCCACGTACGGGACCCCGGAAACCAAGCACCGCCTTCAGGATTTCTAAGGGCGCAAATTTTTGATTTCACTCCTCACTACCTATCACAGTTTTGAATGCCATAAAATGCCAAAATAGCACAAAACCCCCCCAAATGACCCCATTTTGGAAAGTAGACACCCCAAGCTGTTTGCTGAGAGGCATGGTGAGTATTTTACAGCTCTCATTTGTTTTTGAAAATGAAGAAAGAACATTTTTTTTTTTTTTCCTTTTTTTTTCAATTTTCAAAACTTTGTGACAAAAAGCGAGATCTGCAAAATACTCACAATACCTCTCAGCAAATAGCTTGGGGTGTCTACTTTCCAAAATGGGGTCATTTGGGGGGGTTTTGTGCCATCTGGGCATTCCATGGCCTCCGAAACTGTGATAGGCAGTGAGAAGTGAAATCAAAAATTGACACCCTTAGAAAGCCTGAAGGCGGTGCTTGGTTTTTGGGGTCCCGTACGTGGCTAGGCTCCCAAAAAGTCTCACACATGTGGTATCCCTGTACTCAGGAGAAGCAACAGAATGTATTTTGGGGTGTAATTCCACATATGCCCATGGCATCTTTGAGCAATATATCATTTAGTGACAACTTTGTGCAAAAAAAAAAAAAAAATTGTATTTTTTCCGCAACTTGTGTCAACATATAAAATATTCCATGGACTCGACATGCCTCTCAGTATATAGCTTGGGGTGTCTACTTTCCAAAATGGGGTAATTTGGGGGGGGTTTTGAACTGTTCTGGCATTTTATACACAACATTAGGAAGCTTACATCCACTCTTCTAACCACTTGAAGACAAAGCCCTTTTTGACACTTTTTGTTTACATGAAAACATATTTTTTTTTGCAAGAAAATTATGTTGAACCCCCAAACATTATATATATTTTTAAAGCAAAGGCCCTACAGAATAAAATGGTGGGTGTTGCATTTTTTTTTTCTACACAGTATTTGCGCAGCGATTTTTCAAACGCATTTTTTGGGGAAAAAATACACTTTTTTTATTTTAATGCACTAAAACACACTATATTGCCCAAATGTTTGATGAAATAAAAAAGATTATCCTAGGCCGAGTACATAGATACCAAACACGACATGCTTTAAAATTTCGCACAAACGCGCATTGGCGACAAACTACATACATTTTTAAAAGCCTTTAAAAGCATTTACAGGTTACCTCGTTAGATTTACAGAGGAGGTCTACTGCTAAAATTACTGCCCTCGATCTGACCTTCGCGGTGATACCTCACATGTATGGTGCAATTGCTGTTTACATATGACGCCAGACCGATGCTTGCGTTCGCCATTGGGCAAGAGCAGGGCAGGACAGGGGTGCTTTTTTTTTTTTTTTTTTTATTATTAATTTTGCTTTTTTATTTTATTTTTAAACTGTTGCTTCCATATTTTTTTTTTTTTATCACTTTTATTGTTATCTCAGGGAATGTAAATATCCCCTATGATAGCAATAGGTAATGACAGGTACTCTTTTTTGAAAAAACTGGGGTCTATTGGACCCTAGATCTTTCCTCTGCCCTCAAAGCATCTGACCACACCAAGATCGGTGTGATAAAATGCTTTCCCAATTTCCCAATGGCGCTTTTTATATCCGGGGGGGGACATTCCCTCCCACTGCTTGTAAAAGCAGTCCAGAGGCTAATTAGCCACTAGGATTGCTTTTACATGAAAGCCGGCCGCTGGCTGAAAAGAATGATACCAGGATGATACCTAAACCTGCAGGCATCATTCTGGTATAAACATTCAAAGTCCAGCAACATACCAGTACGTTGCTGGTCCTTGTTGGACATGTATTGTAATCTTTTTTTTCATGCAGCCTGTTGGCTGAACGAAAAAAAAAGATTGATCGGTGGGTATGCCCACCATTAGAATACCGCCCTTCATCCACCCACTTCTAATGATGGGCATACATGCACCATTTATATATGCCAAAGCATGGGGGCATCTTCTCGCAAAAGTTATGCCGCATACACATGGTCAGACTTTTCCACGGGCAAGCCTCCGTCGGAATTTCGACCGTATGTACGCGGCATTAGGAGCAAAATCACTCCTCCGCCCCTGCTGCCCCAATGCTTCGGCATATATGCTTTTTTTTTTTTTTTAACTGTGGTGGTGAAATCACCTCCTACAGCACTGGAGTCGCAGGGATCAGGCCTGTCTCTGCGAACGCTGCAGTTATGTGTGTTGTGTTTTGCAAGTGACAGTGATCGATCGATACTGCACTTGGGTGGCCTGGGCTGGACGGAGGGGCAAAACGCAGGTGCCAGCAGGTATCTGGTCTGATCCCGCTAACACTGCGTTTTTGGGAACCCTAAACTGCTGGGGACGCTAGTATAGATCTGATCAGATCAGATATTGAGCTGATCAGATACTATACCACTAAGGGGGGTGTATGCTTCACGCGTGGGTGTTAGCACTACTGGCACTAACCTGACGCTGCCTGGGGTGTGACGCAGACCCTCTCTGACGCTAAAACCTAATTGATATCACCCGCCGGGCGATCAGGGGGTTAAACCTTTATTGGGTTATATATACGGCGGGTGCCCTGACACTATAAAAAGCAAACTAACTAACCAGCGTCACCCGTAACACTTATATGATGATCACTGGTGAAAGGGTTAACTAGGGGCAATTAGGGGGTTAAAACCTTTATTAGGTAATATATGGGGGTACCTGACGCTATAAAAACCTGACGGCGAACCTAAAAAAAAATTACTGGCTACCTATCGGCATCACCGACACTAAGACAACGATCATAAAAACGATCGCTTAGCGACAGTGGTGATAGGGGGTGAAAGGGTTACCTGGGGGGCGATCAGGGGGTTAAACCTTTATTAGATAATATATGGGGGTACCTGACGCTATAAAAACCTGCGGCGAACCTAAAAAAAATGACTGGCTACCGATCAGCATCACCGACGCTAAGACATCGATCAGAAAAATGATCGCATAGCGACGGCGGTGCTAGGGGGTGAAAGGGTTACCTGGGGGGTGATCAAGGGGGTTAAACCTTTATTAGGTAATATATGGGGGTACCCGACGCTTTAAAAACCTGCGGCGAACCTAAAAAAAATTACTGGCTACCAATCAGCATAGCCGACGCTAAGACATCGATCAGAAAAATTATCGCCTAGTGACAGTGGTGATAGGGGGTGAAAGGGTTACCTGGGGGCGATCAAGGGGGTTAAACCTTTATTAGGCAATATATGGGGGTACCCGACGCTATAAAAACCTGCGGCGAACCTAAAAAAAATTACTGGCTACCGATCAGCATCACCGACGCTAAGACATCGATCAGAAAAATGATCGCATAGCGACGGCGGTGCTAGGGGGTGAAAGGGTTACCTGGGGGGTGATCAAGGGGGTTAAACCTTTATTAGGTAATATATGGGGGTACCCGACGCTATAAAAACCTGCGGCGAACCTAAAAAAAATTACTGGCTACCGATCAGCATCGCCGACGCTAAGACATCGATCAGAAAAATTATCGCTTAGTGACAGTGGTGATAGGGGGTGAAAGGGTTACCTGGGGGGCGATCAAGGGGGTTAAACCTTTATTAGGTAATATATGGGGGTACCCGACGCTATAAAAACCTGCGGCGAACCTAAAAAAAATTACTGGCTACCGATCAGCATCACCGACGATAAGACATCGATCAGAAAAATGATCGCATAGCGACGGTGGTGCTAGGGGGTGAAAGGGTTATCTGGGGGGTGATCAGGGGGTTAAACCTTTATTAGGGGGGGTTAGGGGGCTACACTGGACCTAAAACTAAATGTAGTGACACTTTTACAGTCACAAATGTCACTGATTGCAGTGATCACTAAATAAATGGTCACTGCAATCAGTGACACTGTGACTGGGGGCTGGGGGGTGATCTGGGGGGTGATCTGGGGGTGTCTGGGGGGGCCTGGGGGGCAATTTATGTGCCTATGTGTCCTGGTGTCAGTGTGCTGTTTTGTGTACTAACCTGCATCTTCTCCTGTACGGCGCTCGGTATATGTGAGCGCCGCAGGAGAGATGACATCACTTCCTCCTTCCTGGCAGGCAGGGGAAGCTCTCTCATTCGCCGGGAGCGATCGAGAGGGGGTGGCCGGAATCGAACGGCCGTCCCCTCATGCCGGATCGCTCCCGAAGGTAAAACGACCACCCACTGTAAAGAAGGGGGGTCCGATCGGACCCCCCAACTATACAAAGGCAATCACGTATATGTACGTGATTCTGCCTGTCGGTGCCATTCTGCTGACGTATATTTACAGTGGGCGGTCGTTAAGTGGTTAAACCACTGTATAGTCTTGGCCACCATGCTGCAGCTCAGTTTCAGGATCTTGGCAAACTTCCTATAGCCTAGGCCATCTTTATGTAGAGCAACAATTCTTTTTTTCAGATCCTCAGAGAGTTCTTTGCCATGAGGTGCCTTGTTGAACTTCCAGTGACCAGTATGAGAGAGTAAGAGCGATAACACAAAATTTAACACACCTGCTCCCCATTCACACCTGAGACCTTGTAACCCTAACGAGTCACATGGCATCGGGGAGGGAAAATTACTAATTGGGCACAATTTGGACATTTTCACTTAAGGGTGTACTTGCTTTTGTTGCCAGCGGTTTATACATTAATGGCTGTGTGTTGAGTTATTTTGAGGGCACAGCAAAATTACACTGTTATACAAACTGTACACTCACTAATTTACAATATAGCAAAGTTTCATTCCTTCAGTGTTGTCACATGAAAAGGTATAATAAAACATTTACAAAAATGTGAGAGGTGTACTCACTTTTGTGAGATAGTATAAATACTTACTGGCCAATTAGATAAGGAGGAGACAAGATGAATGGTCCCAGGACAATTAAAGAGTGAAGTTAGATCTTCCAATGGGAGCAAATACAGCAATATAATCATGACACAGTTTCTAATTTTTCATTTGTTTTATCCAAACTTTGAAAAACGTATTCACTGGAGTTATGCTTTAACTTTGTAAAAATTGCTTGACTCCAACTTCAAAATCAGTGGAACAATATATGGACACCCTTTTGTAGATATGTATAGGCTATGACTGCTTTATGAAGAGCTTTATGGAGTGTTATTAGCTTGTACATGTGCAGTTATCTGGTCTCTTTCCATGTCAATTGCTCCCTCAGGAAGACTTTGAAATGCAAACAAGTTTTATGAACACAGCATGGTGTGCTTGGCAGTATGCACCATTTTCGTGGGTCATTTGAATAAACATACCTTACTAAGCTTTGAGGCTCTGTCAGGAATGTGAATAAAAAAAGGTAGCTCTATTTTAAAATGTTTACTATTTTGAAGTTTTGTCTTACTGTGATATCTTCAAATGTATGTAATTGGCAAATAAACTGTGATGAGAAAAATATTAAGTACAATTTTTGAGACAAATATGAAAACACCTCTTATTTCGCAATCCTTGTTTTTATTTGCAGTTGATTTCCTCAGAATAAGAATGAATAAAAGTTTTGTAGAAATATTTTCCAGAGTTGCCTGTACTCATGAGATCATACATAATTCATAGCAGACTCGATGCACGTTCATAGCTGGTAAAATCCAGAAATATCCTTTTTTTGAATGAAGACTCAGGAAACGGATATGAAAGTCTGAATGGGTGATTCAAGTCTGTTAACATCATGGAAAAATAAAAGATTTATCGACAGTAATATTTCACTTAAAGTAACTCTCCACGTGTTATATACAGTATTCACAATGATATGAAGTTTTCTGCTTGTTTTTCTATTTAAACCATTATGTAATCAACAGGAAACATGAACTTTCAAAATCTTGTGACAAATGTCCCACATTACTTAAGGAAATCCTTTCAATGATTTTCTCATAATGATTTGCATTAGGATTACAGTAAAAAAGTCCATGTTTCCTGTCAGATAGTCCTATCCAGAATGAATCTTTATATGTTCACTTCCTAATAAAAATATTACCAGGCAATGTGGGAATACAATGAGAAATACTTCATGACAAGAGAGGGTTAAACTAAAGGAGATTGAAGGTGCTAATTCCATTTGCCTTGGAGTTTGAACTAAGTGATTTGGACTGATTTAACTAAAGTTGTTGGAAACCTTTACATAATACATCATGTGATTATTCACTTCAATTTTACAGTCATGTGCAGATGAATAAGTAAACAGGAACTTGCTTTTCACATAATAGGGTGATTGAAGTGAATATTCACACAATTTATTGTTTCCTCAGAAGATGCAAGAGAGAAATAGAATATATAAATGTACCATAAGCAACACATCATGCCGCGATCTGAAAAAATGAAAGAACAGATGAGAAACAAAGAATTTGAAATGCATCAGTCTGGAAAGGGTTACAAAAGCCATTTCAAAGGCTTTGGGATTCCAGCAAACCACAGTGAGAGTCATTATCCACAAATGGAGAAAACTTGTGTAGCGGACCCCCCAAAAATGGGGTCGCTATGCCTTAAATTTAGGGGCAGCTTGAGCAATAGTTTGGCTCAGGTTATCAAATTCCATAGTTTGGACTCTGCTCTGCTGTGGTGTTGCCTGGAGTATGGTTCCCCTTGACCTGTGGGTGGCGCTGTCGCTCAGGTCTCTGGTTGAACCACAGGTGGCATTGTGGTGTGATTGGGTATCCTCTCTCGGCTACCGTGCGGTGGGCGGGTTTTGCCTGATGTGCATGCCGGGAGAGGGTACATAAAGGGCAGACGCTATGATCTGGGGTGGTGTGTCGGGGGATTCCAAGGAGGACCCCTGGTGTCAAAGTCGCGCCCTTTGGCCCTGCTGGCCGGGGAGTGCGTGAACTAGTCGAGGAGTCTCGGGCACCTTTAGCCCGAGGCTACAGAGTTTCAGGTAGGTCCAGTACCTTCAACTGGGTCTAAAACTAACCCACTGGAGTCCCAGGGAACCCGAGGGAGGGTGGCCCGCTCTGAAGGAGAGGAAACTGGGTGAGGACCTGTCCGATGGATCGGTGATGGAAGTCACGGTCTCGGTAAGGCCTGGTTGCTTATCAGAGGGAAGGATTCGTGAGTTGCAAGATAGCTCCTGTAGTGTGCCCCATTGGCACCTATGGTCTCTAATAATCTACAGGGGTTTTCAAAGTTCTGATTTGGGAATTAAAGGATTCTGTGGCAGAGGATCTCTTGAACTTGTCCGTGAAGTAACTGAATTAAAGTAACTGTTTGTGCTTCATTCCGGCTGCTAGAACCGTGAGAGGGGACTATCCAGGTGAGCAAAGCCCACTCAGGCTTGAGTGGCAAAGTGTAACGATAGGTGTTGTGTGCCTGAATCTACCTCTCTATCCAACTTCTTTCTCTCTTCAACTTTCCCAATCTGTTTCAAGCAAGAAAAATAAACTCATCTGTTGGAGTTTGAATACTGTCTGGACATTGGCCTTCTTTCGGGGGGAAAGAATAGACTTTTCCCTACAGTCTAGGGACAAGAACCAATGGAGGGAGGTAACTCGCTGCAGGACCCAAAAATTACAAGAACACCGCTCAACCTCTTATACCAGGAGGATTACGGGCATGTGGCATGGTGTGCCTTTACCCCTGCAAGTGAAGGTAGGCAGGAAAAAATGGTCTGTGTGCTACACTTGGAACAGTGGTGAACCTTCCCAGGGGGCAAATACTTTCTCTTAGCACTGTATATTGTGAGCTGGGGATAGGTAGCAGATACAAAAGCTCCCTGGGGTAAGCACACTTTTAGGCACAGATACCAGTCCAATGGAGTAGTGGCAAACAGTGGTGTGATTATTTGTGCTATTTACAAGTCTATTTACAAGTGCTGTACAGTGAGGTAAACAGAAAAAGTAAAAAAACTTCCAAAAACAAAACCCTAGCCATGCCCCGGAACTTAGGTGATCCTAAATTGCCAAAAGGGAAAGGTGCAAAACCAGAACTGGACAGGGAATCAGAGATCTCTAAAAGTGTATGAGAGAAGCCTGGGAGATGTGTAAAACAGGACTTTTCCATGCTCCTTCTGAGACACTCCGCTACTACATGTATACATATATATGTATATATATATATATATATATATATATATATATATATATATATATATATTGTGAGGGGGTTAGCTCGGCAGCGGGTGTGTGTGACCCCCGGGATGGGCTCCCCACACAAAACAGGCCCAGCAAACGGAGGTTGTGGTTTTCAAAATCAAAAAAAGGTGCGGTTTATTTTCTATTTACATTGACAAAACACAGCAAAGCAAAAGAAACATAACCAAAATAAATCCTGGTCAAGTTGACCTCTGACTAAACATACAGGTTTCCTAACTAACAACTGGGATCAGCCTAGTGCTGTCCTAGTCCCTAAGTCCCTGGTTTAGTAAAAGTCCAAACAAATAGCCACACAGGCTTTGCCTCACCGCACAGGGGTTCACTCTCCCTAGACAGTCCACACAGGTCTGGTTCCAGGCATGAGCTAACATCTAATGAAGCTGGGAGTTCTTATAGAGGCCTAAATGAGCTGACAAGGTTCAGCTGGTCTCCTCATCTCTGTCTGCACGACGCCCCACACTCTCCCTAGAGGTATGAGTCATCCATGAGCCCACTAGCCTTATACAACTCTCCACCTAGTTGTATAAGTCGGCGTAAAGCCTGAATCTGGGCGAAATATATCTACCCCCCTGGATGCAACCAGGTGACTTTACCTTCCTGCTGTCACATACCCCCCCCTCTTGTTTTAACCTCGGGGTTGGAACACCAGCAATCAGGCATTCATGTACTCGAGACAAAGCATCTACATTCCCCATTTGAATGCCAGGGCGATGCTTTACTGTGAAGTTGAATTCCTGGAGGGCCAGGAACCACCTATTCACTCTTCTATTTGTTTCCTTGTTTTGAGCCATCCACTTTAACGGAGCGTGATCCGTAACCATGTCAAAGTGCCTACCTAGCAGGTAGTACCGAAGGGAATCTAGAGCCCACTTCACCGCTAAACACTCCTTTTCAACGGTGGCGTAATTTACCTCATGGGACTTCAACTTCCTGCTGAGGTAAATGACTGGGTGCTCTTCCCCGTTCCAGACCTGGGACAATACTGCTCCTAACCCCACATCTGACGCATCACTTTGTACGACAAAGTCTTTAGAGAAGTCGGGTGAGTACAACACTGGCTGGCTACATAAGGCTTGTTTCAAGAATTGGAATGCTGCCTCAGCCTCGGGGGTCCATTTAATCATGACCGACCCTTTCCCCTTCGTCAGGTTGGTTAGGGGCACAGCCTTAGAAGCAAAGTGGGGAATGAATCGCCGATAATACCCAGCGATTCCCAGAAAGGCTCGTACCTGCTTCTTGCTGTTGGGACGTGGCCAACTCTGGATGGCCTCGACTTTGTTGAGTTGGGGTTTTATTACTCCCCTCCCAATGGTGTACCCAAGATATTTGGCCTCCTCCTGCCCAATGGTACACTTCTTGGGGTTAGCCGTAAACCCCGCTTCCCGAACAGAGTCCAGGACTGCTTGCACTTTTGGCAGATGTGAGGCCCAATCTGTGCTATGGACAATTACGTCATCCAGGTAAGCCGCAGCATACTTCCGATGGGGCCTCAGCATCTGGTCCATTTTCCGCTGGAATGTGGCCGGCGCATTCTGTAACCCGAACGGCATTCTTTTATATTGGAACGCCCCGTCTGGGGTTACAAATGCGGTTTTCTCTTTGGCCGACTTGGCCAGGGGGATTTGCCAATACCCTTTTGTGAGGTCAAGAGTCGTCATGTATCGGGCTGTTCCCAGCCCGTCGATCAACTCATCTATACGTGGCATGGGGTAGGTGTCAAATTTTGTAACTTTGTTCAACTGACGAAAATCGTTACAAAATCGCCAGCTCCCATCCGGTTTAGGCACCAACACGATGGGACTAGACCAATCACTTTGGGACTCCTCTATCACCCCTAAGTTCAGCATTTTCTGTACTTCCTCCCGTATTGCCTCCCGTCGAGCCTCTGGGATCCGATAGGGTTTTAACTTCACCCTTTCACCGGGCGGGGTAATGATGTCATGCTCTACCCCAGATGTTTGTCCCGGCAGCTCAGAGAATACCTCCTTGTTGCGAAGCACAAACTCCTTAACCTCCTGTTGTTGGGGTTGTGACAAGGTGGCTGCTATTCCAACCTCAGGAATCACGCAACCAGTTTGAGCTGGTGACCAAGTGTCTGCGACTAGGGACTCTCTATCCCTCCAGGCTTTCAACAGATTAACGTGATAGATCTGTTCGGGCTTTCGCCTTCCTGGTTGTCTGACCTTGTAATTCACTTCGCTCACTTTTTCCATTATCTCGTAGGGGCCTTGCCATTTGGCAAGGAATTTACTTTCAACCGTAGGGACAAGTACCAATATCCTATCCCCCGGGGAAAAGGTACGGGTCTTGGCTCCACGGTTGTACACTCTCTGCTGTGCCAACTGCGCTTGGGCCAAATGTTCCTTCACGATGGGCATTACCTGTGCAATTCGATCTTGCATCAGGGCGACATGCTCAATCACACTCCTGTGGGGAGAACTCTCACTTTCCCAAGTTTCCTTGGCAATATCCAACAGCCCTCTTGGGTGTCTCCCATACAGTAACTCAAAGGGGGAGAATCCCGTAGAGGATTGGGGCACCTCCCTAATAGCAAACATCAAATAAGGAAGTAAACAGTCCCAATCCTTTCCATCTCTATCCACCACTTTCTTCAACATTTGTTTTAGGGTTTTGTTGAATCTTTCAACCAGCCCATCGGTTTGGGGGTGATACACAGACGTACGCAATTGCGTCACTTTGAACAATTTACACAGCTCTTTCATAACCCGGGACATAAAGGGTGTACCTTGGTCCGTAAGCAGTTCTTTACAAATACCCACCCGGCTAAAAACAAGAGATAGCTCTTTGGCTATGGTTTTGGCCGAGGTATTTCGGAGAGGGATCGCTTCTGGATAACGGGTGGCATAGTCCATTATAACTAATATGTACTGGTGCCCCCTAGCGGACTTGATTATAGGACCTACCAAATCCATGGCGATCCTCTCAAACGGGACCTCAATGATGGGTAGAGGGACCAGCGGGCTACGGAAATGTGGCATCGGGGCCAACCTCTGACACACAGGGCAGGAGGAACAATAATTTTCTACGTCCTTCATCACCCCCGGCCAATAGAATCTCTGTAATACCCTCTCTCGGGTTTTCTCTGTCCCCAGATGACCTCCAAGAATGTGCCCATGGGCCAACTCCAACACCAACTTCCTGTAAGGTTTGGGCACCACAAGCTGCTCAACGGTTTCTTCTGCCCTTTTTGCCACCCGATACAGTAGGTCCTTCTCTACGCTGAAGTATGGGTAAGTGCAGGTATTATCTGGGTTCACTAACTCACCATCTATTTTCACTACGTTTTCCCGTGCCTTTATTAGGGCGGGGTCTTTCAACTGTTCTGTGGCAAAGTTTTCCCTGTGAACCTCAAGATCAGAAAACTCCACAGACGGTAGGTTTTCGTCTGAGGAGGTGGGCTCCTTTCCAGTTTCTTGAGTCTCCCCTGCCAATACTGATAAGGGAAATTCCAGAGAGTCCTCACCACTCTCAGGGGAGTTCTGGCTATCACATTCCTGGTACATAGGGGCACCAGTGAGGGGCTCAGGATCATCCCACAGTTCCCAGAACTTCGGAAAATCCCTTCCCACAATGGCGTCATGCGGTAACTGAGATACTAAGCCCACTGGATGAGAGAGGGTACCTTTGGGGGTCTCGAAACACACTGTAGTCACTGGATACTCTCGGGTGTCCCCATGCACACAAATAACAGCTACCTTGCTATTCCCAGAGACCTCTGTTTTAACTAACTCAGCCTTTATCAGGGTCACAAGGCTACCTGAATCCAGCAATACCACAACATTTCTACCATTAACACACATTTTGCATAAATGTTTCTCAGTTCCTCGAATGGCAGTGCATGCGACTGTCGCACACAGCGACTGACGTCTGCCCGTCAGAAAGTCACACTGCATGGGTTCCTCCACAACCGGGCAATTGGCTGCAATATGTCCCGCTTGCCGGCAGCGGTAGCAAACGATCCTTCTTGCGGCCTCTTGAGCCGCTGATTTCCCAGGCTGTTCTCGCCAAACTTGGGGTAGAGCTCCCACCCTCTCACTCTCTCCACCCTCACCCCTTGGAATCCTCTTATCCGCCCCTGGGGATGGTCTGGTCTTAGGGTGGAAAGTCCGAGTGTCTCTGGAAGAGGCCGTCAGGTTCTCTGTAGCCAAGTATTTCTCCACACGATCCACAAGACCATCGGCCGTCTCTGGGTCTCCATGGCTTACCCACTTTTGGATGGCAGTAGGAAGAGCTCTCAAAAACCGATCCATTACAACACGTTCCACAATCTTTGGTGCGGACAAAGTCTCTGGCTGTAGCCACTTTCTGCTCAGGTGAATGAGATCATACATTTGAGACCTGGGGGGTTTTCCAAGCTGGAAAGTCCAGTTATGCACACGCTGAGCCCGGACAGCCTGGGTGACACCCAGCCTTGCCAATATTTCAGCTTTTAGCATCACATAGTCTTTTGCTTGGTTAGGCTCTAGGTCATAGTAAGCTTTCTGCGATTCACCAGTTAACAGAGGAGCCACCAGTCCAGCCCACTGCTCCTCAGGCCACTTTTCTCTTTCAGCGGTCCTTTCAAATGTGGTCAAAAATACCTCTGGATCATCCTCTCCAGTCATTTTTGTCAATAAACGACTCACCCCAAAGGACGCGGTATTAGTGGGACGGCTTTCCTCACTGGTCTGCGGACGTTGCTGCATTACTGCTTCCATCTGTTGTTGTAGTCTCTGCTCTTGCTTCTGCAACAGGTCTATGAAGCGGGCCTCAGATTGCTGCTGGGCTCGTTGCTGAGCCTCCAGACTCTGTTGCAAAGTTGCGTTTGTCTGCTGCTGGGCTGCAAGGCTCCTTTGCAAACCTGCATTTGTCTGCTGTTGATTGGCATTTGCTAGAGCCAGCTGCTTCAGTATCTCCTCCATGCTGGCTTAAAAAAACTGCCACTGGTTCTCCACCAACTGTGGGGGGGTTAGCTCGGCAGCGGGTGTGTGTGACCCCCGGGATGGGCTCCCCACACAAAACAGGCCCAGCAAACGGAGGTTGTGGTTTTCAAAATCAAAAAAAGGTGCGGTTTATTTTCTATTTACAGTGACAAAACACAGCAAAGCAAAAGAAACATAACCAAAATAAATCCTGGTCAAGTTGACCTCTGACTAAACATACAGGTTTCCTAACTAACAACTGGGATCAGCCTAGTGCTGTCCTAGTCCCTAAGTCCCTGGTTTAGTAAAAGTCCAAACAAATAGCCACACAGGCTTTGCCTCACCGCACAGGGGTTCACTCTCCCTAGACAGTCCACACAGGTCTGGTTCCAGGCATGAGCTAACATCTAATGAAGCTGGGAGTTCTTATAGAGGCCTAAATGAGCTGACAAGGTTCAGCTGGTCTCCTCATCTCTGTCTGCACGACGCCCCACACTCTCCCTAGAGGTATGAGTCATCCATGAGCCCACTAGCCTTATACAACTCTCCACCTAGTTGTATAAGTCGGCGTAAAGCCTGAATCTGGGCGAAATATATCTACCCCCCTGGATGCAACCAGGTGACTTTACCTTCCTGCTGTCACAATATATATATACAGTATATATATATATATATACGGTATATATGTAGTGGTTACAGTGCTGTGTAGATTTACTTTAAATCACAGCATCAATTACCGTGTTCCATATAGGTACAAGCTTTCGGTAAAAGTGTGCCCTTTGTCAGGCCCGGAAACACTGATTAATAATATATATGCACACAGGTAACATTTTACATAGTATAAATGTACACAGGAACTGGAAACTTAGTATCAATTATTAAACATAATGATGTATTATGAATAATAATTTTGTTAGTAATATGGGGCCGTGATGTGACCACTTTTCTCTCAAATCAAATAATTGTCAATCAACATTATATGTTGTTATAGCTATGTTATTGAACTGGTCCATCCTTTTCTTTTTCTTTAGCATTCGTTTTTACCATAAACTTGTTATGGTCTCTGTGGGGTGAGCTTTACAATCGCTTTAAGTTTTGCAATAAAATCTGCTAGGGATTGGCGAACGGTTCGGCCTGAGCATGAGTTCGGGCCGAACTTTGGACTCAGGTGACCTGACAATTTGATCAGCCATGGACCCACTACCCGCAGATGATCCATTGCAGGGCATAGTCCGCAGACTCGAGACCCAGGAATATAATCAGACTCCTCCAGGATCTGGCTTCCTGCTTCGAGCAGCTTCAGGCCTCCTTGGGAACCCCGAGTCAGCAACCTCAAGTACAATTCCTGTCGCAGTCGCAGCCACACATTCACTACAACTGCCAGCTGCGTCCCGTTTCTCTGGGGACTCCAAGGCCTGCAGGGGGTTCCTCAGCCAATGCACCATTTATTTTGAGCTCCAGCCTCAACACTTCCTGTCTGATTGAGCAAAAGTAGCCTATATCATTTCCCTCCTCTCTGGTGAAGCTTTAGCCTGGGCTGCTCCCCTGTGGGAGAAGAATGATCCTGTGGTTTCCAGCCTGTCCGACTTCTTGAAGCTCTTTCGTAACATCTTTGAGGAGCCAGCTAGGGTTTCTTCAGCGGCCAGTGCCCTTTTACATCTTCGCCAAGAATCCTCTTCAGTGAGACAATATGCCCTTCAGTTCCGTATCCTCACAGCTGAGTTGAGCTGGAACAATGAGGCCCTGGTTGCAACCTTTTTACATGGCCTCGCTGACTGAGTAAAAGACGAATTAGCGGGTATAGCCATCCTCACCGGTCTTGACGATGTGATTTCCTTTTGTAACCAAATCGACATTCGTTTTCTGTAGAGGTCCCTAGAAAATAAACGCCAGCACTCCCTGGGCCCTAGCCAGTCTGAGCTCTCCTCCCTTCGTCCCGTGGAACATCTTCTGCCTGCTGAGGAACCTATGCAGCTGGGCCGGACCAGGCTAACCCCCGAAGAATGTGCTAGGTGCAGAACTCTAGGCTTGTGTCTCTGTTGTGGGGGCAAGGTTCATTTTCGTGTTTCCTGCTCGCTTCACCCGGGAAACGCTTGGGTCTAATACATCTGGAAGGTGGAGTATTGGACCCAGAATCACCACCTTCTCATCTTCTTCTTCCGGTGTTCTTTAATGTAGGCGCTTCTCCTCAATCGATCTTTGCATATCTGGATTCCGGGGCTGCTGGCAATTTTATGGACTGGAGAACTGCCTATTCCATGAAGCTTACCCTTTTTCCCTTCACTACGCCACTGCTAGTTTCGGCAATTGAAACATTTGATGGCACTGTTCTCCCAGGGGGCCCTATCCGCTTTCAGACTCTACCTATTAAGATGTCTGTAGGGATCTCTTTCCTCATTCTACCCAAGGCCTCTACCCCCATTGTATTGGGCCTTCCTTGGCTACAGCTCCACTCCCCACATGTGGACTGGGTCTCTGGGCAGATCCTGGCCTGGGGTTCCTCATGTTTCTCATCCTGCCTTCTCAAGGTGCCATTCAAGGAGAGACCACATCTGTATCTTCTTGTCAGGAGCCGGACTGACGGCTAGTGGGGATACAGGAGGTGGATCCTCTGTACCAGAGAGGGGATGGCACGGGTCGTACTGAGGGACCGTTTCTAAGCAGCTACCGGTTTTCACCAGAGCCCGCCGCAAAGCGGGATGGACTTGCTGCGGCGGTAGCAACCAGGTCGTGTCCTCCAGTAGCGACTCCACCTCTCTGGCGGCTGAGATAGGCACGGTACAAAAGGACTAGGCAGAGGCAAGGTCAGACGTAGCAGAGGGTCAGGGCAGGCGGCAATGGTTCGTAGTCTGAGACAATGGCAGCAGGTCAGATACACAGGCAAGGCAACTCACAAAACGCTTCCACAGGGTACTAAGACAACAAGATCCGGCAAAGACAGGAAGGGGAAGTGGGTTTAAATCAGATTTGGGTGTGCACACAGTAATTGGGCCAGGCACCAATCAATGGTGCGCTGACCCTTTAAATCTCAGAAGGCCGGCGCGCGCGCCCTAGAGCGCAGCGGGGCCACGCGCGCCGGGAAGGAGCAGGAGGGGGATGGTGAGAAGGATGGGATGCGATCCGCGGACGGAGATGTGCCGCCGTGTGGATCGCATCCCCGCCGGTAACAGAGCAGCGCCCACGGCCAGGGGGGCTGACCGGAGCGCTGCAGGGGGACCGACGCCGCGAGCGCTCCGGGAAGGATGGGACACCCGGAGCGCTCGACGTTACAGTACCCCCCCTTAGGTCTCCCCCTTTTCTTGGAACCCAAGAATCTACGGATGAGCTCCTTGTCTAAAATGTTGGTCTCAGGCTCCCAGGATCTCTCTTCAAGACCACAGTTCTCCCAATCAATTAAAAAAAATATTTTACCTCGGATGATCTTGGAGGCGAGGATTTCTTTCACCGAGAAGACATCGGAAGAACCAGAGACAGGAGCAGGAGCAGTGACCTTGGGAGAAAATCGGTTAAGAATGAGGGGTTTGAGAAGAGACACATGAAAAGAATTGGGGATACGAAGAGAAGGAGGAAGATGGAGTTTGTAAGAGACAGAATTGATTTGGTTTTTGATTTTAAAAGGTCCGAGGTAACGAGGGCCCAGCTTGTAGCTAGGTACCCGAAACCGAACATATTTGGAGGAGAGCCACACTTTGTCACCAGGGACATAGACAGGAGGAATTCTTCTCTTTTTATCTGCATGTCTCTTCATGCGGGCAGAGGCCAGTGGTAGCGACTTTTGAGTCTCTTTCCAGATAGAGGTGAAGTCTTGAGTTAATTCATCCACGGCAGGAACTCCAGAAGAAGTGGGGATGGGGAGGGGGGGCAATGGGTGGCGGCCGTAGACCACAAAGAAAGGTGATTTGGAGGACGATTCAGAGTTCTTGAAATTGTATGAGAATTCTGCCCAGGGTAATAGGTCGACCCAATCGTCTTGACGGGCGGAGACAAAGTGTCGTAAGTAGTCACCAAGGACCTGGTTAACTCTCTACACCTGTCCATTGGATTGCGGGTGATAAGCGGAAGAAAAATTCAACTTAATCTTTAGTTGAGTACAGAGAGCTCTCCAAAATTTTGAGATGAATTGAACGCCTCTATCAGAGACGATATGTGAGGGTAGCCCATGGAGACGGAAAATTTGAAGAAAAAAATGCTTCGCCAACTGAGGTGCAGTAGGCAGACCAGGAAGCGGGACAAAATGAGCCATTTTCGAAAAGCGGTCAACGACCACCCAGATGACAGTGTTACTATGAGACAAAGGAAGGTCCGTGATGAAATCCATGGCAATGTGGGACCATGGTTGTTCAGGCACAGGTAGAGGAAGGAGAAGACCTGCAGGCTTCTGGCGTGGAGTCTTGTCACGTGCACAGATAGTGCAGGCCCGTACAAAGTCAGTCATATCTTTTTCCTGGGTAGGCCACCAATAGTGTCTGGCCATCAATTGTATGGATTTTTTGATCTCAGCGTGACCGGCTAGATGGGAGGAATGGCCCCACCTGAGTATCTGGAGACGAAGGCGTGGAGGAACGAAAGTTTTTCCTGGAGGAACTGGCACCAGAGAAGCAGGAGCAGAGGAAATCAGACACTCAGGGGGTACGATGTGTTGAGGGGGAGTCCCGGTTTCAGAGGCATCGGAGGAACGGGACAAGGCATCAGCCCTGACATTCTTGTCTGCGGGACGAAAATGGATCTGGAAATTGAACCGGGCAAAGAACAATGACCACCTGGCCTGGCGAGGATTTAAGCGCTGAGCGGACTGAAGGTAGGACAAATTTTTATGGTCAGTGTAGATGGAGATAGGGTGAAGGGATCCTTCCAGGAGATGTCTCCACTCTTCTAATGCCAGCTTGATGGCCAACAGTTCACGGTCACCTATGGAATAGTTTTTTTCAGGAGGGGAGAAGGTTTTAGAGAAAAAAACACACGTGACGTTTCCTCCTTTAGCGTTTTTTTGAAGAAGAACAGCTCCGGCTCCTACCGAGGAGGCGACAACTTCAAGGAAGAACGGCTTTATGGGGTCTGGTCGAGACAGGACAGGTGCAGAGGAGAAGGCAATCTTAAGGCGAGTAAAGGCTTCTTCCGCTTGAGGCGGCCAGGACCTTGGATTCACGTTTTTCTTAGTCAGTGCCCCTATAGGAGCAACGATGGTGGAGAAGTGGGGTATGAACTGACGATAGTAGTTGGCGAATCCAAGGAAGCGTTGGATAGCACGGAGTCCAGAGGGGCATGGCCAATCCAAGACTGCGGAGAGCTTGTCAGGGTCCATTTGAAGGCCTTGTCCTGAGATCAGATAACCTAGGAAAGGAAGGCTGCTGCGCTCAAAAAGGCATTTTTCAAATTTAGCGTAAAGATGATTTACGCGGAGGCGCTGGAGCACTTGACGAACATGGAGCCGATGTTCCTCAAGGTTGGTAGAGAAGATTAGGATGTCGTCAAGATAGACAACCACACAGGTATACAGTACGTCCCGAAAGATTTCATTGACAAAATCCTGGAGGTCTTACCACCACATAGACCCTACGACTGCCCCATTGACTTGCGCCCAGGTACTACACCACCCCGTGGCAGAATTTACCCTCTCTCCTCTCCTAAAAACCAAGGCCATGACTGATTACATACAGGAGAACCTCAAGAGAGGTTTTATTAGGAAATCATCTTCTCCAGCCGGAGCGGGGTTCTTCTTTGTTGCCAAGCAGGAGCGTTGCAAAGTCCGAATGGCATGACGAGATATTCAAAGTGACCATCTCTGGTGTTAAATTAGGTTTTCCATTCATCTCCTTCACGGATTCTGATGAGGTTATAAGCGCCCCTGAGGTCCAATTTCGAAAAAACTTTTGCTCCGCGCAGACGGTCAAAGAGCTCCGAGATGAGAGGCAGAGGGTAGCGATTTTTAATAGTGATTTTATTGAGACCACGATAGTCTATGCAAGGGCGTAGTGATCCGTCCTTCTTGGCAACAAAGAAGAACCCCGCTCCGGCTGGAGAAGATGATTTCCTAATAAAACCTCTCTTGAGGTTCTCCTGTATGTAATCAGTCATGGCCTTGGTTTTTAGGAGAGGAGAGAGGGTAAATTCTGCCACGGGGTGGTGTAGTACCTGGGCGCAAGTCAATGGGGCAGTCGTAGGGTCTATGTGGTGGTAAGACCTCCACCTGTTTTTTGCAAAAGACATCAGAAAAGTCCTGATAGGCCTTGGGAAGGCCGGGCAAAGGAGTAGCGATGGGAACTTGACTGGTGGGTACAGACTTAAGACAATGCTTGTGGCAGGAGTAGCCCCAGGATTTGATGTCCCCAGTGGTCCAGTCGAGGGTAGGAGAATGGCGCTGGAGCCAGGGTAGGCCAAGAAGGATGTCAGAAGTACAGTTCGGCAAAACAAAGAATTCAATTTTTTCTTGGTGAAGAACACCAACGGACATGAGCAGGGGTTCGTTGCGGTAACGCACGGTACAATCCAGATTCTCTCCATTTACAGAGGAAATGAAGAAGGGTTTGATGAGACGGATAACAGGAACGTTGAACCTGTTGATGAAAGAGGCTTCAATAAAGTTTCCTGCAGAACCAGAGTCCAGGAAGGCCACCGCAGAGAAGGGGGAGCCAGCAGAAGGGGAAATCCGCACAGGAATAGTCAGACGTGGAGAGGAAGAATTCACACCTAGTAACACCTCTCCCACGTTCACTAGGTGCGGGCGTTTCCCTGACGTAGAGGACGAATAGGGCAGTCCTTTAGGAAATGTTCAGAGCTCGCACAATAAAGGCATAAGTTCTCATTCCTACGGCGAGTCCTCTCTTGTAGGGTCAGGCGAGATCGGTCCACCTGCATGGCCTCCTCGACAGAAGGCATAGTATCAGGATGCGTTGGATTCAGGAAGAGAGGAGCCAGGCGCGGATAACGCCTGGTGCGAACAAGATCTTTCTCCTGGCGAAGCTCTTGGCGTCTTTCAACGTGGTGTATGTCAATGCGGGTAGCTAAGTGGATGAGCTCCGTTAGGGAGGAGGGTATCTCTTGTGCGGTCAGACAATCCTTGATGTGGCTGGATAAACCTTTCTTGAAGGTCGCGCAGAGAGCCTCATTATTCCAGGCTAGCTCTGAGGCCAGTGTGCGGAACTGTATGGCATATTCGCCCACGGTTTCAGCGGATGAGGCTCGGGCTGGTTCCTCAAAAACGCTATGAACCTCAGCAAGGAAGGACTGAACGGTGGCTGTAGCAGGGTCATTGCGGTCCCAGAGTGGCGTGGCCCAGGCCAAGGCCTTCCCAGACAACAGACAGACCACGAATGCCACCTTAGACCGTTCTGTGGAAAACTGGTCTGACATCATCTCAAGATGCAGGGAACATTGGGACAAGAATCCCTGGCACATCCTAGGATCCCCGTCAAATTTCTCCGGAAGAGACAAGCGGATCTTCGAGGTAGTAGCGGCAGCTCGGAGAGGGGAAGATGCTGGAGCTTGTGGCGGCAGACGCTGCTGGATCATGGCGGTCAACTGCGACAGCTGCTGTCCTTGTTGGGCAATCAATTGCGACTGCTGGGCAACCACGGTAGTGAGATCAGCGAGACTAGGCAGCGGCACGTCAGCGGGATCCATGGCCGGATCTACTGTCACGAGCCGGACTGACGGCTAGTGGGGATACAGGAGGTGGATTCTCTGTACCAGAGAGGGGATGGCACGGGTCGTACTGAGGGACCGGTTCTAAGCAGCTACCGGTTTTCACCAGAGCCCGCCGCAAAGCGGGATGGACTTGCTGCGGCGGTAGCAACCAGGTCGTGTCCTCCAGTAGCGACTCCACCTCTCTGGCGGCTGAGATAGGCGCGGTACAAAAGGACTAGGCAGAGGCATGGTCAGACGTAGCAGAGGGTCAGGGTAGGCGGCAATGGTTCGTAGTCTGAGACAATGGCAGCAGGTCAGATACACAGTCAAGGCAACTCACAAAACGCTTCCACAGGGTACTAAGACAACAAGATCTGGCAAGGACAGGAAGGGGAAGTGGGTTTAAATCAGATTTGGGTGTGCACACAGTAATTGGGCCAGGCACCAATCAATGGTGCGCTGGCCCTTTAAATCTCAGAATGCCGGCGCGCGCGCCCTAGAGCGCAGCGGGGCCGCGCGCGCCCGGAAGGAGCAGGAGGGGGATGGTGAGAAGGATGGGATGCGATCCGCGGACGGAGATGTGCCGCCGTGTGGATCGCATCCCCGCCAGTAACAGAGCAGCGCCCACGGCCAGGGGGGCTGACCGGAGCGCTGCAGGGGGACCGACGCCGCGAGCGCTCCGGGAAGGATGGGACACCCGGAGCGCTCGGCGTTACACTTCTGATCTTCCCGCTGCATACAGAGATTACCGGGATGTGTTCTGTAAGAAATCAGCTGAGGTGCTTCCTCCCTACAGGTCTTTTGACTGTGCTATTGACCTTGTCCCTGGAGAAACTCTGCCCAGGGGTCCATACCATAGACCCAGACCATGTCAGAGTATGTCACAGAGAATCTAGAGAGAGGTTTCATCTGGAAATCCTCATCGCCTGCAGGAGCAGAATTATTTTTCGTTGCCAAAAAGGATAGTACCTTGAGACCCTGCATCGACTATCGAGGATGAAACGTGGTGACTATCAAAAATCGATGCCCCTTACCCTTAATATCTGAGCTATTCGACAGGTTGAAGGGTGCCTCCATTTTCACCAAGTTGAATTTCTCAGAGGTGCATACAATCTGATTCGGATACGGGAAGGTGACAAATGGAAAACCGTGTTTAACCCTAGACACGGGCATTACGAATACCTGTGGAAAATACAATATTTGTATGGACCAATCAGAGGTCTGGATCATACATATAAATAATAAAACCGTCTAATAACAATAATACTAAAAATAAAATAAAATCCGTCCCAGATTGTCCAAGAAATAGTGTAGCAGCGCTCTTGTCATAAATGACAAGCTTCTTTAAGTGTCTCTATACACATAAAGGTATGAATAATAGCAGATGAAGGACTGCAGACAGCCTGATCCTTATTAGTGCAGCGATACAGGGAAACTTCATCCGTGAGATGTTGTAGAAAAAATCCCCTTTTGGGGATGCACTCACCACAAAATAGATAAAGATGTGCCTTGTCAGCAAACACAGGATCACTCTCTCCTTCTCTCGGCTATTCCACCGGGTCACAGTGTTGGTACGCAATTATGCCTCCCTCCTCTCAGGCTGGTTCCCCTTTAGGTCGAATACCTGGTTATGCCTTTTGATTTGTGTAATGCCCCAGCTGTGTTCCAAAACATTGTCGATTAAATGTTTAGAGATGCTGTACCAGTTTTTTGTCATCTATCTGGATGACATTCTCATCTTTTCGGAAAATCTGCTTGTCCACAGAAACCATGTCTGCACTGTACTTCAGTGCCTTAGAGAGAATAATCTGTATGCCAACCTGGAGAAAGGTTCTTTTGAATGTTCTGAGGTCCTGTTTCTGGGATGCTTTGTCTCGAGTTTGGGTCTTTGTATGGATCCTAGAAAGGCCTTGGCCTTTACCAACTGGTCTCTTCCTGCTAGCCTCAAGGCCACATAGCGCTTTCTTGGGTTCACAAATTAGTATAGGCAGTTCATAAGGAATTACTCTTCTATTGCTGCGCCTATTATCGCTTTGACCAAGAAGGGTGTGAATGCCTAGGACTGGCCCCCTAAAGCTGTCTCTGCATTTCACGACTGGAAACAGTCCTTTGTTTCTGGACCTCTCTTGAGGAGACCTAATCCTGAGGATCCATTTTTTATTGAAGTGGACGCTTCTTCAATGGGGTTGGGAGCTGTGCTTCATCAATTCTTTGAGAAGAGACTGCCCAGCTGCAGCATATTGCCAGATTTGCTCCAGTGATGGGGAGGGAGGGGATGATGAGGTCACTGACTCCACATGGGTGCCTGATGGGAGAGAGGAGGAGGAGGCACATCTCCAACAAGGCAGGATGCCCTCCAGGGGCCAGCTTAAGGGCATCAAACCGACTGCATCACACTGCATCATTTTTTTTGGCTTTAAAAATGCAATTATTGCTGCAGCAGCTTCTATACACAGTACGGATATGCCACTGTAAGAGAAGCCCGGTTGACAAGCACGCATTGGCGTGCAGGCACGGGCATGCAAGGGCACCAGTCAGCCTATTTAAACCAAGCAATGACACACACTCATTGCTGAGTGGTCTTTCAGCTTGTTCCTATTAACCTGTGCCTTGATCTGTTCCAGTGTCAGGGAAATTCCCCGTCTGTTGTCACCAATCTGCGCTCAGTGCGCATGCGCGGCAAAACGGCGCATCGGCGCATGCGCGTGCGTGGCGGGACGGCGCTTCGGCGTGCTCGGGTGCGCGCACCGGCGCAACGACGAATGCGCATGCGCAATAGCTCGCCAATGGGACTACAGGCGGGCCTATTTAAACAGACGCAGTAACACTATCTGGTTGCTGGTTTGTCAGCTTTACTGTGTTTCCTTGTGCCTGAAAGAAGTTAAAGTTCTCCTGCTGTGACCCGGACCGGATTTGACTACGCTTCTGCTTCTCCTGAACCTGACCCCTTGGCTTGCTAAACGGACTTCTACCTCTCTCCTTGTGCTCGACCCTCGGCCTGTGACCCGGATCTGCTGCCTGTCTCCAGCCCTCTACCTTCTGCCTGTACCCTGGACTTCTTGCCTAACCTGACTATTCTGGTGCTTCCTGCTAAGCTCCTAAACGGACTTGTGCCTTGCTTCTGGTTGCTGTTTGACCCTGTCTACCCTTGGTGTTTGACTCCTGGCCTGTTCTTCAGACTCATCCCTGCTAGATTCTTCAGCAAGACACCTCCACCTGCTGGTGGCCAGTGCTCAAGACACCT
Source organism: Rana muscosa (assembly GCA_029206835.1). NCBI lineage: Eukaryota > Metazoa > Chordata > Amphibia > Anura > Ranidae > Rana > Rana muscosa. The sequence continues at coordinate 217,068,641 of CM055120.1, read as the reverse complement.
CTACCTGCTGGTGGCCAGTGCTCCCTCGTGCTGTCCTCTCCCTGTCTCACCTCCAGGGGGCGGAGTGCGCTTGGGTGCAAGGGTGAACCACTCTCGGCATCTCGGCCTCGGTAAGTACGTAGCCTGATAGTACAAACCAGCCCGATGTCTGAGGCCGACAGAGTGCGTTCCCCATTTGACACCCTCTGCCAGCAGGTCTCCACCCTAACGGACACTGTCCAAAGACTCCAAGAGGGATATACCCAGATTGATGGCCGTCTTCAACAGCTCACCGGTCTCCTAGGGCCAGGCCCCACAGCTGCCACCTCTGCCAACACCGCCACCAACTCCCAAGTACCTACGAGTTCTACAGTAGTGATGGCCACCCCTGAACCCAGGGTCCCTATTCCGGAGCGTTTTTCGGGTGTCCGCAAAAAATACCGGGCCTTTAAAAACGCCTGCTCCCTCTACCTTGCCCTCCAACCAAGGACCTTCTCTTCGGAAGCAGTAAAGGTGGGGTTTATCATCTCTCTCTTAACGGATGACCCTCAAGCCTGGGCCCATGGCCTGATGGAGCAACAGAGCCCCATATTGGACTCAGTAGAGACATTTTTTGAACATATGGCTCAATTATACGATGATCCCCAGCGATCAGCCACGGCCGAGTCCGTCCTCCATAACCTAACTCAGGGGAGAAGACCGGTGGAAGACTATACGTCGGAATTTAGGAAATGGCCTGCCGACACCAAATGGAATGAGGCGGCCCTTAGATACCAATACCGCCAGGGACTATCTGAGACTCTCAAGGACGAGCTGGCCAGGATCGAAACCCCCACTACCTTGGAGAACCTGATCCAATCCGCTATACAACTCGATAGGCGTCTGCGTGAACGACGGGCGGAGCGATTTCAATCTCCTCGTCCCAACTGGCCTCCATCCAGGACTGTACCTCACTACCCACCAACCTCTGCGCCTGCAGTCACACCTCTTTCTGAGCCAGAACCCATGCAGCTCGGGTTGGTTCGGGCTCCACTGACTCCTGAGGAAAAACAGCGAAGGCGTCAGGCCAATCTGTGCCTATATTGCGGGGGTGCCGGCCACTTCCTCCTCAACTGCCCCGTAAGACCTAGTAAGTCTATCTCTAAAGACACTTTAAACTATCAACTCTTTGACAACCCTCAGTCTTATGTCATTCTCTTTGTGTCTCTACAGCTGCCGGAAGGGGCAATCCGCCTCCTGGCAATTATTGATTCTGGAGCCTGCAGCTGTTTCCTGGACTCTGCCTTAGCCTCAAGATTCCATGTCCCCACTCAACCTAAGGACCACTGCCTTCAGATCCACCTGGCAGATGGGTCCTTGCCCCGTTCAGGGCTGATCACGCAGGAAACCAAACCTATCCTTGCCATCTCTGACTCGGGTCATCAAGAACTTCTCCGGTTAGACCTCATACCTTCCCCGATGTTCCCCATCATCCTGGGTCTTCCCTGGCTACAGGCACACGAGCCCCTCATAAATTGGGTGAAGAAAGAGGTTAGCTTCACCTCCTCCTATTGTTCCCAGAACTGTCTTGCCTCTGCCTCTACGGTCTGCGCTTCCATGATTGCCAAGCCGGACAACCTACAGCATGTTCCTTCAGTCTATCTAGAATTCCGGGACGTGTTCGATAAGCAGCAAGCCGACCATCTACCACCTCATCGGCCCTATGATTGCCCTATCGATCTCTTGCCGGGCTCCAAAATTCCGTTCGGACGTATCTTTCCGTTGTCCGAAACCGAGTTGAAAGCCCTCAAGGCTTATATTGATGAAAACCTCCAGAAGAGATTTATTCGCCCTTCCTCCTCTCCAGCCGGTGCAGGAATCTTCTTTGTGGAAAAGAAAGACGGGTCCTTAAGACCCTGTATCGATTACCGGGACCTAAACAAGATAACCATTAAGAACAGGTACCCACTACCCCTTATTCCGGAGCTATTTCAGCGCTTCCGATCTGCTCGGGTCTTTTCCAAACTGGATCTACGGGGGGCCTACAATCTTATCAGAATCAGGGCCGGAGACGAGTGGAAAACCGCCTTCAGATCTCGTTTCGGACACTTTGAGTATTCGGTCATGCCGTTCGGTCTTTGTAATGCTCCAGCCACCTTCCAACACCTAGTCAACGACATTTTCAGACAGCACCTTGATGACTTCTTAGTAGTGTACCTGGACGATATCCTCATCTTTTCCACCAACATCGAACTCCACCGGGCTCATGTCATGAAGGTCCTCACCATCCTTCGGAAGCACAAACTCTACCTCAAAGCTGAGAAATGCGAGTTCGAAAAGACCACCGTACAGTTCCTCGGCTTTATCATTTCCATCGATGGGGTCGCGATGGACCCGCAGAAGGTGAAGGCCATTCAGGACTGGCCAGCCCCAACCGACAAGAAGGGGGTACAGCGGTTTATAGGCTTCGCCAACTTCTATAGGAGATTCATCGTGGGCTTTTCCTCCATTGTGGCCCCAATAACCCAACTTACCCGGCAAAATAACCGTTTTCACTGGTCTCCAGAAGCTCAAGAGGCCTTCTCTCGCCTCAAGGACGTCTTCACTTCAGCACCAGTACTTCAGCACCCGGATCCTCTACTGCCGTTCACCCTGGAAGTGGACGCCTCCGAGACAGCCATCGGAGCCATCCTCTCTCAAAGACGAGGCCCCAAGGCTCTCCTGTATCCAGTAGCCTTTGCCTCTAAAAAGTTGACTCCCCCGGAGCGAAACTATGATGTAGGGGACCGGGAATTACTGGCCATAAAATTCGCACTGGAGGAATGGCGATACCTTCTGGAGGGGGCAGTACACCCCATCATGATCTTCACAGATCATAAAAATCTAGAGTACTTAAGAACAGCTCAACGTCTACGCCCCAGGTAGGCCCGTTGGGCCCTTTTCTTCACCCGGTTCAACTTTCACATTTCCTATAGACCCGGCTCCAAGAATGGGAAGGCGGATGCGCTATCCAGGATGTTTCCGGAAACCCCTCAGTCGGCCCAACCGGGCACCATTCTGTCAGCTCAGAACTTTCTGTTGATTCCCCAGGCCGATCTACTCACCTCTATTAAAATCGCTTCCGGGCTCTGCTCTGATCCGGTCACTACCTCCCTGGAGAAGCGGGACGGTCTATTCTGGTCCCAGGACAAGATTTTCGTCCCTCTGGAAACAAGACCGCTGGTCTTAAGGACCTTCCACGATCTCAAACTGGCAGGTCACTTCGGAGCACGTAAATCGTCGGAACTTGTCTCCCGCTCCTTCTGGTGGCCAGGCTGGAGGCAAGATTGTAAGTCTTATGTCGCTTCCTGCACTCAGTGTCAGCGTAACAAGGGGCCAAACACCAAGAGTTGGGGCCTGCTCAAGCCCTTACCCATTCCTGAGCGCCCTTGGGCGGACGTGTCCATGGACTTTATCGTGGACTTGCCTTCCTCCGGAGGGTTTACCACGATTCTGGTCGTTGTGGACCGCCTCTCAAAAATGGCTCACTTTTTACCGATGATTGGGACACCTTCAGCCATGGATACTGCTCAAATCTTTTTTAAGGAGATAACCAGGCTTCATGGAATACCAAAGAGTATCACCTCCGACAGAGGGGTCCAGTTCACTTCAAAATTCTGGAAGGAACTCTGCAAGTCACTAGAAGTCAAAACCTGCCTCTCGTCAGCGTACCACCCCCAAAGCAATGGCCAGACAGAAAGAACCAATCAGACCCTGGAGCAATACCTCCGTTGTTTCTGCTCTGCTTCCCAGGATGACTGGGCATCTCTACTTCCTTACGCAGAGTTTGCCTATAACAATTCAATGCATTCTGCTACCAATCAAACCCCCTTTTGGGCCAATTACGGTTTTCATCCCTCCTTTCTCCCTGAAAACATCCCCGAGAGCCCTGTTCCCGCGGTCCAGGACCGAGTGGCTTCTGTCCAGGCGAATTTCCAAAGACTCCAGGAGATGATGCGGAATGCCCAAGGATCCTACAAGAAATTTTATGACCGGGGAAGGAAGGAAAACCCGGCGTTCAGAGTCGGGGAAAAAGTTTGGCTTTCCGCCGCCAACCTCAGATTGCCTATTCCCTCTCGAAAGCTCGGCCCTAGATTTATCGGGCCCTTCAAGATCAAACGAGCTATTAATCCTGTGGCTTTTGAACTAGCATTACCTGATTCCTATAGGATTCACCCAGTGTTCCACTCATCTTTATTAAAACCCGTCATTCCCAACGCCTTTCCTGGAAGAGATGAACCTCCTCCACCACCAGTTGAAGTAGATGGGGAAAAGGAATTTGAGATGGAATCCATCCTGGGCTGTAGGAAAAGAGGCAGACAGTTACAATACTTGGTTAAATGGAAGGGGTACCCCCCGGAAGACAACTCCTGGGAACCATCCAGGAACTTGCATGCTCCTCGCCTAATACGAGCCTTTCACCAAGAACATCCAGAATTAATGGCCAGTCTGGGCGTCCGGAGTCCGCCCCTCGGGGGGGGCACTGTCAGGGAAATTCCCCGTCTGTTGTCACCAATCTGCGCTCAGTGCGCATGCGCGGCAAAACGGCGCATCGGCGCATGCGCGTGCGTGGCGGGACGGCGCTTCGGCGTGCTCGGGTGCGCGCACCGGCGCAACGACGAATGCGCATGCGCAATAGCTCGCCAATGGGACTACAGGCGGGCCTATTTAAACAGACGCAGTAACACTATCTGGTTGCTGGTTTGTCAGCTTTACTGTGTTTCCTTGTGCCTGAAAGAAGTTAAAGTTCTCCTGCTGTGACCCGGACCGGATTTGACTACGCTTCTGCTTCTCCTGAACCTGACCCCTTGGCTTGCTAAACGGACTTCTACCTCTCTCCTTGTGCTCGACCCTCGGCCTGTGACCCGGATCTGCTGCCTGTCTCCAGCCCTCTACCTTCTGCCTGTACCCTGGACTTCTTGCCTAACCTGACTATTCTGGTGCTTCCTGCTAAGCTCCTAAACGGACTTGTGCCTTGCTTCTGGTTGCTGTTTGACCCTGTCTACCCTTGGTGTTTGACTCCTGGCCTGTTCTTCAGACTCATCCCTGCTAGATTCTTCAGCAAGACACCTCCACCTGCTGGTGGCCAGTGCTCAAGACACCTCTACCTGCTGGTGGCCAGTGCTCCCTCGTGCTGTCCTCTCCCTGTCTCACCTCCAGGGGGCGGAGTGCGCTTGGGTGCAAGGGTGAACCACTCTCGGCATCTCGGCCTCGGTAAGTACGTAGCCTGATATCCAGTTACCTGTTTTTGACCCGGCTTCCCCTGTACCTGCCTTTGGACTTCCACCTGCCTACCTGTGACCTTGGTTTGTGTTTGACTCTGCTCTAGTCTCATGCTTCTGTACCTCGCTGCCCGATTGTGTACCTGTCAGGTCACCTACGGCCAGGTGACAGATGCACACCGTAGGGGGACAGGAGTGCACCGCAAGGTAGTGAACCCTATGGCTGACTGCTGCGGATAGGAAACTGGGTGGTTGTGGAAAGCGGGACCAGAGGAGAACAACCGGGATCCTATAGGAAGCTAGAGCCAAGATTCCCCAGGGCGCGGAGTTTAAGACCCAGCAGGTCTTCTCCAGAGCCTCCAGTGGTGAGGATGTTATGCTGCAGGCTGGGTCCAGGTCGCGGCCCCTAGAGTCTCCTAGCTCACGCCCCGTAGGATAAGGGGACAAGAGGGGAAGCAGCAGCACAAGATATAAGAGTAACGAATAACAAGCTGAAAGTCAAGGGCCACAAGCAGACAAGGATAACGAGAGACAAGCCGAAGGTCAAGGGTCACGAGCAGACAGGGATAGTCGGGGACAAGCCAATAACGTAACAGAGAGACAGACGTAGTACACGGCAGGCAGGAACCCAAACACACAATGCCTAACAAACACGTTGATCAGCAAAGCAGGCTTGCAGTGCACAGGTTAATATAGTGTTCTGTGATAGGGCCTGGGGTGGAGTCTGGCTGGGAGGAGATTATAAAGGAAGCCAGGTGAAAGGGTTCTGGCCTCTAAGATGAACACATGGGAAGGAAGGTAAGCTGACAGACAAACACTACTGCATATCCATGACAGTACCCTCCCTCTTATGGGCCCTCCCCCGCCTGGGCCCAGGCTTAAAGGGAAATCTCAGATGAAACCTCCTCAACAGATGAGGTGCAACGACATCAGATGCAGCGATCCAAGACGCCTCCTCAGGACCAAAACCTCTCCAATGCACAAGGCACTGAAGAATACCTCTGCAGAGCCGAGAATCCAGAACTTGTCTAACCTCGTACTTTAGATTATCCTCAGAGACCAGAACCGAGGTAGGGAGATGACAAGAAGATCTATTGAGGACCAAAGGCTCTCTAGGAATAAGCAAGGGCATGAGAGGATCAACAGAAATCTGAGGAGGGTCCCCTAGACCCTTAAAGATGAACTGGTCATCTAGCACAGGACCATCAGACTGGGCAGATGTCAGTGGAACCCTGAAGTCAGGTTGGTTAGAGGGTGACATGTCACAGGAGTCAAGCTGAATAGCTGAAAGACAAGCAGAATGTCCTGAACAAGAAAAAGTAGGCGGCTCACTGGGCATGGGCTGGACTGGCATAACTAGTACAGAGGCCGAGTGAATAGCAGAGTCAGGTGTAGCGACTACCTGAATCGCATCGCAAGACGTAGCGACTGCAGGACTTGTAGACAAGCTAGCCTGGCTGTGCGTCCAAGGGCGATTAGGGACAGAGAAATGTAAATGGTTATGCGACCTGGAATGAATGACCGGCTCAGGTTCACAGGGGGCAACCTTGGGTAGGCAGGACGAGTAACAGGAGGAACCCCAAGCCAGGATCTGTCCAGTAGTCCAGTCCACATGAGGAGAATGGAGCTGTAACCATGGGAGACCCAAAATTATAGGCGTTGAGGCCTTGGGTAAGATAAGGAAGGATATCCACTCCTGGTGGAGTGTCCCTACCGACATCTTAACAGGGAGGGTCTGGAAGTGGATAGGTCCCCCTGGGAGAACAGTACCATCAATCGCCAAGACCACCAATGGCGTGGTGAGGGGCAAAAGAGTAAGTCTCATGGACGACGCGATTTCCCAGTCCATGAAATTACCAGCGGCTCCGGAATCCAGATATGCTGAGACCGAATGAGAAGAAGCACCAACATGAAGGAACACAGAAAGCAGAAGACGAGAAGGGGAAGGTGATATTTCTGGGTCCAATACTCCACTTTCCAGATGAAGTGGACCCAAACGTTTTTCTGGACAAAGAGAGCAAGTGTCACGAAAATGACCTTTGCCCCCACAGTAGAGACACAGGCCTAGAGTTCTGCGCCTAGCACGTTCCTCTGGGGATAGCCTGGTCCTGCCCAGCTGCATGGGTTCCTCAGCTGGCAGGAGATGCTCCACGGGTTGAGGAGAGGGGAGCTCAGGCTGACTAAGGACCAAGCAGTGCTGGCGCCGCTTTTCTAGGGTCCTTTCCTGAAAGCGAATATCGATCTGGTTACACAAGGAGATAACTCCGTCCAGATCAGTGGGGATGGTTCTTCCTGCTAATTCATCCTTCACTCTATCAGAAAGGCCATGCAAAAAGGTTGCGACTAAGGCCTCATTGTTCCAGCTCAACTCAGCCGACAGTATGCGGAAATGAAGGGCATACTGTCCCACTGAAGCAGACTCTTGGTGGAGACGTAGAAGGGCGCTGGCCGCTGAAGAGACACGAGTCGGTTCTTCAAAGATATTCCGAAAAAGTTTCAAGAAGCCAGACAGGCTAGAAACCACTGGATCATTCAGTTCCCACAAAGGGGCTGCCCAGGCTAAAGCTTCACCGGAGAGGAGGGAAATGATATAGGCTACCTTTGCCCTATCAGACAGAAAGTTTTGAGGCTGAAGCTCAAAATGAATCGTGCATTGGCTAAGGAACCCTCTGCAGGCCTTGGAGTCCCCAGAGAAACGGAACGGAGCTGGCAGTGTTAGTGAGTGTGTGGCTGTGGCTGGTGCGATAGGTACAACCACTGGTTGTACTTGAGGTTGCGGATTCGGGGTTCCCAAGGAGGCCTGAAGCTGCTCGAATCGAGAAGCCAGATCCTGGAGGAATCGCATCACCTGAGTCTGATTCGATTCCTGGGTTTCAAGTCTGTGGACTATGCCCCGCAATGGATCATCCGCGGGGAGCGGGATGTCAGCCGGGTCCATGGCTGATCAAACTGTCAGGTCACCTACGGCCAGGTGACAGATGCACACCGTAGGGGGACAGGAGTGCACCGCAAGGTAGTGAACCCTATGGCTGACTGCTGCGGATAGGAAACTGGGTGGTTGTGGAAAGCGGGACCAGAGGAGCACAACCGGGATCCTATAGGAAGCTAGAGCCAAGATTCCCCAGGGTGCGGAGTCTAAGACCCAGCAGGTCTTCTCCAGAGCCTCCAGTGGTGAGGATGTTATGCTGCAGGCTGGGTCCAGGTCGCGGCCCCTAGAGTCTCCTAGCTCACGCCCCGTAGGATAAGGGGACAAGAGGGGAAGCAGCAGCACAAGATATAAGAGTAACGAATAACAAGCTGAAAGTCAAGGGCCACAAGCAGACAAGGATAACGAGAGACAAGCCGAAGGTCAAGGGTCACGAGCAGACAGGGATAGTCGGGGACAAGCCAATAACGTAACAGAGAGACAGACGTAGTACACGGCAGGCAGGAACCCAAACACACAATGCCTAACAAACACGTTGATCAGCAAAGCAGGCTTGCAGTGCACAGGTTAATATAGTGTTCTGTGATAGGGCCTGGGGTGGAGTCTGGCTGGGAGGAGATTATAAAGGAAGCCAGGTGAAAGGGTTCTGGCCTCTAAGATGAACACATGGGAAGGAAGGTAAGCTGACAGACAAACACTACTGCATATCCATGACAGTACCTAACTCGGCCTGTATCCTGTCTCCGCTTCAGCCTCACGTTCCTGTATGTAAGAAACCATGAATCAGACCGAGACAGAAGTACAGTTAAATCACACTTGTTTAATAATAAAAATAAAAAGGTAAACAGAGTAAGTGTAGTCAAAACATAGCCAGAGTTATGTAACCAGATCGGGTAGTCGGCCAAGCCAATGTCCAATAGCCAGCGATAAAGGTAGTAGTACAGAAAGCAGGATCTGTAGCAAGAGGGAACGTCAGACAAGCAGGTCTTCAACTGGAACGCAGGAGAAAGTCTCTTGTGATATTAACACAGGCGAAGGCAAAGAGCAAATGAACTGGAAGTCCTTAAGTAGGCAGAGCTGACAAGCAGGATCATCAACAGGTGGATCACTGTGGAGAGATGGGAGCTGGCAATTAGCTGACAGCTGAGCTGCCAGCACAGAGAAGGAAGGGCTGAGCCCAGCCCTGACAGTACCGCCTCCTCAACGACCCCTCCTCCTCCTCGGACCACCGGGCTTGAGGGGAAAACGTCTATGGAAATCACAGAGGAGGACAGGGGCATGTACGTCTGAGGATGGGACCCAAGAACGTTCCTCCGGACCGTACCCCTTCCAATGCACCAGGTACTGTATGCGCCCACGGAACCTACGAGAGTCAACAATGGACTGTACTTCATACTCCTCATGGTTCTCAACCTGTATATGGTAAGGATGTGGCACCAAGGTGGTAAAACGGTTGCAGACCAAAGGTTTCAATAAGGAGACATGAAACACATTAGAGATACGCATACTGGAAGGAAGGTCCAACGCGTAAGCCACTGGGTTTATCCTGTGAAGGATAGGGAAAGGCCCAATAAACTGAGGTGCGAACTTCAGAGAAGGAACACGAAGTCGGAGGTTGGGAGATGACAGCCAGATCCTGTCCCCGACCTGGTAGGAAAGCACAGACAGGCGTCTGCGGTCAGCATGGAGTCTGTACCTCTCGTTAGCCTGTCGCAAAGCCTCCTGGACTTGTACCCAAGTGGAACAAATACCACAGAGATGTTCCTCTAACGCAGGAATACTCTGAGGAACAAATGAGTCAGGCAATAAGGAAGGTTGGAAACCATAGTTCGCCATAAATGGGGAAAAACGGGAAGCAGAATTCAGAGCGCTATTTTGAGCAAACTCCGCTCAAGGTAAGAGGTCTGACCAGTCGTTGTGATGGTCAAAAATATAGCAAAACAGGAATTGCTCCAAGGACAGATTGGCTCGTTCTGCAGCCCCATTAGACTGCGGGTGATACGCATAAGAGAAGGCAAGCTGAATTCCCAACTGTGCACAAAAGGCTCGCCAGAACCGGGACACAAACTGACTTCCCCTGTCAGAGACAATGACCTTGGGTAGACCATGTAAGTGAAAGATCTCCCGAGCAAAAATGGAAGCCAGTTCCTTAGACGTAGGCAACTTCTTAAGTGGAATACAGTGAGACATTTTCGAGAACCGGTCTACCACCATAAGGATAACTGTGTTGCCCTGGGAGTTGGGTAACTCCACAATGAAATCCATAGACAGGTGGGTCCAGGGAATCTCGTCGGGAAAAAAACGTTGGTTTTCCCGACGAGATTCCTGGCAAGCTTGTGGCAAGAACGTGGTGACGTCATTGACTAGGACGAGCCTGAGCTTGTCACATTCGATGCCTTCGCCGCCATCTTGCTACACCCTACACTACCCCTGTATGCTACCGCGCATGCGTCAAAGTCTTTTCAAGCATGCGCGGGTTTACCATGGACAGGTAAGCATACACACTCACGGTTTTCTCATCGGGAAACAGGTCGACGAGAATCCCAACAAGAAAATAGAGAGCAAGTTCTCTATTTTTCTCGTCCAGATTCCCGGCAGTTTTCCCGGCGAGAAACCATACACACAACCGTTTTTCTTGGCAAAAAGCTCTCCCAGCAGTTTTCTTGCGGAGAAAACCGGCCGTGTGTACGAGGCTTAACTCTGAGCACACACGGAACAGGCAGCTACGAAGGCGGTTAGATCAGCACGTAGACTAAGCCACCAGAATTGTTGGGAAATGGCTCAAAAGAGTTGATTCTTTCCAGGGTGGCCAGCAGCCTTGGAAGAATGGTAAGTCTGGAGTATGGCATTACGGAGACTCTCGGGAACAAAGCAGCGGTCACAAGGTTTCTCAGGAGGGGCATCGACCTGAGCAGCAAGAATTTTGTCTCCCAAGGGAGAAGTGAGACTGTTGCGAACCGTAGCCAAAATACGATAAGGAGGAATCACAGGAACCGGAACCGTCTCCATCTTGGAAGTGGAGGAAAATTGTCATGACAAGGCGTCAGCCCTTACATTCTTTGTACCGGGTAAGAATGAGACAATGTAATTAAAACTCGACAAGAAAAGAGCCCATCATGCCCTTCTGGGAGAGAGCCTCAGACAAGAATGTGAGATTCTTATGGTCAGTAAGAATGAAAACCGACACAATGGTACCTTCGAGGAGATATCTCCACTCTTTCAGGGCTAAAATGATCGCCAACAGCTCTCTGTAACCAATCTCGTAATTGCACTCCGCAGGTGACAATTTCTTGGAAAAGTAGCCACACGGATGCATAGCGCTGTCAGAGCTAAGATGTTGAGACAGAAGGGCGCCAACTCCAGTCTCAGAAGCATCAACTTCAAGGATAAAAGGCAACGTAGGATCAGGATGTGCCAACACAGGAGCAGAAACAAAGGCAGCCTTAAGACTCTCAAAAGCCTTAATGGACTCTGGAGACCAACTCTGTGGGTTACCATCCTTTCTGGTCATATCAGTCAAGGGCTTAACCAGAGATGAGAAGTTACGAATAAACTTCCAATAATAGTTGGAAAAGACAAGAAATTGCTGCAGAGGTTGTAAACCCATGGGTCGAGGCCACTGTAGGACAGCAGAAAGTTTCTATGGGTCCATAGAAAAAACAGCCGTGGAAATTACATAACCCCGGAATTTGACCTGTTCCTTATGGAATTCACACTTCTCCAGCTTACAATAGAGATTGTTCTCTCTTTGTATCGAAGCACTCGATTCTGCTGCATCTTCTGAATTCATGGCCTTCGCCTACTGTCAGAAACCATGAATCAGACCGAGACAGAAGTACAGTTAAATCACACTCGTTTAATAATAAAAATAAAAAGGTAAACAAAGTAAGCGTAGTCAAAACATAGCCAGAGTTCAGTAACCAGATCGGGTAGTCGGCCAAGCCAATGTCCAAGAGCCAGCGATAAAGGTAGTAGTACAGCAAGCAGGATCTGTAGCCAGAGGGAACGTCAGACAAGCAGGTCTTCAACTGGAACGCAGGAGAAAGTCTCTTGTGATGTTAACACAGGCGAAGGCAAAGAGCAAATGAACTGGAAGTCCTTAAGTGGGCAGAGCTGACGAGCAGGATCATCAACAGGTGGATCGCTGTGGAGAGATGGGAGCTGGCAATTAGCTGACAGCTGAGCTGCCAGCACAGAGAAGGAAGGGCTGAGCCCAGCCCTGACACTGTACCTGCTCTGCCCGGCTGTTGATGACCCCCTGGCTTATGTGCCGGCAACACTTCTGCCTGCTGATCCAGCGACACAGTGTTCCAGTTTCCAGTACCTGTCCAGTAATCTATGGCCTTCTGGCTCCTGTCAAACCTCAGCTGGTGTCACCTGCTAAACCAGGCCTCGTACCACTCTGTGTCCTTCACTCCCTGTAATCTCTATCAGGGGCATTGGACAGGAGGTGCAAGAGAAGCCCTCTCTACAGCTCGATCTGCAACAGGTACATGACAGCCACTTTACAGGTAAACTAAGGGGACCCCCCAGGCACTATATTGAAAGGAATTATTCATTTTTATACTTTCACTTTAAGCATCAATAAATGACTGCTCATTTAACAATGATGTTTTTTTACAAACTTTTTTTTTCATTGACACATATCCCCCAGGGCAGTACCCAGACCCCACTAACCATTGTATGCCCAATTACTTGCATATAAGTAGGGATGAGCCGAACACCCCCCCAGTTCGGTTCGCACCAGAACTTGCGAACAGGCAATACATTTGTTCGAACATCCGAACACCGTTAAAGTCTATGGGACTCGAACATGAAAAATCGAAAGTGCTAATTTTAAAGGCTTATATGCAAGTTATTGTCATAAAAAGTGTTTGGGGGCCTGGGTCCTGCCCCAGGGGACATGTATCAATGCAAAAAAAGTTTTAAAAGCGGCCGTTTTTCCAGGAGCAGTGATTTTAATAATGCTTAATGTGAAACAATAAAAGTGAAATGTTCCTTTAAATTTCGTACCTAGGGAGTGTGTATAGTATGCCTGTAAAGTAGCGCTTGTTTCCCGTGCTTAGAACTGTCCCTGCACAAAGTGTCATTTGTGAAGGAAAAAAAGTCATTTAAAAGCACTCGTGGCTATAATGAATTGTCGGCTCCCAGCAATACAGAGAAAAGTCATTGTTAAATTTTTTTTTAAATGCGTGGGGGTCCCCCCAAATTCAATTACCAGGCCCTTCAGGTCTGGTATGGATATTAAGGGGAACCCTGCATCAAATAAAAAAAAAATGACGTGGGGTTTCCCCCAAATATCCATACCAGACCCTTTATCCGAGCACGCAACCTGGCACGCCGCAGGAAAAGAGGGGGGACGAGAGAGCGCCCCCCCTCCTGAACCATACCAGGCCACATGCCCTCAACATGGGGAGGATGCTTTGGGGGTCTGTGACCCCTCAAAGCACCATGTCCCTATGTTGATGGGGACAAGGGCCTCATCCCCACAACCCTTGCCCGGTGGTTGTGGGGGTCGGCGGGCGGGGGGGCTTATCGGAATCTGGAAGGCCCCTTTAACAAAGGGAACCACCAGATCCTGGCCCCCCCTCCTATGTGAATTGGTAAGGGGTACATTGTACCCCTACCATTTCACAAAGAAAGTGTAAAAAATTGTAAAAAAACACACAGGCACAGTTGGGAAAAGTCCTTTATTAAAAATAAAAAAATAAAAAAAAGATTCCAGCTGTGGTAATCCACTCTCGGTATCCTGCGATGGATGCTCTCCTCTCCGGGGTCCAGCGGTGGATGATCTCCTCTCTATCCAGATCCAGGCACCAGCGATGAGATGTCCAGTGAAGCGCATCCTGTCTCCACCAGAGACACCCCGGGAATGATGCAGCTTCAGCCAGTGACAGCTCTTATGTACTGAGGGCGGGGCCACCCGTAACGTGACCCCGTCCCTCTCTGACGTGAGGGGAAACCCGGGCTTCCCCAGTGACGTGCGGGTGACCCCGCCCCCCTCTGATGCAACTGAAACCTGCGTCATTCCCGGGGTGTCTCCGGTGGAGACAGGATGCGCTGCGCTGGACATCTCATCGCTGGAGCCTGGACCTAGATGGAGAGGAGATCATCCACCGCTGGACCCCAGAGAGGAGAGCCTCCATCGCAGGATACCGAGAGTGATTTACCACTGCTGGAATCTTTTTTTTATTTTTTTTATTTTTAATAAAGGACTTTTCCCAACGATGTCTGTGTGTTTTTTTCATTTTTTTTTACACTTTCTTTGTGAAATGGTCACAGACCCCCAAAGCATCCTCCCCATGTTGAGGGCATGTGGCCTGGTACGGTTCAGGAGGGGGGGGCGCTCTCTCACCCCCCTCTTTTCCTGTTTTCCTGCGGCCTGCCAGTTTGTGTGCTCGGATAAAGGGTCTGGTATGGATTTTTGGGGGGAACTCCACACCATTTTTTTTTATTTGGCGTGGAGTTCCCCTTAATACCTGAAGGGTCTGGTATGGATATTTGGGGGGAACCCCACGTGATTTTTTTTTAAATTTGACGCAGGGTTCCCCTTAATATCCATACCAGACCTGAAGGGCCTGGTAATTGCATTTGGGGGGACCCCCACGCATTTAATTTTTTTTATCAATGACTTTTCTCTGTATTACCGGGAGCCGACACTTCATTATAGCCGCGAGTGCTTTTAAATGACTTTTTTTCCTTCAGAAATGACACTTGTGCAGGGACAGTTCTAAGCACGGGAAACAAGCGCTACAGGCATACTATATACACTCCCTAGGTACGAAATTTAAAGGAATATTTCACTTTTATTGTTTCACTTTAAGCATTATTAAAATCACTGCCCCTGAAAAAACATCTGTTTTTAAAACTTTTTTTTGCATGGATACATGTCCCCTGGGGCAGGACCCGGGTCCCCAAACACTTTTTATGACAATAACTTGCATATAAGCCTTTAAAATTAGCACTTTAGCACTTTCGATTTCTTCCATAGACTTTTACAGGGTGTTCCGCTGCTTTTCGAATTTGCCGCGAACCCCCCAAATTATTTGTTGTTCGGCGAATGGACGAACAGGCAATGTTCAAGTCGAACATGAGTTTGACTCGAACTCGAAGCTCATCCCTACATATAAGCCCTCAAAATGGGCACTTCTGATTTTTCAAATTCGGGTCTTATAGACTTCAAAGGGGTTTGTGATTTGGTTGCAAACTTTTGCAATTTTTGGAAAGTTCTGGTGTGAACCGAACAGGGGGTCGTTCAGCCCATCCCTAAAATCTGCACATACTGCAGAGCGTCAGGTGACAGGCAACTGCCCAAGTTTATCCCTAAGTCTCCGTTCACAGTAGAATGCTTTGCAGAAAACCGAAAATCTGTTTCCCGCACCGTATTCAAATCTCACTGCCCATGCGATCCACAGCGGGTGTCAGTGCAATCAGTGCAGTGCAATTTTAATGACATCACAAACGCAGGTTGCAAATGCAGTGCATTTGCCTGCACTGGCTTGCATGGTACAAAATGACCATATGATCCGATTGCAGTGTGTTCCCAAAATTGCTGCATGCACGACTTTGGTGTTGGTGCAGATGTGGTATTATTTGAGCAAATAGTACCGCACTGAATCACATGTGCATTGTACAGAAACGCAGTGCAGTTTTTGTGGAAAAAATAATCCACAGCGCACAAGGGGGAAAGAATATCAATCATGCAGCAGCTTACTTAAAACTCAAATCCTCCAGGAGTATTCACCGTGAAATCAAATAGGTCAAAAAAATCCTTTAAGTAGCGCTCACACTTCTTTATAAAGTGTGACAATAGGAGCTACTGTCACGGTGAAATGGACAGTTTGCTGGACACAGGGTCTGCAAATTTGCAAGGTGCAAGACTACAGAGCGTAGATGTGTACTGGAGAAGACTGCTTTCGCAGCTTTCTCCAGGTTTTGGTATTCTGGAAAGGGGCTTTGTAGTTTGGAGATTCCACAGTGTCTTGGGAGGGATGGGATCTCCAACCCTGTGTCCAGACTTTGCTGATTACCAGCAGGGTGTGTGCTCAGGTGAGCACAGCCCTTATAATGAATGTATGGGAAGACCTCATAGCTCCCAGTTGGAGACGGCTCCACATCAAGAGACAGGAGGTCTTCAGGAGTCAGAGAGGCTGTAGGTGACAGCCAGAACATTGGTGACTGCAAGAGGCAGAGCTGTGGACGCTAAAAGGAAGCCGTCTGCTTTGAGGAGTCCGGTGGTCTGGGTGACCAGGAAAGTGCAGAAGTACTGCTACAGAGAGCCAGGTGGGCTAGCATTTTCTGTTATGTGTATTTGATGGAGAAGAACCCCCTGCGTGGGAAACCTTTGTTTGGACTTTTATTTTGCCTTTTTTAATAAAAATGGGCTACCATGCCCTTAAATATAGTTCCTGACTGGCTTGAATCGCTGAAAAAACGCATTTACCACTTGAGCTAAACAACCCCCATCTCACAAAAGGTACAGTGGTATTTCTTCACAAATTGGCGCACCTACCTTACAACATAAAAGACAGTATAATTGATTATCATCAAACAGAGACACTTGTATGGAAATAAATTATTTAGCCACAATAAACTTGACTATTGTGGCTAAATAATATATTTCAACGCAAGTGTCCTTGTTTGTTGATAGTCGAATATACTGTATTTTATGCTGTAAGGTATTTGACTTGTTTGATTTCATGGAGTATTTGTGTCTAGCAAAGCAATCCTTTATTTTCTGTGTAGTTTCACTAATATAATAGTATCCACACGGGCATTTGAGTAAATATATTTTTAAACTGGTTCTACAGGTATAATGACCCTTTATCTTTATTTGATAACCCTGACGTTAGTGACTGAAATACCTCACTTTGATCATATGTGAACACTGTATACAATTAAGACACAGAAAAGGAAAACTCTGACCAAAATATATAATCATATATGGTACGATACTTCCATAAAGAGGGGAGTGGGGGGAAAAATACATTTTGGAATTTCAGGATATTTGTTAAGAAAAGCTGACCAATGTTTTTTTTTTTTTTAATTATCGAGTGAATCTATGTAATACTGAGTGACAATGCAATGTGATTACTATTCTTATTACTTCCTTACACAATATAGCACATCCAAGCTCATTATTGAAGTGATACTAAACACACACAGTTTAATTTACATTATCCCTTCTCTTTATGTAGATTTTTCAATAAAAAATAATCGAAGTACCTTTTTTTCATAATCGATATACAGCCTGTTTCACTGATTCACTCCCCTCTAGCCGGTGTCTACTGTTTGTATGTTCCTAAAATTACAGGGGGATGATGCCTCAATAAATCAACATGTAATATCCCATCCCCAATGTGTTTAGCTCTTTAGTGAGCATGGAGGAAGACAGAGTATATGCCCACATGTGTGACTCTATAGTCACATGGGCTGCACAGATAAGTAAAAGGAGGAAATGAATAGCTTAGAAGGCAACTAAAAGTGGTGCATGCTCAGTAGATGTGGCAACAGCTGGTCTACACAATTTCAGGCTGCAGTGGGGTCACAAACAAAGAGGGAAGGACAATGAACAGCAGGATCAACCAGTTTTTTTTCAGAATACAGAAACATACGAATTCCATAATGACTGCGTGAGTATGAACAGCATGTACTGACAGTTATTGAAGAAGCGAGTTTAATGTCACTTTAAAATGTTACCCTGCCTTCACTGTATCTGGTCTCCCACAGTACACAGAACTAGAGTTGTGCGAACGGTTCGGCCCGAGCATGAGATCGGGCCGAACATTGGCTGTTCGTCCATTTGACGAACACCTGAATTATCGGGGTGTTCAATCGTTTGTTCGGCTCGCCGAATGACCACAATACACTGCGCTGCCGCCCAGTGCATTGGAAGCCCTGATTGGCTGAATCAATGAAAGATTTGCCCAATCAGCGCATAGAGCACTGTCAGAGCAATGATTGGAGAAAATAATGATGACTCTATCCAATCATGGCTCATTAATCTTAGTCCCGCCCCACACTATATAAATATTCTCTGCATAGCAGCCATTTGCAGTGTGATATTGGTGTGGAGAGAGATAGAACAGGGCTCTGTTCAATGCTGCTAGTGAGTTAGTGTGCTATAGTTTGATATTGTGCTACTATTTTTAGTGTAGAATATCAGTTCAATATGAGTGTAGTGTGACCATATGTTTTTACTTTAGTGTCAGTTTTTGTGAGTGTAGTGTGACCATTCATTTTTACTTTCGTTTTAGTTTAATTTGTCAGGGCAAATTTCCTGCAGTATATATCAGTGCATTACTGCACATTTAACCACTTCAACCCCAGAAGGTTTTACCCCCCCCCCTTAATGACAGGCCATTTTTTGCGATACGGCACTGCGTCGCTTTAACTGACAACTGCGTGGGCGTGCGACGCTTTACCCAAACAAAATTGATGTAATTTTCTCCCCACAAATAGAGCTTTCTTTTGGTGGTATTTGATCACCTCTGCGGTTTACATTTTTTACTTTCTGCTATAATACATATGTAGCGACCTCAACCCTTTCCCCCCTCCCATGCCCGTACCCTCTGGTTTTCAGAGGTTAGGCACACTTGTTTCACCTACGGGTCTTGCAGCGAAGTTCTCCTCAAAGTTGGTTTCTGTCCTCAGTGTGCAAGGGCAGAGTCTCTATACCCCAAGTAACTCCAAGGTCCACACAAGTATATCACTCCAACGTAGAGCTTTATTTTCTTTTGCATGAAGCGAGAAAGGTGTTAAAAGGATAGACAGCTTCAGGCACTTCTGGCTTCATCGCCACTCGGTCCCAAGTGGGTATAGCTCACCCAGATAGCCACCTATGGTGCTAGCAGCTGGCGTGCAGCTCGAACAGTCAATCTAGATCCCTAATAGATGCGTCTAGGTGATCCTCTGCCACAGGATCTATAATATCCCAAACCTCCTGATGGTCCAGATTGTTAGGCCCCTGGGTTCCGGATGGATGACATCCCCCCTGGAGAGTTACTGGGCCCCTTCCTTCACTGTGATGGCTCACCAGTCCTTCGGAACGGTCCTCCCCCAGCCTCCTCATCCAGAAACGGGTCTCCTCGCAGGGCAGCACCCTGATATTCTTCCTTCCGAAGTGGGCTCCAGCTAAATGTGCTGTGCCCAGGGCTGAAGTTGCAGTCCCAGGACTAAAGGTTCCTGAGACTGAGGCGTACATGGCCCCATAGCCTTGAAGGCCATGCACTCGGCTCCCGAACCCGCAGGTTCCCTCGGGTACATGTCCCCGGATCACTCCTGAACGATGGCGTCCGCCCCTTTTGTATCCTCTCCCAGCATACACAGCAGGCCGACCCCACCCACCGCACGGCTGCCGAGAGAGGACACCAAATCGCCACTACAACACCTGTGGTTCAACCCCGAGCACAAACGACAGCGCCACCCATACTGCTTAGGGGAACTGCAAGCCAGGTGAAGCAGCAAGGCAGAGTCCTCCAATTGAAAGACTTGAGCCAACTATCACTCAAGCCACCCCTAAATTTGGCATAACATAACCTCAATTTAGGACCCCGCTACATACTCCCCTCTCTTAAAGAGACACTGTCCCCAGTGTCTGGAGACAAATTTGCACTCTCAATCCTGAGCAGGCACAAACGTATCTTCAAAACTATTTAAAAAACCCGAAAGAAAAAAAAATACCAAAGTGCCTAAATGAGAAGAATGAATTGCAGCAAAGAGAAGAAGACAGAACATGGTTTACAACAAAATGACATTCCCTCCCACCATCCTATCGCAACTAAATCCCACCCAATCTCCGGTGAGTTGCTTGATGGTCTCTTGCATGGGAAAGAAAACACATATCATACAAACAAATCACACTATATCTACTGTATGTAAATGAATCAAACCACCTCCC
Organism: Rana muscosa; assembly: GCA_029206835.1. Taxonomy (NCBI): domain Eukaryota; kingdom Metazoa; phylum Chordata; class Amphibia; order Anura; family Ranidae; genus Rana; species Rana muscosa. The sequence continues at coordinate 217,048,597 of CM055120.1, read as the reverse complement.
CTAAAGGAGATGATTTGCTTCAGCTAACGGTACACACTAAGCCTAGTGTATATGTTCCTATAGCAGTACCGTGTAAATGCTCATTAAAGTTTTGCAGAACACTACCACCTAGTGGCAGCACACACATGTAACTCTATTGCCTAAGTGTGTTCTAACGCACCATCACACAAGGGTCCCCTTGTTGATCTCGGTGGCTCCCAGCTTGGCCCTGACTATCACCACCCAAAGTTCTTTTCACTTGTGAAAAAGGAAGGAAACAAAAAAACAAACAGTCCTTCAAAAAAGTAAAAAGTCTCCGGGGATAGAATCAGCACAGCAGTTCAAGGCATATTTCGCCAAAAGCAGAGAAAAAGAAAAAAAAAAAACAAGTCCCACTTTAAAGATAAAACCTTGGGTCAGGTAAAGTCAAAGACTTCTAGTCTTTATCCAAAGTCTCAATGGAGTAAGTCACATCATCTCTGTCCTTACTGCAGATCACGACCCGATCCGCATGTATGTGGCGACCAAGAGACCAGTCTTTTCGGCAGCCTTTATATCTTCCGGTCATCACTGCTGAACAACTGAGGTATCTGTAGCCTTTCTTCACTTTCAAGTGATCCCAAATAAAGTTACTATACCACCGCTCTCGAAACGCTTTTATCCCAAACAACAAACCCTTCGGGACGTATGGGTACTCCCACCCGTACTCTGCAGCAACCTTCTGGCTCAGTAGCCGCTGTAGACGAGCCAAAGGCGGCATGGTCGCCCGATTTCCAGCTTCTGGCAGGACGATAGCATCCGGGGATCTTCTGGGGCGTACAGGCTCCAACTGTGGCATGGGAGACCTCAATGGTGGAAGGGCCTCCAGCACAGCAGGCACAGTAGACACTGGAGCGTGAGGGGCAGGTATGGGGACGATTTCTCCAGCATTAACAGGGGCTTCCACTCGGGGTGTAGTATCCCCAGAGTCCATGGGCGATCCCTTTGCATTACGAGGAGAGGTTAAAGAGATTTTGTCCCATCCCTTTTTGACAAACAGTTCATCAATTTCCCCATCATCCCCTATGTCAGAGGAAGAATCCACATCCGAAGAGTCCCACATCCCCGCTAGCAGGCAAACTCTAGTGGACACAGGATCACCTTTCAAAAGTCTCTTTGGGTCAGGCACCCAAGCATCCCCAATCGAACGTACACTGACCTTTGTTCCTTTGCCCGGCTAGCCTCGACCTCCAACTGTCAGGGAAACTTCTCCGGCTGGACGATCCAAGTCAGGCTGGCGCTGGAATGGGCCTCCACCATGGCTGCGGGAAGCCTTCGAGTCCTACCTTTCTTTTAGCAGGTGGAAGGGAGGGCTCCGTTGCAACAGAGGCAGTGTCTGCGGGGTTCTCCACTTCAAGTTCCTCTACGGCCGGAACCTCAGCCTTCACGTTTGCCACCTCCGCGGGACTGTGCTGGGGTAGGGCAGTTAACACACGCACTTCTTCCTCAGGAGTAACAGCCCCTGAAATCCAGATCACTCGGTAGACTCTCGGCTTTTCCGTCGGCTGTTCTACCTCAAACGGGAATTCCCCACAGCGGGTACATCTCCCGAAAGGTCGGAGGTGTACAATCAGTCCCTGACATCCTCCACAGATCATGCCCAAGGCCTCTGCATCTCGGCATGCATACAGTAGGGATGAGCTCGGTGTTCGAGTCGAACATACGTTCGACTCGAACATCGGCTGTTCGATCGTTCGAAGATCGAACGATTTGGGCCGTTTGCGCCTAATTCGAGTGACGCGAACGGTCCACAATGCACTACGCCATCGCAGTGTCATCCAGGCGCTGTGATTGGCCAAGCATGCACTGTGACCCCGCATGCTTGGCCAATCACAGCGCCGGCAGCGAGGAGAGCAATGATTGGCCACAGGCAGGATGCCTGTGGCCAATTATTGCTGAGGGTGTTTAGTACACGCCCCACACTATAAAAGGCCGCCAGCACGGCGGCCTAGTGTATTGTGTTCCGGAGCAGGGAAAGAGAAGCATAGGCAGGGACAGTGACATTTTTTTTTCTTGCTTAACCTGGATTCCTTTAGTTTAGGGAAAGAGAAGGATAGGTAGGGAGAGTGTCAGTGTGTTTTACTGTGCTAATCCTTGTTTGTAGGGACAGGGAAGGACAGTGAGGGAAATTCTCCTTGTGCTATACTGTGCTAAAGCATTGATCATCAACCATCTTTAAAAAAAAAAATTTTATAGGGACAGAATACTATAGGTAGGGAGAGTGTCAGTGTGTTTTACTGTGCTAATCCTTGTTTGTAGGGACAGGGAAGGACAGTGAGGGAAATTCTCCTTGTGCTATAGTGTGCTAAAGCATTGATCATCAACCATCTTTAAAAAAACATTTTTTATAGGGACAGAAAACTATAGGTAGGGAGAGTGTCAGTGTGTTTTACTGTGCTAATCCTTGTTTGTAGGGACAGGGAAGGACAGTGAGGGAAATTCTCCTTGTGCTATAGTGTGCTAAAGCATTGATCATCAACCATCTTTAAAAAACATTTTTTTATAGGGACAGAAAACTATAGGTAGGGAGAGTGTCAGTGTGTTTTACTGTGCTAATCCTTGTTTGTAGGGACAGGGAAGGACAGTGAGGGAAATTCTCCTTGTGTTATAGTGTGCTAAAGCATTGATCATCAACCATCTTTAAAAAAAATTTTTTTATAGGGACAGAAAACTATAGGTAGGGAGAGTGTCAGTGTGTTTTACTGTGCTAATCCTTGTTTGTAGGGACAGGGAAGGACAGTGAGGGAAATTCTCCTTGTGCTATACTGTGCTAAAGCATTCCTCATCAACCATCTTTGAAATCCTTGTTTTTTGGACAGTCAGGGAAATTGTCGTTGTGCTATTCTGTGCGAAAGCAATCATCCTCAACCATATTTAGAAATCCTTAAGTAAAGGGACAGAGAAGGACACCTGAAGGTAGCCCTTATTGCTTTTTTCCCATCTCCCTGCAGGCCATCTATTAGAATGTCTGGAAGGCAAACAAGGAGAGGCAGACAGTCAGGAGGCAATAAAAGAGGGCAAGCAGGCTCTGTGTCTGGGGGCAACAGTGCTGGTCGTGGACGCGGTGCATTGTCATCAGCACATGGCCATGGGACACGCTTGTCCTTCTTTTCGGCAGCTGGACATGTTGAGCCACATCATGCCGAAGACTTGGTAGAGTGGATGACCAAGCCCTCCTCCTCCTCCTCATCCTCTCTCACCCAGGCTCAGGGTACTGGCAAAGCAGCTGCCAAAGCGTCCTCTTCCCTGGTATCAATGTCAGACTCATCATCAGTCACTCCTTCCCTAGACCCACCATGTCCTCCTCCTGAGGAGTCCCCCGAACTGTTTGAGCACAGTGTTGGGTACATGCTCCAGGAGGATGCCCAGCGTTTCGAAGGGTCTGATGATGAAACCCAGCTACAGGAAGGCAGTAGCGTGAGAGCAGACAGAGGGGATGCTCAAGAAGGACACCAATCTGGCAGTCATGTTCCAGCAGCTGCAGCATACTGCCAGATTGGCTCCAGTGATGAGGAGGGAGGGGATGATGAGGTCACTGACTCCACGTGGGTGCCTAATAGGAGAGAGGAGGAGGAGGAGGATGAGGAGGAGGCATATCTCCAACGAGGCAGGATGCCCTTTGGTGGCCAGCGTAAGGGCAGTACACCAACGGAATCACACCGCAGAGCTCCGCCTGTGCAGGGCGCTGCCTCTGCCCGTCATTCAAAAAGTTCTTTGGTGTGGGCCTTTTTTGAGGCTAGTGCATCAGATCGCACAGCTGCTGTTTGCAACATATGTCTCAAGCGTATATCGCGTGGCCAAAACATCAGCCGCTTGGGTACCACATGCCTGACCAGACATATGTTGACCTGCCATGCAGCTCGTTGGCAAGCCTACCTCAAAGACCCACACCAAAGAACAAAGCGGACCTCTCCTTGCACCGCATCAGCTGGGATCTCCAACCCCACTATAACTTCAGTCCTCTCTGAAACATGCACTGAGAGGAATGAAGGTGTAGAATTAGGTGTGTCACAGCCAAGTACTTGCGGCCACTCTGCTAGCAGTACACCGACGTCCGATTCTAGCAGGCAAATTTCCCTGCCCCAGCTGCTGGACCGTCGAAAGAAGTTCACTCCCAGCCATCCACATGCCCAGCGGTTGAATGCTAGCTTGGCTAAATTGCTAGCGCTTCAACTGCTGCCTTTTCAGTTGGTAGACTCGGCCCCCTTCCGTGAGTTTGTGCAATGTGCGGTTCCTCAGTGGCAGGTTCCCAAACGCCACTTTTTCTCACGGAAGGCTATTCCGGCTCTCTACCGGCATGTGGAAGGCAATGTCTTGGCCTCGCTGGACAGGGCGGTCAGCGGTAAGGTGCATTTTACCGCTGACTCATGGTCCAGCAGGCATGGACAGGGACGTTACCTTTCTTTCACGGCCCATTGGGTCACTCTTTTGGCAGCTGGGAAGGATGCAGGACAAGGTGCAGTAGTGTTGGAGGTTGTTCCACCGCCACGCCTCCAAAATGCTACTACTGGTTGTGACACACCTCTCTCCTCCACCCCCTCCTCTTCTTCTTCCTCCATGGCCTCTTCCTGTGCTTTGTCCTCTGAACCAGCGGTGCTCCGTAGCCGTTCAAGGGGCTACGCAAGTACGCAGGCAAAAAGATGCCATGCCGTGCTTGCGCTGGTGTGTTTGGGGGACAGAAGCCACACTGGGGCAGAGGTCCTGTCTGCTCTGCAGGGCCAGGCCGAGAGGGGGTTGACGCCACGCCAGCTTAAGCCAGGAATGGTGGTTTGCGACAATGGCACCAACCTCCTCTCCGCCCTCCGACAGGGACAACTGACCCATGTGCCCTGTGTGGCTCACGTCCTTAACCTGGTGGTGCAGCGGTTCTTGGGCAGGTACCCGGGCTTACAGGATGTCCTGAGGCAGGCCAGGAAAGTCTGTGTGCATTTCCGCAGATCTTATAATGCCAGTGCTCGCCTGGCTGAGCTGCAAAAGGAGTTGAACCTGCCCAAGAACCGCCTTATATGTGACATGCCCACCAGGTGGAACTCAACGTTGGCCATGCTGCAGCGGCTGCACACGCAGCAGAGGGCCATCAATGAGTACCTGTGCGACTACGGCACCAGGACAGGGTCAGGGGAGCTTGTTTTTTTTTCTCCACGCCAGTGGGGCATGATCAGGGATGCATGCACTGTCCTGGCACCATTTGAGGAGGCCACGAGGATGGTGAGCAGTGACAGTGCATGCATCAGTGACACTGTACCTCTTGTCCACCTGTTGAAGCACACGCTGCGTGGAATAATGGCCAGGGCACTTGAGGCAGAACAGAGGCAGGAAGAGGAGGACTTCCTTGCCTCTCAAGGCCCCCTTTACCCAGACAGTGTTCCTTCTGTCCCACCCATCGCACAGGAAGAGGAGGAGGAGGAGGAGGAGGAGGATTGTGTCAGCATGGAGGTGGAGGCTGGCACTCAGCATCATCAGCAGCAGTCTTTTAGGGATGATTTACAGTCCCAAGAAACCAGTGGACTTGTACGTGGCTGGGAGGAGGTGGCTGCGGATCATGTCGTCCTTAGTGACCCAGAGGACTCCGGACCGAATGCCTCAGCTAACCTACGCTGCATGGCCTCCCTGATCCTGCAAAGTCTGCGGAAGGATCCTCGTATTCTTCGGATCAAGGAGAGGGACCATTACTGGCTGGCCACTCTCCTTGATCCACGGTACAAGGGTAAGGTTGCGGACCTTATGTTACCGTCGCAGAGGGAGCAGAGGATGAGACAACTCCGGGAGGCCTTGCAGAAAGGTCTGTGCAACGCGTTCCCAGAGACTGGGAGGTTACAAACTCCTGGTCCTGGACAACGAGTTGCTGAGGCTTCGGCCAGTCAAAGAAGGAGCGGTGGGGAAGGTGGCCGTCTGACCGATTCGTTCAGACAATTCTTTAGCCTGCAGCCCCAAAGTATGATCGGTTCCAGCAACCATCGCCAGCGTCTGATAAACATGGTGCAGGAATATCTAGGGGCAAGGTCAGACTTGGACACCTTCCCCACCGAAAATCCTCTGGCTTACTGGGTCTTGAGGATGGATCACTGGCCAGAGCTTGCACAGTATGCAATTGAGCTACTGGCCTGTCCTGCATCCAGCGTTCTTTCGGAACGCACATTCAGTGCTGCTGGAGGATTTGTCACGGATCACAGGGTGCGCCTGTCCACCGACTCGGTTGATCGACTGACTTTCATCAAGATGAACCAGTCTTGGATCACCACCAGCTACCACACACCTGATGCTGATATAACAGACTAATTGATTTTAACATGTCACATCCCTTCAAGACTGATGCTGATGCTGAGTGCCTGTGCTGTTATGTTGACTGGCTATCCTCCTCCTCCGAGTCCTCAATGATACGATTGATGATAGCTTGGAAGATCATTTTTGTTTATGGGTGCCGCCACCAGTGGCTAAGGCCCAATTTTTCAGCCCCTGTTTAACAGGGGCGTGTAATTACAATTTTTGAAGCAATACTTTGCAACAGGGCTCATTGCTGTGCTCCAAGTACAGTATCTGTGAGGGGTTGGAGTGTTGTGCCACCAGTGCCTAAGGCCCAATTTTTCAGCCCCTGTTCAACAGGGGCATGTAATTACAATTCTTGATCTAATAATTCACAGCAGGGCCCATTGCTGCACCCACCAAGAGTAACTCTGAGGGCTTACAGTGTTGTGGCAACACCACCACCACCACGAAAGGCCCAATTTTTCAGCCCCTGTTCAACAGGGGCATGCAATTACAATTCTTGATCTAATAATTCACAGCAGGGCCCATTGCTGCACCCACCAAGAGTAACTGTCAGGGTTTACAGTGTTGTGGCACCAGCACCACCATCAAAGGCCCAATTTTTACTACCACTGTTCAACAATTATATGTAATTACAATTCCTGATATAATAGTTGACAGCAGGGCGTTCCAGCACCAACCAAGAGTAACTGTGAGTGCTTACAGTGTTGTGCTAACACCAACAACTAAGGGGCCTATTTCTGCAGAGTATATACGGCAGGTCCCTACTTTCAAACATCCAACTTACAAACGACTCCTACTTGCAAACGCAAGAAGACAACAGGAAGTGAGAGGAAATCTACCCCTAGGAAGGAAAATTCTCTCCTGTAAGAATTAATATGGGAGAAAGGTGTCTCCTCTGTACTGATGCTTTATCACCAATCCTTGTTTCAAGAAAAACACCACATTTCAAAAACAGTTGTCATTGGGACGGAAAGTGAGGTGAAATGTTCTGAACAGGGGCACAGACAGCAAAACAAATGTTACAGGGGTGATAACCCTTACCTATGTTTTCCAAAAAGTTTAAAAATAGATTTTTGGGCTGGAGCTACACTTAAACAATGTACCTGTTCAAAATTACAAACACATTCTACATAAGAACAAACCTACAGTCCCTGTCTTGTATGCACCGCCTGTATACGGCTGTTCAGAGTATATAGGGCCTTTTTTATTTTGTGTGCGGTGTTCCCCTTAATATCCATACAAGACCCAAAGGGGCTGGTAATGGGCTGGGGTAGGGGGGGGGGGGGGGGTCATGGGGTAGCTATGCCATTTTTCTTAAAGATTTTCATCCATATTACCGGGACCAGACATTACATTAAAGCCGCAAGCAGTTTTAAATGTTTTTTTTTTCCTTTAGAAGTGTCATTTTGTGCAGGGACAGTTCTAAACACGGGAAACACGTGCCACTTCACAGGCATACTTTAGACACCCCCCAGGTACGATATTTAAAGGAATATTTGACTTTTTTTTTTTTTCACTTTATGCATCATTAAAATGACTGCTCCCGAAAAACGACCGTTTTTAAAACTTCTTTTTGCATTGATACATGTCCCCTGGTGCAGAACCCGGGTTCCCAAACCCTTTTTAGGACAATAACATGCATAATAGTCGTTATAATTAGCACTTTAGAATTCGAACGTTCGCATCCATTGTATTTAATAGGGTTCTAATGTTCGTACGAACGTTCGGTCCGTTCGCGGGTTCTGGTGCGAACCGAACCCGGGGGTGTTCGGCTCATCACTAGCATACAGGGTAAAGCGGCCCCTGGGCTTCAACCGGATTCCTGTGTCGGTCAAGGAGGCAGCAATGGGGTCACATCCATAGTTGAACCGGGCAAGAGAACACAAGATCCGGTGAAGCAGGTTTCAAAGTAAGAGCAGACATGTCGCTTCATCGACAGTTTATCGGATAATGCCCCCTTTTTCGCGCCAAGCGCACCATGAGGAGCTCACCCTTTACCAAGATCCTCCCCTCTCTTCTTCCTTCGCTGGGCTGTCTTCGCGGGCTTTTCCAGTTAAGACACGCCCACGAACTACGCAGCTGGAATTTCAACCAGGCCTGAATCTTCCTCTTCTCTGTTTGTGGCGCAGGTCAAATTTTGAAAAATGGCCGACCTCCACGGAGCCTCACATGGGAATAAAGTCCAACTTCTCCGGGGGGTATACACTGCAACATCCCGGACTACGAGCCCCCACGTGTAGCGACCTCACCCCTTTCCTCCCGTCTATTTGGCTCACTCATGAGAGGAAAAGGCGCAAGGTGCCACCATGCCCGTACCCTCTGGTTTTCAGAGGCTAGGCACACTTGATTCACCTACGGGTCTTGCAGCGAAGTTCTCCTCAAAGTTGGTTTCTGTCCTCAGTGTGCAAGGACAGAGTCTCTATACCCCAAGTAACTCCAAGGTCCACACAAGTATATCACTCCAACGTAGAGCTTTATTTTCTTTTGCATGAAGAGAGAAAGGTGTTAAAAGGATAGACAGCATTTAGGCACTTCTGGCTTCATCGCCACTCGGCCCCAAGTGGGTATAGCTCACCCGGATAGCCACCTATGGTGCTAGCAGCCAGCGTGCAGCTCAAAGTCAATCTAGATCCCTAATAGATGTGTCTAGGTGATCCTCTGCCACAGGATCTATAATGTCCCAAACCTCCTGATGGTCCAGATTGTTAGGCCCCTGGGTTCCGGATGGATGACATCCCCCTGGAGAGTTACTGCGCCCCTTCCTTCACTGTGATGGCTCACCAGTCCTTCGGAATGGTCCTCCCCCAGCCTCCTCATCCAGAAACGGGTCTCCTCGCAAGGCAGCACCCTGAGATTCTTCCTTCCGAAGCGGGCTCCAGCTAAAGGTGCTGTGCCCAGGGCTGAAGTTGCAGTCCCAGGACTAAAGGTGCCTGGGACTGAGGCGTACGTGGCCCCATAGCCTGGAAGGCCACGCACTCGGCTCCCTAACCCACAGGTTCCCTCGGGTACAGGTCCCCGTCTCACTCCTGAACGATGGCGTCCGCCCCTTTTGTATCCTCTCCCAGCATGCACAGCACGCCGACCCCGCCCACTGCACGGCTGCAGAGAGAGGACACCTAATCGCCACTACAACACCTGTGGTTCAACGCCGAGCACAAGCGACAGCGCCACCCATACTACTTAGGGGAACTGCAAGCCAGGTGAAGCAGCAGAAAGGCAGAGTCCTGTAATTGAAAGACTTGAGCCAACTATCACTCAAGCCACCCCTAAATTAGGCTTAACATAACCTCAATTTAGGACCCCGCTACACATACAAAATATATATATATATATATATATATATATATATATATATATATATATATATATATATATATATATATATTCATCAGTTTAGGCCAATATGTATTCTGCTACATATTTTTGGTAAAAAAAAAAAAAAACGCAATAAACAAACATTATAGTGTCTACAAAATAGGGGGTAGGTTTATGGACTTTTATTTTTTTTTATGTTTTTACTGGTATTGGTGGCGATATGCAATTTTTAGCAGGACTGCGACATTGCTGTGAACAAATCTGACCCCAAGTGAGACTTATTGGAGACCAGTGACATTATTACATTAATCAGTGCTATAAAAATGCACTGATCAATGTATAAATGACACTGGCAGGAAAGGGGTTAACACTAGGGGCGATCAAGGGGTTAACTGTGTTCCCTGGGTGTGTTATAACTGTGTGGGGGCTAGGCTGCCTAGGACAACAAAGGGATCGCTGTTCCTGATCAGTAGGATTTGTGCAGGAGAGCCGGCCTATATATACTGTGGCTGGTCGGCAAGTGGTTAACGCAGTATATACCTGTGCGTTTTTTTTGCGTTTAATGCAGTATATATCAGTGCATTAATGTACGTTTAACACATTATAAATCAGTGCGTTATTGCACATTTAATGCAGTAAATATAAGTGTGTTACTGTACTTTTAATAAAGTATAGATAAGTGCGTTACTGTACGTTTTACGCAGTATTTTTCAGTGCGTTACTGCGTCAGTGCAGTATATTGTAGTGTATCAGTGGAGTGTGTCTGTGTAGTAAATACTCAAGTTAAGTGCATCCACGTACACATTCCCACATCTTTATTACATTCTGTTATAAGCTCCCTCCCCCATCATGTCTGGGAGTGTATGTGTCCACAGACAAAGGTGGACATGGTCCATTCTCAGCCAGGGCATCATTTTCTCTGTTTAGTGATGTTGCCTCTGCCATCCAGCCACAGCATGCAGAGGAGGTGGTGGACTGGCTAACTAAGCCATCCTTATCCTCATCATCCTCCGTCAGACTAGTGTGCAGTCCAGTAGTGTATTTAGGTTTTGTGCTGCCCTAGGCCTGACTAAACTTGTGCACCCCCTAATTTAAATATGACCCACCCCTTCCTGTCAAGGCCATACCCTGTGTTGCTTAAGACCCGCCCTGAAATTTTTGAGTGGGGACACTAGTTCTGAGGGCTTGGGGGGGGGGGCAATGGATTCCCTTAATTTGCATAGATTTCCTCTTACTTCCTGGTTAGCCATAGAGCAGAAAGTAAAGGGAAATCTCTGCAATGGCACAGGGATGGTAAAAAAATAAACTGACAGGGGCTATAACCCTCCCTTACTCTATCCAAAATGAAAAAAAAAAGTGTTGCCTATAGTTCTACTTTAAGTAGATGGTGCAGCAGAAACGTATAGCACAGTGAGGAAGGTTTGTGGTCCAGGATGATAGGACAGTCAAAATTGGAAGCGCCCCACCCCCACAGTTGCGGAATGCCGGCCGCCCACATAACGGAAGCAGCCGCTTTATGGGGGCGCTAGACTATTTTGCCTAACAGCGTAGCGCAAGCTGGCGGGGACTCTTTTCATGCTGCCCCCCTGCAAAGTGCTGCCCTAGGCCTGGGCCTTGTTGGCCTAGGCCAGGATACAGCGTTGGTGCAGTCCCCTGCAGCTGCCAGAGTGGCTTATTCTGCCTCCTTGTTCAGATACTCTTGCCATAGCCCCAGCATCAGGCATGGAGGAGTCAGCTAAGTTATTTGAACACAGCGCTAGCCACTTGCGCCTTGATGATGCACAGCCATTATTTGATTCAGATCTTGGTTCTGAGGTTGAGGAAGAGACGGAGAGGGGTAAACACTGGTAAAGAACAATTTGGCAGTCATGTTCCCCCAGCCGCAGCGTATTGGCAGGTTGCCTCCAGTAATAATGAGGATGGATAGGGTGATGATGAGTTCACTGACGCGACTTGGATGCTGGATAGAGCAGTGGAGGAAAGTGAGGGTGAGGCATAACCCCAAAGAGGCAGCCATCATGGAAGAGTAGAGAGCAGCCACCCTATTCCACCAGATTGTGGAGCTGTTATCGCCCACTTCCCACAGCTCAGCTGTTTGAGCCTTTTTTAGCACATGTGCAGCCGATCGCACTGTTGCAATTCGCAAACTTTGCCTCAAACACATCAAGCATGGCAAAACACCAGCTATTTGGGTACCACATGCTTGACAAGCCATTTAACCTCCCACCACTCAGCCCGTTGGCAAGAGCACCTGAAAGGGACGCAATTCTGTTCCTCTTCACTTCTCACCTTTCCGGTCTACCCCCGATATACCTCATGACCTCTCAGCAGCCTCCACTGACAGGGATGATGGAATAGCGCAGGGTGTTCTAGGTCCTTGCAGCACGTCTGCCAGTAGCACACCACCAGCTGTAGACTACAGCAGGCAAATTTCTCTGTCCCATCTGCTGCTGCAATGAAAAACAAAAAAAACTACCACCCCCAATCCCCAGCATCTAAATTAAAGCTTGTCAAAGCTGCTAGCTTTACAACTCCTGCATTTATGTTTGGTGGATTTTGCTCCCTTCCGTGAATTTGCAGAATGTGCTGTATCATACCGGCAGGTTCCCAGACGCTATTTCATTTCACGTAAGGCTATTCCAGCTCTCTACCATCACGTGGAAGGCAATGTTGTGGCATCATTGGGTAAGGCAGTCAGCCACAAGGTTTACGTTACTGCTGACACGTGGTCCAGCAAGCATGGTTAGGGACAATATATTTAATTCACAGCACACTGGGTAACTCTGCTTGCAACTTGGAAGGATGCAGGACAGGGCTCAGTGCTGCAGCTTGTTCTGCCGCCACGTCTCCATATAGCTAGTGGTGATGATGCAGGATTCATTAGCTCCACCCCCTCGTCCTCCTCCACGCCCTCTTTTGCTGAATTGTCCCATAAACTACAAGTACCCCCTCACCATCAAAGGCCCTGGTGAAAATCTGCTGGCTCTACAAGCTTAACGTTGTGCTCCTGACCCCAGCAGTATGCATCTGTCACCTGGCCTCAGGTGACCTAACAGATGGTTTCACTTTAAGCATCAGTAAATCACTGTTCATTAAAAAATTATGTTTTTTACAAACTTTGTCATTGAAACAGGTCCCCCAGGGCAGTGCCCAGACCCCCATAATTATTGTATGCCCAATTACTTGCATATTTAAGCATTCTAGTCACTTTTGTTTTTTTCAGTTCATAGACTTTCATGGGTTCATTATTTGGTTCAGAACTTTTACAATGTTCGAAAGTTCTGCCACAAATTGAACAGGGGGCCATTTGTCCCATCTCTACACAGAACATGGAAATGCAACTATGTTAGTAAATATAAACTGCTAAATACCTTTTCTCATCAGCATTTAGAGCAGTCTTGTGACTTATATCAGTGTTTAGCCAAGCACTGGTTAAAGCTCGTAAAAGGGGTTTTCTGATGCCCTGTACACACGATCGGTTTTACTGACAAAAACAGTCCAATCGACTTTTTTCATTGGACAAACCGATCGTGTATGAGCCCCATCGGTCTTTTTTCATCGGTGAGAAAAAATAGAACATGTTTTAAATTTATCCGATGGAAAAAAACCGATAGCAAATTCCGATCGTCTGTGTGGAACTCCATCGGAGAAAAAACCCACGCATGCTCAAAATCAAGTCGACTCAGAAGCATTGAACTTAATTTTTCTCGGCTCGTCGGAGTGTTTTACGTCACAGCGTTTGGGACGGTCGGATTTTTGACTGATGGTGCGTAGGCAAGACTGATGGAAGTCAGCTTCATCGGAATTTGAATCCATAGGAAATCCGATCGTGTGTACAGGGCTTGACTGTCCTATCAGACTGCAAGACCTGGACAGTGCTGATTGGCCCTGTGCTGATCACATACACTCTCCTAAGAACAAAGACTGATCCAGAGTCTAGACTCGTGAGGGGCACTGCCAGAAAACAAGGCGTTGCTTACAGAACTGTATTTAACGTATCGTACAGTCCTAACTTTGTTTAAAACAGTGACACGTTTATCATTCCAGATTAGATTATTACATTACAAACAGACAGGTTAGGTTTAACCACATATAACTTTATTACAAAGATCATAAGCAGTTTGTATACTTATAATAGAATATTCCCAGACAAAATATTCACAAACAATATAAAATTAAGTAAAAAAAAAACAAATAGCCGACAGGGTCGGATCAGGTAAGGAGAGCCGTGGATGTTATATCCCTCCTTAACTCAGGCTGGGACAGAGGCCCTTCCCAAGAAGGTTTTCTTCTATCTATAGACCTCCGAAAGGCCTTTGACATGGTGACCTGGCCTTACTTGTTTACCATCCTAGAAAAATGGGGATTTGGGACCAGCTTCCTTAATATATTAAAAGCCTTATACTCCCTACCAAAAGCCCAGGTTAAGATTCAAGGACACCTCTCCGACCCTCTCCCAATCACACAAGGAATGAGACAAGGTTCCCCCCTATCCCCTCTCCTTTTCGCAATAGCAATAGAGACACTAGCAATTGCCATTCGAGGTAACCCAGACATCCATGGTGTAAAATGCGGTCAGTTATCCTACAAATGTGCGCTCTTTGCAGATGATGTTCTCTTGTTCATCACCTCCCCACTCATTACCATCCCTAACACTCCAACTTCTAACCACATTTGGACAGGTTTCCAGCCTATGGCCTCGTACACACGGCCGAGATTCTCGTTGAAAAAAACATGTCGTTTTTTTCGACGAGATTCTTGGACAAGAAACTTGTCCCGGCCGAGTGTACACACGCTCGTTTCAAAGAACCCGCGGTTCTTTGAAAGGAGCGTACGCGGTGACGTCATCGACTACGTCGAGCATGCGCTCGTCACATTCGATGCCGTCGCCGCCATCTTGGTATACCCTACGTATGCCTAGGAAGCTACCGCGCATGCGTCAAATTCATTTCGAACATGCCCGGGCTTCCGGGAGGACAGGTAAGTGTACACACACTCACTTTTCTCGTCGAGAAACATGCCGACGAGAATCTCGACGAGAAAATAGAGAGCAGGTTCTCTATTTTCTCGTCTAGGTTTCTTGTCGGTTTTCTCGACGAGAAACCCGATAGCAGCGTACACACGACCGATTTACTCGGCAAGACCTCTCTGCCAGCAAGTTTCTTGCTGGTTCTTGCCGAGAAAATCGGTCGTGTGTACGAGGCCTAAGTCAACATGTCCAAATCTGTCACCCTCAACATTTCGACCCCCCAGACATTATTAGACTTGGAGTGATGATTCCATACCATATCTTGGCATACATCTGACGAACAATATAAATTGGCTCTATAACAAAAACTACCCACCCATGTACAAAAAGCTTAAAGAAGACTTAGAACAATGGTCCCTGTATAGGATGTCATGGTTGGGGAGAATCAATGCAATCAAAATGACCCTCTTACCAAGAATCTTCTACCTTTTTCTCTCCCTTCCCATACCTGTTACTAAACTTCACATAGACAATCTTCAGTCAGCCATAATCCGCTTTATCTGGGGGAAAACTAACCACCGCCTTGCAAAAACAGTCCTCTTCATACCTAGAAAGAAAGGGGGCTAAGGGCTACCTAACCTCTGGTGGTACTACCAGGCGGTCCAATTCAGCCAATTTTCAATCATCTACTCCAAAATCTCCAAACCAGATTGGGTGGGGATGGAATGACAAGCTTTCCCGAACTTTACTTTAGACTTCCTACTCTGGCGACCCTCCAATAGTAGGCCCTCAATCCTCTCCCCTACTCTATCCCACTCAATAGCGTTATGTGACTCTTTTCATAAAAGGAACCTCCTGACTTCCAAGTGGCAGCCCTTGGCTCACATCTTTCACAATCACCAGTTCCCCCCTGGGATGGACATTAAAGCCTTCCAATGGTGGCTGGATTAAGGCCTCTATCGTATAGGACACTTCTCCAACCCTAATGGCCCTCTCACACTTAGATTCTGTACTTCAAAACTAGAGATGCCATCTTCTGAGAATTTTCGCTTTCGTCAAATTTCCCAATTCCTTCATTCCATCTTAGCCCAACACTCACGCCCCCTGTCTGTCACCCCTTTTGAACAATGGTGCTCATCAGCCACGGACATGAGGGGGGGAATTTCCTTAATTTACTCGGCCCTAGCTGGGCCAAAGGAGAAAGCGACATACAGTACATGCTGAGATGGGAACGTGACCTTGACATTAAATGGGACATGAAGGATTGGCACTCCCACGTCTCAAGAGCATTCAAGGGGATGCTAAATATATCCTTAATAGAAGCTAATCTCAAGGTCATGTCCCGCTGGTACCTGGTCCCCACACGACTTGCAAAATATTACCCGCAATCCTTACCTTTCTGCTTCAGGAGCTGTGACCACTTAGGTACTGTTCTACACACATGGTGGCAATGCCCTCGAGGCTATTGGAATAAGGTATTTCACTTGATTCGGAGGATCACTGGCATTGCGGTCAACCAAAACCCGGCAATAGGCCTCCTCAATCATAAGATCCCCTCTATTCCTAAATTTACTCTGATTCTGATCCATTTTATTCTCCTTGGAGCCAAGATCACAATGGCACGGGCCTGTAAATCTCCTTCTGTTTCCTTCCTTGCTACTAAGCAAAAGATCTTGTGGATTATGACCCAGGAGAGGATTTCCAATACCATACTTGACTCCATGGAGAAATTCAAATGCATATGGGACCCCTGGGCTCGCTACATTGGGGTCTCATTATAGACCCGAGTCCCCTCAGATGGTCTTGGGCCCGAGTGCACTTAGGCACCTCGTCCCCCATCTCTTATCCGTGTGGCCATCACCTCCACCTCCCTCCCCTCCTCTTTTCTCTTTTCTTCTGCTGTTTCTATCTCTCCTTTGTCTCTCGATCTCCTCTGTCTATTCTTGTTTTTATCTATAAAGCAAACGTTTGCATACGGTTATTGATATGATACAAGTACTATTCATATTCACTTCTTCAATTCTTTAATATTCAATGCAGTAATAGTCTGGAGATTTTATTTGTTCTGATATAGTTGGTTAGGATGCATTGCCTTGGACAACCACGACCTGACTTTACAAGGTTGACCTCACAGGTGGTTATAGATTGCCTCACCTTTCACATGTTTCTTCTTCTTTTTTCTTTTTCTTACCAAGTAGTTTTTTCTTTGTTGTTTAAGGTGTTAGGCCAAGGGACTTGACTGCCCATTGCACAGCTTGATCCCATACAGGGTGCGGTGGGCAGCGGAGTTGCTCGCGGACACAATAAGGATCTCTTTTTTTTCCGTCAGGAAAAAATCCTAGCGGAAAAAATGTTCGTCTGTATGCTTTTACGACGGGAAAAAAAACACGCATTCTCAGAAACAATTTGACGCATGCTCGGAAGCATAAAACTTAATTTTGTCAGCTCATCGTAGTCTTTTACGTCACCCCGTTCTTGGCAGTCAAAAGTTCACCGGACTTTTGTGTGACCGTGTGTATGCAAGCCAGGCTTGTGAGGAGTTCTGTCGGGAAAACCATAGTTTTTTTCCGACGGGAAAACCGCTCATGTCTACGGGGCATATGAATGTAAAGTAAAGACAAGCCATTTAACCGGTCCTCCATCATTCGTGACCAAAGTCATGTTTTAACACGACAGAGAGTTGAGAAAAATCTCTCTGCTGTGTCCACACTTACAGGGAGAGTTGCTAAGATCAGAAGTAAACTTCTGATGGTTGGGAAGAGGTCCTGAAAAAAAACACGCATTCTCTGAAACAATTCGACACATGCTCGGAAGCATAGAACTTCATTTTGTCAGCTCGTCGTAGTCTTTTACGTCACCGCGTTCTTGGCAGTCAAAAGTTGCTAACATCAGAAGTAAACTTCTGATGGTTGGGAAGAGGTCCTGGTCACACAAGTCCAACACTTCAAGAACTGTTTTTGGAATTTCCTTATGTTGTGATAACTCTCGTTTCCACTTTGTAAGCCAGAGACTTAGTTCTCCCTGCAGCAATGTCTCCATTATCTTCTGCTTACCATCAGCTAGAAGAGGGTGGAAACGCTTTGATAATGATTGCACAGCCACAGGAACCACGGTCTCCATTTTTTTTCCAAAAAGTACTGCTGGCATCAAGATTTGAATCTGGAAACACTGCATCGAATTTTCTGTAAAACCAGTTTTTAAATCATTAATAATGTTGTCCAGCAAGGGAATATACAAAGATTTCCTGTAGTTGATTCTACATTGTAATTTAATCTGTGCACTTGCCTGCCTACAAACCGTGGCAATTTGAGTTTCACTCCAAGTTCTGATGCCAATTCTGTAGCCTCTATATGGTGGAAAAAGTGCCATCAGCGTTACATCGCATATTCTCCATGGTATCAGTCAAACAGTCAGATCTGTTTGTAAATCAATTGTTGGGGATTGAAGGTAGCGGCTCAGAGGAAGGGTTACTTTCAGAACACTGATGAGTGATACCAAGGAAAATATGAATTCTGCACTGCACAGAGAATGGATGAGAGTAGATGCTGTTGAGCTACTGTAGTGCTTGAGCATTTCAATTGAGATATTGCAGATAGTGCACTCACCACTTTTACAAGTCCATATCAAAATATTATGAGAGAATCATAGCGCTCTACCCATCTAGTTTCACAAAGACTGGTAAGCTGAGAGCCTAACTCCTGCTTTAAAATAAAATGAGGCTTTGCTGATTGGTTAAAAAATGAAATTATGGTTTCATCACCGGTTAACTCTTGAAAATCTTTCTGCTCCTAGGAGCGACTATGTCAATAGTGTTTGTGGGAAATGTATCATGAGGTTTGTTAGACATGTACGTGAGGTTTCTGTCTTCCTTGTAGAGCCTAAGCTATCCTGTGTATGTATTATTTTTGTGTTCATTGTCATGCTTGATATTGGCTGTTATGTTTTATTTTATTAAATAAAATCTTTATGGATAAAAAAAAAATATGAAATTAATTTGACCACTGCTACTGCATTGCGAACTGCTGACACTTGTGAGGACTTTGAAATTGAATTGTTCAGACAATGATTGTAGCAAGGACATCTGCAACTGTTGGGAGCTACACAGAGAATCTCTTATACAGCACCAGCCACCTCTAAAGACATAACACTGCAACTGCCTGTTCCAATGCCAACACAATGAGCCTAAAACCTTTCCTGTAAGCTTTGGTTCTGAACCTGAACTATCAATTCCTGATTCCTTCTGGGTTGCAAATTCATATACATCTACAAATTGTATAAAATCCTCACAAATCGATCCAGCGTAGACATATCTAAAATTGAGTGTAAGTTGTTCGGTATGGGAAATGTCTGTAGTTTCATCAAATATTATGCCTAATGCACACTGTCGATTTTGCCGCCGGGAAAACTGAGAACCTGCTCAGTAGCTTTTTCCCCCCTACACACGGCCGGATTTCCCGGCAGGAAAACTGCCGTGAGAGCTTTGGTTGGGAAACCCAGCTGTGTGTATGCTCCACCGCAGTGTTTCCCATAGGAAAACCGCCAGCTTAAAAACCACCGGGAATCCCGGCGGGAAAAAAGAGAACATGTTATAATATTTCCCGCTGGGATTCCCGGCCGTTTTCCTGTCGGGAAAACTGCGATGGAGAATACACACGGCCGGGATTCCTGGCCAAAAGCTCTCATGGCAGTTTTCCTGCCCGAAAATCTGGTCGTGTGTACGAGGCAGTATACTAAAATATCAAGCCTCTTTAATTCTAGCTACAATGACATTGCTGATTTCATCACCACAACACCCGATTAAATCATTTTGTGTGGATTTTGAAATGTATGTAGCAGTAAGAAGATGCAGTAAGGAGGTGCTTCTCTAATATTTTGTCTCCAGATGCAACACGGTACCTCAGCAATTCCTGAATGTTGCCTTCATTCACCTCCAGGGTGGAGTCATCCATTAAAGCACCATCATCTCGGTGGCCACGCAGAGGTATATTTTGTCTACCCAAGAATATAATTGACTCAACGATAGGACGAATTCGCTCTTGGTTCTATTTCACTTTCTGAAGACAATGCAAGTTTATTTGAATAACAATTGAATTTTCCGGTGCATGGTAGGTTTTTAAAAATGCATTTCCTTCAAATACACTCTCCTGGTGATAAACAAGCCCTGCATGGACTTCCAAATCTCCATCCTAAGCTTTTTAAAATTAGTAAGGGGCTCCATTACCAATTTTCCAAGGGCCATGCCTTTGTTATGACCAGCTTCCGATGTTGCGCAAACAATACACAGCACTTGCAAAACAATCCCTTTTTGGCAGGTGAATATACACTTGCCAAGGAAAACTGTCAATATGTTGTTTTGACAAGTATCTCTTTATTTCCCGAGTTTCTCCATTCTTGGAAGTCATGTTCTGAACAGAGAAAGGTAATTCATATCCAGGAGGAGGTTGCCATGTTTTTTCCAATAGCAAGCATTTGGTGTAGTCATTGATTTTTTTTCCAAGATGTGTGCAAATGTCATTAATTAAGATACTGCTGATTTGAGGCGAGGTATCAACAGACAGTAGCGACACATTAGGATCTGTTTTACCAGATATTGGCTCTACAAATGTACCAGAACAGGAGGGTAGTGTCAATTTCCATACTTGAAGTGCTTTCTACCATTGGCTTTTCTCCTGATGCCTTTTTTGCACTGGTACTGAAGAAAGAATCTATAGTCCTGTAGTTCACTCTTTTCTGAATCATTTTGCTGTTTCTATAATTAAAGTACAAAAGTGTGCAATACATAAAGTAATTGGCTTTGTAGAACAGCACTGCACACACATTGTTGACATGTACATGTTCCATAACTGCAGACATGATACAGGAGATGGTCAAAGACTGCAGACATGATGCAGGAGATGATCAGAGACTGCAGACATGATACAAGAGATGACCAGAGACTGCAGACATGATACAAGAGACGATCAGAGACTGCAGACATGACACAAGAGACGATCAGAGACTGCAGACATGATACAAGAGATGACCATAGACTGCAGACATGATACAAGAGACAGTCAGAGACTGCAGACATGATACAAGAGACGATCAGAGACTGCAGACATGATACAAGAGATGATCAGAGACTGCAGACATGATACAAGAGATGACCATAGACTGAAGACATGATACAGAAGTTTATCAGAGACTGCAGACATAATACAAGAGATGATCAGAGACTGCAGAAATGATACAGGAGTTGATCAGAGACTGCAGACATGATACAAGAGACGGTCAGAGACTGCAGACATGATACAAGAGATGTTCAGAGACTGCAGACATGATACAAGAGATGGTCAGACACTGCAGACATAATACAAGAGATCAATGCATCAATGCAGCCTCACCAGTGCCCATCAAATGCAGCCTTATCAGCCTTATCAGTGCCCAACAGTTTTTCAGGGGGACCTGACTGGAAAGGTCCATGCATTCCTATAGACAGGCAGGTGTAAATGGTCCATTTATACCTGCCCACCTCCTCTCTGATTTGCTCTAAAAAAATGGAAGGGGATCTGTCCTCTTCTGTGTAGGCAAATCGGATCAGAAGTAGTTGGGTGTAAACAGACAGTAGAGCAGGCTTAAGCCTCGTACACACGGGCGGGAATCCCGTCGAAAAAAAACGTCGGTTTTCTCGACGGGATTCCTGGCAAGCTTGTCTTGCCAAGCCCTGTGAACACACGCACCATTCAAAAGAACCGCCGTTCTTTTAAATGGCAAGAAAGCAGTGACATCATCGACTACGACGAGCCGGCGCTCGTCATATTCAATGCCGTCGCCGCCATCTTGCTACATCCTACACTACCCTTGTATGCTACCGTGCATGCATCGAAGTCTCAGCGAGCATGCACGGGTATCCCTGGACAGGTAAGCATACAGACGACCGGGTTTCTCGGCAGGAAACACTCTGCCGAGAATCCCGCAGGTTCTCTATTTTTCTCGTCGAGATTCCCGGCAGTTTTCCTGCCGAGAAACCATACACACGAACGGTTTTCTCAGCAAAAAGCTCTCCCAGCAGTTTTCTTGCCGAGAAAAACGGTCGTGTGTACGAGGCTTGAGTCTGTGTTTGCTCTTCAGAAACTTGGCGGATACAGATATGTCCTCCGCCCGCTCTGCTCCAATCAACTGGGGATCTGTCAGCCAAGGTTCTTCCTAAAATAAAAGCAACATTGGTTACATTGTTTTTTCATTATAAACTCACCTGTTCTGTTTCCTTTAGGCTATAAACTTTTGTACCATGAAATACCACAAATATTGCACGGAAACCCTGAAAATTTTTGCTCAATTGCCATGTCAGTGTTTAAAATTCAGTGTTAGATTTATTGATTTAACAAATGTTTCAAAAATGTAAATATAAAAATAAATTCAGGTGGCCAGATTAAAGTGCTGTTTGCTCTTCTGCAGCTCTGCATTTAAACCAATATCCTGCATTATAATTAGATTAACCACTTGCTGACCACTTGCTTACCAGCTGCAGTACATATACTGCAGCAGGTCGGCTATATTGCACGAAACTACATACCTGTAGGCCATTTCGTGCAATAGCCAGCAAAGGCGCGCGCGCTGATTGGCCAGAGGGGGAGCCAATTAGCGGGTCTGGCGGAAGCGATGTCCGCCAGCCACCCGCGATCGCTCCCCACAGAGATAGAACAGCGGTCTGCAGACATAAACAAGGCAGACCGCCGTTCTGTCAGAGATGAACACTCACACTCTGTTCATCTAGTGAGTCCATCCCCCCACACAGTTAGCAAGCACCCCCTAGGCACACAGTTAACCCTTTGATCAACCCCTGATGTTAACCCTTCCCAGCCAGTGTCATTAGTACAGTGATAGTACATATTTTTAGCACTGATCACTTTATTAGTGTCACTGGTCCCCAAAAAGTGTCAAAAGTGTCAGGTGTCCGATCTGTCCGCTGCAATGTTGCTGTACCACTAAAAATCACTGATCGCCACCATTACTAGTAAAAAATAATGAAATATAAATGCCATAAATCTATTCCATAGTTTGTAGACGCTATAAATTTTCTGCAAACCAATTAATATATGCTTATTGGGATTTTTTACCAAAAATATGTAGCAGAATACATATTGGCCTAAATTGAGGAAGACATTTTTTATAGCAAAAAATATATTTATTTTTTTTCAAAATTGTCGCTCTTTTTCTGTTTATATTGCAAAAAAATAAAAACGAAAGAGGTGATTAAATACCACCAAAAGAAAGCTCTATTTGTGGGAAAAAAGGACATCAATTTTATTTGGGTACAATGTTGGACGACCACGCAATTGTCAGCCAGTTAAAGTAACACAGCGCAGTATTGCAAAAAATGGCCTGGTCATAAGGGGGGGGTTAAGATTTGACAAATCAAGACTAAAAGGGGATTTTTTTTTTCCTTCCATAATGGCACACATGTATTTTGCGATTTGACACAACATTCATTTATTCTTTTACTCACTTTCAGTCAATTATTTTGGTGCTCTGGTGAGGGGAGGGGCTCCCATGCAGGAGCAATGAAGTGGAGATGGATCGGATGGATCCGATAATCTTCTCAATAAGTCCTCTTCTTCCTGTACTAATGCCGCTCTGCAGACTGCGCAAGGTGGAGAAGATGGAGGAGGTGGGTGGAGAAAACACTAACTCAGGGGAGGCGGAGGCCTGTAGTGTGGAGAAGATGGAGGAAAGAGGTGCCGGTGGGTGGGGCCAACACACATTCAGGGGCAGAGGCCTGCAGTCAGTCGGTGTGGACAAGATGGAGGGAGGAGGTGCCGGCGGGTGGGGTCAACACAGTCAGGGGTGGCGAAGGAAGAATGCTGGCACTCTGCCACCACTGACTGTGGACGCTGAACATGATAGAGCAGTTAGGTTGTGGAACAGAACTTATTAACACACACAGTCTCTCTAGTCTAAACAGACTACACTGCAATTGTTCCCCCCCCCTCCCCTATTTGAGACTACAGTCCAGCTCCTGTCACCGTCACGTCGGATCTGAGACTGGAGTCCGATGTGACTCACTGACGTCACTCGTTGCTAGACACCAGGCAGCCCATTTATTTTTACTAACTTACTAAAGGTCTTACAATTGTAAATTTTCTACATTTAAACAACAGGCTGAACTGAGAAAATTTAAGAGATTTCTCTTTACACTATTTCAATGTGTAAAGGGTAATCCCATTGTTTATTGTGTCCAGTCATGCCGTTCAGCTTGCCCCCCCCCCCACCAGAATACACACCAGATAGTTAGTTACAGCAAGGGTTATTGATACAGTTCTCAACAGTTGCAGGCTTGCAATCACAGGGGCAGCGGTTAACCGGACAGAGGTTTACAGGCTAGCGCAATCACATGGGGCAACAGTTCAAAGGCTGGAAGGCCCATAGGTTACAGTTAATAGGGCAGTCATCATTTCCAAGGCTTGAGTAACATGGCAGCAGGGTAGATTACTCACACTGGTGACTTCGGACAATTGCTGATGGTCATAAAACAGGCGGAGGATGAGAGAGGGTGTCTCCAGGCTCAGAGGAGGCAAATGGGATATGTCCTGGACATCTAGATGCAGCTCAGCAGTGAACAACTAATCTATCTTGCATAGAATCAAGTTTCCAGCTGTATGCTTCTTTGTGCTATGTTGGTAACATATTCTGATCCTTGAGTTGACAGTCTCTCCATCAAGAGGAACTGTCATGCTGTTGAGGTTAGTTCCCCCAAACATCTTTAATCATTGTCTCTTAATCCCAGACCATCATACAAAAATGGTTAAATTAGCACGAGCTGCTATTTGTATATACAAAGACAGCAACACGTGAGCAGTATTCTTCAACCCTTGCTGTCTATTCACACAACATTCATTCATGCAATCAGGCACACTCCAGTCTACACAACACTCATTGTATTTTCCAAAAAAGGGTGATAGAAAGAATAAAGGGAACATTTTGGATTGCTCAAAATAATATAATTTTATTTAAATCTTGGGGTCACTCCAAAGACAACTGCAGTTGTCAAGTGGTAAGAAAATTCAAAAATTAGATTTCCTCAACATTTAGATCCCATCTATCTTCACATGCTAACAACGATTCAGGTCTCACAAGTTAAGGGTAGGGTAACCCAGCTTGGGGAGGTTAAATTTGAGGGAAGTTATTTGTTCCATCAAATGGGGTGTCAGTTGTGCACGGTGTGGATTCAGGATGTTCCCAGTATTAGAGAAAACTCTCTCACTTTGCACGGTGGTTAGAGGACAGGATAGTAGCTGCTGGGCAATCAGGCAAAGAGCAGGCCACACACTTTTATTACCATCTCAATAGGTCAAAGGGTCCGCTGTGGGAGGCAAAGGTGCTTTATATAGGTAGACCCTGACCATTTCAGAGGCACTGCTCTCCTTTCGATTACCTGCTGCTTGTCTTTCACCCACCAGATTGTCAAGTGCCTCTACCAACATGCACATGCTGCACTCAATTGTTTTTGAGTGATGGTGCCAGGCCTTGGAATAGCAGACATGGCAGGGGAATCTTCCAAACCGGCATCATCTGGCATACGTCTCTGTTGCTGCAAATTACAGGCCCTTTCAATCAGTTTTTCTTTCCAATAGGAGAGGCTGTTGTCCCTGAGTGCCAGTTTACCTTTGATCCTGGGGTCACACAAGGAATCCAGCATAAGTTTAGGGCTTTTGCGGACACATTCATTTAGCCGATCTTTTAAGTTGTAGCTTTCTGATGAAAGAGGCTACATCAGCATGAAGTGGGCTGCCATAAAGAGGCTCCCTGTTTTCTAGGAACGATCCAATCTTCTCCATGAGATAGGTGAACAAGGGTATGACCTGTCCAAGGCTGGCATTGCTCTGACTCAAGTTTTCCATCACATCCCGAAAGTGTTTTAAGACAGAAACGAGCTGCCCAATTATACACCAGTCATCACGTCCCAGTGTGGAATCAATCCCAATGCTGTGGTGGGATGATAGATTGTGGATGGCTGTCTTTTGCTCCAAAGTGCATTCAAGCATTTCCAGGGTATAGTTCCATTGGGTGCTGACATCTTGTTTCAGGTGATGTGTGGGGAGCCCTGAGTGTTCTTGCTCCTCCCTCAACAGCTGACTAGCCTCTACACTGCAGTGGAAATGCCCTGCAATCTTCCTGCAAAGGTCCAAGATTTGAGCAATCTTGTTGTTTTTCTCCACTGGGATTGCTCCCTTGACTACTAAATGCAGTATGAGTGCAGAACAGCGCACACTGACAAAAGATCCATCTTGAAACACTTTCACCATGTTTGAACCTTTGTCTGTCACTATGAACCCAAAACAGAAGAGAAACGGTGGTGAATGCCCGCTCTCCAAACCAATTGACCAACATTGATTTAATTGCCCGCAATATTTTGGCAGAGCTGTGTTTATCATCACAGACTTCTGTGTTTGACCTCTTACACTAGTGCCACCACCAAAAGGCACAGTGGCCTGCCACCAGTGTGCAGTCAAAGACAGCAAAGCGTTTTGACCGCTGGGAGCTGTCCACAAATCAGTGGTAAAATTAATTGTCTGACCCTCGACTTTGGCCATGTCCTTCAATACTGCAACGCACGAATGGTATAGTGCTGGAACAATCTTTCTGCTGAAAGTTGTTCATGCAGAAACAACATATTGTGGAGCAAGGGCATGAATGAGCTGTTTAAATGGCTCCCCTTCAATCATGCAAAAAGAGACTCCTCCAACAGCAATGAATTGGCCAATGAGGTGGGCGATCTTGTTGGCCTGCTGTTTTGACATGCCCTTGGAACTAAAGCCAACAAAGCTATCTAGGGTAGGCTGATGATGTCCTTGGGAGGATGAGGAGCATGATTGGGTCTGCAGTGGAACTACTGCAAGTGGACGGTTTGTCTTACTTGAACCCTCTCTATTGCCTGTGCTCTGAGTAAGTGGTGTGGTTTAGGAGGTACCACCAGTACAGTCAGAGTCTGTAATGCTGCTTCCTGCGCCACCATCTTCTTTTTCTGCCTCTACCCACAGTAAAGTACAGTGGTGGTCATTTTTTAAGGTGTAGGTTCATACCAGTATTGGTTAAATGTCCCAACTTTTTCCCCTTACTCACTTGCTTCCCATACAATTTGCACTTTTCAAAGAACCCGCCTTCCAATCTGTGAAAGTATTTCCAAATGTTGCTGCGGCGCAATGCAGCCCCTTGACCCTGTTTATCTGTAGTATTTAGGGCTGATGTAGCTGTCCTACTCCTCACAGAATATCCATCTTGCACTTCCTCTAGGTCATACTGTAAGTCTTGTGGGATAAGAGTGTATAATACGTCTGCAGTGGTTGGGGAAAGAGGAGCATCACATTCAAAATCCTCATCACCACCAAAATCAGTTATTGCTGAAACTTGTTGCATAGAGTCGTCTACCTCAGTAGAACTTGGGGCAATGAAATAAAGCCTCATTCTCTGCTCCTGTCTCCCTCAATTTCTTCTTTGGGGGGCTGGACAGTGGCACTGGCAGTGTCATTGTTGGTGGTGAGTGTAAAGGCAACTCCACTTGATAATACAATTTTTTTTGCCTATGCCATGAAAATAATGAGCCATGACACCTGTAGAAGTAAAAAGAGCTGCAGTTGCAGCGGCAGCAGATAGGAAGAAAAGAATGGCTGTACACCACAGGAACGTTCCAATGATTTTATTCCAAAAATAGCAAATGACAGCCAACAAAGACAGAGTGTCCGAACCCAAGAGGTGACACGTGCGTTTCACACTGACCTCAGTGCTTCTTCACTGCACTGAGTTCAGTGTGAAACACACGCATCACCTCCTGGGTTTGGATACTCTGTCTTTGTTGGCTGTCATTTGCTATTTTTGGAATAAAATCATTGGAATGTTCTTGTGGTGTGCAGCCGTTCTTTTCTTCCTATTGATCATCGGTGGCGGGCCGTGGCTTGCACCCAGTGCATTCGGACTGTAGTGACTGCTCGCCTGGAGTGGCGTCTTCCTTGTTTGAATCAGTGACAGCAGATGTTGGTGGCCTGGCAGGAAAACTATTAGAAGTAGGTGGTGGAACTAGCTTTGCTGGTGGCAGTGGTGGTGAGGTGACACCCACTGTTGTGGAGGACATGTTTCTGGTGGCAGAAGTGTCAGCAGTACCTAAGGAAGAGCTAATAGCATAGAACTTGCCACTTTTTTTAGCAAGGCGTCCACCACGACCGCGACCATGACCACAACCTCTACCTGCCTTTACTTTTCCGTTAGAACGGTACATTGCTGTATATTTAGTTCTAACAGAAAATGGACTTATGATAGTGATCAGACCTGCAAGCAGATAACGATGTAAAATCAAGTGAAAAATAGATACAAGAAATAGAACAAAAACAGCAAATATGCCAGGGTTGGCAAAACTACCTACACACAGGTAACACATTAGGGTATATAGAATCTATAATATAGAATCTATAATAAATATAAATCCCCCCACAACACAGACAGCCTCTGAGGCCTCGTACACACGACCGAGTTTCTCGTCGTAAAAAACACGTCGTTTTTTTCGACGAGATTCTTGTTAAGCTTGTCGATTTTCTCGTCAAGCTTTCTATGCGTACACACTGTCATTTCCCAATTTCCTTGTTGTTCTCCACGCTCACGTCCAGCACGTACGATGGCACTATAAAGGGGAAGATCTTTTTTCTTGGCGCCACCCCTTGGGCTGCTTTTGCTGATCTCGTGTTACCGCGTGTGAAGTAAAAGTTTGGGAAGAGACGATTCGCGCTTTTCAGTCTTCGTACTTTTCAGATCGTTTTCTGCCGTTCAGTTTGTGCTTGTGGGTTCGTATCTTGACTTTCAGGGCGTCTAGGCAGGTCGTATTTGTTTTACAGTGCGTTCTTGCCTGTTCGTTTCTGATTTTCAGTTCGTTATTCATAGGCCTTGCTGTTCTAAAGTGCGTTCTGTTCTGTACGTTCTGATTAGACGACCGTTTCCTAGCCATGTCGCCTGGACGTTCTCGCCATCGAGTTCGTGCTGTGCGTGCGCTTGGTGTTGGTCTGCTTGTTTTGGACCAAGACCAGTCCATGAATGGTGTGAGGAGGAGTTCATGGACCAAGAATTGGTTGCTTCAGCGGGACCAATTCTGCCACATGCCTCTGCTGCGGGAGATCGTTGAGAATAATCCTGAGGACTACAGGAATTTTCTGAGGATGTCTGACCCCGTTTTTCAGGAACTGTTGGCTTTGGTGTCCCCCTATATTACCAGGAAGGACACCGTTATGCGGGAAGCCATCAGTGCTGAGCACAGGCTCATCGCCACGTTGCGTTACCTGGCGTCAGGGAGAAGTCTTCAGGACTTGAAGTTCACCACAGGCATCTCCCCCCAGGCTCTGGGCCTCATAATCCCAGACACCTGTTCTGCCATCATCCAAGTCCTGCAGGAGGACTATATTAGGGTAAGTTTGCTCCCTTAACATCACATTTTATGTATTACATGTATGCTAATGTATTGTATTTCTTTCATCCTTCCCTAATTACCATGATTGTAATATGCTGAGAATGTCCCCTTTGTCCCCGTGCATGTTGGAAGCTTTAGATTGCCCCTTTTTTCTCATCCCTAAATATTTCCCTTCACTAACTTTTCCAGCAGGGGCGCCTGTTGCTCCAAATGTTTGGGGATTCAAACCCCAATTTAGGAAATAAACTTCCTCCTTTTTTGCTCTGGTGCCTATTAAACGCCCCCAGTTGTCCCCTCCAATGCAGCCATTTTGTTCCCTCAAATGCAGCCATTTAGTCCCCTCTAATGCAGCCAGTTTCCCCCCAGCCCTGCACTTACCTTCTTGTGGTCAGCGCCATCCTTCTTCTGTCCTTGATGTCTTCTCCTTCCCTTCATTTTGCATCAGCCAATCATGTTACCATTAAACAGACTTGGTGAACATGATTGGCAGAGCAGCCTGTCAGTGTTTACCCAAGGAATGCCCCCCCCCCCCCTGCGTCCCCGATTTTTCTTTTAGGAAGCCAATTACATCCCTCAGGTTGTAATTTGCAAGACTATTTTACTACCTGTTTCTGCTATGCAATTTTAACCCCCTAAATGCCGCAATGATTCATATGTCGGTCGCTTTACAAGAGGCCATCCACCTGAATAGTGTGCGGCATAGACAATACATAGGTTCATGCAATGCATGAACCTATGTATTGTTCTGAGTGATGGGCACAGGAGAGAGGGGGCAGTGCTCCAGCGCCCACTCTGGACACACCGCCACTGCAATGCTATCCTGTGGCCAAACACATCTCCCCCCCCCCCCAAAATAATTTAGTAATGGCCCATCAGAGGGGGTGATGAATATGATAAATGAGCCTTCCATTATCCTTTTTTTACACACCTTAATAAACGTATAATTTGATTGATGTTGGCCTCTAATTTTTTGGGATAGAATTTCCTTGTAATGTATGACTTTGTTTTTCTAATATTATTTCATCTTGTTTCACTCCACAGCTTCCTTTCACGCCACAGGAATGACAGACTGTGGCATCGGAGTTTGCCACGCGGTGGGACTTCCCCAACTGCGGTGGTGCCATAGACAGGAAGCACGTCCGCATCGTGCCGCCACCCCGTTCTGGGTCCTACTACTACAACTACAAGGGGTTTCATAGCATTGTGCTGATGGCGGTGGTGTCAGCACGGTATGAATTCCTCTATGTTGATGTAGGGAAGAATGGCCGGATGTCCGATGGGGGATCCTTCATCCAGACGGAGTTTGCCCTCCGTCTCCAGAGTGACGACCTTGCATTGCCACCGGATGCAGGGAATATTGAAGGACTACCCTTTGTTTTTTTGGCTGATGAAGCCTTCGGACTCGGACGGCATCTTATGAGGCCATTTCCACAGAGGACCCTGACCCCAGAGAAGAGGGTGTTCAATTACCGGCTGGCCAGGGGCCGAAGAGTCGTTGAAAATGCCTTCGGCATAATGGCCAGCCGGTTCCACCTTTTTATGACTTCCATCCACTTGGCGGACTACAAAATAAACTATGTAGTGTTATGCTGCTGTGTGCTACACAATTTTCTTTGCCGCAAATATAATTCATATATGGCCTCAGTTTTGCCAGAGGCTGGACTTTGCCCTGCAAATCCCCTTCCGGGCCTGGAATCTGCCCGTCTTGGCTTGCCCCCCCAAAATGCCCGTGTGGTTCGGGACAAATACATGGAGTATTTCACGGGTAGGGGGGCAATTCCTATGCCAGCCTATGTCTAAGTATCCCAATAAAAAGCTTGTTTAAACCTTTAATTATTTGTTCTTTCCTGTCTCCTAGTTTGTCTTTGTGCATTTGTAGTGGCAAGTGTATTTTACTTTAGTAAATAACAACCATTTCACTATGTAACCTTACAAAAGAACCAAATAAGCTTAGAGGGTATTATAAAAAGAAGCTACACGTTGTTTGTGGTCAAATATTTTACTCTGTGCACATTCTCTTAATTTTTTTTTTTTTTTTTTTTTACTTTGGGGTTGGCCTGGCCCCAACCCGGCAATTTTTTGCTTATGAAAATACAAAAATAACAGTTGCATTTCAAAAATTACAACATTGGATACCTCTGAGCAATCGGAGACATTCACTTACACAAACTATGTCTCTATGTGCCCGTCCTAATATGGGGTCCTGCCACCCCTTGGCCAGCCAAAAATTGAATATGCACACATTTGTGTTTTTTTTCATATAGGAAGTTTACAATCCTGATCCCTATTGTCAACATGTGCTATCTGCCATCAGGGGTGATCAATGGACGTGTTTTGGGGGTGCATCCCCTTCCTCAGTTCACCGACTTTTGATACGAGGAAGGGGTTGCACCCACAAAAGACGTACATGGATATCCCCTGATGGCAGATAGCACATGTTGACACACTGTGTGCATATTCAATTTTTGGCTGGTTTGATAGTCAAAAAAATTCAAAAAATTACAAAAACAAACATGTAAAAACAAATGTTTTTGGATGGCTTATTGAATTCTCCCCAAAACATCGAGAATGTCTTTAAATGTTTGTTCCATCACATGGATTCTTTGTTTAATTAGGTCCAGTTCCGTGCTACATTCCATCACTTGCTGGATGAGGCGGAGGGCACTGTCAGCAGAGAACCGTGTACTATCCTTCACAACATTTACATCCCCTAAAAACCAAAAAAAAATGTATTATAACTCTGCAGGCCTACCTCGCTTACCTGAAGCTGTGGTGACAGATACTGACCTGTTGTGGTGACCAGATCCACAACGTCATCCACCTCTCCTTCCTGCACTTCTCCTTCCTCCACCTCAACTTCCTGCACATCTTTCGGTTGTGGGTCTTTGGGAGTTTGGGGTTGCTTGGAAGTTGTGGGGTGCATGTGCTCCCTGGAGTGTCCTCCTCCCAGTCTTCTCTCCCCTATGAGAATAAAACCAAAGGTCTATTTATCACACTGTAAATCTCATTGTTAAAATAAAAACAGGCTAAATTGCTTGGAAGTGGGGTACAAGTGTGTGTTTGTGCGGAATTTAAAGAAGAATGCATTATTTATGACCCCAAATATGTTTAGTATTCACATTTGGATGTAATTTTTTTTGACATGGAGGCATCACAAAAATTCTCTGATGCACCTGTGTGGGACACCCAAAAAAGGCGGGTCTGGTGGCCCACACTATAGTGCTCCAAAGTACAGATGTGGAAGCAGCTGCTGAGTGTCCTCTCCTTTACACTGATAAAAGTTTGCATTTCATTCTCTTTACAAACACATCATCTAGACTAAAAAATTATCCACAATAGTTGATCAAAAATGGCAGATGTCTAATTACTTTTGTGGCTCTAAAATAAGCCAAAACCGCGGATAGTGGCCGAACGAAGTGTCGGTAACGTAACGAACGATTACTGTGCCCAACCAAGTTCAAAATATTACATTTTGGAAGGGAGTCCAATATGAGAAAAAAAAAAAAAACATGTCAGTTTATAAAAAGATTAATAGCAGAAAAGTCGACATTTTACTTACTTTTAGCGAGCATCCTCTTTATGCTCCTCAACTGGTCTGGCTCCCTCAGTTTGAGGTCTGACCACCTCTTTCTGAGCTGCTCATTTGAGCGTTTCACCCCGAACTTCGCCCTCAGACTCTTCACAACTTTAGTGAGGATTTTGGCCTTCCTTCTATTTGGTTTGCTATACGGCCCATGCTTGGCATCATAATCAGCCTTGACCAAGATGTCCACCATCTCCGCCATCTCCACCAAAGACATATTCGATGCCTTGAATCTCCTCCTTGATCGTGACGTGTCCTCGGTCTCCGGGCTTGTCTCCTCGTTAGTTGCGGAATTATCAGACACCTGCTGTAACCCCGCCATATCTGTCTGCGCGCCGAAAGAGAAGGGGCGGGGAAAAGATGTTAGTTAGAACGTCATGGGCGGGCGACGTGTGCGGGCGACGTGTGCGGGCGACGTGTGCGGAGCGACGTGTTCGAATTTTGACGCATGCGTGGTGTGTATATAGCAAACACACATGTGACTATAGTACGTTCGTTGTGCGGAGAGAGGAGTTCAAGTGACGGACGTGCGAACGAAGGTATGTGATTTTGTGACTTGTAAAAATTGTTGGCCTATACTGTCTTGAGATTGTTGGAGGATATATATGGTAACTAGGATGTTAAGGAGGTTAGACTGTTTGCCTCACATTAGTTAAATATAATTTTTTTAACTTGCAGATACAATATGAATGTCTTTATTAGCGACAAAGAGTTCCTGGCGGAATTTATTGACCGGGTAAGGGAGCTGCCGGCTCTGTGGGAGACGAAAAACCCCATCCATAAAAAAAAGGGGTGAGAAAAGCAGCGCTGGAGAAGCTGCTCCCATTTGTGCATACCAAGGTGCCCACAGCCACAGCAAAACAAGTGGACACTAAAATTGGGAGCTTGAGAGGTACCTACAGGACTGAACGCTCTAAGGTCCTGGCTTCTCAGAGGTCAGGAGCAGCAGCAGATGATGTTTATGTCCCGATTTTGTAGTACTACAACAGGATGTCCTTCCTGGATGACCACATTGACACAAGGCCATCACTCTCCACTCTTCCCCCCAGACTTCCCTGCAGCCAACCTGAGCCTTCTCTGGAGCAAGAGGAGGCAGCCATCCTGGATGATCCTGATTTGGCCATCTGGAGCCAGGTATAGTATTAACTGAAAATGTATTGGGATAAAATTAATGTTTATGATATTTTGGATTCCACAAGTGAAATCAAGATCTGTAGACATTATTCTGCACTTAATTGGGTGCTAAATAGTCAATCTGATGTAGTGGTAAATTTAAAGCAAGGATTTATGCATTTACATTCTAATTGCTTCAATCAGGATTACAAAGTTTGATGCAAAGAGTAAACCAACATATTAAACTATGTTCCTTTTTCATACACAGGATGAAATCAGCCAGGAGGAGGGTCTGGAAACTGTCAGGCAGGAGGAGGAAGGGCCCAGTGGCAGCCAGGAGGTGGCAGGGCCCAGTGGCAGACAGGAGGTGGCAGGGCCCAGTGGCAGACAGGAGGTGGCAGGGCAAAGGAGAAGCACCAGATCCCAGGTGCCTCCCATCCGGCTTCACAAAAGAGGCAGGAGGGACAGGACCACCAGTGAGGCAGCAATGGCCCTTATTAAAGAGGCCCATGCCACCCTCAAGGAGCCCACATCCCCTGAAGAGGCCATTGCCGGCCTAGTGGAGGCTAAGTTCAAGGTGATGAGCATGGAGCAACGCCTCCTATGCGAGCCCCTGCTCATCACCTTGCTCAACAAGGGGGTGATGGAGAAAATTACACCCAATACCGCCATATGTGAGGTGGCCCAACTGACCCAACCTCAACCTCCACCTCCACCTTCTTCTTCTGCCCCACCCCCTTCTGCTACACCTCCACCTTCTTCTTCTGCCCCACCCCCTTCTGCTACACCTCCACCTTCTTCCCCACCCCCTTCTGCTACACCTCCACCTTCTGCCCCACCCCCTTCTGCTACACCTCCACCTTCTGCCCCACCCCCTTCTGCTACACCTCCACCTTCTGCCCCACCCCCTTCTGCTACACCTCCACCTTCTGCCCCACCCCCTTCTGCTACACCTCCACCTTCTGCCCCACCCCCTTCTGCTACACCTCCACCTTCTGCCCCACCCCCTTCTGCTACACCTCCACCTTCTTCTTCTGCCCCACCCCCTTCTGCTACACCTCCACCTCCTCCTCCTGACAGGAGTACCCCTCCAGTGGGCCAGCCTCCAGCCAAACGAAGAAGGAAGGCTGCAGGGAAGGCTTCAGGAAAGGCTGCAGGGAAGGCTTCAGGAAAGGCTGCAGGGAAGGTTGCCAGGAAGAAGAGGAAGTGATGGCCTTGCTTCATTGTGGTCGGACAGAAGGCAGCCTGTTGTAGTACCATACACTTGGGACATATATATCACCTGCTGCTGTTCCTGACCTCTGGGAGGCCAGCATCAGATTGTGTTCAGAAATGTTGGCCTTCTCAAGCTCCCAATTTTAGTGTCCACACAGGGTTGCTGTGTGCTCTGGGGTCCCTGGGATGCACAAATGGCAGCAGCTTCTCCAGCGCTGCCTTCTCTTTATTTAATTTATAAACATGAATAAATGTGATTTTTGTTTAAGTTCATACTTGACTATGTGTATTTTTAAATAAACAAAATCAAGCTTTGGAGTAAGCAGATACATTTGACTGACAATAAAAGGCACAGATATCACCCCCCAAAAGAATAACTAAATCTGATTAGCACAAAAACATGGTGGGAAATTTAAATAATATAGATTCCAAAATTAAATGGGAGATCACTATCAAAACATTGTGAAATTATAATTAACTTCATTTAGAAAAATCTAACCATTTAAATTATTCCTAAAAACTTGCACGATATAATACACATAAATCTTATAAAGAGCAGCATGAAAAAGGTTAAAAATAAGGCATAACTCTGTGTGAATATCAGTAGCAAAAGAAGGTCACTCGTTTTGATTAATGTAACATTCTAATGAAAATTTCAATGCAGAACATTTAAACGATGAAATATTTTTGAGCGTGACGAATATGCTCTCTCCATTACGAAGGCTTGTTTTACCAGAAGATGCGCTCCCGTCTCATAGTTGCTTGTGAGCATGCGCGCTTTTGGAAGAGTCGTAAAAGCATACACACGAACCATTTTCTCGTCACAAAACGCAGGTTCTCTATTTTCTCGTCGAGATTCTCGGCAATTTTCTCATCGTAAAACCATATACACGAACGTTTTTCTAGACGAAAAAAAACTCTTGCGGCACTTTTCTTGACTGTTTTGGACGAGAAAAACGGTCGTGTGTACGAGGCCTGAGGCTATCACAACCCTAACAACACTAGTATCAGTATCAAGTTCAACACAACACTAACACAATAGCAGATTAATAGCAGATGAAATGAAAAAGCTAAGTTGAACTATAGCCTGATTCACTATCTGTTTTGCTGCTGTGCTTATGCTTAATTGCTTAATAATTCAGGTTCTCTGTTAACAAACAAACAAACCAGCTAAGATTGACTGTCTGAAATGATTCGGTGTGTCTCTCTCTGCTAGCAATCGTAAGTGAAAGTAAGTACGTGTGTACTTAGTTCTAGCTATTTTACTGCTCCTCCTCTTTGGTTACAATCAGCCAATGACATTCATTATCATCATCATTTTACTTTCCCCACCCATTCCAGCAGCGACCACTAACAGCGCTTTTTTTACTATTTTCTTTTAATGTTGAATCTTTTCTCTCTATGTAGAATAATCGCCTATGTAGGTTAGGCACATTCAACGGCAGATTCAATAGACACAGATCGCTATTGTTTGTCACCATCATGTCAAATCTTCTATCTATTATATATCAAACTGTTGTCACAACGATACGAAAATATAATGGACACGAAAATAAATAATTTCTTTATGTCAGATCTTTTGGATTCTGCTAGTTCGTTATCGTTTTGTTAAAACAAACCCGAAAGTCCCCAAAATTCAATGAAAATGCTTTCGGATGAAAACTAATGCACATGTTTATTTATCACTACCCTTTGAACTCGCCTCTGTAGACAGTTTTCAATCCATGTACTCACCCTATGGTCCATGCCAACAGACCTTACTTGGTACAGGAAAGGTTTATGGGGAACTGTATCAAATGCTTTTGAAAAATCCAGATACACCACGTCTACGGGCCTACCTTTATCTAGATGGCAGCTCACCTCCTCATAGAAGGGTAATACATTGGTTTTCCAAGAATGATTCTTCATGAATCCATGCTGATTACTGCTAATGATACCAATGTCATTGCTAAAATCTTGTATGTAGTCCCTTATCATTCCCTCCAAGAGCTGGCATACAATTGATGTTAGGCTGACTGGTCTGTAAATCACAGGGATGTATATTGGCCCTCTTTTAACTATTGGTGCTACATTGGCTTTACGCCAATCAGTTGGTACCATTCCAGTCAGTAGACTCTTCATAAAAATTAGCAACAATGGTCTGGCAATTACTTGACTGATTTCCGTAAGGACCCTTGGGTGCAAGCCATTTGGTCCCGGTGACTTATTAATGTTACGTTTTTCAAGTCTATTTCTAATTATGTCCTCTGTTAGCCATGAGGGTGCTTCCTGTGACGTGTCATGAGGATAAACATTACAGTTTTGGTTACTGAAGCTCCCCGATTCCCTTGTGAAGACTCAGGAGAAGAATAAATTCATTACCTTCGCCATCTCTCCATCGTTAGTAACCGGATTCCCTTCATCATTCTTTATGGGACCAATATGATCTGACCTCCCTTTCTTACTATTTATGTATGTAGCACACGGACCCTTTTCTCCTGCCTACCTTCTCCTTGCAGGGATAAAGGCACACCGTGCCACATGCCCGGATCCTCCTGGTTTAGAAGGTTGAGCAGTGTTCTTTATTTTTGGGTCCTGCAGCGAGTTACCTCCCATTCACTGGTTCTCGTCCCTAGAATGTAGGAAAAAGTCTGTGTTCTTTCCCCAAAGAAACTCAATGTCCAAACAGTGTTCAAACTCCAAACAGCCGAGTTTATTTTTATCTTGCTCAAACAGATTTGGGAAACAGGTTGAATATAGCGACAAAGTAGGTAGGGAGATAGGTTCAGGCACGCGGCACCCAGTTACCCTATTCTTTACTCCAAGCTTGAGTATAAATTTTGCTCACCCGGATAGATCCCTCTCACAGTTCTAGCAGCCGGAGTGAAGCACGAACAGTTGCTACTTGAATTTAGTCCCCTTCACTGACAAGTCCTAGAGATCCTCTGCCACAGAATCCCTAATGATTGAATTATGACTTCTGAACAAAAACCCCGTAGATTAGTAGAGACCATAGGTGTCAGTGGGACACACTACAGGGGCTATACTGCAACTCACGGATCCTTCCTCTGATAGGTAACCAGGCCTCTCCTTCATCATGAACTCCATCACGATCCATCGGACAGGTCCTCCCCCGATTCCTCTCCTTCAGAGCGGGCCACCCTTGCACGGGCTCCCTGGGACTCCAGTGTGTTGGCTGTAGACCCAGTTGAAGGTACTGGGCCTACCTGGAACGTTGTAGCCTCGGGCTAAAGGTGCCTGAGATTCCTCGGCCAGTTTACGCACCCCCCAGCCAGCAGGGCCTAAGGGCGCGACTTCACCACCAGGGGTCCTCCTTGGAATCCCCCCCGGCACACCACCCCCATGGGGCACACTCTCCCGCTCCTCTGGCGTCTCCCCTTTATGTATCCTCTCCCAGCATGCACAGCAGGTGAAACCCCGCCCACCACACGGTAGCCGAGGGAGGACACCCAATCACACCACAATGCCACCAGCGGTTCAACCCGAGACCTAGGCAACAGCGCCACCACAGGACAAGGGGAACCATACACCAGGCAACAACATGGCAGAGCAGAGTCCATGCCTAACAAATTAGAGAACCTGAGCCAACTATGGCTCATACTACCCCTAAATTTAGAACATAGCGACCCCCAATTTTGGGGTGCCCGCTACATGTACTTAAAGAATTTCTTGGGATTTTTCTTACTCTCCTCCGTTATGTGCCTTTCGTGTTCTTTCTTAGCCGCCCTGATTGCACCCTTACATTTGTTGTTGCCTTCTTTGTAAAGTTGGAATGTTGATGATGATCCCTCAGCCTTGTATTCTTTGAAGGCCTTCTCCTTTGCTTTTATATGCATTTTTACATTGGAGTTAAGCCACCCAGGACTTTTATTAGCTCTTTTAAATTTATTTCCCATTGGGATGCCCTGGCTAAAGCCCTTATTTAATATGCTCTTAAAGCATACCCATTTCTCCTCTGTGTTCTTTGTCCCTAAGATTTTATCCCAGTTAGTATCTTCTAGCAAGGCTCATAGTTAAGTTGGCTCTTTTGAAATTCAGTGTCCTTGTATTCCCCTTATGTTTCCTATTAGTGTGATTTATGCTGAAACGAATTGACCTGTGATCACTGTTTTCCAAACGTCCCCATATTTCCACATCCGTGATCAGGTCTGTATTGTTGGTAATCAGTAGGTCTAGTAACGCTTTGTTTGTTTCTAGTTGGTGCGTTTACCATCCGACCCATGAAATTGTCCTGCAAGACATTTTGGAACTGGCGACCCTTAGAGGAATGCGCGGTTTCTTACACCCAGTCTGTCTGGATAATTGAAATCCCCATTATGTTGACACTTGCCATCCTTGCTGCTATTTCAAATTGTGATAGAAGGACCGCCTCCGCCTCCTCCCTCTGGTTAGGGGGCCTATAGCATACTCGCAGTATTACTTTGCCCTTAGTTTCATCCCTTTGCAGCTCTACCCATAAGGATTCCACCTCCTCCCTTGCTCCCTTAATGATGTCATCTCTCACATCAATATTATATATGCTTTTATCCAGCTATCAGAAGGAGGATCCTTTTCATGTTTATTGTTATATACTTTAAACAAAATAAAGTTGCCTACAAACCATTTGTTTCTCTGTAATATATTTACCATTGTGCCAGATCATACAGTCAGGTCCATAAATATTGGGACATCGACACAATTCTAATCTAAAGCGTTTTTTAAGGGAAAGAAGTGGAATGTTATGCAATGGCCAAGTCAATCACCTGACCTGAATCCAATGCATTTCACTTGCTGAAGACAAAACTGAAGGGAAAATGCCCCAAGAACAAGCAGGAACTGAAGACAGTTGCAGTAGATGCCTGGCAGAGCATCACCAGGGATGAAACCCAGTGTCTGGTGATGTCTATGCGTTCCAGACTTCAGGCTATAATTGACTGCAAAGGATTTGCAACCAAGTATTAAAAAGTGAAAGTTTGATTTATGATGGTTATTTTTTCCCATTACTTTTGGTCCCTTAAAAAGTGGGAGGCACATATACAAACTGTTGTAATTCCTACACCGTTCACCTGATTTGGATGTAAATACCCTCAAATTAAAGCTGAAAGTCTGCAGTTAAAGCACGTCTTTTTTGTTTCATTTCAAATATATTGTGGTGGTGTATAGAGCCAAAAAGATTAGAATTGTGTTGATGTCCCAATATTTATGGACCTGACTGTACTTATTTAAAGCTGAATTCCAAGTATGGATTTTTTTTGCATACGTACATAGGCCCAACTTGGACCAATGTTAAGTATGCATATGCCATACCCGTGTAACCACTACTACAGTGTTTGCTACTGTCCCCTGGGTCCCGAGCTGACTGGCTGCCCTGCTGCATGGTGAACACGGGGGGAGGGGGGGTGCTTGCTCTGCATGGGTACCATTCGTAGGACGCTTTATATTTTCTAACTAAATAAAAAAAATCCATACCTGGAATTCAGCTTTAACAATTGACAGACGTTTAATTCCAAAAGAATTTAAGGAGTCACCCTTGTTACATAAATGTTACTATGATTTCATCTTACAGTTTTATTACTATAAAAACAAATGGGATATAGTTAATTACTGTAACCAAGTGCAACTTTGTAAATGTATGTACCTTGATTTAAAATCATGGTACTTTAGTTATTGTGCTTGAAAATATGAATATTGAAAATATTCAGTATCCCCAAGATTCATTGCCTTTATCTTATCCCTAATGGAAACGAGTGAAGTGATTTCAGGAAAAATGATTTTGCCATTAAGTTAGTTAATAAAATATGCACTGATGATACCATGAACTATTGGGTCACCAGATGACTCACTTCTCACTTCTTCCCCAGGTTGGTTTTTCCATCTTGATGCTTTTGGGGTTAGCCGCCTCAGGTTCCGGGGCGGACTGACATTCCAGCCTATTTCCAGTTCCCTCAGTCCATGTCCAGACTCTGATTTGACTTGCAAGTATGAGTGACCAATTTTTACTATTTTTATTTTTCTATAGTCTTTATCAAATTTTTACATGATCACTCATCATATCTACTTTTAAACATCCTTAGACAATATCTCTGCATCTGCTCCTGAAGAGAGGCGCTACAGCTACGAAACGCGTCAAGCTAATAGATGCCTTCCCTGCTGTTCTTTTTATTCAAGATACCATGATTACAGTTCACTGGAATATACCTATATATTACTTACTGTGGGAATACGTTGCAACTAGTCTGGTGTCTCATCATTATGTCATTACTGTGGCTCTAGGCCAATATGCTATCAGTGTGTCATTATGCTAATCTGTTAATTTATTACTATGTATCATGTCATGAAATAAAGTTTTTTACTTTACTATGATGGTTACTACATGTCTATGCATTTACTATATGGCACTATAGATGGCTCCACCACCAGACAGCATTATAGTACCATGCAATGCTATTTTCCTGGCTGCACGCTTCAATTCAAAGTCCCCAAAAAATTGAGTTCTTCTATATCAACCATGAACTATTGGGTCACCAGATGACTCACTTCTCACTTTCCCTAGCAATGAATGTGGGTTACTGAATGCAGCCAAAACACAAATAGAAAAATCAGCACATGGGACATAATTTACTGTACAGTTAGTATGACGTGTCCCTTCTGCTGTTCTTCTTCTTTTAGTAGTAAACTACTCTGTCTTGTACCCCCCTCCACCCAACTCCGCCGCCTTAATCTTCTTGTGTGGTGGAGGGTTAATACAGATAAGGGGCTGTCAGGAGCTCTCATCAAGAGAGCTCAACTATGCCTGCCCTTTCCTTTCCTGCCGGATCCACCGTTCATAGTAGCCATTCTACAGCTTCTATGAATGACAAAGGAGCTGTCACTGGAGGGGGAGGGGCTATCAATCATCCATCTGTCCTCCATTCAGAGATCCAGAGTTATTCATAGAAAGTTTTAAGCCCTGTACACACGATCGGTTTTACCGATGAAAACCGTCCAATGGATGTATGGGACCCATCGGTCTTTTTTCCATCGGTTTTAAAAAATAGAACTTGTTTTAAATTTTTCCGATGGATCAAAAACCGATGGAAAATTCCGATCGTCTATGGGCAAGTCCATCGGTTAAAGAACCCACGCATGCTCAGACTGAATTAGGAGACGGGAGCGCTCATTCTGGTA
The DNA here is from genome assembly GCA_029206835.1 of Rana muscosa. NCBI lineage: Eukaryota > Metazoa > Chordata > Amphibia > Anura > Ranidae > Rana > Rana muscosa. Next base: position 217,006,540 of record CM055120.1, on the reverse strand, counting down.
AAACTAGCATTCCTAATGGATAGAGCACATTCGTCATTCTGCAAGTTATTGCCTCGTTTAATGCAGCGCATTGTTTTTTGCTTTAGAATGTTGTTTAAAATGTCGTTTTTGCAGCAGATCTTTATCACGAGTTCTGACAAACGTATGTCTTTCTTCTTTCTTGTGATCTTCTGAATAATTTGTTTTATTCTTAAAGGCCGACCTCACAAATTACACAAAACCTTTTTTTTTTGTGTTATTTATTTGTTGTGCATTTTTTGGTGTGTCAATTTTTCACAACAACATTTATTTTTTTACTTTTCCTCATGGAGGTTGGTGTCCCTTGTTATTAATTACACATTGTATTTATGAAATGTTACTGCTACTCATAATAAAAACACATCAGGCAAGTATGTTGGCTGAAATCAAATCTCCATTTATTCTGGCAAAAAAGCAAACAAAAAACGAAGGGCAACAATTCAGAAATTAGCAGAAAATATGAAGTCATTGGACCCCAAAGGCAGACATGACTATGATGAACAATAAGATAAACAACAGCATGAAATCAGGAGCAGCAGCCAAAGACATACATCATCCCAAGCTGTGGTACTCCATCAAACTGCAACTTCTGGAAGAGCAGCTCGAGGCCAGAGAATCACCTCTGCTCTTCCCTGTATCTTTCCTTCCACGCTTCCCTGCAGCGTTCTCTCCACAGCCCCGTCCACGCACGCTTGCAGGCCGGGCCACTGTGGGTGGTAATGTGGCAGAAGGAGGAGCAGAAGGAGGAGAGGGATTGACCTGCTGAGAGATATGGGTGGCCTCAGTCAGCTGCCCCCTCACCCCCATGTGTACGGCCATGTAGATAATGTGCTCACAGAGGGCACGTTGTCCAGCCTCCATTTGGAGCAACTTATCGGCAAGATAGCTACTAAACCCCTCCGCAGGGTTGAGGGGGCCCCTCATGATGGCAGCAGCCTCACGGATCATCTTTAGTGACTCCTCCTCCACCTGTGTCATCCGCCGATGTTTTGGCGGTCTGACGTGGAGGGGAGCCAGTTGTGAGACTGTGCTGCCACTAGGCCTGGGAACCTGCTGAGTCCCACTTGGCCCTGCCTTCTCCTGGCTGACACTCACCTCTGCCTCCTCCTGCCTGCCACATTCCTGAGCCTCTTCCTCCTGGCTGGCCTTATCCTGTGTTGGAAAAAGCACATAGTTAGATTTTTTGTGGAATCTATCACACACATTTTGGATATCATGACTGATGCCTTTTTTTTGGGGGGGGGGGTGTTATCATTTTGGGAGAATAAATCAATTTCATCACAATATTATTTTGAGGGCAATAATTATGTTAAATACTATACCTGGCTGAAGATGCGAAGATCAGGCTCTTCAAGCTCAGGTGGCTCCTCCTCCCCCTCTGCAGGGGTGGAGGGAAGGGTGGAAGGAACGCTGGAGGGAAGGGTGGAAGGAAGGGTTGAGGGAAGGCTGGAAATTGATTCCCTGGCCTCAATCTGGTCATCCAGAAATTGCAGATGTTTGTAGTACCACAGCTTGGGCTGTACTACATCCTCTGCTGCTGCTCCTGATCTCTTCGAAGCGCGCACTTCTTTGCATTTTTTTTATATGAATTGCGCAGATTGTTTATCTTAGTATTCATCATAGTGTAGTCTGCATCTGGGATCCAGGGCTTCATATCCTCTGCTATTTTTTGAATTGTTGCCCGACGTACATCACTCTTGTGGTACGCTGGATGTTTCAGTTCCCACAGGTTGCGTAATTGTTTATATTTCTCAATAAAAACCAACATGATCTCTGGCTCCCGTAACTTATGCATTTTGGAGTGTCTGCAAGTAAAAAACACAGAAAAAACATGAGAGGTCAAATGACATTCTACTCAACTTCTCACAATATTGGCCTATACAATCATGAACAATTATAGGCCACTGCAGGCCCCAGTTCCCTTCTTACCTTAGTTGTGTTCTTTACCGCACTTCCGGTCGTCCTTACTCCGCGCATCCCTAATAACTTCTTTCCCCTTTTTATACCTTGCACATGCGTGTAACTCCGCCCTCGTCGCCCGCCCATGATGGTCTTTTCCTGCATTTCCCCGCCCCTTAACGTTCGGCGCACAGTGTGAGACGGCAACATGTCGCAGACACAGGTGGATTCTTTATTTGAAATTACAGACGAGGAAAGCCTGGAGGCGGCAACGTCCCGATCCAGGACTAAAAGATACAAGGCGACTAATATGTCATTTGCTGAGATGGCGGAGATGGTGGACATTCTGCGGAGGAAGGATTACGATGGGAAGCATGGGCCATATGACACCCCTAATCTCCGGAAGTCGCAAATAATGGACAAAGTGGCGAGGACTCTCTATGAGAAATTTGGGGTCAGGAGATCCAAGGAGCAGCTCCGTAAAAGGTGGTCTGACCTGAAGCTGAGGGAGCTGGAGCAGTATAGGAAGCTTAAAAAAAGCATTGAAAAAAGTAAGCTTTTATTTTTACTGTGTTCTTTCACATTGTAATATGTATTCTTCCATGTTTTGCTCCATGTGCTTGGCTTGACTGGTTTCACATTTTCAAATGACAACTTTTATGTTAAGTTGAGGGTCCACTTATTTGGTAAATGTGACGTTAAAAAAACTTGATCGTCTTCCCCAAAACATGCTTGACACATATCCACGTAAACTACATGTGGGCATGCCTCATTTTAATTAAACAATGTTTTTATCTACACATTGTTGGCTAGATGATGTGTTATAAGTAAAGTAGAATGTGAATGAAAGGCTAAACTGGATTCTGGGTAAAGGAGATGACACTCCAGCAGTTGTGTATTCAACTTTTTGTTCTAGAGCAATATACTATAGTCTGAGCCACATGACAAAAATTTTAACAGGGTCACACACAGGTGGTCCAGTGGATACCTTGGTGGTTATCCAAGTGTATTTTTGAGCACCCTAAAAAAAATGCTGCTTTGTAGAGTTCGCAAGATCTCATATGTTCACCTTGTAACTCTGGCCCAAATATCAATTATACCACACTTCAAAACAATGTCTAGATTTTTGGGCCTAAAATCTCTGTGTGCTAAAGGATACATTATTTTTGTCATTCCCATAGGGGAGAGGAGACTGGGAGGACACCAATCTGAGGAGACGAGGAAGCACAGACCACAGACACTCCCCGAAGATCACAAACCACACCAGGATCAGCATGTTCAGGAAGGGGAGGTGGAGGAAGGGGAGGTGGAGGAAGGAGAGGTGGAGGAAGGAGAGGTGGAGCTTATCACCACAACAGGTCAGTGTCTGTCACCACAACTTCCAGGTAAATACAGAGGTAGGCCTGCATATTTCTAAATTTCTCTTTTTTTGTAGGGGCTGAACGGTGTGTCAGGAACTCCAAATCCTCCATTCTCGAGTGCTAGTGCCAAAATAATAATTCAAGAAATAATGGAATGTAATAGCGAAATGGACATTATGAGAACTCGAATGAATGTGATTGAGCAAAAATATAAAAATATTATAGATATTTTGGGGCGAATAGTCTGACCCCCCCGTTTTAGTGTGCTTTTTTGCATACAAAATTTGCAACAGTATTTCAACCAGCCCAAATGTGAAGATACACACAGTGACTCCACATGTGCTATCTTCCGTCACAGGATATCTATGTCCCTGTTTGGGGGGTGCAACCTCTTCCTACCTACTAAAGTAGGTAAGAGGAAGGCTTTGCACCCCCAAAGCACGTCAATTGATCCCCCATGATGGCAGATAACACATGTTTACCCTAGCCATGGGATCAGGTTGAAAATACCCATTTCAGCCCCAAAAAGAAAGTGGGGTTCTTCACATTTGGGATCTATCAGGGGTGACATCACCCCATCTCATGTTTGTATTTTTCACTTTGTTATTTTTGTAATATTTAAAAAAAAAAGTTTGTGATTTTGACCCATGCATGTTTCTGCAAAACAATCCTCCAAAAAAAATAAAATGACCAAAAACTGTCTACATTGTAATTCTATAAAACCTCAAAAATATGTGGTGCACAGAGTAAAAAGTTTCTATAAGTCTCAAAAAGGTGTGGCTTGTTCTTTCTATGCTCAATAGCAGTTCTGAAAAACAATGTTTTTTAGAGTGAGAATTGAGGCTATTTACTAAGGCCAAATACACTTGACACTACTAGAACCTGGGAGACATATAAACCCAAAATACAAGAATGACAAAACAAGTTTGTAGAAAATAGAATAAAAATGTATTTCACAAAGCAAAAGGTCAGATGTGGTCTGGCATTGCAATGGCCCCCCTACCCGTGAAGTACTCAACGTATTTCTCATGTACTTCACGGGCACTTTGGGGGGGCCAAGCCAGTACGGGCAGTGTTGAGGCCGGTCAGAATGGTCATCTCGGATGGACCGGCCTCAGGCCCAACTGTTGACACATATGTAGGGGAATAATGTCTTAGAAAATTGTACATTATGCAGCAGCAGTACACAATGGAGTTCAGCTTGTATTCCGCCAAATAGATAGCTGTCTGAAACAGGCGGAACCGGCTGGCCATTATCATGAAGGCATTCTCCACAACTCTCTGGGCTCTGGCCAGCCGTTAATTAAAAACCCTCCTCTCCAGGGTGAGGGTGTATTGGGGAAACGGCCGCATCAGGTGTGGTCCCAGTCCAAAGGCTTCATCCGTGATGAAAACAAACAGTAGTCCATCCACGTTGTCTGCATCTAGAGGCAGTGCAAGACCCCAAAGACTGCAGACGGTGAGCGAACTCCGTCTGCGCGAATACTCCGCCATCGGACATCCGGCCGTTTTTCCCCACGTCCACATACAGGAACTCGTACCGTGCCGACACCACCGCCATTAACACAATACTATTGAAACCTTTATAGTTAAAATAGTATGACCCCGAACGGGGTGGTGGCACTATGTGGACGTGCTTGCCATCATCTGCCCATCCACACTTGGGGAAGTCCCACCGCTGGGCAAATTGATCAGCCACAGTCAGCCATTCCTGTGGAGTCAAACAAAAAGAAGACATTAGTACATTTTCAGGTTACAGTGCAAACAGATTACACAAAAAGACATTGTTGACCAACATCAGGCTACCATGATTAGTGAAGGGAGTATTTCATAGCCAAAAATAAGGCCCACTTAGCAGATGCCTCACCCCCGCTGAGTGGACATTAGAAAATATTCTAAGGGGGGGGTGTTTGAGGTGATTTTGGGGGCTCAAAATAAAGGCTCTACCACTCTGCTGATCTGGATTGAGAATTAAAAAAGTTTTTCACATTTTAGGGGGGGGGGGTTGTAAAACTACGAGGGCAATGACCCAAAAAAAAAAAAAAAGGAAAAGAACGCTAGCTGGATTTGGGTCCAGGATAGCATGCTGGAGAGGTTAGTGAAGGAAAATAGGCATGTAGGCCCCAAAAAAGGCCATTACAGGTAAAAACATGCATGGTGAAAATGGGGGCATTACAAGGATATTACAAACAGGCAAATTTGGGAAGGAGGATAAAAAAAATAACATTAGCAAACAATCAAAACATATAATGTGATGTTACAGGAGCAAACTTACCTTCATATAGTCCTTCTGCAGGACCTGAATAATGGCCGAACACGTTTCAGGGATAATGATCCCGAGAGCCTGGGGGGAGATGCCTGTTGTGAACTTGAGGTCCTGCAAGCTTCTTCCAGTCGCCAGGTATCTCAATGTGGCAATAAGCCTCTGCTCGGCAGTGATGGCCGGGCGCATCACAGTGTCCTGCCTCGTGATATAGGGGGACAGCAAATCCAACAGACGCTGAAAAACGGGGTCCGTCATCCTGAGATAATTCCTGAAATCATCAGGATTATTCTCATGGATTTCCCGCAGCAGAGACATATGAGAGAATTGGTCCCGCTGGAGCAACCAATTCTTGGTCCATGAACTCCTCCTCACCCTGTTCACAAACTGAACTCGGGTTACAGTGTTAACTGCAACATCAAGTCCATAGCCAGCCTGAGCTTGAGAACGAAAACGCACTTCAAACATGGTCTTAAACCGGTCTCCTGGTCAGAACGAACTCAAACAGAACGCACCGTGGAACAGCAAGGCCTGAGAAGAACGACCTGAAAAACAGTAAACGAACGGCCAAGAAGGCACTGCAAAGCAGTAACGACCTGACTGAACGCACTGAATAACAAATACGAACCCACAAGCACAAACTGAACACCAGGAAACGATCTGCAAAGCACGGAGACTGAAAAGCGCGAATCGGCTCTCACTAAACTTTTACTAACACGCGGTAACACGAAATCAGCAAAAGCAGCCCAAGGGGTGGCGCCATTAGATTTGTTCTTCCCTTTTATAGCGCCTTCGTATGTGTTGTACGTGCCCTCGTTTTGTTGCCGTCGGTTTTTGGACTGATGGTGTGTGGCCAAGACTGATGAAAAACAGTTTCATCGGATTTCCGATGGACAAATCCATCGGACGAAAATCCATAGGATATCCGATTGTGTGTACAGGGCTTTAGTATGGCTTCTGTGAATGATGGACCAGGCGGGAAAGGAAAGAGTATATTCAATCTCTCTTGATGAGAGCTCCTGACCACCCCTCAGCTGTTTTAATCCTCGCTGTACCAGAAGATTATGGCGGCAGGATTGGGGGGTGCAGGATCTAGTGGATTACTACTAAAAGAAGAAGAATCAACATAAGAGGCACATCATACTGCCTGAAAGCTTTCCATGAATGACACAGGAGCTGTGAATGGAGGGGGCAGAAGAGCTATCAATCATCTGACCATCCCCCATTCGGCGATTATGTGTTATTCATAGAAAGCTGTAGTATGGTTTCTATAAATGGTGGACTAGGTAGGAAAGTGCAGGTATAAACAAGCTGTCTTGATAAGAGCTCCAGACTACCCCTTAGCTGTATTAATCCCTGATTTGGGAATTTTTTCTTTCCCTTTGCTCTTTCCACTCCTCTTTGCCTTTTTCTTCTCCCCCCTCCCTCCAGAAGCGCACACGACGTTGCATCGCGCCTACACGTTCGGAGGTCTTGAGGTTCCTGCACGGACGCCCAAGGGTGCCCACCGACCCAGCTAGTATCCAGGCTGGGATTGGTGACTGGTGACTGCCCACATGGAGGGATCCTTTGATCACGGCATCATGTGGTAAGTAGCATGTCCTAACACCTTTCATCCACATGAGCTGGAGACCTGAGAGCCAGCACTGTGGTGTCAGCAGGGAAAGGCTTTTTCCATGCTGATGACATCTACACTGGAAGTGACATCACTTCCTGTTTCCCATGTCCAAGTCCGCGATTCGGGCTCCTCCCCTTTTTTGCGTCCGTGGACCACCAGTGGGACGTGATGTCACATGCCACGTTTTGGCGCTCTTTTGGGGGTAGTAAATCCCACTTGGTGAAGCCATGCTGGGATTACACAGGGAGTTCACTCACTTATGGGGCCCATTGCCCAATGGGTTTTTTTTTCATTCATAGGAGGAACCTTAATCCTTTGTCCACTGTTGTGGGCGCTCGGATTTTGTCAATCAAAGCTCCGCTCTGAGGCAGAAAGCTCTTATTAGCCCCAGGAGGGGTCAGTTTCAAGACTGTCAACAGAACACACCTGCGGGTGAGGCTATATTATACAATATACAACTATATTGCGTTACCCTATTCCACTCATATTGTTTTACTTAAGGGCTGTATTTTTATGTTATACATTTTAGACACAGCAGGCTACAGCCTGTGCGTGCAGATCGGCCACCTTTCCAATTCTGGGTCCCATGGCGCTCCCTCTTCTGGTTTTCACTATATGAATCAAGGAAGGTGAGTGCAGTTGTTTTTCTAGGGCAGCATGCCCATGGATTTGCACTACCCTTCTATAGGCTTCACTTTACATATAAATACAATTCTTATTTTTTGGTAAATGAACAATTTAATATATGTTTCAGGTAATTATTGAATTCATGATCAAGACTTTTATACACCTCTCCCCCATTAACGGGAACCTTTGACATTTCCTGAGCGAAGCAGAGCAACATCTGCGTGTGCGCACATGGAGGGTGCTGACTCCATTTTAGTATCCTCTATGTCACCCTGAGGTATGGAGTGTCTTAGGAACAGTGGTACTTTCCACTGACTTCTTTTTTCCACTTTTTCTGTTTTTTTATCGTTCTCCTTTCCTCTCCCTCTCTTCCTTTTTTTTTTCTTGTTTGGAGAACCCTTATGTATGCTTTGCCAAGACCTATTTTTCTCCATATTGATATGTTTTAAAATCAATGCTAATGTATGTTTTCTCTTCTTTACATCTAAAGTGGGAAATTTCTATTTCCATAATTCATTAAAACATTCCTCAACGTCCAGTCCTGATGAAGCCTTATGCTGCGTACACACGATCGATTTTCTCGACGGTGAAAACACAGTCGAGAAAATCGATGGGAAAAACGAGGAACGGCTTGTTCCCCTACACACGGCCGTTTTTCCCTTAATTTTTTTTCTTGGTCGAGAAAAACGACCGTGTGTAGGCTCCCCGGCAGTGTTTCCCTATGGAAAAACTGCCGCGGAAAAAAATGTTGTGCATCACGACGAGAAAAATTAGAGCATGTTCTAATTTTTCTCGTTGTGATTAATGCCGTTTTTCTCATCTGGAAAAATGACCAAAAGCCCACACACGGTCGTTTTTCTCGTCAAAGAGAAAAAAAGAAATTTTTCCCCGACGAGAAAAATGGTCGTGTGTACGCGGCATTACAGGCGAAACTGTTGAACACTAATGGACGTCTTTGTCAACTATATACCATTCTTTTCTGTTACATGTTAGGTAGTAGATGTATACCTGTAACGGTTAGTGATATGTGTATATTAGTTTTTTAATTGATGTGAGCAATAAATGATTTACTTTTTTACAAATACTTTGTCATATCCACTGTTATACTAGCACCTTTAAAGTCCCATATCCCGTTCTTCGAAAAATTGTCAATTTCAGGGATTTCGGTGCTATAACATATTTGTTTTAAGGTATGCCGATCTCTGCCCACCACCTTTTGACCTGTATTAATCCCTGCTGTACTGGAGGATTAGAGTGGCTGGGTTTGAGGGTTTGGGGGGGGGGGGTGCAGGACCAACTGGATTACTACAAAAAAAAAGAAGAAGAATCAACAGAAGTGACACATCATGCTACCTGAAAGTTATGTCCCTTGTGCTGATTTTTCTATTTGTGTTTTTGACTGCACCTAGGCTTTACTGTTTGCCCTCCCATGGCCTGGAGGCAGTCTCACACATCCCTGCTTAGTAAGAGTTAGAAGTTACCAATCATAGCAAAGCTCATGCTTTTGAAGGCACAGTTGAGTTTCAACCCTACCTAACTCCTCAACCCATAAATGTAATCCCTCATATTAAATGAAGAAAGCCTAAATCCTTACCCTAAGTATAACCACATCACTTTACCCCAATCAGCTATCACTGTCCTACAGGAAACATTATTTCTTACTTACCCTATAACCCAACTACTAACTCTAGCTTGACTCCTAGAGTTCCATACCTTATGAGGCACTGGAGCAGCCAGCACTGAAAGCCCACAGTCCTGTGCCAAGATCTTGGCAGCGGAAGCTAGTGATTTCTTGTTTCCAGGGCTGCACATATTACATAATGGTTTTAAGTATTCAGTGATGTCATAATGCGGGGAACAGGAGATGAGAATGAATCTAAAGGTGTAGGTTTACGTTAGATCAGTTATGAATAAGGACCATGAAACAGTCTAAAACTGTGTGGACAGTGAATATGTGATTTATTGGTATTAGGCTGAGCAAACTGCAGCAAATTGGTGATGTGTTAGCTTTTTCTTACTTTCTATGACAGAACACCTTGGCCCTTTAGAACTAGTAGCTTTGACATAGTTGCACTAACGTGGTTTTGTAGAGTATAAGGTCAACTAATTATATTTCTACATTTAATTTAATATTAAGCAAACAGCAATTGCTACAAAGTTTCACTTTTCTGTAGGCAGAATAATTTATTTATGAAGCAGCACTGGGGAAGGGTTCTCTCCTTTAGAAACTGGATATTAGCAGCTTCCTTATTGGTCTACACTAATAAACAACATTTTCTAAATCCTCCATCATAATCCTATTACTTACACAGAGCTATTTCTGCAAGTGTCATCATTATTATCCAGAGAGCTAAACCAAATTCCTAATCTGTCCACCTGCTCTCAAGTGCTGCTCTGGAGCTGGCTAATCCCTTGTTTCTCAAGGACATTGGCCATCACACAAAACTGAAGCTGAGCACCAGCAAAAGGTAAATATTTTTTACAAATAGGTTATTGGAAATTGAGTTTTCAGGTTTAAAAAAATTCATTATATTTCCTGGATATTTAGTTCAGCTGCAATCACCTAAATGCTTGTTTTGCAAGGCCTCCATAAATATGAATATATCTATATCCTACATAAAAGTTTGCTAGCATAGTGACATACAAAGCAGACACTAGTACCAGATGAAGTAGCTCATATTCAAAGTACATTTAAGTCTGCTTTTAGACGTAGTCTCCTTTAAACACAGATATGTGTTTTATAATAAAATATTAATTTCATAACATGTATGGAATGGCACTTATAATTATGCTCTATTTAATGATTTTGTTGAATGTCAACGAAAGTTGCTTCATGAGTAATTATGTCCTTTACTAAAGTATTCTAGTTAATTAATCATGTTACATTGATGTCAGTAGATTAATACTTTACAATAACATGACAATAGTGAAATGCTGTAGTGAAACTACTTTATAGTAACTTTGCTTGATATGATTTTGTACTTAAAAAGTGTGTGGCTTTTAAAAGATCAGCAATTTTCCTAAAAAAAATTGCTAAGGATTCACAATCCACTTCCTTGATACATTTAACAGCTTCATTTCCTATGATAGGATTTTATCAAGTTTTTTTTCCTATAATACTTTTTGACTTGACCACATATCTAGAAATGTTTTAAGGTGAATATAATATAAGCAAAAATGCTATTTGCTGAAGGTATTACCAGACAATATTTGTATTGTTTTTATTTTGATTTTGAGGCTATTCTAAAAGCTTGAATTCACAGTAGAAAGAAGATTTATTTTTTTAATCCCACAGGGAAAAAGAAAAAAAAATTGGGGGTGGATATGTGCAGTGCAGCAGCAGCACTATTAGCAGCTAGTGTACTAATGGGAAGCTTTTAGGGAGACTATTTAAAAATTATGCAACCTCCCACCCTACTCTGTCTATCCTGCTCCCTTAAAGTTACAGAAAATCGAAAATATGCTATCTGGCTTATGTCTCTTGTAAAAAAAAAATTCTTAGCTCAGCCAATTCCAGTCATGTAACCAAATGGCAAACTTTTGGTTGCATGATTTTTGCTGAAGGTGAGGATTAGAATTCAGAATTGACTGGTCAAATCTGCCTGAACGTCAATCTCTTAAACCCCTTTGTCAAAGATCACAAGATCCCATTTCTGCCATTTGGTCTTGTCATTGGGATTGTAGGGAGCCAAGAGCACTATTTCCTACACGAAAGGTACTTATTTTACCATTTGGTATGATTTCAGTATATGCTCATTTAAGCTGAAGCAGCAAAAGCACAATAGTAGCTGATCGGAGGGACTATTTTTTTTTTTTTAAATATTCTTTATTTATATTTCAAAAAGGGATACATCTAATACATTGTTTATACATTTTCTATTACATTTCTATTCATAATATATTTCTCTTCCCTTTCCATTAATTAGATCCTTTTATTTAACCATCAATCTCACCTCTAGACTTCAATGTCAATGGGTTGCCTTCCCTTATGTCCTTCATATGTCTCTCCGTAAAGGGAGAGACACATAAAGTCCCTTTCCTCTATTAAATGTCTTTGATTCTCACGGCCTTACTTTGTTCTCCCTTACATTTTTATATCGGTCCCCCCCCCCCTACCTCCCTCCCAAAGTAAACCTAAACAGAGAAAAAAATAAAAATAAGGACAAAGTAAAAAAGGGGGGGGAGAATTTTTTTTTCTCCCTCCCTTCCCCCCCTCCATCCTCCTCCCCCGTTAGGTGAACCACAACCTCCTGAATACTTCTCTGGCCAGACGGACGGACTCACTTCCCCATTAATCCTTTCCCTTCTTCTGTCTGCGTAAATTTATTCCATGTTGACCAGATTTTGATATGTTGCTCTTTTCTATCTTGGGCCGAAAACACCAACTCCTCTATAGCCCCCACTTTTCTGACCCTGTTAAGCCATTCTGCAATTGTTGGAGGGCTGGAGCTTTTCCAGCATCTCGCAATGCACGACTTAGCCTCATTGACCAGGTGGCATAGTACTGAGTTTTTATAAGTCTGTATGGGTATTTGCGTTATGTGCAATAAAAAAAAAACCTGGATCGTCTGGCACAGGGTAGGGCTCAATTTTTTGAGCAATCCTTCGTACCTCTAGCCAGTATTGTCTGATCCGAGGGCATGTCCAGTATATATGGAACAAAGTTCCCCGCTCCCCATTTCATCGCCAACACTGATCTGAGGCATCAGGATAGAACCTACCTAATTTTGATGGCGTATAATACCACCTCGTCAGTAATTAATAATTTGATTCTTGCATTTTAGTACATATTGATGAATTTAACGCAAGACATATTATCTTCTGATCATAGGTGTGCGCAGCCTACTGCATTAGGGTGTGCACTTCAAAGCTCAAACACATGTTACCGATCACTTACTGTGTTCATTCACAAAGGGAAGGGGCTGATAAATTATATATTTACCGGCCCCTTCCCCCACTCCTTTTAAAACTTCCCCATGTGTGCCAGCAGCAGCGGCCTTTTGGAGAGAAGAGGAATGAGCCAGGGCAGTAGGGGCAATCTGCACTGCGCAAGGTGATTAGGGTGTGCCCAGGCACACCTGGCACACCCTGTGCGCACGCCTATGCTTCTGATATTGAGCTGGTGTGAAAGTCTTATTAAGGTCCCTTTTCCACTTTCTAATTGCTGGCAGCTCATAATTCTCTGGTGGGGTCATTAGCATTGTGTATATCTTTGATATTATTCGGTTGATGGGTTCCTTCTCCTCACAATATGTTTCGAACCTGGTTAGTTCCCGTTTAAAATTACTCATTGGGCCCAATGTCTCCAGATAGTGTCGGAGTTGTATTGCCTGCCAATGTTCTACTTCAAATTGGCCTCCCGATTTCGTCAAATCCGCCATTGTGGGCCATGTTTCTGATTGCATAAAGTGCGATACCTGGGTATAGCCCTTCTCTCGAAGTCTCCGAAATGCCCTTATCTCCATCCCCGGCTCGAAACTTGGGTTTCCCAGAACTGGGTATAGTGGAGAGTATCTTGATGAATATTTAGGGTTAAGACATATTTTAGCACCTATAGACAGTGTTGGCCCTATCAGAGGGTGTTTTTTGAGTGAGTCCGGTAACTTTGTATAGCACCAGGGTGCTCTACCCAGTGGTACCTGACTAATTTCTTGCTCCAATTTTATCCATAATTTCTATATGTCTGCACCAGTCTATGACCCTTCCCAAATGGGCTGCTTGGTGGTATTTAGACACGTCTGGGACTGCTAAGCCCCCATAACATTTGGGGAGGGTCATTTGACTTCTACTGATCCTTGGTCGCCTGTTGGCCCATATAAACTTAGTAAAGAGTGCATTTACTTGCCGAAAGTAGGCCCTATCAATTCCTATTGGTACAGCTTGAAATAAATACAGAAATTTGGGCAGAATATTCATTTTGATGGCATTACATCGGCCGAACCATGAGTGGAATCCATGTTGCCATTTATCCAATAGGGAGCTAACTGCTTTATATAGTGAGGGGAAATTTACAGCAAAAACCTTCTCTAGTCTTGATGGTATATTTATCCCTAGGTATTTTAATGATGACCCTACCCATTTAAATTTGAAATTGGGTTGTATGTTTTGCTGCACTTCTGAGGGAAGGGCTACCCGCATCGCTTCCGATTTCGCGTAATTAATTTTTAAATTTGCTAATGTCCCATATCCTATTTCCTTCATCAGATTTGGCAGTGATACGTGAGGTCGTGATAAGGAGAACATCAAATCATCTGCATAAGCAGAGATTTTATATTCTTGAACACCTATTTGGAGACCCTGAATGTCTGGATTTTGCCAAATCCTATTCAGTAGGGGTTCTAGGGAGAGGGAGAACAACATCGGAGAGAGTGGGCACCCTTGGCGCGTTCTATTTGAGATTTTAAATGTCTCTGAATAAACTCCATTCACTTTTACAGAGGCCTGGGGTGTAGCATACACCCCCGCTATCCAACTCCGCATATGTTCTCCCAGTCCTATTTGCCTCAATACTTCAAACATGAATCGCCAGCTAACCCTGTCAAACGCTTTCTCCGCGTCGGTGCTCAAAAATATACTGGGCGTTTTTGATATATTAGCATGGTGTACCAGGTTGAGGACCTTTACGGTATTATCCCTAGCCTCACGGGTTGGGATAAACCCAACCTGGTCTTGATGTACCATTTGATTCAAAAACGGCTGGAGGCGGGAAGCGAGTAGTTTAGTGAAAAGTTTTAAATCTGTGTTTAACAATGAGATCGGGCGGTAGCTCCCGCACTCCGCCGGGTCCTTCCCTTCTTTCGGTATTACCGAGATATATGCCATGAGGGCATCCGGCGGTAGTGTGGGAGCCCGGCCGATCTCATTGAATGCCTTTGTCATAAAAACCCCTAGTATTGGGAGAAAATATTTGTAGTATTGGATAGTGAAGCCATCCGGGCCCGGTGCCTTCCCTCGTTTAACTGTTTTTATCACTGTCTCTAGTTCCCCCACTGAAATAGGTATCTCCAATTTATTACGGTCCGCTGAAGACAACCTAGGCAGATGTGCTGAAAGAAGGTATCCTTCCATCGTGGCCTGGGGCATCTGGATTGGGGTCAAATTATAGAGGGATGAGTAGTATTCTCTAAATCTCTGAGCAATATTTTTAGGGAGTGAAATCAGCTGCCTGTTTTCTCCCTTTATATGGGGTACATATACTGTCTTCCCTTTCTCTCTAAGTTTCTCTGCTAATATTTTACTACATTTTTCCCCAAGTTCATAGGTTACTTTTTTCCCTACTTGTATTGCCGCTTCTGCTTTGTATCTAAGTAACTCTGTCAGTTGTCTCCTCAGGTGTGCCAATTCTATCCCCACTAACGGCATCTGTACTTTCTTGTGTTGTACCTCCAGTGCCTGGATTTCTCTTAACAAATTAGCTATCTGTCTTTCTCGGGCTCTTTTTGATCGGGAACCATGTTTTATCAGTACCCCTCTCATTACTACCTTATGCGCCTCCCATACCACCCATACCATCCCCGGGTCACTCCCCGGGGTGTCAGGGACTATATACATACTGTGTGTGTGTGTGTGTATATGTGTGTGTGTATATATATATATATATATATATATATATATATATATATATATATATATATATATATATATAAAAAATATATATTTACTTATGTTGTATATGCTTCAGGGAGGCAGACATGAATTTAGAGGAAGAGTCATAGTATTGTCTGTTCATGGTAGATGTTTTCATTTATATTAGGCAGGACAGGAAGTAAGGGTAAATCTCTTCATTGGGTACAAGACCAAAACATAAGCAAACTTTTAGTAAGGTGAAAAAGGTATAGAAATTCTGACAATGTTTTAATTGCTGCTGGTGCCTTCCTGTCCTGGTGGCAACTGCCCCCCTCCCTCCATTTTTTGCATGGGCATCAAAGGGTTTAGAAGAAAGGGAGAATCTCCCTAATGGGATTACATACAGTAATAAAAAACAAACAGAAATGTTAACTCTTAACCACTTTATCCACAACTATAAAATCGATTGGAGTTAGGCAAAAAACTTTTTTCATAAGACAATTAAAGCTGGGAAAGAGATGTGAGATTCTGAAGCTAGCACTGTGTTGTTCTCCATGCCCCACTACAATTTTAATTACCAAAATCGATATACTCAAGATCACCAATAGAACAATTGTTAAACAGCGGACTCATTACTGAACTGCAGTGTCATCAACATCCCCTCTTTTCATCATGTGTTGTTGATCCTCCTCACCTTATTCTACTTTCACCTGTGCTTGCTATATTCTAAATATTAGAGTAATGTCATGTTTGATGCCACAATTTTTGCTATTTAAAATCCCTTCACAGATTGGAAGAACCTCTTAATGGTAACATTTTAATAACACAGGACCTGCTAAAAAATTTACATGTTAAAATCATGGATATGTTTTTAAATGTTTGGCCTGCAAAAGTATCTGAAAAAGATTTGCTTTGTGTTTTTCCCCAAGGGTTATGCAATTCAATATGGCATGGCAGTATTTTGCATTACATGTGTGATAGGTTGAGTAGAGAGACATTTAAAAATGGGGAGTATTGCTATGTGGAAGACATAGGGAGAACAACAATTATCCAGAGGACAATTATCCAGTCTTTGATGTCCACCTGTCCACACATGGCAGTGTTACAACTTCTTATCATTGCTGTATCACTGTCACTACTGGTTACCAAATTGTTCAAAAAAGACACGGAATACAAGTGCCATCCTTGCCCATGAGTCAGTAATACAGTGTACCTAGACACACAGGGGTTGATTTACTAAAGGCAAATAGACTGTGCACTTTGCAAAGTGCAGTTACACTCTGCAGGTGCAATTGCTCCAGAGCTTAGTGAATGAGGTAAAGCTTCACTTTGCAAAGAATACCCAATCACATGCAAAGGAAAACAAAAAAACAGCATGTTTACTTGCATGTGATTGATTGATGTAAGTCAGTAGAGCTTCTGCTCATTTACTAAGCTCTGGAGCAACTGCTCTTGCAGAGTGCAATTGCACTTTGCAAAGTGCACACACAGACAATTTTCCTTTAGTAAATTAACCCCACAGAGTAAATTCCGGAGACCTCAGTGTAGATAATGGACCAAAGTGATTATGCCACCCAGTATTTTTTTTAAGATGTAAGATTTTAGTTTTCTTCGCAGACATTCCACAAAATAGTACTGTAGAGGAGGCAGAAGATACATCGGATATCGATGAAAGAAAGGCTGACGTTAAATAATAATGTAGACAGTTTATACCAGATAGCGTCCTTTGTTTCCCTCATTTTCATTAGCACTGCAGTAGACAACAGAACATTCCTGGCTATAAGAGCAGTAGAAAGTACTTTGGCCAAAAGCAGTGAATAATAATGATGTGGTTTCAGATTGTTCCACTGTGCTTCTTGTACAGAACAGTGTGTTGGCCCTTTATATTTTGCAGAAAACCTACAGTTCAAAAAAAGGGATTTTTATAACAGCTTACCTGTAAAATCCTTTTCTTGGGACACAGAGCGACTTAGTCATTACTAATGGGTTATATAGATACCTTCAGGTGCTGGCACTGGCAACTTCCAAAACCGGAAGTACCCTCCCCTATATAAGCCCCTCCCATCCGGGAGCACCTCAGTTTTGTAGCAAAGCAATAAGTGTCCCTAAAAGAGGGGTGGGAGCTCTGTGTCCCGTGATGTACTCCAAGAAAAGGATTTTACAGGTAAGCTGTTATAAAAATCCCTTTTTCTTTTTCGTACATCACGGGACACAGAGCGACTTAGTCATTACTAATGGGACGTCCCAAAGCAATGCCAAATGAGGGGAGGGATACACTATACCTAAGCTGGGCGCCATCAGGCATGAGGATCTTTTGCGGCCTGCAACACACTGCGCCCAAAGGCGAGATCCTCCTGACTTCTAACGTCTACCTGGTAGAATCTAGTAAACGTGTGTACTGAAGACCATGTTGCGGCCTTACAGACTTGAGCCAGGGAGGCCTGGTGATGCACTGCCCATGAAGTTCCAACTGCTCTTGTGGAGTGTGCCCTAACTTTGAACGGAGGCGGTCTCCTTCTCAAGCCATAGGCTTGTATTATGACCTGTCGAATCCACTTGGCTAAAGTAGATTTTGATGCTGCCTGACCCTTTCTGGGGCCTTCCGGCAGAACAAACAAAGTATCCGTTCTACGAATCTGAGCAGTGGCTTTTAGATAAGCTTTAACTGCTCTTACTACATCCAAAGAATGCAATAACTTTTCCTCTACCGAGGTAGGTTTGGGAAAAAAAGAAGGAAGAACCACATCTTGGTTCAAATGAAACCTCGATACCACCTTAGGAAGAAAGGCTGGATGAGGACGTAATACTACTCTGTCCTTATGGACAACCAGATATGGCTCCTTACAGGACAAGGCGGCTAATTCCGATACCCTTTTAGCCGAACAAACGGCTACTAAGAAAATCAATTTCCTGGTGAGAAGAACCAAGGAAATGTGCTGCAATGGTTCAAATGGTTGTTTCTGTAGAACCGACAGAACCAGGTTTAAGTCCCATGGACATATGGGAATACTAACCGGAGGGCTAATACGCATCACTCCTTGTATGAAAGCTTTGACTAGTGAATGCGAAGCCAAGGGCCTTTGAAAAAATATTGACAAGGCCGAAATCTGACCCTTGATAGTACTCAAGGCAAGCTTCCTATCCACAGCCCACTGTAGGAAGTCCAGGATCCTACCTATTATGTACTTATGCGGATGCCATTTCTTGGCCTCACACCACGCGATGTACGCCTTCCAGATCCTATAATAGATCTGCCTGGATACCGGCTTCCTGGCATTGATCATGGTAGATACCACAGGATTAGAGAGACCTCTCTTTTTTAGAATGTGGGCTTCAATAGCCAGGCCGTCAAACCTAGGGCTTGTAAGGAAGGGTGGTATATCGGTCCCTGCGAAAGCAGGTCCGGACGATGTGGGAGGGTTCAAGGACTCCCCACTGACATTTTTACGATCTCCGCGTACCATGCTCTTCGGGGCCACGCTGGAGCCACCAGAATCACTGGTTTCTTTTCTACCCTGATTCTGCGGATTAATCGCGGTAACAATTGTGGCGGTGGGAATGCATATATCAGTTTGAACTGATCCCAAGGGAACACTAGGGCATCCGACCCGCAAGCTAGGGGATCCCTTGTGCGAGACACAAATCTGTCCACCTTTGCGTTGAATCTGGATGCTAGCAGATCTACATCCGGTGTTCCCCACCGCTGGCATATTGCCTGGAAAACCTCGGGGTGAAGAGACCATTCCCCCGGGCATAATTGCTGGCGACTTAGAAAGTCCGCTCTCCAATTTTCCACTCCTGGGATGAAAACCGCGGATATGGCTGGGATATATCTTTCTGCCCATTCCAGGATGCAATTCGCTTCCCTCCGGGCTGCACGACTCCTGGTGCCACCCTGGTGATTGATATATGCCACTGCTGTGGCATTGTCTGATTGAATTCTGACAGGGGACCCTTGGAGTTTGGATGTCCATGCTACTAGGGCATACCGGGCTGCTCGTATCTCTAAGAGATTGATGGGCAGGGCCTTCTCTGCTTCTGACCACTTGCCCTGGAGAGACCATTGCTCCAGTACTGCCCCCCAGCCTATGAGGCTGGCATCTGTAGTGACCACCTTCCAAGAAACTGGACTGAAGGGTTTCACTTTTTCCAGATTCTGGGGCACCAACCACCAATGGAGGCTCTTGCGAACGGAAGGGGACACGGACATTGGTAAGTCTAAAGCCTGAACTTTTTTGTTCCAGGCTGACAGTATGGCCCTCTGCAAGTTCCTTGAATGGAATTGACCGTAGGGTACTGCTTCGAATGAAACCACCATTTTTCCCAGCAGCCTCATGCACAGGCGAATGGATGGTTTTCTTTTTGTACCCACTAAGTGGGTCAAATCTTTCAAAGATGACACCTTCTCTGGAGGTAAGAAAATCTTTCTCCGATTTGAATCCAGCCTTAGCCCCAAGTATTCCAGACTTTTGACTGGTCTTAGAGCTGACTTGTCTCGGTTGATAATCCAACCGTGATATTCCAGATACTTGATTGTCTCGTGAATAGCTATTTCCAGTTTTTCCACTGAGTGGTCTATTAGTAGCAGGTCGTCTAAATATGCCATTATCGTTACACCCCGTGTTCTTAGATTGGCCAATAGTGGGGCCAGAATTTTTGTGAACACTCGTGGTGCTGTGGCCAGACCGAAAGGTAAGGCTCTGAACTGAAAATGGCGCCCTTCTACTACAAAGCGTAGAAATTTCTGGTGGGCCGGAAAGATGGGAATATGCAGATAAGCATCCTTTATGTCGATCGAGGCTAACCATTCCTGCCCTTGTAGGGCGGTGGCCACCGATCGGATCGACTCCATCCGAAAAGTCCTGATATGTAGGAATTTGTTTAGCCCTTTTAGATTTAATATGGGCCTCACGTCCCCATTTGGTTTGGGGACTGTGAAAAGGTTCGAGTAAAACCCGAACCCGCTTTCTTCCAAGGGAACCTTCATGATTACACCTTGGAGCAATAGTTGTTCTAGTGCCAGAAGGAGGGATCCTCTCTTCTGGGGATCGCTTGGCACGTTTGACCTCATAAAATGGGCAGGAGGAGTGTCTTTTAACTCCAGCTTGTATCCCAGACTTACTGCGGAGATCACCCATCTGTCTCTGATGGTGTCCCGCCAGGTCTCTGTGAACAACTGAAGTCTTCCCCCCACTCGATTGAGTGGGGGCAACCCTTCATGACTTGGGGGGAGGTTTCGTACCTCTCTTGACCCAGGGTTTCTTGTTACCCTGTGATTGTCCCTGAATTCTGCCCCCTGGATTTGACCGCGGAGGCCGTCGGAACTGTTTCACAGCCGATGTGCCAGGGACTGGAGAAGTAGGCCTCTTAAAAGAAGGACTTCTACCCTTGTTCTTAACCGGCAAGAGTGTACTTTTACCGGCAGAAATTTTCTGGATATACTTGTCCAGATCTTCTCCAAATAAGCGTTCTCCATGAAATGGGAAGCTAATCAGCAATTTCTTACAGGGAGCTTCAGCAGACCAGTTTTTGAGCCATAGAAGCCTACGCATATGTACTACAGACAGCGTAAAGCGGGAGGCCTGTTGGATTGTATCCTTTATGGCGTCCACCGCAAAACACAAGGCTCTAGGTAGGTCAGCTAGGGCAAGAGCCTGCTGATCTGGTAAGTCCCTTAAGACTTGTTTCAACTGATCCTTCACTGCTTGGCAGACGCCAATCGCTGCTACTGCAGGTTGTGTCACCATGCTTGCTGTAGAGAAAGCAGATTTTAGTAAAGACTCCAATTTTTTATCTATTGGGTCTTTGAACATTGGAACATTATCTACTGGACATGTCAGTGATTTATTCACAAAAGAGATGGCTGCGTCCACTGTGGGCACCTTCCATTTTTGTATGAACTTATCCTCCATGGGATAGATCACCGGAAATCTCTTGGGGGGAGTAAATATTTTATCAGGATGCTCCCAATCCTGGTAAATAAGCCCTTCCAATAAAGGGTGGATTGGGAAGGAACAGACAGTCTGGGGAGCTTTCAGCGACCCCAGCGAGGAGACAGTAGTGGTTGATGGCTCCGCAAGAGGCATTTTAAATGCTGATCGGACCATGTTAGTCAGAGACTGAACCCATAATCTTTCAGCCTGAGATGCTGAGAAAGGTTCTTCCACTGTTGATTCCTCTATAACCGAATCAACCTCATCCTGATCCCCTTCAGGCAGGTCGATCTCTGTGTGGGGCTGTTCCTCCACTAACAGGCACTCTGAAGGAGGAGACGGAGATCGGACGCGCTTTCCCTGTGACAGGGAAGCAGCGATCAATGCTGTTAATCTCTCTTCCAATCCTCCCAGAGCTGAGGAAAAAACCTCCTCTGTTATATATACAGGAGCAGGTGGACTGGGGACAGCCGCAGCACCAGGTACTCCTGCGGGGTTCCTACGGCTACTAACCTCTGAAATTTCAGGGGAGATTGGTGCAGTACAAGCATGCCCAAAATCCTGAGAGCCCGATGGAGACCCCTTTGGCTTCTTGGAAGACTTATTTCCAGAGTGTCTGGACGACATATCCTTTAAGCACAAAGCTGAGGTATCCCCGTCGTCATACACCAATTTTACTGGTAATAGTCTAACACAGTTGCTGCTATATACCAGCTGGTGTCCACTAAAGTGTCTTTCTATGGGGATGCCTGCATCAACCGCCTCTGTGTGCCACCGTTTTGTTGCTAGCTCTGCTTGCATCCAGCTGACACTTGTACTGTGTCTTTTATCCATGCTGGGACGCCTGCACATGCGCAGAAGCGCCGCGGCGCGCATTGAGCGTCATCCACCCGCCCCGCCCCTTTCCTTTCATAGGAGGCGTGTGCACGCGCCCGCGCACGCGCCCGTGCGCCTTCGGCGCTCTTTTTTGAAAACAAGCAGGGACTAGGAGCCAGGGCCCTTTTTGCCGGAGGGCCTGTGCGGTGGATGAGCGCAGCAACAGGGCAGAGGAAGTGGATTCCCACAGAGAAACTTACCAACTGCCTGGATCTTTTGACTTGAAAAAAGCCAAAGATCCACATGACAAGAAAAATGAACCACAGCGGCCTCTAGTGGTTTAACACAGGTACCGCGGTCTCCTTTTTTTTTTTTTCTTTACTACTATTAAAATTTTACATTTTCCAGTAGTTACAGGCCTGCACAGATATTAGCGGGAATACCGTTAGGTAACAGACAGAAAGACAAATTAGGCTTGGGGGTCCCCCAATAGAACCAAGTTCCTGGGGGCCCCCACTTACCTGTTCCCCGCCGCAGGACTTTGTTTGGTCCACAGAAGCCCAAACTTCACCTCTCACGGCAGGCATTGTATTTAAACCTTCAGGGACCGGGTTCCCAAGGATTCCACTCCCCTGGACCTGTATAGCACCCTGCACAGACAACATCTTGGTCGTGGGTATGACCAGAGCTCTGGATCCCAGGGTCCAGCCCTCCTAAGAGAGGCATTACAGGCAAAACCTTGCTCTTCTGTTGCAAGGCCCGGGTACCGACCGTTTAGCTATGAAGCTTTTTTGGTCGGATCCGGAACAGCTTACTAAGGCCCATAAAAGAACCTGTACGCAAGCCCAGTGAAAACACATGTTACTCTTTGGCCAACACCTTAGACACTGGCAAAAAACTGAGGTGCTCCCGGATGGGAGGGGCTTATATAGGGGAGGGTACTTCCGGTTTTGGAAGTTGCCAGTGCCAGCACCTGAAGGTATCTATATAACCCATTAGTAATGACTAAGTCGCTCTGTGTCCCGTGATGTACGAAAAAGAAATACATCCCATAACTAAGCTTTGTTCGGATTCTCTTGGCTAAAATTGTACTGGGTCTAACACAATACAAATACGAACAAAAACTAATGTCAGCATTACAGACTTCAGAGCAGCCCACTTAAAAGTAGCTCCACATCCAAACAATATAATTATTTATATGTAATAGGTTTCCGTTGCTTATCTTCCTCTGATGTCTTCTACTTGATACCTTGAGCTGGTTCCTAAGTCCTGGCAACTGTTATATCATCACCACCTGACTCATTGTCAGACTTGTCATAACAAGTACGGTAGTACTGGTAGAGATAATGGCATGAATGTTATTGACTTTTTTGGTAGGAAACTGAATGTCAAAGACAATTGTCTGAAGGTTGTTGCTGCGCTGGGTTACATGAAATAGAAAAAAAAACAGAATAATTTAGTATTTGTCACCAAAATGTAATTAATAGAAAAATAAGTATAAATATATAATTTTTCTAAAGAAATATCTTCATTCATTAATTTACAACTGTCCTTATTTTCAATTGTGATTCTTTTAAATTCTCATAGCTGTAAATAATGATCTTAATATCAAATAACAATTATTAAAGTTTAGACGTACTGAGCCTGTGAGCAAGTTTGTGTGTCTGGCTGAGTGACACAGCAAGAATTGTAGTTTTTGTCACAGCAGTCTAAAATATGTGGAATAGACCGTTTTCAGTTTGTGTCAGAAGGACATTCACAATAAAAGCTCCACAACATTCCCAACAAAACAATAAATAAACGTCAAAAAAAATATTAAGCCTGCCTGACACCATTAAAAGTTAATACATCATTGCCTTCTTAAACAGATGGAATTTAAATAGCATCATTTATAGAAATTATTTAAAAAAACAAGGGTTTGTTTTTTTGTTTTGTTTTTTAGAAAGAATGGACAGAACCATAAAAATAATTTCTTTGTATCATTTATTCTGACATCAATATGGCTTTTTTTTTAGCTTTGTTGATAATTATCACTGAAAACTATTGAAAAGGAAACATGTGCGATTTGTTTCGCTCCAAATTAAAATTCAGCCTAATTTTCGTTATTCGGAAATCCAGATATATCCGAATTTCCGAATTAGAATAGTACTGAATTTAAACGAACCCGAAATAATGAAATTTTAATTCGGACGAAAATTAAATTCAAATTGTTTTCAAATAGTTTTCGATTACTTTTCGAATTCTAATAATTTTCAAATTCGAAAACTATTCAAAATCGAAAAGTTTTCCCATTTCCAAAGAGAATACAATAGAATAGAAAATAAAGGAATAGAATAGAAAAAAATATATATTTTTTTCTATTCTATTCCTTCATTTTCTATTCTATTTTATTCTTTTTGGAAATTGGAAAACTATTTGAATTCAAAGGCCCCTTTCACACGGATGTTCCGCATGTCCGTTTTTCATCCATCCGTTTTCGGATGAAAAATGGACGTACATGTATCCCTATGGGATAGCGGATGTCAGCGGATGAACATCCACTGACATCCGACGACATCAGTCTCCGCTATGGTCCGTTTAGCATGACGGAGGAAAATCCTACTTTTCCATCCGTCATCGGATCGGATGAAAACGGACAGACGGTTCGTTTTCATCCGATCCCCCCATAAAGGAAAGCGGTAATTCGACCGGTCCGTTTCTGCACAGTGTACAGAGATGGACAAGTCATCCGCCGGCTCAGCGGGGATCAACGGAGCGATCTCCGCTGAGCAAGCGGATATTCACGGAGCGGATCATGACGGGATCCGCCCGTGTGAAAGAGCCCAAAAACTATTCGAATTCGAAAACTTTTTAAATTTGAAAACTATTTGAAATTGATTTGAAAACTTTTCAGAATCGATTTGAAAACGAATAAACAAAACGAATCCCAAAAAGAAATTAAATGAATGAAACAAATTTAACTAAACAAATTTATGTAAATAACGAAACGAAACAAAACAAATTTTTTCGTTCTCCACATGTCTATTGAACACATGGTTCTGTGGAATTGAGCCACCCTATTGTTGTGCAAGGTTTAACCTTACATGTCACAATTTTTAGCACAAATCCAAAAAAATGGTTTATAACCTATGGAAGGAGTGTGGATTTAGCAACAGCTAGCACTGTCAGTTAACTGGAAAATGTCTGAATCTGTCCAGCTGCAAATTTACCAAGAAGCAGTGGAACTTATGCTGTGGCAATGCCAAATTTGGAGGTTGTTCTTAAAACCTTCTTGACTGGGTGAGCGACAAGGCAGTTAAATTAGGAGGATTGTAAAGCAGCATGGGTATGCTGCTGAATGTCACCCTCTCCTTAGTTAAAATACACTGCAGCAAACTAACAAGGAAGTTGGCAGGGGTGTATTAACATCGTGGGAGCCTGAAGGAACTGAAAATCTGGTGCCTTAAGTCCTACCCCTAAACAGGCCACCCTTAAAGCCTCACACCTGTTGTGTGGCTTAACCTCCCTGGCGGTATTCCCGAGTCAGGCTCGGGGTGAGTTTTTACTACCAAAAGCGGTAACCTCGAGCCAGACTCGGTATGGCATTGCAGTAAAAAAGTTACTTACCTTGTCCCCTGGATCCTACGATGTCTCCCCACTGTGTCTGTGAGCTGTCTCCTCGCTCGATTCACAGTGCTGAGTGCCGAGCTCCGTTCCCTGCGAGCGTTGCGACGCACGGGGACGGAGCATGGCGCCAAATTCAAAAAATACATTACAATACATACAGTACACTGTAATCTTACAGATTACAGTACTGTATAAAATAATTACACATCCCCTTTGTCCCTAGTGGTTTGTCCAGTGCCCTGCATGTACTTTTATATTATAAATACAGTTTTTTCTGCCTGGAAACATGAGAATGTCCATAGCAACCAAAAAAGTGTCCCTTTACGTCAAAAGTGGTTTTAGACCAGCTAGAAAACAGCGATAATAAATTGGAATCACTTGCAGAATTGAACGATAGTGATTTGTGGGGAATTTCCTCATCAAACACTAAAGCCCTGTACACACGGGCGGGAATCCCGTCGGAAAAAAAACTTCAGTTTTCTCGACGGGATTCCTGGCAAACTTGTCTTGCCAAGCCCTATGTACACACACAACCATTCAAAAGAACCGCTGTTCTTTTGAATGGCAAGAACGCAGTGACGTCATCGACTACGACGAGCCGGCGCTCATCACATTCGATGCCATCGCCGCCATCTTGCTACACCCTACACTACCCTTGTATGCTACCGCGCATGCGTCAAAGTCTCATCGATCATGCGCGGGCTTACCGGGGACAGGTTTTCTCGGCAGGAAAACTCTGCCGAGAGTCCCGACGAGAAAAATAGAAAGCAGGTTCTCTATTTTTCTCGTCGAGATTCCCGGCAGAAACCATACACACGAACGGTTTTCTCGGCAAAAAGCTCTCCCAGCAGTTTTCTTGCCGAGAAAACCGGTCGTGTGTACGAGGCTTGAAAGTAATGACAGCGACAATTCAGCAAGTGAGCCAATTTCAGTGTTTTTGATTTGATTACATTATTGAATAATTTTTATTATTATTATTTGTTATAATTATTTATAGTTATTTATTATATTTAAATTTATGATTTTGTGTTTCAAACTTTATCATACCCGGGATGTCTACTAGACTCTTGTTTGGACAGATTTAAGTGTGTTATGCCTAAGAATTAAAGGCCTACAATATAAAATGCCAAATTTCCATGCGAAACATTGTGCCGCTTTCTGCATCTAAAATCTGACATAATCATACCGCCAGGGAGGTTAAAACCGTTGTTTTTCCTAATCACTCGTATTCATTGTGCAGGAAAAAAAAATGGCCATTTTCAGGGGTGCATTCTGGCTATGGAGGAGAATGACCACAACACTAAAGCGACTGGGGGGATCTTTTGGTCTGAAGCCTCGTTAGCCACCCATACCTATTGTGCTAAAGGTTCAAGGCACACCACAGACCTCCTCCTGATGCAGTTTACACAGCTACTTTACAATATTGCCCCAGTCTGGAGTGGAGGAGTCCAGATCTAAGATGGCACAAATGAAGTCAAGTGACAAGGCTACTCAGCACATAGATCTGCCAGTGACTCCAGTACAGAACTCCCAAGTGATGGCACCAGAGGACCCATGGTCGAGCTCTCCAATTCCTACCTGGTCATTCCTGTTCCTATCTTATCTGCCTTTTTGGAAAGCTCAGAAGGGTTGTGGCTTTCCGGTACTGTGCAGCAATGTGCAAACCTATACTGACAAGGGATGACCCAAAGTAATCTCTTGATGATGACTTCCAACAGCAAGCCTTGCTAATGGACTCTAATACAATCACTCTGCAGCAAGCATCTGATCAGCATGAGGCTAGCCTCTCTGCACTTGACTGCAACACTACCAGTTTATAGCTTTCAGGTGAAGGTCTAAAATGGGAAGAATCAAAGACACAGCTATACCATCAAAATGCAGGGCATTCCAGAAGCCACATCTCATGCTGATTTACAGTATCTTGAACTCAATCTTGGAAAAGCCCCCAACTAAGCCTCTGGAGCTGGTCAGAGTACATCAGGTCCTCGTACCTAGGGAGAAAGCAGCAGATCAACCCTGGGAGGTTCTCTGCAAGATACACTATTTCTAGGCTTTGGAAGGTAATAGGCAGAATGTCTTGCATTTGGGAGAGGTAGACTTCGATAGGACATTTGTACAGCTCCTTCCTGGCTTGTAACTTATAAGTGGGGCCATCCTTTCCATCTGGTGATCTGGACAAACGGAAACTAGTTTGTCTTGCACACACCATAACAGTTGCTGGACCTCTTTTGATTTCTTGAGACTAAGGCCTCGTACACATGGCCGAGATTCTCGTCGAAAAAAACATGTCGTTTTTTTCGACGAGATTCTTGGACAAGAAAATTGTCCCGGCCGAGTGTACACACGCTCGATTCAAAGAACCCGCGGTTCTTTGAATGGAGCGTACGCAGTGACGTCAGCGACTACGATGAGCATGCGCTCGTCACATTCGATGCCGTCGCCGCCATCTTGGTATACCCTATCTATGCCTAGGAAGCTACCGCGCATGCGGCAAATTCATTTCGAACATGCGCGGGCTTCCGGGAGGACAGGTAAGTGTACACACACACACTTTTCTCGTCGAGAAACATGCCGACGAGAATCTCGACGAGAAAATAGAGAGCAGGTTCTCTATTTTCTCGTCGAGATTCTTGTCGCTTTTCTTGACGAGAAACCATACACACGAACAAATTTCTCGGCAAAAAATCTCTGCCAGCAAGTTTCTTGCTGGTTTTTGCCGAGAAACTCGTTCGTGTGTACGAGGCTTAACCCTATTTCAGTTTCAAACTGATTGGACTTTCGGACTAACTGCCTTACTCCAGAGATAACATTGCTTATGCTCCAAACAGTCGGGGAGAGGCCAATGCCTGCCAGCCCCAACCATTGCACTGAGCAGGTAAGTATAACATGTTTTTTAAAAACTTGAAAGTGATACTAATACCCCTTTCACACTAAGGCGTTTTAGCACTAAAAATATGGCCTGTAAAGAGCCTGAAAATCGCCTCTCGTGCCTCCCCAGTGTGAAAGCCCGGGTGTGCTTGCGGGACGGGAATTTTTTTTTTTATGCTAGCAGCATCTCTGGGGTGGTTAGGGAGCGGTGTATGCACCGCTCCCAAAACGCCCTGCCCATTGAAATGAATAGGCAGTGCTACCCAAGCGCCTGCACAGCGCTTCGCCAGCACCACAACACGGGCACTTTTAACCCTTTCTTCAGCCACTAGCAGGGGTTAAAAGCTCCCCGATAGCGACTGAAAAGTGCCACTAAAATGACGGTAAAGCGCCGTTAAAACGAGCAGCACTTTACCACCAACGCACCCCTGACCCAGTGTGAAAGTAGTAGCCTAAAGTCTAGTTTTTTTACTTTAAAATTAACAAACATGTTAGACCCCTTTCACACTGAGGTGCTTCTAAACTGCCAGTAAAACACTGAGTGCTTTTGAAGAGCTTGTCAGGTGCTTTTGAATGAGCTTCCCATTCATTTCAATGGAGAGGGGCGTTTTTTTCACCGTCCTGCCAGCGCACTGCCCCAATGTAAAAGCACTCATTGATTTTAATGGAAATAGGTTTTCGTGAGCTTTCTGAAAACCCCCTTAGTGTGAAAGGGGACTTATACTTACCTGCTCTGTGCAGTGGTTTTGCACAGAGCAGCCCAGATGCTCCTCTTCTCAGGTCCCCCGGCAGTGCTCCAGGCCCGCCCCTTCCTCCTGCCGAGCCGCAGCTCCATGTGTCCATTCAGACATGAAGTTGCGGATGGTCCCACCGCCTCTCTCTCCTCATTGGCTAACTGACTTTCGATTGACAGCAGCGGGAGAGAATGGCACCGCTGCTGTGTCTCAGCCAGGTCGAGGCACTCGTGGACTTCGCTGGATCGAGATGGGGCTCAGGTAAGCATTAAGGGGGCTGAGGGGGGCTGCTGCACACAAAAGGTTTTTTATCTTCATGCATAGAATGCATGAAGATAAAAAACCTTCTGCCTTTGCAACCACTTTAAGCTTTACAGTCACTTTAATCCAGTTGGAATTTTGAGTAGGCCACAATAGCTGAATCTCCACCAACCTTGTCATTGGGAGTGCGGGAATCTGTGATTGGCAAGGGGTTAAAACAATGGGCTTGATTTACTAAAGGCAAATAGGCTACACCGTAGGCTGCACTGTGCAAATTAGTGAATATGGTGCAATTTCACTTTGCAAAAATGACTCAATCGTGTTCAAAGAAAATTGCATTATTGCTTGTGCCTGATTGGATGAAGTCAGCAGAGCTTCACTTTACTCACTAGGATCTGGGGCAAATTCCATTGCAAGGAAAATTCTCTTGCAAAATTTAGCCTCCCGGGTAAAGTGAACAGTTTTTATGCTTTTAGTTAATCAACCTCAATAAGTCTCTAAATTCAGGTTCTGTGCTTCCCTACGTACTTCGTTGCGTTTACCCTTATCTGTTACTACTTGATCTTGGATCTTGAGCAGGTTACACTCATCTTGCACTTGCTAGCCATTTAGTAATGTACAGAAGAATTTTGTGGGGTATTCTACACTGAATGTTCAAAACTCTTTGTTCTCTTTCTGTTGTCAGCTGTATCTCATGAATGGAGGCTATGCTTCGGGCTATGACTGTATTACCAGTATATAGAATCGTCAGCAGCAAAAGCTTGAATCCATAGCATACTATGCACCCCATTTTTAGGTTTCCTCAAAGAGTCTTTTAAAAGACGCAGGGGTTTTTGTACTTTTTGCATGTTTTGTTTTTGGGAAATGTTGAGTGCTGCTTGCTTACCTCCTTTCCTTCATTTTTTTTCTCTAAAGTTCCCTTTGTGTTCTGTACCACTCTGCTCATTTTCTTCCTTCTCTATGTCATCACGCTCGCCGGGGTGCTAGATGTGATCTATACGATAAGCTGTTTTCTTGAGAATTTATGTGAGTAGATGTCTCTTTTTAAATACATATTGTGTGAAGAGCCTTCAAGATCACTTCGGTCATCTCCTTGATCTTTGTTTGCACATTTATTTGGACTTTATCAGCACTTTTATTTGTTTAGAGTTGCTAAGTTGGACTTTATCAAATGGGATCTTTTATTTATTTGTAGCGGCTTCACCCCTCTCCCTTGCTTTATCGGTTATATGGCTGTTGTCTAGGGGTACCTGGGAGAGAGAGATGATACACACCACGGCCCATGACCTCCGTAACTAAGAGGTGAAGGCCAGAAGATTGGGCTTTTGTGTAGGTGTCCTAGAGTCAAGTCTCCCCCTGGTGATTTGACACTGGTCCCCAGTGTCTGGTACAAACCCATACCCCACAAGGGTGGTGACATGAGTTCAGCCCAGAAACCAAACTACACAATTTAACCCTGAATTGTGCCACGACCTGAATGGGAAAGGGAAAACTTAAAACAATATAACTATAAAACTTTTCAATAAAACACTTGAAATATCTCACACATTTACATTCTTCCCTCCCTCTGATTATCCGAAGACCACCCATTTTCAGTAGTCTTGACAGACGAGTCTCCTGCAGAGGGAAAGAAAAGAAACATACATCCTATCAACATATGTGTTTGCTTGGAATGAATGAGTCTATCCTAGAAGAAACCCATTCACTCCAATAAGTGCTGCATAATGTCAAAAAACAAACAATCGTTGCGCAACACTGCCACCTGGTGACAGTGCCGCGGTCAAGACACTCATTACTTCCAGATGAACTTTCCTCTTGAACATTTTCTCTGTGACCCTACACTATCTAAAACCCAAAGTCACTGATTTCTTTTGAGTGTCAGGAGAAGAAGGGAGAACAAACAAAAAAACAGCTCCCATATCCCCACCGAGTAGAATTGCCCAAATACAAAAAAAAACTAGGGCACAGTCCCTGTGTTCTGGAAAGGGCACTTCTGGAAAGTTCAGCCAGGAACAGAAAAGAAAGCACACAAGAGTATTTTTCCCTCTCTTCTTCTCTTACAGGTAAAACCTTGGATGAGGCAATGATATAGGCTTCAAACGATCATCAAAAGCCTCCACATGGTACTCAACACTCTTTCCTTCCTTGCGACAGATCACCACTTTGTCCGCATGAATGTGTCTTCCCAGCATCCATTTAGCTTTACAGTCCTGAAACTTCTTGGTGACCGTTGGTGAACAGGAAAGGTACCGCCGTGCTTGCTGTACTTTCAGTTTGTCCCACACAAAGGCATCATACCATCTTTGCCGAAAGACCTCCACCTCATAGAGCAGTTCCCGAGGCAGATACGGGTATTCCCACCCATATTCCTGAGCAACCTTCTGGCCAAAGAGACGCTGCAGCCTTGACAAAGGTGGCATAGTAGCTCGGTCTCCTTCTCCGGGTGGAACAATCGCTTCTGGATGACCCCCAGTAGACATAGGTGGGTCCCTTGTAACACGGGCCAAGGGTAACTTCATTCTGTCCCATCCCTTCTGTTGGAAGATTTCGTCTATCTCCCCATCATCGCCATTGTCAGACAATGAATCCAGGTCAGAGGTGTCGTAGCACTCAGCGGGCAGATAATTCCCAGTCCCGGAACTATCCCCCTTGACGGCCTCTACCGACTGTGGACTACCGCCACTTTCTACCACACAGACAGTCCCAACCCCTGGCTCACCTGGGCCTTTAGAAGAACAGGGATGTCCAGGACTTTTCCTACCGGAGCCATCCAGGCCAGGCAAGCAGTGGGGCGAAGCTCTTCCACGACCACACAAGGCCATCACTAGGCCGACTTTTCTCTTCGGCGGTCGGAGCAGGGAGCTGATTTTTCTCTTTTCACCTCTGTTTGGGCAGTCACTTCACCCGGATCAGTGCGCACGGGGAACGCACCAGCATCGATCTCTCCCTCCGGAGTGGCAGTCCCTGTGAGGTAGTTGAGGTGGAAAGCCCAAGGCTTTTCTGTGGATGGTTCCACCTCGAAGAGGAATTCTTTGCAGACCTCACAGCGCCCGAACGGCTTCAGCTGGACCACCAGTCCCAAACAGCCGAGACAGATCACACTGAGGGCTTCCATGTCTCTGCAGGTAAAGAGAGACAATCGCCCCTTAGTCTTATCCCCGTATCCATAATCGGAGCAGCTAGAGAAGACATATCCGCGAAGGAAGGAACGGAAATCCACAGAGCACTTGAAGCCATCCTCTCTCTTTGCTGCTTCATTGCGCACTGACCCACCCGTGCCGGAATCTCCATGTGCGTATGTCCACGTGGCCGGACTCCTCCCACCTTCTGCACTTGTTCGCGGGCTTTTCCCTTGCCCCGCCCACGAATTACGCAGTTGTGGGTTGCCTCGTGGCGCATTGGCCAATATGGCCGACCTACTCAGGAACTCCTCCGGGCAGCAAAGTTCAAATTCAGACACCATACACATATCCCGGATGCGATGCCCCCACATGTAGCGGCCTCACCCCTCTCCCTTGCTTTATCGGTTATATGGCTGTTATCTAGGGGTACCCGGGAGAGAGAGATGATACACACCACGGCCCATGTCCTCCCGTAACTAAGAGGTGAAGGCCAGAAGATTGGGCTTTTGTGTAGGTGTCCTAGAGTCAAGTCCAGTCCTTCGTCCCTGACTCCTTTGCTTAGTAACCCAAGTTCCACACAGTGAATAGGTACAACTCAGTTTTATTCTTCTTGCCAAGCAATAAAACAATCTTTCTCCTTTGGAAAATGGGGGACAGATCGAGGCACAATCCTTTCCCTTCTTGCTGCTGCCCACTGTGCTGTCACCAGTGGTGAATAGTCACTGCCACTGACTAGGTAATATAGAACGTGAATTACCTTCGCTCACTTTGCCCCTGTCAGAGGAAGAAATCCGTCCAAGGGAGAAGTGGAGGCCTCTCCGTCACCAGCGATGCTGCGCAGGACTCTTCAGAGAAGTTACTGCGCACCAGTCCTCACGAACTCAGACACGGGCACCCAAGGCGTTAGGGCCCCCTCGGATTCCTCCACCCTTGCGGAACTCAGTTGAAGGTACTGAGCCCCAGGCATCCGCCATAGTACCTCACCCCAGGCTAAATGTGCCTGAGATGGACTCCATCTCCGCTCCAGCTAGGTCAAGGGCGCCTAGGCCTGGAACACCGGAATGCCAGCACCCAAGCTGAAGGTGCCTGGGCGTGGCCACGTCCTCCGACTCTCTCCCCAAGGTCAGGGCGTCCGCCCCATTTATTACCTCTCCCTTTGCGTCACAGCGGGTTACCCGCGCTGCTGTACCAGCTCCAGGGGAGGACAAAAAGGCACGGGTTGCAGCGTGAGTTCAGCTTCGGCCCAAGGCAACAGCGCCACCCAGGGACCCCAAGGAACCTCACACCACCAGAGTCCTCACACAATTCAAATACCCGCCACATATTTATTTGTGCTTTGCACTTTATGAATTTGTGATACAGTATGCACTTTCTTATGTTTTGAATTATTTATTATGCACAGATATGAATTATTTATGAGTTTCAAATAATCCATTATAAGTTTTTATTTATTTAATCACTTCAGCCCCTGAAGGTTTCACCCCCTTCATGACCAGGTCGTTTTCTGAGATACGGCACTGCGTTGCTTTAACTGACAATTGCGCGTTCATGCAACGCTGTACCTGAACAAAATTTTATGTCCTTTTTTTTCCACAAATAGAGATTTCTTTTGGTGGTATTTGATCATCTCTGCGGTTTTTATTTTTTGCACTATAAACAAAAAAAGAAAGACAATTAAAAAAAATATGTATATATTTTTTACTTTCTGCTATAAAACATATCAAATAAAAAAGTTAAAAAAATCGAATTTCTTCATCAATTTAGGCCAATATGTATTCTACTACATGTTTTTGGTAAACAAAAAAAAACAATAAGCGTATATTGTTAGGTTTGCGCAAAAGTTATCGTGTCTACAAACTATGGGATATTTTTATGGCATTTTTATTTTTATTTTTACTAGTAATGGCAGCGATCAGCGATTTTTGGCAGGACTGCGACAAATTGGACACTAAGTGACCGTTTTTGGGGACCAGTGACACTAATACAATGATCAGTGCTAAAAAAATTAACTCACTGTACTAATGACATTGGCAGCAAAGGGGTTAGCATCGGAGCGATCAAAGGGTTAAGTGTGCTCCTAGGGAGTGTTTTCTAACAGTGTGGGGGATGGCTTAACTAGAGGAAGAGAGAGATCTGTGTTCCTGCTTAGCAGAAACACAAGATCTCCATCTTCCTCTCTGACAGAACGGCGGTCTTGCCTTGTTGACATAGGCAGAGCGCCATTCTGCCACTCCTGTCAATGATTGGCGGGTCCTGGCTGACATTGTGTCCGCCAGACCTGCTGATTGGCTCCCGTTGTGTCCAATCACAGCAGGAGTGGGTCGCTGGTGGTGTGGGTGGGTCGCCTGTGCGTGACCCAGAAGAAGCCACAATGTACAGGTACGTTGTTTTGTGCAGCTGGGCAGTCCTGCCACAGTAAATGTGCCGTGGTTGGAACTGGTTAAAATGATACTCCTGTTAGTGACCATATATTGGTGTGAGAGGCCCATAAGGCCTTTAAATGATGAGCTTGTCTTAACCTTCTTAGCGGTAATCCCGAGTCAGGCTCGGGGTGAGTTTTTCATACCAAGAGCGGTAACCCCGAGCCAGACTCGGGCTGCATCGCAGTATCCAGGGAGAGTTACTTACCTTGTTCCCTGGATTCTGCAATGTCTCCCCGCAGTGTGTGCGAGCCGTGTCTCGCTCGATTCACACTGCCGAGTGCCGAGCTCCGTTCCCTGTGACGTTGCGGCGCACGGGGACGGAGTTCGGCGCCAAATTCAAAAAGTGAAAAAGACAGTATACTGTAATCTTACTGATTACAGTACTGTATCAAATAATTACACATCCCCTTTGTCCCTAGTGGTCTGTCCAGTGTCCTGCATGCAGTTTTATATTATAAAAACTTTTCTTTCTGCCTGGAAACTGGGGATTGTCCATAGCAACCAAAAAGTGGCCCTTTATGTCAAGTGTTTTTTGACCAGCTATAAAACAGCGATAATAAATTAAAATCACTTGCAGAATTGAGCGATAGTGATTTGTGGGGAAATTTGTCATCAAACACTAAATCTAATGACAGCGACAATTCTGCAACTGAGCAAATTTCTGTGTTTTTGATTTGATTACATTAGTGAATCATTTTTATTATAATTACATTACTAATTGTTATAATTATTTATAGTTATTTATTATATTATAATTTATGATTTTGTGTTTCAAACTTTATCATACCCGAGATGTCTACTAGACTCTTGTTTTGTCAGGTTTAAGTAAGTAATTACTAAGAATTGCAGGCCTACAATACATAACAGCAAATTTCCATGCAAAATAATTGCACCGCTTTTGGTACAAAATTCCAGACAGAATCATCCGGCCAGGGAGATTAAACACAGTACCAGACTTAAGAAGGTTAAGACAGAAGAGATGGACACCCTCTTAAGCCTAGTACCAACACTATAAGATTATCGAATGAATGATCATCCATTTTTTTAAACGCTAGTCTCCACATTGAAAATGAAGAGGTTATTAACCTCCCTGGCGGTATGATTCTGTCTGGAATTATGTACCAAAAGCGGTACAATTATTTTGCATGGAAATTTGGTGTTATGTATTGTAGGCCTGCGATTCTTAGTAATTACTTACTTAAACCTGACCAAACAAGAGTCTAGTAGACATCCCGGGTATGATAAAGTTTGAAACACAAAATAATAAATTATAATATAATAAATAACTATAAATAATTATAACAAATAGTAATGTAATTATAATAAAAATTATTCAATAATGTAATCAAATCAAAAACACTGAAATTTGCTCAGTTGCAGAATTGTCGCTGTCATTAGATTTTTTGTTTAATGATGAATTTCCCCACAAATCGCTATCGCTCAATTCTGCGAGTGATTGTAATTTATTATCGCTGTTTTTTAGCTGGTCTAAAATCACTTTTGACATAAAGGGACACTTTTTGGTTGCTATGGACAATCTTCAGTTTCCAGGCAGAAAGAAAAGTTTTTATTATATAAAAGTGCATGCAGGACACTGGGCAGACCACTAGGGACAAAGGGGGTGTGTAATTATTACATACAGTACTGTAATCTGTAAGCTTACAGTATACTGTATGTATACTATGTGTTTACTTTTTTGAATTTGGCGCCGAACTCCGTCCCCGTGCATCTGCAACATCGCAGGGAACGGAGATCGGCACTCGGCAGTGAGGATCGAGCGAGACAGGGCTCGCAGACACTGCGGGAGGACATCGCAGGATCCAGGAAACAAGGTAAGTTACTTCCCCTGGATACTGCGATGCAGCCTGAGTCTGGCTCGGGGTTACCGCTCTTAGCATTGAAAACTCACCCCGAGCCAGACTCGGGATTACCGCTAAGGAGGTTAACGTACAACAATTCTTGTATGACAGAATAAAAATTCGAAAGTGATGTAATGTATTATATTATATGTATATTGTATTTTCGGATGAAAACTGTACTGAGTAAATGAAAATCGTACGATCTGGTATCATACGAGAAAAATGTTTGTGTTTGTCCCTTTGGATAATTTCGGACAAAAGCTGTGTACTAACAATCAGATTATTGTACGATCGCTTTGCAAGCAGTATTTTTTGTATGATTTTCTGATCGTGTATACGGGCCTTTATGGGACATACATACTGTAGATTAGAAGCAGTCCGAAAACAGACCTTTGCCAGGACAGGTCTGTGACAAGCCATAATTAAGCAGCTGTATGGCTCTGGGAGACCCTGATTTACCCTGATTTACATTGTAATTTTACTGTTAAATCGTGTTACTTCTAATGCTGTAGGTCATCCAATGTACCCCGTGTTCTGTGCATATCCATGCACTGTTTATGGCCTTTTGTCAGTTGAATTTTGTGAGTACCTACTTTTAAACAAAAATTTCTTCTTATTAAATTTATCTCTGGTAATGCACTAGGTGTGCGCGCCTTCCATTTCTGTTTTTCTTGTAGTTCTTTTCGGATTACCCCATCTGAGGAAGGCAGCATCCACCTAGTTCTAGAATACCTTTCACACCACCATTTTATCTGACCTCTGTTACTCCTCACCTTGTAAGACCTATTAGCGCTGGAAGTGACTGTTTTTTGTCATCAATAAAAAATGCATAAAAACAACCATTTCAGTGCTACAAGATTCCCAGAAGTACTAGGGGCTGGTACAGCAGGCCAATTTTTTTAATTTCAGATTTCCCATTTATACCTTTTATACACCTTTCATACTTTACTAAGGATAACAGAAGTAATATAGGTACATATATATGTAGATTTTTGGAACAAGCAAGAATTTATTTTGGTAATGTCTTAACCACTTGCTTACTGGGAACTTAAACCCCCTCCTGCCCAGACCAATTTTCAGCTTTCAGCGCTGATGCACTTTGAATGACAATTGCGTGGTCATACAACACTGTACCCAAATGAAATTTTTATCATTTTTTTCACACAAATAGAGCTTTCTTTTGGTGGTATTTAATGACTACTGGGGTTTTTATTTTTTCCTAAACAAACAAAAAAGATGGAAAATTTAGCAAACAGGTAATTTTTCTCCTTCATTGATATGCGCTGATGAGGTGGCACTGATGGGCACTAATAGGCTGCACTGGTGGGCACTGATAGGCTGCACTGATGGGCACTGATAGGCACAAATAAGGCGGCATCAATAGGCACAGATAAGGCGGCACTGATAGGCACAGACAAGGCGGCACTGATGGGCACAGGTAAGATGACACTGATGGGCCCTGATGGGTGGCACTGATGGGCCCTAATGGGTGGCACTGAAGGGCACTGATAGGAGTTATTGATGGGCACTGATAGATGGCACTGATAGGTGGCACTGATGGGCACTGGTAGGTGACACTGATGGGAACTGGTAGGTGACAATGATGGGCAGCACTGTTGATGAGACACTGGTGTCATTGATAGGTGGCAATGTGGGCACTGATGGGTGGCATTGTGGGCACTGATGGGTGGCACTGTGGGCACTGGTAGGCGGCACTGTTGTGCACTGGTAGGTGCCACTGACAGGTGGCACATGGGCACAGATGAGCTGGCGGCAGCTCTCCCTGATTGGGATCGATGTCCATCTGTCAGCCGCCGGTGATCGGCGGTGTTTACTCTGATCTGTGATCCAGCGAGTCTCATAGACTCGCTGATCACAGAGCGAGCCGCGCGCGCCCTGCAGGGGGCGCGCAGGCCACTCGATCACGGGAGGACATCTATTGACGGCCTCCCGGCAAAGTAGGTCCACGCTGTAGCCGTCATCCCGCTATAGCGCGGACGTGAACTGGTTAAAAAATAACAAATGTTGTGCAATCTATAGACAAAATAGAAACAATGATTTTGAGAAAAAAATAAAGCATCATTCTGCACAGGACAGAACTATTTAAAATATATTTGGGTTGATTTAATAAAACTGAAGAGTGTAAAATCTGGTGCAGCTGTGCAGCCAATCAGCTTCTAACTTCAGCTTGTACAATTAAGATTTGTCAATAAAACCTGGAAGCTAATTAGTTTCTATGCAGAGCTACACCAGATTTTTGCACCAAGGTTTTCACTCTCCAGTTTTAGTAAATAATCCCCCTTGGAACAATGATATTGCACTGTGTACTGTATGTATAAACAAAACCTGCAAACAATGTATAAGAAAACAAAGCTGCCAATTTTCCGAAATACAGCGGTTGTAGCGGGTAAAGAACTCTTGGGTGCACAGGGTACAAAATTATGCTATTTCAGGAACACCTCTTGCACCCAAGGTTTGTAAGAGCTGGGGGAATCTTGCGTGCCCCTGCCTTAGTGGTCCCTGTAGGTATGAATCCACCTTGCCTAATAAGAAAAAACTGCCCTGCTTGTAAACGTGCATTTTGGGTGAATTACCATATTTGGGTCTTGTCTTTAAGGCTGAGTTCACACTGGTATTAAGAGTCCTTTCACACTGCCAGCACCTGGGCTGTTTACACTAAGCGTTAGCGTCGCGTTGCTTCAAAATTGAAGCCTTGTGTCGAGTCAGGAGGTGTTTAAAGCCTTTCAACGCCTCCCATTCAAATCTATGGTAACGCTCCGCAAATGCAGGCGTTTTCGGCGTGGTTTTGGTGCAGTTGCGGCGTGTAAATTAAAAAACAAAACAAATTTAAGTTTTTTTTCTGTCACCCTCCATTGTGGAGCAGTTTTAACGCTCATCAAACGCTACGAAACATGCATAGGGCATTTAGGGAGTGTTTTTAACGCTTGTAAAATGCCACATTCTAAAGCTCATTGATGCCTGTCTGATGCCCATAGTAACGCCATACAAACGCTATAGGAGCGTTTGTTGAGCGTCAGAAATTTAGTCAAGTGTGAACAAGCCCTAAGACTCCTTTCACTCTGGCGCAGCTTTACCACTGTTATAGCATCACTTTAGCGCCGCTAGCGGGTCGCTTTTAACCCCCCAGAAGGGGTTAAAAGCACCCGGTCAGTGCTGTTTTCAAAGCTCTTTTAAGGCGCTTTGAAAGTGACGCCCATTCATTTCAATGGGCGGCGGTGGTGGAGGAGCGGTGTATACACCGTTCCCGCACCCCCCCAAAGATGCTGCTTGCAGGACTTTTGTTCCTGTCCTGCAAGTGCACCGCCCACGTGTGAAAGCACTCAGGCTTTCACACTGGGACTGCAGAAGAGGCAGTTTTACAGGTGCTATTTTTTGCACAAAAACGCCTGTAAAATGCCTCAATGTGAAAGGGGTCTAACAATTTACCTGTTTTATTATTATAAGTAAATACATTTAATTTAATTGTAGTAACTATAACAGTGTACAAAAAGAAATAAACTCCCCTCTTCTTCCCTTATACACTCCACTGCGCTTCGGGAGCGAGTCTGCTTAATTCAGACCAAAACACCTTCCTAACTTCTACTTTACAAAAACATATAATGAAAAAAAAATTTGAATAACCAAAATTAGTAGTGCTTTTGTGTATCACAACACAGATCTAAATACTACAAATTATATGTAGTGACCTCACCCCTCTCACCCCTTCTCATTCTCGGCTTGTCTGTCTCTGTCTAGGGGTGTCAGTACCGGGGGGAGGGATGAGATACACCACGGCCCATGTCCTCCATAGTGAAGAGGTGAAGGCCAGAAAGATCGGGCTTTGTGTAGGTGTCCTATGGTCAAATCCTTTCCTCAGATTCACCCCCCTTTGCTCCTAGTAACCAGAGTTCCACACACTGAATAGGTCCAACACAGTTTTATTCTTCTCAGCGAATAAACATACAGCACAGTCAAGTTGGGACCTTTGTAACAGTTCAGTATTAATGGGAGTAGGTCGAGGCACAATCCTTCACGGTATCACTAACCACTGTAGTGTCACCAATGGCGAATAGTCACTGCCACTGACTATATGAGGTAGAACATGAATTACCTTCGCTAGCACAGCCCCTGTCAGGGGAAGGATATCCGTCCAAGGGAGTCACCGGAGGCCTCTCTGTCACCAGCAATGCTGCGCCGGACTCTCCAGAGAAGTTCCGCTCACCAGATCTCACGAACTCAGACACGGGCACCCAAAGAGTTGGGGCCCCCTCGGATTCCTCCAGCCTCGCGGAACTCAGTCGAAGGTACTGAGCCCCAGGCATCTGCCATAGTACCTCACCCCAGGCTAAAGGTGCCTGAGATGGACTCCATCTCTCGCTCCGGCCAGGTCAAGGGCACCTGGGTCCGGAACGCCAGCACCCAAGTTGAAGGTGCCTGGGTGCGGCCGTGTCCTCTGACTCTGAACCCCAAGGTCAGGGCGTACGCCCCTTTTATCTTCTCTCCTTTTGCGTCCCAGCAGGTTCCCCGCCCCGCTGTACCATTGCCAGGAAAAGACAAAAAGGCAAAGTCTTGCGGTGTGAGTTC
Source organism: Rana muscosa (assembly GCA_029206835.1). Classification (NCBI taxonomy): domain Eukaryota; kingdom Metazoa; phylum Chordata; class Amphibia; order Anura; family Ranidae; genus Rana; species Rana muscosa. The sequence continues at coordinate 216,964,982 of CM055120.1, read as the reverse complement.
AACTCCGGCCAGGGCGACAACGCCACCTGTAGGCCGCAGGGAAACTCACACCACCAGAGTCCTCCAAGAACCACAAAAGGGTCTCAGATTCCCTAGCAATCAGTGCATCTGGGTTACACTCCCACCCAGATGCTTTCCCTAAATTCAAATACCCGCTACATATATATATCCTATATAAAGGTGTACATATATGTGGAAAATATATATAAATGTGAAAATTTTATATAAACATATACTCAAAAATATATGTGCATACAAATAATTAATTAGTGTCCATAACATTCCAATGGTGTTTTCAAACCAATTACTATGAAAAAATATATTAAAAAAAAAGAGTCCATCAGTGAAACAAGTGTTCCAAATATGGTGACTTCAAAATTACATAAAAATCTTCCTGTGTTCTCTTGAATAAACCTTCACCACACCAACGTGATGATCCTGCAGTTGTTTGCTGAGATTGTATGCAGATTGCACAAATTTTTTAATAATATATGTGCGCTAATGTTTCCTATGTTTGCTGCAGAAGGGGTCACGCCCGATGTATTGCAGTCATGGGGACGACAAGCGCGCACTTGCGCAGTAAGAGACACGTCCGCGACCTATCACGGACGGGGTATAAAGAGGGAGGTGCTAGTCCGTGTAGCCAGTCCCATTGGAAGAAGTCCTGTGCGACGAAACTAGTCTGGGAGAAGCTACACGGCGCTCTTTATAGTGAGTAGCGTTCGGATTTTTCGACCGCTCATCGAATATTCAGTCCGGTGTTTGGGCGGAAGTCTGCGGTGTTTTCGATTGGGGTGGAGAGGTGGGCATACGTGAAGGAGGGTGAGATACACACAGTTGGTCGGTCGGTCCGCCGAGACCGCAATACATCGCGGCTACCTGTCATATGCCTGTCTGGCGTTTTGAAGTGATTTTTTGCTGAAGTGCCTAACTTTGATCTGCTGGATGTGAGTGAAACCATTGAAGTTTACCCGTGCTGTGTTATTTTAACCACTTCCATACTGGGCACTTATACAGCTTCCTGCTCAGACCAATTTTCAGCTTTCTGCGCTGTTGCACTTTGAATGACAATTGCGCGGTTGTGCTACACTGTACCCAAACTAAATTTTTATCATTTTGTTCCCACAAATAGAGATTTCTTTTGGTGGTATTTGATCACCTCTGCGATTTTTTTTTTCTGCAATTTTTTTTTAAAAAAGACCGAAAATTTGGAAAAAAAAACCCAAGTTTTTTTTTGTTTCAGTTACAAAACTTTGTAAATAAGTAAGTACGTTTTCTCCTTCAGTGATGGGGCTGCACTGACGGGCACCGATAGGCGGCATGGATGGGCACCGATAGGCGGCACGGATGGGCACCGATAGGCGGCACGGATAGGCACCGATAGGCGGCACGGATGGGCACCGGTAGGTGCCACGGATGGGCACCGGTAGGCGGCACGGATGGGCACAGGTAGGCAGCACGGATGGGCACAGATGGGCACCGATAGGCGGCACGGATGGGCACCGATAGGCGGCACGGATGTGCACCGATAGGCGGCACGGATGGGCACCGGTAGGCAGCACGGATGGGCACAGATGGGCACCGATAGGCGGCACGGATGGGCACCGATAGGCAGCATGGATGGGCACTGATAGGTGGCATGGATGGGCACTGATAGGTGGCATAGATGGGCACTAATAGGTGGCACTGTACTGTAATGTGTTACTAATGGATGCCAATCAGTGCCAAACAATAATGCCTGCCAATCAGTGATGCCCATTGTGGGCACTGATTGGCATCCATTGTGGGCACTGATTGGCATCCATTAGGGGCACAGAATGGCATCCCTGGTGGTCTAGGGAGGCATACCTGGTGGTGGGCATCCCTGGTGGTATCCCTGGTGGTCCAGTGGCATTCCTGGTGGTCCAGTGTGGGCATCCTCGGGGGGGCTGCGCTGATAATCAATCAGCACAAACCCCCCCTGTCAGAGGAGCAGCCGATCGTCTCTCCTCTACTCGTGTCTGACAGACGCGAGTGAGGAAAAGCCGATGACCGGCTTTTCCTGTTTACATCGTGACCAGCCGTGATTGGACACGGCTGATCACGTGGTAAAGAGTCTCCGTCGGAGACTCTTTACCTAGATCGGTGTTGCGGGGTGTCAGACTGACACCCTGCAATAACGATCGCCGCGATGCGCGCCCCCCGGGGAGCGCAGCGGCTCAAAATCCTGAGGACGTCATATGACGTCCAGTCAGGATTTTGAAACCACTTTGCCGCCGTCAATCCGCTATAGGGCGGGCGGCAAGTGGTTAATAAAAGTTTTTACGTACTTAACTATTGGAGGCATTTTGTTTTTTCATGTGGGAGACTTGACTGACCTACTAAACATCGTTTTGGATCTCTCTTTGATACCCTGAGGGGTGATTAAGCTGTTAGGCCGAGCATGAGAGTGCGAGACATATCCTATTGGTGAGTGCAAGTCCTTAGGGAGTGGAATCACTAATCACGTTGGTGTGGTGAAGGTTTATTCAAGAGAACACAGAAAAATTTTATGTAATTTTGAAGTCACCATATTTGAAACACTTGTTTCACTGATGGACTCTTTTTTTTAAATATATTTTTTCATAGTAATTGGTTTGAAAACACCATTGGAATGTTATGGACACTAATTAATTATTTGTATGCACATATATTTTTGAGAGTATATGTTTATATATAATTTTCACATTTATATATATTTTCCACATATATGTACACTTTTATATAGGATATATATAATTTGTAGTATTTAGATCTGTGTTGTGATACACAAAAGCGCTACTAATTTTGGTTATTCAAATTTAATTTAATTGTAGGCCCTTAATATTTACTAAGGCATAAAATAAAATAAATCCATTTAGACATTTACAGTAATGTATTAGTAATTTTTGAGCATGAAGAATAATGGATATTGTATCTATATTAGACCCCCTGGAACAGTAACATCATAGTCAACAAAAACTTCAGTTCACACTATAAAACAATTAAAAATTTAAGCAAAAGCATCTTATGTTACTTATTAAACATATCATGCCAAGCTGTTTTTATATTCAGAACAATTGGTGTAGTGGCTGGTAAAAGTCTATGATTTATTTCAGCATGATTTTTTTGTCTTTATCAGCACAACATAGGTTGGCTGAGAGTGTGGTATGTCTTTCATTGTTGGCATTTAAAGCACTGTGATCGGCTACGGAGCCCTGAGCTGTGCTTTTTTTCCAATCAAGATTACATGTGCATTATCTTAAAGATCTTTTTGAACTTCATCAGATGCATAATATGTCCCTAAAGGAGGCACGAGTATTATGAATAGACTTTTTACTGTCTATTAACATTAGTCAGCTGTACTAGGCTACTCAGCAGGGAACCCTAGGTGGGGGTCATTCAGGCCTATAATGAAGGTAGTTGCTCTTATTTCATGTAAAGTATTGTACTGTATGTTATTTATGTGAATACCCTGCAGTGTTAGATTATGTCCTAGTATCTGCATGCATGAATAAGCTCCTGCAATCTGCATAGACTGTAAGGCTACTTTCACACTGAGGCGTTGAAAAAACGCGAAAAAATGATAAAAAAATTTACCGCAATTTCACAGCGTTTTTACCGCGTTCGCGGTAAAAATAGCGCTAACGCCTATGCGTTTTTACCGTGTTTTTGCCGCGTTACTCATTCATTTCAATGGAGATAGGGGTTTTTACAACGTTATTTTTAGCGCCCTAAAGATGCTCCAAAGAAGCTGTTTGCAGGATTTTTTCCCAATGCACAGCCAGCAAAACGCCTCAGTGTGAACGCCCTCAGGGCTTTCACATTGAGAATGATGGGGCAGGATTATTTCAGGCATTTTTACAGCGCTATTTTTACCTCGAAAACGCTGTAAAAACGCCTCAGTGTGAAAGGGGCCTAATGCCGCGTACACACGATCGTGATTCACGGCAGTGAAAACACCGCCGTGAATCACGACATGAAAAAAAATGAAAAACGAGGGAACGGCATGTTCCCCCACATTTTTTTCTTTGTCGAGAAAAACAACCGTGTGTGGGCTCCGTGGCAGTGATTCCCTATGGGAAAACTGCCGCGGAAAAAAATGCTGGAAAAAACGATGAGAAAAATTAGAACATGTTCTAATTTTTCTCATCGTGATTAATGCCGTTTTTCCCGTCGGGAAAAACGGCAAAAAGCCCACAGACGATAGTTTTTCTCGTCCAAAGGAAAAAATGTAATTTTTCCCGACGGGAAAAATGATCGCGTGTACGCGGCATAAGAGTGGTCATAATTAGTAGGCTTGTGCAATTCGTTTCGTAACGAATTGAAATTCGTCCGAATTTAGCAACTTTCGGACATTCGGAAGCATTCGAATTTCCGAACAAAGCAATTACGAATAAGACCGAATCCGAAATAAATTATACCGCAAATAGCGAATGCCCGAATGTCTTCGGCATAATTCGTTATGAAAAAGTTACGAATGTACGAATCCATACGAAGCACAATAACACTCACTCTGCTCTGCTCTCTGCTTCTCCCACACCGTGCTGAACTCCCTCTCAAAATGGTGTACAGGGGCGGAGGTTATAGCCGCATGTAAAAAACGAAAGTAAAATACGAGATTTCGAATCCATTCGAAGCACAATAACACTCTGCTCTGCTCTCTGCTTCTCCCTCACCGTGCTGAACCCTCTCAAAATGGTGTACAGGGGCGGAGCCTATAGCCGCATGTTAAAAACGAAAGTAAAATACGAGATTTCGAATCGTTACAAATAACCGCAATGTATTTAGAAAAGTACAAATCCATTCGAAGCACATTAGGCATAATAGGCAGCGTCGTTGTGAGAGAGACACGGAAAATTACGAATCAACGAACCCAAAAAAAGTTACGAAAGTAGGAGTTGTGTCCAGAATCAACGAAAAACAACGTACTCTACCGAAAGTACGAACCCAAAAAAAGTTACGAAAGTAGGAGTTGTGTCCAGAATCAACGAAAAACAACGTACTCTACCGAAAGTACGAATTATAAAGCAACAAAAAATTCAACGAAAAATGTCGCTTGCAAAAATACGAATGAGTCCGAACACGAAAAATCCCGTCTAGCAAAATTACGAATGATTACGAATCAACAGGACCGGAAAGAAACGAACCGAAACGGAACGAATTTTTCCGTTGTGCACAAGTCTAATAATTAGTCTGGTTCTGTAAAAGGAAGTTTCCCCCATGTGGGGCTTTCTAGGCAGCAAAAATTGCATTTTTTTTGTAATAATGTGTAGGATTGTAGATTGATTAATAACAGCCATATTGTCAGGGCTGGGCTCAGCCCTTCCTTCTCTGTGCTGGCAGCTCAGCTGTCATCTAATTGCCAGCTTCCATCTCTCCAGTGATTCACCTGTTGAGGATCCGCTCGTCAGCTGCCTACTTAAAGTGTAAGTAAACCCTCCTATCATTTTCAGCCATGGAAGCTGCCATCTTTGCCTCTGTTTAATCTACAACTGCCATGATGCTGCACATGTGATCAGTTTAGACACCAGCCATTGGATGGTTTGACAGTTTGGTTGAGAGCACAACCAATGGGAGTGTTACATTTCCGGCACCTGCCGGAAATGAAACTTCTTTATATATGGGTTTACTTCCGCTTTAAGGACTTCCAGTTCATTTGCTCTTCGCCTTCGCCTGTGATTAACATCACTACAGACTTTCTCCTGTGTTTCAGTTGAAAACCTGCTTTACTACTTTCCCTCTGGCTACAGATCTTGCTTGCTGAACTTCTACCTTTATCCCTTGCACTTTGACTTTGGCATGGCTGACTACCCGATCCGGTTTTCGACCCCCGGCTCCGTTTGCCTTTTTATTTTTATTATTAAACAAGTGTTATTTAACTGCACTTCTGTCTCAGTCTGATTCATGGTTCCTGACAGTAGGCGAAGGCCATGACTTCAGAAGATGCAGCCAATCCACCTGTTGATAATATTTTTTTCAGATTGGATGACCTGGATCACCGCATGGATCAGGTTGCCACGGCGATAAGGACGCTCCTGAGTCGCACGGCTCATCTAGAGTCTCCTACTGTGGCCGCTCCGGTAGTCCCTGTGCAGGCAGACCCTGCTGCTGCTCCAGTCTCTGTGCAGGCACGCGCCTCGAGTATTACCTCTCTAAGAGGTATGTCTGGTTCCGCTCCGCTTCCCCAGCGATTTGGGGGCGATCCAGTTCAGTGCAGAGGGTTTCTCAACCAGGTTGAGATATACTTTGAGATGCTGCCCCAGGCATTTCCCACAGACAGAAGCAAAGTGTGTTTCCTGATATCTTTGCTTTCGGACAGAGACTTGGCCTGGGCAAATACTCTATGGGAGAGGCAGAAACCCATGGTCCTGAGTAGGGATGAGCTTCGTGTTCAAGTCGAACATACGTTCGACTCGAACATCGGCTGTTCGATCGTTCGACGAAGATCGAACGATTTGGGCCGTTCGCGCCAAATTCGAGTGACGCGAACGGCCCACAATGCACTACGCCATCGCAGTGTCATCCAGGCGCTGTGATTGGCCAAGCATGCACTGTGACCCTGCATGCTTGGCCAATCACAGCGCCGGCAGCGAGGAGAGCAATGATTGGCCACAGGCAGGATGCCTGTGGCCAATTATTGCTGAGGGGGTTTAGTACACGCCCCACACTATAAAAGGCCGCCAGCGCGGCGGCCTTGTGTAGTGTGTTCCGGAGCAGGGAAAGAGAAGCATAGGCAGGGACAGTGTCATTTTTTTTCCTTTACTAATCCTGGATTCCTTGTGTTTAGGGACAAATAAGGATAGGTAGGGAGAGTGTCAGTGACAGTGTGTTATTCTGTGCTAAACCTTGTTTGTAGGGACAGAGGGGTACAGTGAGGGAAAGTGTCAGTGTGCTATTCTGTGCTAATCCTTGTTTGTAGGGACAGAGAGGTACAGTGAGGGAAAGTGTCAGTGTGCTATTCTGTTCTAAACCAATTTTGCTGAACCATATTTTCAATCCTTGAGTTTAGGGACAGAGAGGTACAGTGAGTGAAACTGACAGTGTGCTATTCTGTTCTAAACCAATTTTGCTGTTCCATATTTCAAATCCTTGAGTTTAGGGACAGAGAAGGACACGTGTGGAAATTACCAGTGTGCTATTCTGTGCTAAATCTTGTTTGTAGGGAGGGACAGAGTAGGACAGTGAGGGAAAGTGTCAGTGTGCTATTCTGTTCTAAACCAATTTTGCTGAACCATATTTTCAATCCTTGAGTTTAGGGACAGAGAGGTACAGTGAGTGAAACTGACAGTGTGCTATTCTGTTCTAAACCAATTTTGCTGTTCCATATTTCAAATCCTTGAGTTTAGGGACAGAGAAGGACACTTGCGGAAATTATCAGTGTGCTATTCTGTGCTAAATCTTGTTTGTAGGGAGGGACAGAGTAGGACAGTGAGGGAAAGTTTCAGTGTGCTATTCTGTTCTAAACCAATTTTGCTGTTCCATATTTTCAATCCTTGTGTTTAGGGACAGAGAAGGACACTCGTGGAAATTATCAGTGTGCTATTCTGTGCTAAATCTTGTTTGTAGGGAGGGACAGAGTAGGACAGTGAGGGAAAGTGTCAGTGTGCTATTCTGTTCTAAACCAATTTTGCTGTTCCATATTTCAAATCCTTGAGTTTAGGGACAGAGAAGGACACTCGTGGAAATTATCAGTGTGCTATTCTGTGCTAAATCTTGTTTGTAGGGAGGGACAGAGTAGGACAGTGAGGGAAAGTGTCAGTGTGCTATTCTGTTCTAAACCAATTTTGCTGAACCATATTTTCAATCCTTGAGTTTAGGGACAGAGAGGTACAGTGAGTGAAACTGACAGTGTGCTATTCTCTTCTAAACCAATTTTGCTGTTCCATATTTCAAATCCTTGAGTTTAGGGACAGAGAAGGACACTCGTGGAAATTATCAGTGTGCTATTCTGTGCTAAATCTTGTTTGTAGGGAGGGACAGAGTAGGACAGTGAGGGAAAGTGTCAGTGTGCTATTCTGTTCTAAACCAATTTTGCTGTTCCATATTTTCAATCCTTGTGTTTAGGGACAGAGAAGGATAGGCAGGGGACAGTGTCAGTGTCATTGTTGCTAAGCCTCCTGCACAGTATACACCTGAAGGTAGCCCTTATTGCTCTTTTTCCCATCTCCCTGCAGGCCATCCATTAAAATGTCTGGAAGGTAGGGATGAGCTTCGTGTTCGAGTCGAACATACGTTCGACTCGAACATCGGCTGTTCGATCGTTCGACGAAGATCGAACGATTTGGGCCGTTCGCGCCAAATTCGAGTGACGCGAACGGCCCACAATGCACTACGCCATCGCAGTGTCATCCAGGCGCTGTGATTGGCCAAGCATGCACTGTGACCCCGCATGCTTGGCCAATCACAGCGCCGGCAGCGAGGAGAGCAATGATTGGCCACAGGCAGGATGCCTGTGGCCAATTATTGCTGAGGGGGTTTAGTACACGCCCCACACTATAAAAGGCCGCCAGCACGGCGGCCTAGTGTAGTGTGTTCCGGAGCAGGGAAAGACAAGCATAGGCAGGGACAGTGACATTTATTTCTTTCTTGCTTAACCTGGATTCCTTTAGTTTAGGGAAAGAGAAGGATAGGTAGGGAGAGTGTCAGTGTGTTTTACTGTGCGAGTCCTTGTTTCTAGGGACAAAGAAGGAAAGTGAGGGGATTTCTCCTTGTGCTATAGTGTGCTTTAAAAAAACATTTTTTCTAGGGACAGAAAACTGTAGGTAGGGAGAGTGTCAGTTTCTTTCACTGTGCCAGTCCTTGTTTCTAGGGACAAAGAAGGAAAGTGAGGGGAATTCTCCTTGTGCTATAGTGTGCTTTAAAAAAACATTTTTTCTAGGGACAGAAAACTGTAGGTAGGGAGAGTGTCAGTTTCTTTCACTGTGCCAGTCCTTGTTTCTAGGGACAAAGAAGGAAAGTGAGGGGATTTCTCCTTGTGCTATAGTGTGCTTTAAAAAAACATTTTTTCTAGGGACAGAAAACTGTAGGTAGGGAGAGTGTCAGTTTCTTTCACTGTGCCAGTCCTTGTTTCTAGGGACAAAGAAGGAAAGTGAGGGGAATTCTCCTTGTGCTATAGTGTGCTTTAAAAAAACATTTTTTCTAGGGACAGAAAACTGTAGGTAGGGAGAGTGTCAGTTTCTTTCACTGTGCCAGTCCTTGTTTCTAGGGACAAAGAAGGAAAGTGAGGGGAATTCTCCTTGTGCTATAGTGTGCTTTAAAAAAACATTTTTTCTAGGGACAGAAAACTGTAGGTAGGGAGAGTGTCAGTTTCTTTCACTGTGCCAGTCCTTGTTTCTAGGGACAAAGAAGGAAAGTGAGGGGATTTCTCCTTGTGCTATAGTGTGCTTTAAAAAAACATTTTTTCTAGGGACAGAAAACTGTAGGTAGGGAGAGTGTCAGTTTCTTTCACTGTGCCAGTCCTTGTTTCTAGGGACAAAGAAGGAAAGTGAGGGGAATTCTCCTTGTGCTATAGTGTGCTTTAAAAAAACATTTTTTCTAGGGACAGAAAGCTGTAGGTAGGGAGAGTGTCAGTTTCTTTCACTGTGCCAGTCCTTGTTTCTAGGGACAAAGAAGGAAAGTGAGGGGATTTCTCCTTGTGCTATAGTGTGCTTTAAAAAAACATTTTTTCTAGGGACAGAAAACTGTAGGTAGGGAGAGTGTCAGTTTCTTTCACTGTGCCAGTCCTTGTTTCTAGGGACAAAGAAGGAAAGTGAGGGGAATTCTCCTTGTGCTATAGTGTGCTTTAAAAAAACATTTTTTCTAGTGTGAGGGGGTTAGCTCGGCAGCGGGTGTGTGTGACCCCCGAGATGGGCTCCCCACACAAAAACAGGCCCAGCAAACGGAGGTTGTGGTTTTCAAAATCAAAAAGGTGCGGTTTATTTTCTATTTACAGTGACAAAACACAGCAAAGCAAAAGAAACATAAACAAAATAAATCCTGGTCAACTTGACCTCTGACTAAACATACAGGTTTCCTAACTAACAACTGAGATCAGCCTAGTGCTGTCCTAGTCCCTAAGTCCCTGGTTTTAAATGTCCAAGCAAATAGCCACACAGGCTTTGTCTCACCGCACAGGGGTTCACTCTCCCTAGACAGTCCACACAGGTCTGGTTCCAGGCATGAGCTAACATCTAATGAAGCTGGGAGTTCTTATAGAGGCCTTAAACGAACTGACAGGCTTCAGCTGGTCTCATCAACTCCCTGCCTGCACGACGCCCAGCCCTCTCCCTAGAGGTATGAGTCATCCATGAGCCCACTAGCCTTATACAACTCTCCACCTAGTTGTATAAGTCGGCGTAAAGCCTGAATCTGGGCGAAATATATCTACCCCCCTGGATGCAACCAGGTGACTTTACCTTCCTGCTGTCACATACCCCCCCTCTTGTTTTAACCTCGGGGTTGGAACACCAGCAATCAGGCATTCATGTACTCGAGACAAAGCATCCACATTCCCCATTTGAACGCCAGGGCGATGCTTTACTGTGAAGTTGAATTCCTGGAGGGCCAGGAACCACCTATTCACTCTTCTATTTGTTTCCTTGTTTTGAGCCATCCACTTTAACGGAGCGTGATCCGTAACCATGTCAAAGTGCCTACCTAGCAGGTAGTACCGAAGGGAATCTAGAGCCCACTTCACCGCTAAACACTCCTTTTCAACGGTGGCGTAATTTACCTCATGGGACTTCAACTTCCTGCTGAGGTAAATGACTGGGTGCTCTTCCCCGTTCCAGACCTGGGACAATACTGCTCCTAACCCCACATCTGACGCATCACTTTGTACGACAAAGTCTTTAGAGAAGTCGGGTGAGTACAACACTGGCTGGCTACATAAGGCTTGTTTCAAGAATTGGAATGCTGCCTCAGCCTCGGGGGTCCATTTAATCATGACCGACCCTTTCCCCTTCGTCAGGTTGGTTAGGGGCACAGCCTTAGAAGCAAAGTGGGGAATGAATCGCCGATAATACCCCGCGATTCCCAGAAAGGCTCGTACCTGCTTCTTGCTGTTGGGACGTGGCCAACTCTGGATGGCCTCGACTTTGTTGAGTTGGGGTTTTATTACTCCCCTCCCAATGGTGTACCCAAGATATTTGGCCTCCTCCTGCCCAATGGTACACTTCTTGGGGTTAGCCGTAAACCCCGCTTCCCGAACAGAGTCCAGGACTGCTTGCACTTTTGGCAGATGTGAGGCCCAATCTGTGCTATGGACAATTATGTCATCCAGGTAAGCCGCAGCATACTTCCGATGGGGCCTCAGCATCTGGTCCATTTTCCGCTGGAATGTGGCCGGCGCATTCTGTAACCCGAACGGCATTCTTTTATATTGGAACGCCCCGTCTGGGGTTACAAATGCGGTTTTCTCTTTGGCCGACTTGGCCAGGGGGATTTGCCAATACCCTTTTGTGAGGTCAAGAGTCGTCATGTATCGGGCTGTTCCCAGCCGGTCGATCAACTCATCTATACGTGGCATGGGGTAGGTGTCAAATTTTGTAACTTTGTTCAACTGACGAAAATCGTTACAAAATCGCCAGCTCCCATCCGGTTTAGGCACCAACACAATGGGACTAGACCAATCACTTTGGGACTCCTCTATCACCCCTAAGTTCAGCATTTTCTGTACTTCCTCCCGTATTGCCTCCCGTCGGGCCTCTGGGATCCGATAGGGTTTTAACTTCACCCTTTCACCGGGCGGGGTAATGATGTCATGCTCTACCCCAGATGTTTGTCCCGGCAGCTCAGAGAATACCTCCTTGTTGCGAAGCACAAACTCCTTAACCTCCTGTTGTTGGGGTTGTGACAAGGTGGCTGCTATTCCAACCTCAGGAATCACGCAACCAGTTTGAGCTGGTGACCAAGTGTCTGCAACTAGGGACTCTCTATCCCTCCAGGCTTTCAACAGATTAACGTGATAGATCTGTTCGGGCTTTCGCCTTCCTGGTTGTCTGACCTTGTAATTCACTTCGCTCACTTTTTCCATTATCTCGTAGGGGCCTTGCCATTTGGCAAGGAATTTACTTTCAACCGTAGGGACAAGTACCAGTATCCTATCCCCCGGGGAAAAGGTACGGGTCTTGGCTCCACGGTTGTACACTCTCTGCTGTGCTAACTGCGCTTGGGCCAAATGTTCCTTCACGATGGGCATTACCTGTGCAATTCGGTCTTGCATCAGGGCGACATGCTCAATCACACTCCTGTGGGGAGAACTCTCACTTTCCCAAGTTTCCTTGGCAATATCCAACAGCCCTCTTGGGTGTCTCCCATACAGTAACTCAAAGGGGGAGAATCCCGTAGAGGATTGGGGCACCTCCCTAATAGCAAACATCAGATAAGGAAGTAGACAGTCCCAATCCTTTCCATCTCTATCCACCACTTTCTTCAACATTTGTTTTAGGGTTTTGTTGAACCTTTCAACCAGCCCATCGGTTTGGGGGTGATACACAGATGTACGTAATTGCGTCACTTTGAACAATTTACACAGCTCCTTCATAACCCGGGACATAAAGGGTGTACCTTGGTCCGTAAGCAGTTCTTTACAAATACCCACCCGGCTAAACACAAGAGATAGCTCTTTGGCTATGGTTTTGGCCGAGGTATTTCGGAGAGGGATCGCTTCTGGATAACGGGTGGCATAGTCCATTATAACTAATATGTACTGGTGCCCCCTAGCGGACTTGATTATAGGACCTACCAAATCCATGGCGATCCTCTCAAACGGGACCTCAATGATGGGTAGAGGGACCAGCGGGCTACGGAAATGTGGCATCGGGGCCGACCTCTGACACACAGGGCAGGAGGAACAATAATTTTCTATGTCCTTCATCACCCCCGGCCAATAGAATCTCTGTAATACCCTCTCTCGGGTTTTCTCTGTCCCCAGATGACCTCCAAGAATGTTCCCATGGGCCAACTCCAACACCAACTTCCTGTAAGGTTTGGGCACCACAAGCTGCTCAACGGTTTCTTCTGCCCTTTTTGCCACCCGATACAGTAGGTCCTTCTCTACGCTGAAGTATGGGTAAGTGCAGGTATTATCTGGGTTCACTAACTTGCCATCTATTTTCACTACGTTTTCCCGTGCCTTTATTAGGGCGGGGTCTTTCAACTGTTCTGTGGCAAAGTTTTCCCTGTGAACCTCAAGATCAGAAAACTCCACAGACGGTAGGTTTTCGTCTGAGGAGGTGGGCTCCTCTCCAGTTTCTTGAGTCTCCCCTGCCAATACTGATAAGGGAAATTCCGGAGAGTCCTCACCACTCTCAGGGGAGTTCTGGCTATCACATTCCTGGTACATATGGGCACCAGTGGGGGGCTCAGGATCATCCCACAGTTCCCAGAACTTCGGAAAATCCCTTCCCACAATGGCGTCATGCGGTAACTGAGATACTAAGCCCACTGGATGAGAGAGGGTACCTTTGGGGGTCTCGAAACACACTGTAGTCACTGGATACTCTCGGGTGTCCCCATGCACACAAATAACAGCTACCTTGCTATTCCCAGAGACCTCTGTTTTAACTAACTCAGCCTTTATCAGGGTCACAAGGCTACCTGAATCCAACAATACCACAACATTTCTACTATTAACACACATTTTGCATAAATGTTTCTCAGTTCCTCGAATGGCAGTGCATGCGACTGTCGCACACAGCGACTGACGTCTGCCCGTCAGAAAGTCACACTGCATGGGTTCCTCCACAACCGGGCAATTGGCTGCAATATGTCCCGCTTGCCGGCAGCGGTAGCAAACGATCCTTCTTGCGGCCTCTTGAGCCGCTGATTTCCCAGGCTGTTCTTGCCAAACTTGGGGTAGAGCTCCCACCCTCTCACTCTCTCCACCCTCACCCCTTGGAATCCTCTTATCCGCCCCTGGGGATGGTCTGGTCTTAGGGTGGAAAGTCCGAGTGTCTCTGGAAGAGGCCGTCAGGTTCTCTGTAGCTAAGTATTTCTCCACACGATCCACAAGACCATCGGCCGTCTCTGGGTCTCCATGGCTTACCCACTTTTGGATGGCAGTAGGAAGAGCTCTCAAAAACCGATCCATTACAACACGTTCCACAATATTTGGTGCGGACAAAGTCTCTGGCTGTAGCCACTTTCTGCTCAGGTGAATGAGATCATACATTTGAGACCTGGGGGGTTTTCCAAGCTGGAAAGTCCAGTTATGCACACGCTGAGCCCGGACAGCCTGGGTGACACCCAGCCTTGCCAATATTTCAGCTTTTAGCATCACATAGTCTTTTGCTTGGTTAGGCTCTAGGTCATAGTAAGCTTTCTGCGATTCACCAGTTAACAGAGGAGCCACCAGTCCAGCCCACTGCTCCTCAGGCCACTTTTCTCTTTCAGCGGTCCTTTCAAATGTGGTCAAAAATACCTCTGGATCATCCTCTCCAGTCATTTTTGTCAATAAACGACTCACCCCAAAGGACGCGGTATTAGTGGGACGGCTTTCCTCACTGGTCTGCGGACGTTGCTGCATTACTGCTTCCATCTGTTGTTGTAGTCTCTGCTCTTGCTTCTGCAACAGGTCTATGAAGCGGGCCTCAGATTGCTGCTGGGCTTGTTGCTGAGCCTCCAGACTCTGTTGCAAAGTTGCGTTTGTCTGCTGCTGGGCTGCAAGGCTCTGTTGATGAGCTTGCTGCTGGGCTGCGAAGTTCTTTTGCAAACCTGCATTTGTCTGCTGTTGATTGGCATTTGCTAGAGCCAGCTGCTTCAGTATCTCCTCCATGCTGGCTTAAAAAAAAAACTGCCACTGGTTCTCCACCAACTGTGAGGGGGTTAGCTCGGCAGCGGGTGTGTGTGACCCCCGAGATGGGCTCCCCACACAAAAACAGGCCCAGCAAACGGAGGTTGTGGTTTTCAAAATCAAAAAGGTGCGGTTTATTTTCTATTTACAGTGACAAAACACAGCAAAGCAAAAGAAACATAAACAAAATAAATCCTGGTCAACTTGACCTCTGTCTAAACATACAGGTTTCCTAACTAACAACTGGGATCAGCCTAGTGCTGTCCTAGTCCCTAAGTCCCTGGTTTTAAATGTCCAAGCAAATAGCCACACAGGCTTTGTCTCACCGCACAGGGGTTCACTCTCCCTAGACAGTCCACACAGGTCTGGTTCCAGGCATGAGCTAACATCTAATGAAGCTGGGAGTTCTTATAGAGGCCTTAAACGAACTGACAGGCTTCAGCTGGTCTCATCAACTCCCTGCCTGCACGACGCCCAGCCCTCTCCCTAGAGGTATGAGTCATCCATGAGCCCACTAGCCTTATACAACTCTCCACCTAGTTGTATAAGTCGGCGTAAAGCCTGAATCTGGGCGAAATATATCTACCCCCCTGGATGCAACCAGGTGACTTTACCTTCCTGCTGTCACACTAGGGACAGAAAACTGTAGGTAGGGAGAGTGTCAGTTTCTTTCACTGTGCCAGTCCTTGTTTCTAGGGACAAAGAAGGAAAGTGAGGGGATTTCTCCTTGTGCTATAGTGTGCTTTAAAAAAACATTTTTTCTAGGGACAGAAAACTGTAGGTAGGGAGAGTGTCAGTTTCTTTCACTGTGCCAGTCCTTGTTTCTAGGGACAAAGAAGGAAAGTGAGGGGATTTCTCCTTGTGCTATAGTGTGCTTTAAAAAAACATTTTTTCTAGGGACAGAAAACTGTAGGTAGGGAGAGTGTCAGTTTCTTTCACTGTGCCAGTCCTTGTTTCTAGGGACAAAGAAGGAAAGTGAGGTGAATTCTCCTTGTGCTATAGTGTGCTTTAAAAAAACATTTTTTCTAGGGACAGAAAACTGTAGGTAGGGAGAGTGTCAGTTTCTTTCACTGTGCCAGTCCTTGTTTCTAGGGACAAAGAAGGAAAGTGAGGGGAATTCTCCTTGTGCTATAGTGTGCCAAAGCATTCCTCATCAACCATCTTTGAAATCCTTGTTTTTTGGACAGTCAGGGAAATTGTCGTTGTGCTATTCTGTGCAAAAGCAATAATCCTCAACCATATTTAGAAATCCTTAAGTAAAGGGACAGAGAAGGACACCTGAAGGTAGCCCTTATTGCTTTTTTCCCATCTCCCTGCAGGCCATCTATTAGAATGTCTGGAAGGCAAACAAGGAGAGGCAGACAGTCAGGAGGCAATAAAAGAGGGCAAGCAGGCTCTGTGTCTGGGGGCAACAGTGCTGGTCGTGGACGCGGTGCATTGTCATCAGCACATGGCCATGGGACACGCTTGTCCTTCTTTTCGGCAGCTGGACATGTTGAGCCACATCATGCCGAAGACTTGGTAGAGTGGATGACCAAGCCCTCCTCCTCCTCCTCATCCTCTCTCACCCAGGCTCAGGGTACTGGCAAAGCAGCTGCCAAAGCGTCCTCTTCCCTGGTATCAATGTCAGACTCATCATCAGTCACTCCTTCCCTAGACCCACCATGTCCTCCTCCTGAGGAGTCCCCCGAACTGTTTGAGCACAGTGTTGGGTACATGCTCCAGGAGGATGCCCAGCGTTTCGAAGGGTCTGATGATGAAACCCAGCTACAGGAAGGCAGTAGCGTGAGAGCAGACAGAGGGGATGCTCAAGAAGGACACCAATCTGGCAGTCATGTTCCAGCAGCTGCAGCATACTGCCAGATTGGCTCCAGTGATGAGGAGGGAGGGGATGATGAGGTCACTGACTCCACGTGGGTGCCTAATAGGAGAGAGGAGGAGGAGGCACATCTCCAACGAGGCAGGATGCCCTTTGGTGGCCAGCGTAAGGGCAGTACACCGACGGAATCACACCGCAGAGCTCCGCCTGTGCAGGGCGCTGCCTCTGCCCGTCATTCAAAAAGTTCCTTGGTGTGGGCCTTTTTTGAGGCTAGTGCATCAGATCGCACAGCTGCTGTTTGCAACATATGTCTCAAGCGTATATCGCGTGGCCAAAACATCAGCCGCTTGGGTACCACATGCCTGACCAGACATATGTTGACCTGCCATGCAGCTCGTTGGCAAGCCTACCTCAAAGACCCACACCAAAGAACAAAGCGGACCTCTCCTTGCACCGCATCAGCTGGGATCTCCAACCCCACTATAACTTCAGTCCTCTCTGAAACATGCACTGAGAGGAATGAAGGTGTAGAATTAGGTGTGTCACAGCCAAGTACTTGCGGCCACTCTGCTAGCAGTACACCGACGTCCGATTCTAGCAGGCAAATTTCCCTGCCCCAGCTGCTGGACCGTCGAAAGAAGTTCACTCCCAGCCATCCACATGCCCAGCGGTTGAATGCTAGCTTGGCTAAATTGCTAGCGCTTCAACTGCTGCCTTTTCAGTTGGTAGACTCGGCCCCCTTCCGTGAGTTTGTGCAATGTGCGGTTCCTCAGTGGCAGGTTCCCAAACGCCACTTTTTCTCACGGAAGGCTATTCCGGCTCTCTACCGGCATGTGGAAGGCAATGTCTTGGCCTCGCTAGACAGGGCGGTCAGCGGTAAGGTGCATATTACCGCTGACTCATGGTCCAGCAGGCATGGACAGGGACGTTACCTTTCTTTCACGGCCCATTGGGTCACTCTTTTGGCAGCTGGGAAGGATGCAGGACAAGGTGCAGTAGTGTTGGAGGTTGTTCCACCGCCACGCCTCCAAAATGCTACTACTGGTTGTGACACACCTCTCTCCTCCACCCCCTCCTCTTCTTCTTCCTCCATGGCCTCTTCCTGTGGTTTGTCCTATGAACCAGCGGTGCTCCGTAGCCGTTCACGGGGCTACGCAAGTACGCAGGCAAAAAGATGCCATGCCGTGCTTGCGCTGGTGTGTTTGGGGGACAGAAGCCACACTGGGGCAGAGGTCCTGTCTGCTCTGCAGGGCCAGGCCGAGAGGTGGTTGACGCCACGCCAGCTTAAGCCAGGAATGGTGGTTTGCGACAATGGCACCAACCTCCTCTCCGCCCTCCGACAGGGACAACTGACCCATGTGCCCTGTGTGGCTCACGTCCTTAACCTGGTGGTGCAGCGGTTCTTGCGCAGGTACCCGGGCTTACAGGATGTCCTGAGGCAGGCCAGGAAAGTCTGTGTGCATTTCCGCAGATCTTATAATGCCAGTGCTCGCCTGGCTGAGCTGCAAAAGGAGTTGAACCTGCCCAAGAACCGCCTTATATGTGACATGCCCACCAGGTGGAACTCAACGTTGGCCATGCTGCAGCGGCTGCACACGCAGCAGAGGGCCATCAATGAGTACCTGTGCGACTACGGCACCAGGACAGGGTCAGGGGAGCTTGTTTTTTTTTCTCCACGCCAGTGGGGCATGATCAGGGATGCATGCACTGTCCTGGCACCATTTGAGGAGGCCACGAGGATGGTGAGCAGTGACAGTGCATGCATCAGTGACACTGTACCTCTTGTCCACCTGTTGGAGCACACGCTGCGTGGAATAATGGACAGGGCACTTGAGGCAGAACAGAGGCAGGAAGAGGAGGACTTCCTTGCCTCTCAAGGCCCCCTTTACCCAGACAGTGTTCCTTCTGTCCCACCCATCGCACAGGAAGAGGAAGAGGAGGAGGAGGAGGAGGAGGAGGAGGATTGTGTCAGCATGGAGGTGGAGGCTGGCACTCAGCATCATCAGCAGCAGTCTTTTAGGGATGATTTACAGTCCCAAGAAACCAGTGGACTTGTACGTGGCTGGGAGGAGGTGGCTGCGGATCATGTCGTCCTTAGTGACCCAGAGGACTCCGGAGCGAATGCCTCAGCAAACCTACGCTGCATGGCCTCCCTGATCCTGCAAAGTCTGCGGAAGGATCCTCGTATTCTTCGGATCAAGGAGAGGGACCATTACTGGCTGGCCACTCTCCTTGATCCACGGTACAAGGGTAAGGTTGCGGACCTTATGTTACCTTCGCAGAGGGAGCAGAGGATGAGACAACTCCGGGAGGCCTTGCAGAAAGGTCTGTGCAACGCGTTCCCAGAGACTGGGAGGTTACAAACTCCTGGTCCTGGACAACGAGTTGCTGAGGCTTCGGCCAGTCAAAGAAGGAGCGGTGGGGAAGGTGGCCGTCTGACCGATGCGTTCAGACAATTCTTTAGTCCGCAGCCCCAAAGTATGATTGGTTCCAGCAACCATCGC
The DNA here is from genome assembly GCA_029206835.1 of Rana muscosa. Classification (NCBI taxonomy): domain Eukaryota; kingdom Metazoa; phylum Chordata; class Amphibia; order Anura; family Ranidae; genus Rana; species Rana muscosa. The sequence goes on along the minus strand of CM055120.1, from coordinate 216,945,886 downwards.
CAGCGTCTGATAAACATGGTGCAGGAATATCTAGGGGCAAGGTCAGACTTGGACACCTTCCCCACCGAAAATCCTCTGGCTTACTGGGTCTTGAGGATGGATCACTGGCCAGAGCTTGCACAGTATGCAATTGAGCTACTGGCCTGTCCTGCATCCAGCGTTCTTTCGGAACGCACATTCAGTGCTGCTGGAGGATTTGTCACGGATCACAGGGTGCGCCTGTCCACCGACTCGGTTGATCGACTGACTTTCATCAAGATGAACCAGTCTTGGATCACCACCAGCTACCACACACCTGATGCTGATATAACAGACTAATTGATTTTAACATGTCACATCCCTTCAAGACTGATGCTGATGCTGAGTGCCTGTGCTGTTATGTTGACTGGCTATCCTCCTCCTCCGAGTCCTCAATGATACGATTGATGATGATAGCTTGGAAGATCATTTTTGTTTATGGGTGCCGCCACCAGTGGCTAAGGCCCAATTTTTCAGCCCCTGTTTTACAGGGCCGTGTAATTACAATTTTTTTAGCAATAATTTGCCATAGGGCTCATTGCTGTGCTCCAAGTACAGTATCTGTGAGGGGTTGGAGTGTTGTGGCACCAGTGCCTAAGGCCCAATTTTTCAGCCCCTGTTTAACAGGGGCGTGTCATTACAATTTTTGAAGCAATACTTTGCAACAGGGCTCATTGCTGTGCTCCAAGTAACGTATCTGTGAGGGGTTGTAGTGTTGTGCCACCAGTGCCTAAGGCCCAATTTTTCAGCCCCTGTTCAACAGGGGCATGCAATTACAATTCTTGATCTAATAATTCACAGCAGGGCCCATTGCTGCACCCACCAAGAGTAACTCTGAGGGCTTACAGTGTTGTGGCAACGCCACCACCACCACCACCACCACGAAAGGCCCAATTTTTCAGCCCCTGTTCAAAAGGGGCATGTAATTACAATTCTTGATCTAATAATTCACAGCAGGGCCCATTCCTGCACCCACCAAGAGTAACTCTGAGGGCTTACAGTGTTGTGGCAACACCACCACCACCACCACCACCACGAAAGGCCCAATTTTTCAGCCCCTGTTCAACAGGGGCATGCAATTACAATTCTTGATCTAATAATTCACAGCAGGGCCCATTGCTGCACCCACCAAGAGTAACTGTCAGGGCTTACAGTGTTGTGGCACCAGCACCACCATCAAAGGTCCAATTTTTACTACCACTGTTCAACAATTATATGTAATTAAAATTCCTGATATAATAGTTGACAGCAGGGCGTTCCAGCACCAACCAAGAGTAACTGTGAGTGCTTACAGTGTTGTGCCAACACCAACAACTAAGGGGCCTATTTCTGCAGAGTATATACGGCAGGTCCCTACTTTCAAACATCCAACTTACAAACGACTCCTACTTGCAAACGCAAGAAGACAACAGGAAGTGAGAGGAAATCTACCACTAGGAAGGAAAATTCTCTCCTGTAAGAATAAATATGGGAGAAAGGTGTCTCCTCTGTACTGATGCTTTATCAGCAATCCTTGTTTCAAGAAAAACACCACATTTCAAAAACAGTTGTCATTGGGACGGAAAGTGAGGTGAAATGTTCTGAACAGGGGCACAGACAGCAAAACAAATGTTACAGGGGTGATAACCCTTACCTATGTTTTCCAAAAAGTTTAAAAATAGATTTTTGGGCTGGAGCTACACTTCAACAATGTACCTGTTCAAAATTACAAACAGATTCTACATAAGAACAAACCTACAGTCCCTGTCTTGTATGCACCGCCTGTATACGGCTGTTCAGAGTATATAGGGCCTTTTTTATTTTATGTGCGGGGTTCCCCTTAATATCCATACAAGACCCAAAGGGGCTGGTAATGGGCTGGGGTGGGGGGGGGGGGGGGGTCATGGGGTAGCTATGCCATTTTTCTTAAAGATTTTCATCCATATTACCGGGACCAGACATTACATTAAAGCCGCAAGCAGTTTTAAATGGCTTTTTTTTCCTTTAGAAGTGTCATTTTGTGCAGGGACAGTTCTAAACACGGGAAACACGTGGCACTTCACAGGCATACTTTAGACACCCCCCAGGTACGATATTTAAAGGAATATTTGACTTTTTTTTTCACTTTATGCATCATTAAAATGACTGCTCCCGAAAAACGACCGTTTTTAAAACTTCTTTTTGCATTGATACATGTCCCCTGGTGCAGAACCCGGGTTCCCAAACCCTTTTTAGGACAATAACATGCATAATAGTTGTTATAATTAGCACTTTAGAATTCGAACGTTCGCATCCATTGTATTTAATAGGGTTCTAATGTTCGTACGAACTTTCGGTCCGTTCGCGGGTTCTGGTGCGAACCGAACCCGGGGGTGTTCGGCTCATCACTACTGGAAGGCAAACAAGGAGAGGCAGACAGTCAGGAGGCAAAAAAAGAGGGCAAGCAGGCTCTGTGTCTGGGGGCAACAGTGCTGGTCGTGGACGCGGTGCATTGTCATCAGCACATGGCCATGGGACACGCTTGTCCTTCTTTTCGGCAGCTGGACAGGTTGAGCCACATCATGCCGAAGACTTGGTAGAGTGGATGACCAAGCCCACCTCATCCTCCTCATCCTCTCTCACCCAGGCTCAGGGTACTGGCAAAGCAGCTGCCAAAGCGTCCTCTTCTCTGGTATCATTATCTTCATTAGTCAATCCTTCCCTAGACCCACCATGTCCTCCTCCTGAGGAGTCCCCCGAACTGTTTGAGCACAGTGTTGGGTACATGCTCCAGGAGGATGCCCAGCGTTTGGAAGGATCTGATGATGATACCCAGCTAGAGGAAGGCAGCAGCGTGAGAGCAGAGAGAGGGGATGCTCAAGAAGGACACCAATCTGGCAGTCATGCTCCAGCAGCTGCAGCATACTGCCAGATTGGCTCCAGTGATGAGGAGGGAGGGGATGATGAGGTCACTGACTCCACGTGGGTGCCTAATAGGAGAGAGGAGGAGGAGGAGGATGAGGAGGAGGCACATCTCCAATGAGGCAGGATGCCCTTGAGTGGCCAGCGTATGGGCAGCACACCGACGAAATCACACCGCAGAGCTCCGCCTGTGCAGGGCGCTGCCTCTGCCCATCATTCAAAAAGTTCTTTGGTGTGGGCCTTTTTTGAGGCGAGTGCATCAGATCGCACAGCTGCTGTTTGCAACATATGTCTCAAGCGTATATCGCGTGGCCAAAACATCAGCCGCTTGGGCACCACATGCTTGATCAGACATATGTTGACCTGCCATGCAGCTCGTTGGCAAGCCTACCTTAAAGACCCACACCAAAGAACAAAGCTGACCTCTTCTTGCACCACATCAGCTGGGATCTCCAACCCCACTATACCTTCAGTCCTCTCTGAAACCTGCTCTGAGAGGAATGAAGGTGTAGAATTAGGTGTGTCACAGCCAAGTACTTGCGGGCACTCTGCTAGCAGTACACCAACGTCCGATTCTAGCAGGCAAATTTCCCTGCCCCAGCTGCTGGACCGTCGAAAGAAGTTCACTCCCAGCCATCCACATGCCCAGCGGTTGAATGCTAGCTTGGCTAAATTGCTAGCGCTTCAACTGCTGCCTTTTCAGTTGGTAGACTCTGCCCCCTTCCGTGAGTTTGTGCAATGTGCGGTTCCTCAGTGGCAGGTTCCCAAACGCCACTTTTTCGCATGGAAGGCGATTCCGGCTCTCTACAGGCATGTGGAAGGCAATGTCTTGGCCTCGCTGGACAGGGCGGTCAGCGGTAAGGTGCATATTACCGCTGACTCATGGTTCAGCAGGCATGGACAGGGACGTTACCTTTCTTTCACGGCCCATTGGGTCACTCTTTTGGCAGCTGGGAAGGATGCAGGACAAGGTGCAGTAGTGTTGGAGGTTGTTCCACCGCTACGCCTCCAAAATGCTACTACTGGTTGTGACACACCTCTCTCCTCCACCCCCTCCTCTTCTTCTTCCTCCATGGCCTCTTCCTGTGCTTTGTCCTCGGAACCAGCGGTGCTCCGTAGGCGTTCAAGGGGCTACGCAAGTACGCAGGCAAAAAGATGCCATGCCGTGCTTGCGCTGGTGTGTTTGGGGGACAGGAGCCACACTGGGGCAGAGGTCCTGTCTGCTCTGCAGGGGCAGGCCGAGAGGTGGTTGACGCCACGCCAGCTTAAGCCAGGAATGGTGGTTTGCGACAATGGCACCAACCTCCTCTCCGCCCTCCGACAGGGACAACTGACCCATGTGTCCTGTATGGCTCACGTCCTTAACCTGGTGGTGCAGCGGTTCTTGGGCAGGTACCCGGGCTTACAGGATGTCCTGAGGCAGGCCAGGAAAGTCTGTGTGCATTTCCGCAGATCTTATAATGCCAGTGCTCGCCTGGCTGAGCTGCAAAAGGAGTTGAACCTGCCCAAGAACCGCCTTATATGTGACATGCCCACCAGGTGGAACTCAACGTTGGCCATGCTGCAGCTGCTGCACACGCAGCAGAGGGCCATCAATGAGTACCTGTGCGACTACGGCACCAGGACAGGGTCAGGGGAGCTCGGGTTTTTTTCACCACGCCAGTGGGGCATGATCAGGGATGCATGCACTGTCCTGGCACCATTTGAGGAGGCCACGAGGATGGTGAGCAGTAGGCTTGTGCAATTCGTTTCGTAACGAATTGAAATTCGTCCGAATTTAGCAACTTTCGGACATTCGGAAGCATTCGAATTTCCGAACAAAGCAATTACGAATAAGACCGAATCCGAAATAAATTATACCGCAAATAGCGAATGCCCGAATGTCTTCGGCATAATTCGTTATGAAAAAGTTACGAATGTACGAATCCATACGAAGCACAATAACACTCACTCTGCTCTGCTCTCTGCTTCTCCCACATCGTGCTGAACTCCCTCTCAAAATGGTGTACAGGGGCGGAGGTTATAGCCGCATGTAAAAAACGAAAGTAAAATACGAGATTTCGAATCCATTCGAAGCACAATAACACTCTGCTCTGCTCTCTGCTTCTCCCTCACCGTGCTGAACCCTCTCAAAATGGTGTACAGGGGCGGAGCCTATAGCCGCATGTTAAAAACGAAAGTAAAATACGAGATTTCGAATCGTTACAAATAACCGCAATGTATTTAGAAAAGTACAAATCCATTCGAAGCACATTAGGCATAATAGGCAGCGTCGTTGTGAGAGAGACACGGAAAATTACGAATCAACGAACCCAAAAAAAGTTACGAAAGTAGGAGTTGTGTCCAGAATCAACGAAAAACAACGTACTCTACCGAAAGTACGAACCCAAAAAAAGTTACGAAAGTAGGAGTTGTGTCCAGAATCAACGAAAAACAACGTACTCTACCGAAAGTACGAATTATAAAGCAACAAAAAATTCAACGAAAAATGTCGCTTGCAAAAATACGAATGAGTCCGAACACGAAAAATCCCGTCTAGCAAAATTACGAATGATTACGAATCAACAGGACCGGAAAGAAACGAACCGAAACGGAACGAATTTTTCCGTTGTGCACAAGTCTAGTGAGCAGTGACAGTGCATGCATCAGTGACACTGTACCTCTTGTCCACCTGTTGGAGCACACGCTGCGTGGAATAATGGACAGGGCACTTGAGGCAGAACAGAGGCAGGAAGAGGAGGACTTCCTTGCCTCTCAAGGCCCCCTTTACCCAGACAGTGTTCCTTCTGTCCCACCCATCGCACAGGAAGAGGAGGAGGAGGAGGAGGATTGTGTCAGCATGGAGGTGGAGGCTGGCACTCAGCATCATCAGCAGCAGTCTTTTAGGGATGATTTACAGTCCCAAGAAACCAGTGGACTTGTACGTGGCTGGGAGGAGGTGGCTGCGGATCATGTCGTCCTTAGTGACCCAGAGGACTCCGGACTGAATGCCTCAGCTAACCTACGCTGCATGGCCTCCCTGATCCTGCAAAGTCTGCGGAAGGATCCTCGTATTCTTCGGATCAAGGAGAGGGACCATTACTGGCTGGCCACTCTCCTTGATCCACGGTACAAGGGTAAGGTTGCGGACCTTATCTTACCGTCGCAGAGGGAGCAGAGGATGAGACAACTCCGGGAGGCCTTGCAGAAAGGTCTGTGCAACGCGTTCCCAGAGACTGGGAGGTTACAAACTCCTGGTCCTGGACAACGAGTTGCTGAGGCTTCGGCCAGTCAAAGAAGGAGCGGTGGGGAAGGTGGCCGTCTGACCGATGCGTTCAGACAATTCTTTAGTCCGCAGCCCCAAAGTATGATCGGTTCCAGCAACCATCGCCAGCGTCTGATATACATGGTGCAGGAATACCTAGGGGCAAGGTCAGACTTGGACACCTTCCCCACCGAAAATCCTCTGGCTTACTGGGTCTTGAGGATGGATCACTGGCCAGAGCTTGCACAGTATGCAATTGAGCTACTGGCCTGTCCTGCATCCAGCGTTCTTTCAGAACGCACATTTAGTGCTGCTGGAGGATTTGTCACGGATCACAGGGTGCGCCTGTCCACCGACTCGGTTGATCGACTGACTTTCATCAAGATGAACCAGTCTTGGATCACCACCAGCTACCACACACCTGATGCTGATATAACAGACTAATTGATTTTAAAATGTCACATCCCTTCAAGACTGATGCTGATGCTGAGTTCCTGTGCTGTTATGTTGACTAGCTATCCTCCTCCTCCTCCTCCTCAATGATCCGATTAATGATGATAGCTTGGAAGATCATTTTGGTTTATGGGTGCCGCCACCAGTGGCTAAGGCCCAATTTTTCAGCCCCTGTTTAACAGGGGCGTGTAATTACAATTTTTGATGCAATACTTTGCAACAGGCCTCATTGCTGTGTTCCAAGTACAGTATCTGTGAGGGGTTGCAGTGTTGTGCCACCAGTGCCTAAGGCCCAATTTTTCAGCCCCTGTTTAACAGGGGCGTGTAATTACAATTTTTGATGCAATACTTTGCAACAGGCCTCATTGCTGTGTTCCAAGTACAGTATCTGTGAGGGGTTGCAGTGTTGTGCCACCAGTGCCTAAGGCCCAATTTTTCAATCCCTGTTCAACAGGGGCATGCAATTTATAATTATTGATCTAATAATTCACAGCAGGGCCCATTGCTGCGCCCACCAAGAGTAACTGTCAGGCCTTACAGTGTTGTGTCAACACCACCACCACCACCACCACCACCAAAGGCCCAATTTTTCAGCCCCTGTTCAACAGGGGCATGCAATTATAATTATTGATCTAATAATTCACAGCAGGGCCCATTGCTGCGCCCACCAAGAGTAACTGTCAGGCCTTACAGTGTTGTGTCAACACCACCACCACCACCACCACCACCAAAGGCCCAATTTTTCAGCCCCTGTTCAACAGGGGCATGCAATTATAATTATTGATCTAATAATTCACAGCAGGGCCCATTGCTGCGCCCACCAAGAGTAACTGTCAGGCCTTACAGTGTTGTGTCAACACCACCACCACCACCACCACCACCAAAGGCCCAATTTTTCAGCCCCTGTTCAACAGGGGCATGCAATTATAATTATTGATCTAATAATTCACAGCAGGGCCCATTGCTGCGCCCACCAAGAGTAACTGTCAGGCCTTACAGTGTTGTGGCACCAGCACCACCATCAAAGGCCCAATTTTTACTACCACTGATCAACAATTATATGTTATTACAATTCCTGATATAATAGTTGACAGCAGGGCGTTCCAGCACCCACCAAGAATAACTGTGAGTGCTTTCAGTGTTGTGCCAACACCAACACCTAAGGGGCCAATTTCTGCAGAGTATATACGGCAGGTCCCTACTTTCAAACATCCAACTTACAAACGACTACTACTTGCAAACGGAAGAAGACAACAGGAAGTGAGAGGAAATCTACCCCTTGGAAGGAAAATTCTCTCCTGTAAGAATTAATATGGGAGAAAGGTGTCTCCTCTCTACTGATGCTTTATCACCAATCCTTGTTTCAATAAAAACACCACATTTCAAAAACAGTTGTCATTGGAACGCAAAGTGAGGTGAAATGTTCTGAACAGGGGCACAGACAGCAAAAAAAATGTGACAGGGGTGATAACCGTTCCCTATGTTTTCCAAAAAGCTAAAAAAAAGGAATTTGGCATGGAGCAACACTTAAACAATGCAGCTGTTCAAAATTACAAACAGATTATACATAAGAACAAACCTACAGTCCCTGTCTTGTATGCACCGCCTGTATACGGCTGTTCAGAGTATATAGGGCCTTTTTTATTTTGTGTGCGGGGTTCCCCTTAATATCCATACAAGACCCAAAGGGGCTGGTAATGGGCTGGGGTAGGGGGGGGGGGGGGGGTTGATGGGGTAGCTATGCCATTTTTCCTAAAGATTTTCATCCATATTACCGGGACCAGACATTGCATTAAAGCCGCAAGCAGTTTTAAATGGCTTTTTTTCCTTTAGAAATGCTATTTTGTGCAGGGACAGTTCTAAACACGGGAAACACGTGGCACTTCACAGGCATACTTTAGACACCCCCCAGGTACAATATTTAAAGGAATATTTGACTTTTTTTTTCACTTTATGCATCATTAAAATGACTGCTCCCGGAAAACGTCCGTTTTTAAAACTTCTTTTTGCATTGATACATGTCCCCTGGTGCAGAACCCGGGTTCCCAAACTCTGTTTCGGACAATAACATGGATAATAGTCGTTATAATTAGCACTTTAGAATCCGAACGTTCGCATCCATTGTATTTAATAGGGTTCTAATGTTCGTGCGAACTTTCGGTCCGTTCGCGGGTTCTGGTGCGAACCGAACCCGGGGGTGTTCTGCTCATCACTAGTCCTGAGTTACCCAGAATTTGTGGCTTCCTTCAAAAGGGTATTTGATGTTCCTGCATGCTCCGCTTCTGCTGACAAGTGCCTCATGTCCATCAAACAGAGTACGAGGACGGTTGCCGATTATGCCATTGAATTCCGTACTCTGGCAGCAGAGGTTGATTGGAAATATGAGGCCCTCGTGGCTGCCTTTTCTCATGGTCGCTCAGATAACATCAAGGATAAGATAGCAGCCCGAGATATACCCACTGAGATGGAGAAGTTAGTCACGTTTGCCATCCTCATTGACTCCTGACTCAGAGAAAGACCCTCTGTTAGGGAGCGCTTGCGGAAGCCTCCTGTACGTTTGTCTCCGAGCTTTGCAGTCCCACCCTTGCCTCCCTCACCTCCCATGCCTCCTGGTACCGAGTCGGTCTGTGAAGATGAACCCATGCATTTGGGCTTCACGCATCTCTGCAGATGAGAGAGCCCTTAGGAGGAGGAGGGAGAATTTGTGCCTTTATTGTGGCCAGGCCGGTCACTTTTTGAAGTCTTGTCCTACCCGTCCTGGGAACACCCAAACCTTGAGGTCCTGTCATGGACAGACCTTAGGTGGCGTTGTTTCGTCTCCTGTTGCCCAGAAGGATAAGCCCATGGTTTTGGTTACCCTGTCTTGGGCTGAGTCGTCCATCGAGATACAGGCTCTAATTGACTCCGGGGCTGCAGGCCTGTTCATTGATGCTGCCTTTGTGTCTAAGCACTCGATTCCGCTGCAGCTGCGTGACACTCCACTTGCCATTGAGGCTCTTGATGGGAGACCTCTATAGCCTGCCCATGTGACTCATGAGACTGTTCCGTTGTCAATGGCCGTAGGGGCTCTTCACCATGAGATAATCCAATTCCAAGTTATTTCCTCACCTAAGTTTACGTTTATTGGTTATCCTTGGTTACAGATGCACAACCTGTCGTTTGATTGGCTCTGTGCTGAGGTTCTGTCCTGGTCGCCTCAGTGCAGTGAGAGATGCTTCCAGAAGGTAGCCAAGCTCCTGTGCTCCTCTTCACTCTCCTCCCTGCCAGAGGAGTACCGCGATTTTAGCGATGTCTTTGATAAAGGTCAAGCCAGTACGTTGCTTCCACACCGGTCGTATGATTGCGCAATTGACCTTCAACCTGGTGCCATACCCCCTCGTGACTGGGTTTACCCTTTGTCGGTCTCGGAAGATAAGGCCATGGAGGAGTATGTTGCAGACGCACTTTCTCAAGGTTTCATCCACAAATCCTCATCTCCTGCTGGTGCTGGTTTCTTTTTCGTGAAGAAGAAGAGTGGTGAACTGAGACCTTGTATTGATTATAGGGGTCTCAATCGTTTCACCATTAAGAATGCCTATCCGATCCCATTGATTACGGAGTTATTTGACCGCCTCAAGGGAGCAACGGTTTTCACAAAGCTTGATTTGAGAGGGGCATACAATCTCGTCAGGATTAAGGAGGACGACGAGTGGAAAACTGCGTTTAATACCAGAACAGGTCATTATGAGTACCTCGTAATGCCTATTGGCCTCTGTAACGCTCCAGCAGTTTTCCAGGAGTTTATTAACGATGTCCTCCGAGACTTGTTGCAGTTATGTGTGGTGGTTTATCTCGACGATATCCTTATATTTTCCAAGTCCCTGGAGAGCCACCACACAGATGTCTGTCGAGTGCTTCAGAAATTAAGAGAGAACAATCTCTATTGTAAACTGGAGAAGTGCGAATTCCATTGTGAACAGGTTAAATTCCTTTGTTATGTCATTTCCACTGCTGGCTTTTCGATGGACCCAGAGAAACTTTCTGCAGTGCTACAGTGGCCTCGACCCGTGGGTTTACATCCTCTGCAGCACTTTCTTGGCTTTGCCAACTATTATCGGAAGTTTATTCGTAACTTCTCGTCTCTGGTCAAGCCCCTGACTGATATGACCAGAAAGGACGGTAACCCACAGACTTGGTCTCCAGAGTCCATTAAGATTATTGAGAGTCTTAAGACTACCTTTGTTTCTGCTCCTGTGTTGGCACATCCTGATCGCACGTTGCCTTTTATCCTTGAAGTCGATGCTTCTGAGACTGGAGTTGGCGCCCTTCTGTCTCAACGTCCTAGCTCTGACAGCGCTATGCATCCGTGTGGCTACTTTTCCAAGAGATTGTCACCTGTGGAGTGCAATTACGAGATTGGTGACAGGGAGCTTTTGGCGATCATTTTAGCCCTGAAAGAATGGAGACATCTCCTCGAAGGTACCACTGTGCTGGTTCTCATTCTTACTGACCATAAGAATCTCACATTCTTGTCTGAGGCTAAGCGCCTCTCTCCCAGAAGGGCACGATGGTCTCTTTTCCTGTCGAGTTTCAATTACATTGTCTCATTCTTACCCGGTACTAAGAATGTAAGGGCTGACGCCTTGTCACAACAATTTTCCTCCACTTCCAAGATGGAGTCGGTTCCGGTCCCTGTGATTCCTCCTGATCGTATTCTGGCTACGGTTCGCACCAGTCTTACTTCTCCTTTGGGTGACAGAATTCTGGCTGCTCAGGTCGGTGCCCGTCCTGGGAAACCTTGTGACCGCTGCTTTATTCCTGAGAGTCTCCGCACTGCCATGATCCAGACTTACCATTCTCCCAAGGCTGCTGGCCACCCTGGGAAGAATCAGCTCTTTTGGGACATTTCTCAACAATTCTGGTGGCCTAGTCTACGTCCTGATGTAGCCGCCTTCGTAGCTGCCTGTTCCGTGTGTGCTCAGAGTAAGACTCCACGACACCTTCCAGTGGGCCTCTTACAACCCATACCCTATGGTGAGAGGTCCTGGACCCACCTGTCTATGGATTTCATTGTGGAGTTACCCAACTCCCAGGGCAACACAGTTATTCTTATGGTGGTAGACCGGTTCTCGAAAATGTCTCACTGTATTCCACTTAAGAAGTTGCCTACGTCTAAGGAACTGGCTTTCATTTTTGCTCGGGAGATCTTTCGCTTACATGGTCTACCCAAGGTCATTGTCTCAGACAGGGGAAGTCAGTTTGTGTCCCGGTTCTGGCGAGCCTTTTGTGCACAGTTGTGAATTCAGCTTGCTTTCCCCTCTGCGTATCACCCGCAGTCTAATGGGGCCGCAGAACGAGCAAATCAGTCTTTGGAGCAATTCCTGCGTTGCTATATTTCTGACCATCACAACAACTGGTCAGACCTCTTACCATGGGTGGAGTTTGCTTACAATAGCACTCTGAATTCTGCTTCCCGGTTGTCCCATTTATGGCGAATTATGGTTTCCAACCTTCCATGTTGCCTGACTCATTTTTTCCTCAGAGTATCCCTGCATTAGAGGAACATCTCCGTGGTCTTCGTTCCACTTGGGTACAAGTCCAGGAGGCTTTGTGACAGGCTAACGAGAGGTACAGACTCCATGCTGACCGCAGACGCCTGCCTGCGCCTTCCTACCAGGTCAGGGACAGGGTCTGGCTGTCATCTCGCAACCTGCGACTTCGTGTTCCTTCCCTGAAGTTCGCACCTCGGTTTATTGGGACTTTTCGTATCCTTCGCAGGAAAATCCAGTGGCTTATGCGTTGGAACTTCCTTCCAGTATGCGCACATCTAATGTGTTTCATGTCTCCTTATTGAAACCTTTGGTCTGCAACCGTTTTACCACCTCGGTGCCATGTTCTCACCCTATACAGGTTGAGAACCATGAGGAGTATGAAGTACAGTTCATTGTTGACTCCCGTAGGTTCCGTGGGTGCATACAGTACCTGATGCATTGGAGGGGCTACGGTCCGGAGGAACGCTCTTGGGTCCCATCCTCGGACGCACACGCCCCTGTCCTCCTCCGTGATTTCCACAGACGTTTTCCCCTCAAGCCCGGTGGTCCTCCGAGGGGGAGGGGTGATTGAGGAGGGGGTACTGTCAGGGCTGGGCTCAGCCCTTCCTTCTCTGTGCTGGCAGCTCAGCTGTCAGCTAATTGCCAGCTTCTATCTCTCCAGTGATTCACCTGTTGAGGATCTGCTCGTCAGCTGCCTATTTAAGGACTTCCAGTTCATTTGCTCTTTGCCTTCGCCTGTGTTAGCATCACTACAGACTTTCTCCTGTGTTCCAGATGGAGACCTGCTTTACTATGTTCCCTCTGGCTACAGATCCTGCTTGCTGAACTTCTACCTTTATCCCTGGCACTTGGACTTTGACTTGGCTGACTACCCGATCCGTTTTTTGACCCCTGGCTATGTTTTGACTACGCTAATCTGTTTGCCTTTTTATTTTTATTATTAAACAAGTGTTATTTAACTGCACCTCTGTCTCAGTCTGATTCATGGTTCCTGACACATATCAAGATATAGTTGGCAATTAAATCTCTGGTACAAGGGACTAAAAAATGTATCAATACATGTCATGCAAACACACTATACTACACAACATTGTGTTTAAACAATTGCCGGTAAGTGCAAGAAAGCTGACGCGTTTCGACCCTTTAGGGTCTCATCAGAGGATATGTTTGCTATGGAAGAATTACATATTAATAATTCATATTTATTAGGGGTTGAGAAAACATATTGAAAATATTAGTAAAGGTTACATATTTACCAATCACAATGTACTGAAAGAAGTCAATTGACCATAGGTCCTCTAGGAGGTCTCCACATGGTCCCGCAAAAGTCCCCCGGCCAGTCAGTCCCCCCATGAGGAGGAAGAGCTCTTCCCTTGCTAGTATAGTGTGTTTGCATGATATGCATTGATACATTTTTTAGTCCCTTGTACCAGAGTTTCGATTTTAATTGCCAACTATATCTTGATATGGCTGTTATTAATAAAGATTAATTCTTCAATCCTACCCATTATTACAAAAAAAAATTCAATTTTTGTTGCCTAGAAAACCCCACATGGGGGAAACTTCCTTTTTCAGTATATATCGGGGTGCGCAGCACCATTTTCCTTTCTCCCGTAAAGTGTCTCTCCCCCTTCTAATTAGTCTGGTTCCACCCTTGATCTGAGGGTCAACACTCTGTTTGAAGATTTTTACTGCTTATGGATACTTTCCAATTTGTTGGAAAATCTCTGTCATTTACCAAATCCTACACTTTAGTGCAAACACTGCTTCCTTTTTTCAGTTGCAGAAAATACAGTGGTAGATCTGTGAAAAGCCTAACCCTAGGTTCACAAATGTGCCTTTCTGAGGGCCATGTTTTGCGCGAGCATGGCAGCCCATTCATTTCAATTGACTGCCGCACCTGCGTTTCCTACAGAAATGCGCATTTTTATAGACGTGCCCACAGAAAAAACGCATGGTAATTTTGACAATGCGATTTCACTGCGGTTCCTGCACACGCACTTCGATTTTACATGAGTGGGGGTGCCATTCAGAATGAATGGCAGCCCCATGTGTGTTTACAGAGAAAGGCTTGGTGTATGAATCCTTTCATTGAGCAAATGTGGTGATTTATGAACTTTTATGTTGTTGCAAGTAGATAAAACATAAGAAAGGTGTATATACTGTAGGTGGTACAACAATGACTGTTTATTTTAGACTACCAGAGTTTCATTTCTATACTGTCATATTTCAAATTTTCAGGAGAAGTAGATTAACCCCTTGCAGCTATGTAGCTAGACTTCATTAGTACTTCAATGACAATACATTTAGTCCCTACATCATCTTCACATAGGGAATAATGTTTTTATGCTTACAGTATGTGCCATGTTTATTGTATGCTCGGCTTTCATCATCTATCTGTAGAACATCAGCAGTGCAATAAAGCATCTAGGTGGGCTTTAATAAAGCTGAGGCAGGCTACAATGTGTATTAGGAGACCTCAGATTTCTCCTGTTATAAGCTGCTCTTGTTCAGGGCTTTTCATATGGTGAACTCATGGACAAGATGATATCATATTTAAGAAATGACTGTGGAATGGATCCTTAAAGCGGTATTAAATCCAAAAACAACAAAAAATAATAATATTGCAGCTTGTGAATCCTTAAATGACTTCCTGTCTTAAGCCTCATATACACGCGATCAGATTTTCTGCGGACAAAGTGTAAGACTTTTGTCCAAAGGGCGTTGGCCATGAACTTGTATTGCATACAAATGGCAAAGAATTGTCGGCCAAAAAACACGAAACTACGTGGTTTTTCAGCTCTTTAGCGCCACTCTTTTGGCAACTTCTGCTAATGTTATGTTATGGTGAGCATTACTTCTGAGCATGCGTGTTTGTACTTTGGAGTTTTGTCCGATGGACTTGTGTACACACGATCGGATTATCCGACAACACACATTTGTTGTTGGAAAATTTTAAAGCATGCTATCCAACATTTGTTGGTGGAAAATCCGACAACAATTGTCCGATGGAGCATACAAATGGTCGGATTTTCCGACAAAAGCTTGTCATCACGCAATTCCCATCGGAAAATCCGATTGTGTGTACGAGGCTTTAGAGTGTCTTCACTCCATTGGAGGTGCAATAGAGACACCTTTGAAAAGCAGTATATTAAATCTGGGAAGAGGGTAGTGTTAGATGTGCTACCAGATTCAGATGGACTTGACTACCACAGTTAACCAATTAACACTGGACACTGGCTAACATTTTTTATTCCATTAAAGAAAGTTACAAAGTTTTTCTTTTCCTATGGGAAAGGTTTTACATAAATGAATTAAAGCTGACCATTTTAGGCATCCCTGTCGGTGCTACATTGTTTGTTCCAACCCTCTAACTGACACTTATGCTGGACAGTTTGGTCTGTTCCTGGCCAGATCATCATGAGGAAGCCTAAAATAAAAAATAAAATTAATTTAGCCACTAAATTTAAAAGTTTGCTAACTAGATCAAAGAATCAGTCCCTGCCTGCTTTGCTACTGTTTTGGAAACCCATTTTCTTTCTGATAAGCTCTTTCTGTAATGTATTCAAATATATATTATATAATATATTAAATTTAACATTATTTAAAGATCTCCCTGAGTAAAGATCCAAAGTTCTTTCTTCAGCTTTTCATTGCCTTGCCAAATGCAGATAGACCCATATTCCTGAATAAGCAATTAAAGATCAAAGAAATGTAAACATGGATTTTATTCCTCAGTATATATACAAATAATCTAAAATAGTAACAAGTGGGAGAAATTGGGGGATTTATAAGCTCTTAAATACTGTTTTAAGAATCTGTATATAATATAACCAGTGTGTTTTTGAAAAATGGATGATAATAAGAATGAAAGTCATATTTTCTGTTTCATGATCCAGTTAAGAATAAATAGATCTGAATCATATTCTCACTTGTTTTCCTACAAGAGAAGTATGGGCAAAGCTTTTTTGGCAATATTTTTCTTATGGGTCATAGGCGTACATTTACTTTTGTACTCCTAGGAACCAAAGTCAGCTGATAGCAGGCTGTTGCCAACTATCAGCTGATGGGGCAGAGCTGAACCAGGGTCAGAAAGGATCCTAAAAATGCTGTCAGGATCCACCCTATTGTATGATTGACATCTGGCTCCACCTTTCAACACACAGCTGAGAGCCAGAGATAGTTTCACCCACCCCCTTCCCTAGTCCAGCACTTTAGTAAGAGCTGGAGGTACACAGGGAAGAGGGGTGACTTAAAGCGGAGTTCCACCCAAAAATGGCATTTGGCATGTCATTTTTTTGGGGGGGAGAGGATACCCTCTTTTTAGAGGCATCCAGCTCCCACTTCCTCCCGGGCCTCCGCGGCACTGGAAGGAAGTTCAACTCTCCCCCCTACCTCCCTGCAATCTTCTAGAAGATGTCGCAGGTCCCAGAAGATTGGCTGACCAACCACAGCGTGCAGCATGGTTCGCACATGCGCAGTGCATGCCCTGCTGTGAAGCCTCAGTCGGGCGCCCACAGTAGTGATGCCGGCGCCGTGGAGAGGAGGGGGGAGAGGAGCGGGGCTTTGTACGCCCGCATCGTTGGACCGTATGACAGGCGAGTGTCTGATTATTTAAAGTCAGCAGCTACACTTTTTGTAGCTGCTGACTATAAATAAAAAAAATTCGGCGGAACTCTGCTTTAAACTTACTGCTCTCCGCTCAGAGCAGACCAATAACTGAGCATGTAGCGGTCATATAATTGCTCAGTTCTCGGTGTTAGAGTTGACATGGGACAGCTGCAACATGTGGGTGAGTATGCATATTTGTTTTTTATACATCCTATCTTATTTACTATTTATTTTTTTGTAATTGAGTAACCATTTTTTTTTATGAAGTCTTTTCTTGCAGTCCATATCCAACCCTCATCATAATTTAGGGTCTGGTATGGATGATTAGAAGAATCCCTGGCCATCTTGTTTACAAACAGAAAGACGCATCTTGAAAATGTCATATAGCAGCAATTATTTTTTGCCTTTCTAAATGTAGCTTTTACTTTAGTACATAATACGGTTGTGCCAGTTCAAGTGCAGGTTTGGGGCATTCCCCGAACATGCTCTTTAAAGGATTTTTTTATTTTTAATGGTGCCATTTGCATTCAATTATTTTAAAAAAAAATTATATAAACATAAAACCTTACAAACATATATACAGATCATTCAAAAACATAAAGAATGGATCACTCCTAGAATATATATACTTAAAAGTTTTCAAAGTTCTTCATTGAGACAGAAAAGGGCCCATATTTCCTTGACTCATTCCATCAATCAATTTCCCTCTCTCAAACAATCCAACCCCCCCCCCCCGACCCCCAAACCCTCTGTACAAATTGACACTCCCCATTGCAAACTGTGAACAACCAAAATTCCTTAATATTATCTTTCCCTTTCTTTATCCTTCCCCTTTATTAAGAGGGGGGAGGGACTGAGACCCTCTACCCCCACTACCCCCCATTCCCTCCCAAATTACTGTGTACCCCAAACAAATAAACCTATTCCCATTCCCTATTACTACCATGAAATACTAGATGTATCGAAAATTTGTGATTAATTTATTTAAATTTAAGAGGGTGGATCTATGGCTGAAAGCTACTTATAGCCTCCCCCTAGATTCCATCCCAAATACTGTGATTTACTTACAAAAAAATAATGGTGCCATTTAAACTTGTAAGTGGATAAGACCTGTAAGTGTTAATTAACTTCAGCATGAATCAGGTCTTCTGCTCTGCCAGACAGGGTTCTGGACTAGGACCCCTTTCACACTGGGGCCACCCATACATTAGCGGTGAAGAGGCTTTTCGGCCACTAAGCAGGGCGCTTTTAACCCCCGCTAGCGGCTGAAGAAGGGGTTAAAAACGCCTGTGTTGTGGCACTTCTGAATCACTTTTTAAGGGCAAGATGCTGCTTGCATTACTTTTTCTAATGTCCTGCAAGCGCACAGCCCCAGTGTGAAAGAACTCAGGCTTTTTCACATTCAGGTGGCATGGGAGGCAGTTTCCAGGTGCTTTACAGGGGCTATTTCTAGCGCTAAAATGCCTGAAAACTACCTTAGTGTGAAAGGTCTCTAAATGAACAAAAGTGCAAATCATATTTAAAATATTTCATCTGTGTGCTTAGCTGTGTGCCTGAAGTTAAAGAGAAATGCCCAGCATATAATCAGATATGCAGAATTTTTGGCAAGAGGGCTCATTTTGCAGCTTAATGTAGCTTAAAAGGGAACCGGCAACAGAGACAAGTAGACACAGTGACAGAAAACACCAGAATGGCCTCCAGTTCATTGAAAACAAATTCTTATTGCAACCACTAAGCCCCCACTCTATTTCTGGCTATGGAATCGATCAAATCGGTGCCACTCCGACTTGCACCGACTTTGAAGAATTTCCTGCATTATTTTTGGCGATTTCATGTGCGAATTGGATTCACATCTGTGCCGGACATGAAATCGCACTGACCAGTGGGTTTGAAATCGCATTAAAGTAGCGTGATTTCAAAGCCGCATTCGGTGTGAACCAGGGCTAAAAGGTTAACTGAAGGATCTACAGGCCAAATGTATAACCAGCACCAGTAGTTTAGTGGTAGTAAAAAAATAAATATTGGGCAAACTAAGACTAGAAATGGACCTCAAATCACTGAATAAACCTCTGAAAAGGAACATTTACCCTATGCCTACAACAAAAGTAATTTAGCATGATTTGTCAAAAGCTAGAATCTTTTCAGGTTGTGATGTAAAAGTTCGATTCAGGCTCATGAAACTAGATGATCAAGTTGTTTCACAACAAAAGATCTGATGTAACAATTCTTGCACAGATGAAGAGTGAACCAGGATAAATTCTATACAAAATGACTGAGGCTCCATATTTTGGACATTTGCTAACTTCAAATAGTTAAAGTAGATCCAGAAAATGTGTGATCTATACAAGAAATGCCTTAAATATACAGTATATGGAACTATGTGATTCGAAGGGGGTAGTTACTTACCTTTTTCAATTTCTGTAAACATCTGTCTGATACGTGTGATTCTTTGAGACAGTTAACACACACATGGACGTGGATGGATGGGAATGGACAGATATACAGGAGGCAGGATACAAGGCATTAAAAAAGGCTGTTAAAAACACACACACCCTCAAATACTTCAACTAAGATGAAGCCGTGGTAGTAGGATGTGATGCTTCAGAGATCTGTGATTGAAAAATTACACCAGTACCCCTATGGATAGCATGTATTTAAATCATAAATCTTTGAAGAGTATTACAAAGAAACCACTGTTAAATGCACGAAAATTACTTCAGATTTGTGCCTTTTATATCAGCTACTATACAAGGGATACATTTATTATTGCTTATGCTCTGAGTAGAGCTTACTTAAACACTTTAAGGCTCCGTTCACACCTATGCGTTTTTTTTTCTTCCCTCTAAGCCTCAGCTCTAAAACGCCCAACAAGACAAATCCCATTCATTTCAATGGCCCTTGTTCACATCTGACCGTTTTGTCACCTAAAGCAAAACACAGTCGCTCAAAAAATTACATGAGCTTCTTTTTTTACCAGATTACAGGCGTTTTACTGCTTTTACATCGGTGACCTTTGAACTTCAAAACGTCTGTACAAAAACGCTGCACAAAGCTCTGCAAAAACGCCTGTAAAATGGCAACGCCTAGATGTGAACGGAGCCTAACAGAAAGAGAAAGAGACATTGAGAACATTAATATGGGTAAATATTTTGCTGTATAAATGATTAAATAAATACAGAACTGTACTGAAAAGGAATAACAAAGCTGCAAATTTTTAATGTCATTATTACCAACTCTGGGCCTTGTGTTAAAACCAAAGCTTGTGAATAATAGCAAAGCCAATGTACAGAATTTTCAAAACCAACAAGCATTTTACAATAATAATAATAATGAAGAATGAAGCCAAGGAGTTAAAAGCCAAGTTCTTAAAAAAATTTATATTAAATGTAGGGATGAGCTCGGTGTTCGAGTCGAACATAGGTTCGACTCGAACATCGGCTGTTCGCGCGTTCGGCGAACAACGAACGATTTGGGCCGTTCGCGCCAAATTCGAGTGACGCGAACGGCCCACAATACACTGCGCCATCGCAGTGTAATCCCGGCGCTGTGATTGGCCAAGCATGCACTGTGACCCTGCATGCTTGGCCAATCACAGCGCCGGCAGCGAGGAGAGCAATGATTGGCCACAGGCAGGATGCCTGTGGCCAATTATAGCTATGGGGGTTTAGTACACGCCCCACACTATAAAAGGCCGCCAGCGCGGCGGCCTCGTGTAGTGTGTTCCGGAGCAGGGAAAGTGAAGGATAGGCAGGGACAGTGTCAAATCTTGTCAAATCTATTCTTTGCTAAACCTTGTGTGTAGGGACAGAGAAGGATAGGCAGGGAGAGTGTCAGTGTCATATTCTTTGCTAAACCTTGTGTGTAGGGAGAGAGAAGGATAGGCAGGGAGAGTGTCAGTGTCATATACTTTGATAAACCTTGTGTGCAGGGAGAGAGAAGGATAGGCAGGGGACAGTGTCAGTGTCATATTATTTGCTAAACCTTGTGTGCAGGGAGAGAGAATGATAGGCAGGGAGAGTGTCAGTGTCATATACTTTGATAAACCTTGTGTGCAGGGAGAGAGAAGGATAGGCAGGGGACAGTGTCAGTGTCATATTATTTGCTAAACCTTGTGTGCAGGGAGAGAGAATGATAGGCAGGGAGAGTGTCAGTGTCATATACTTTGATAAACCTTGTGTGCAGGGAGAGAGAAGGATAGGCAGGGGACAGTGTCAGTGTCATTGTTGCTAAGCCTCCTGCACATTATACACCTGAAGTTAGCCTGTATTGCTGCTTTTTCCTGGTGTGTTACACCAACAGGATTTTGCGGCACTTACAGCGGGCGGAGTGTGCCTCCTGACCATATTACACCTGAACTTAGCCTGTATTGCTGCTTTTTCCTGGTGTGTTACACCAACAGGATTTTGCGGAACTTACAGCGGGCGGAGTGTACCTCCTGACCATATTACGCCTTAACTTAGCCTGTATTGCTGCTTTTTCCTGGTGTGTTACACCAACAGGATTTTGCGGCACTTACAGTGGGCGGAGTGTGCCTCCTGACCATATTACACCTGAACTTAGCCTGTATTGCTGCTTTTTCCTAGTGTGTTGCACCAACAGGATTTTGCGGCACTTACAGCGGGCGGAGTGTGCCTCCTGACCATATTACACCTTAACTTAGCCTGTATTGCTGCTTTTCCCATTTCCCTGCAGGCCATTAGAATGTCTGGAAGGCAAACAAGGAGAGGCAGACAGTCAGGAGCCAATAAAAGAGGGCAAGCAGGCTCTGTGTCTAGAGACAACAGTGCTGGTCGTGGACGCGGTGCATCGCCATCAGCACGTGGCCATGGGACACGCTTGTCCTTCTTTTCGGCAGCTGGACGTGTTGAGCCGCATCATGCCGAAGACTTGGTAGAGTGCATGACCAAGCCCTCCTCATCCTCCTCATCCTCTCTCACCCAGGCTCAGGGTACTGGCAAAGCAGCTGCCAAAGCGTCCTCTTCCCTGATATCAATGTCATCATCAGTCACTCCTTCCCTAGACCAACCATGTCCTCCTGAGGAGTCCCCCGAACTGTTTGAGCACAGTGTTGGGTACATGCTCCAGGAGGATACCCAGCGTTTCGAAGGGTCTGATGATGATACCCAGCTAGAGGAAGGCAGTAGCGTGAGAGTAGAGAGAGGGGATGCTCAAGAAGGACACCAATCTGGCAGTCATGTTCCAGCAGCTGCAGCATACTGCCAGATTGGCTCCAGTGATGAGGAGGGAGGGGATGATGAGGTCACTGACTCCACGTGGGTGCCTAATAGGAGAGAGGAGGAGGAGGAGGAGGATAAGGAGGAGGCACATCTCCAACGAGGCAGGATGCCCTCGGGGGGCCAGCGTAAGGGCAGCACACCGACGGAATCACCCCGCAGAGCTCCGCCTTTGCAGGGCGCTGCCTCTGCCCGTTATTCAAAAAGTTCTTTGGTGTGGGCCTTTTTTGAGTCAAGTGCATCAGTTCGCACAGCTGCTGTTTGCAACATATGTCTCAAGCGTATATCGCATGGCTAAAACATCACCCGCTTGGGCACCACATGCTTGACCAGACATATGTTGACCTGCCATGCAGCTCGTTGGCAAGCCTACCTTAAAGACCCACACCAAAGAACAAAGCTGACCTCTTCTTGCACCGCATCAGCTGGGATCTCCAACCCCACTATACCTTCAGTCCTCTCTGAAACCTGCTCTGAGAGGAATGAAGGTGTAGAATTAGGTGTGTCACAGCCAAGTACTTGCGGGCACTCTGCTAGCAGTACACCGACGTCCGATTCTAGCAGGCAAATTTCCCTGCCCCAGCTGCTGGACCGTCGAAAGAAGTTCACTCCCAGCCATCCACATGCCCAGCGGTTGAATGCTAGCTTGGTTAAATTGCTAGCGCTTCAACTGCTGCCTTTTCAGTTGGTAGACTCGGCCCCCTTCCGTGAGTTTGTGCAATGTGCGGTTCCTCAGTGGCAGGTTCCCAAATGCCACTTTTTCTCACGGAAGGCGATTCCGGCTCTCTACCGGCATGTGGAAGGCAATGTCTTGGCCTCGCTGGACAGGGCGGTCAGCGGTAAGGTGCATATTACCGCTGACTCATGGTCCAGCAGGCATGGACAGGGACGTTACCTTTCTTTCACGGCCCATTGGATCACTCTTTTGGCAGCTGGGAAGGATGCAGGACAAGGTGCAGTAGTGTTGGAGGTTGTTCCACCGCTACGCCTCCAAAATGCTACTACTGGTTGTGACACACCTCTGTCCTCCACCCCCTCCTCTTCTTCTTCCTCCGTGGCCTCTTCCTGTGCTTTGTCCTCGGAACCAGCGGTGCTCCGTAGGCGTTCAAGGGGCTACGCAAGTACGCAGGCAAAAAGATGCCATGCCGTGCTTGCGCTGGTGTGTTTGGGGGACAGGAGCCACACTGGGGCAGAGGTTCTGTCTGCTCTGCAGGGGCAGGCCGAGAGGTGGTTGACGCCACGCCAGCTTAAGCCAGGAATGGTAGTTTGCGACAATGGCACCAACCTCCTCTCCGCTCTCCGACAGGGACAACTGACCCATGTGCCCTGTGTGGCTCACGTCCTTAACCTGGTGGTGCAGCGGTTCTTGGGCAGGTACCCGGGCTTACAGGATGTCCTGAGGCAGGCCAGGAAAGTCTGTGTGCATTTCCGCAGATCTTATAATGCCAGTGCTCGCCTGGCTGAGCTGCAAAAGGAGTTGAACCTGCCCAAGAACCGCCTTATATGTGACATGCCCACCAGGTGGAACTCAACGTTGGCCATGCTGCAGCGGCTGCACATGCAGCAGAGGGCCATCAATGAGTACCTGTGCGACTACGGCACCAGGACAGGGTCAGGGGAGCTCTGTTTTTTTTCACCACGCCAGTAGGGCATGATCAGGGATGCATGCAATGTCCTGGCACCATTTGAGGAGGCCACGAGGATGGTGAGCAGTGACAGTGCATGCATCAGTGACACTGTACCTCTTGTCCACCTGTTGGAACATACGCTGCGTGGAATAATGGACAGGGCACTTGAGGCAGAACAGAGGCAGGAAGAGGAGGACTTCCTTGCCTCTCAAGGCCCCCTTTACCCAGACAGTGTTCCTTCTGTCCCACCCATCGCACAGGAAGAAGAGGAGGAGGAGGAGGAGGATTGTGTCAGCATGGAGGTGGAGCCTGGCACTCAGCATCATCAGCAGCAGTCTTTTAGGGATGATTTACAGTTCCAAGAAACCAGTGGACTTGTACGTGGCTGGGAGGAGGTGGCTGCGGATCATGTCGTCCTTAGTGACCCAGAGGACTCCGGACCGAATGCCTCAGCTGACCTACTCTGCATGGCCTCCCTGATCCTGCAAAGTCTGCGGAAGGATCCTCGTATTCTTCGGATCAAGGAGAGGGACCATTACTGGCTGGCCACTCTCCTTGATCCACGGTACAAGGGTAAGGTTGCGGACCTTATCTTACCGTCGCAGAGGGAGCAGAGGATGAGACAACTCTGGGAGGCCTTGCAGAAAGGTCTGTGCAATGCGTTCCCAGAGACTGGGAGGTTACAAACTCCTGGTCCTGGACAACGAGTTGCTGAGGCTTCGGTCAGTCAAAGAAGGAGCGGTGGGGAAGGTGGCCGTCTGACCGATGCGTTCAGACAATTCTTTAGTCCGCAGCCCCAAGGTATGATCGGTTCCAGCAACCATCACCAGCGTCTGATATACATGGTGCAGGAATACCTAGGGGCAAGGTCAGACTTGGACACCTTTCCCACCGAAAATCCTCTGGCTTACTGGGTCTTGAGGATGGATCAAGGATGGCCAGAGCTTGCACAGTATGCAATTGAGCTACTGGCCTGTCCTGCATCCAGCGTTCTTTCAGAACGCACATTCAGTGCTGCTGGAGGATTTGTCACGGATCACAGGGTGCGCCTGTCCACCGACTCTGTTGATCGACTGACCTTCATAAAGATGAACCAGTCTTGGATCACCACCAGCTACCAAACACCTGAAGCTGATATAACAGACTAATTTATTTTCAAATGTCACATCCCTTCAAGACTGATGCTGATGCTGAGAGACTGTCCTGTTATGTTGACTGACTATCCTCCTCCTCCTCAATGATCCGATTGATGATGATAGCTTGGAAGAACATTTTTGTTTCTGGGTGCCGCCACCAGTGGCTAAGGCTCAATTTTTCAGCCCCTGTTTAACAGGGGCGCGTAATTACAATTTTTGATGCAATACTTTGCAACAGCGCTCATTGCTGTGCTCCAAGTACAGTATCTGTGAGGGGTTGCAGTGTTGTGGCACCAGTGCCTAAGGCCCAATTTTTATGCCCCTGTTTAACAGGGGCATGCAATTACAATTCTTGATCTAATAATTCACAGCAGGGCCCATTCATGCGCCCACCAAGAGTAACTGTGAGGGCTCACAGTGTTGTGGCAACACCAACATGTAAGGGGCAAATTTCAGCTGAGTATATACGGCAGGCCCCTACTTTCAAACATCCAACTTACAAACGACTCCTCCTTGCAAACGGAAGGATACAACAGGAAGTGAGAGGAAATCTACCCCTAGGAAGGCAAATTCTCTCCTGTAAGAGTTAATATGGGAAAAAAAGTGTCTCCTCTCCACTGATGCTTTATCACCAATTCTTGTTTCAATAAAAACCCCAAATTTTCAAAAAACATTTGTCATTAGGACGGAAAGTGAGGTGAACTGTTCTGAACAGGTGCACACTGCACAGACAGCAAAACAAATGTTACAGGGGTGATAACCCTTCCCTACGTTTTCCAAAAAGCTTAAAAATTGATTTTTTGGCTGGAGCTACACTTAAACAATGTACCTGTTCAAAATTACAAACAGATTCTACATAAGAACAAACCTACAGTCCCTGTCTTGTATGCACCGCCTGTATACGGCAGTTCAGAGTATATAGGGCCTTTTTTATTTTGTGTGCGGGGTTCCCCTTAATATCCATACAAGACCCAAAGGGGCTGGTAATGGGCTGGGGTAGGGGGGGTGTGTGATGGGGTAGCTATGCCATTTTTCTTAAAGATTTTCATCCATATTACCGGGACCAGACATTACATTAAAGCCGCAAGCAGTTTTAAATGGCTTTTTTTCCTTTAGAAATGTAATTTTGTGCAGGGACAGTTCTAAACACGGGAAACACGTGGAACTTCACAGGCATACTTTAGACACCCCCCAGGTACGATATTTAAAGGAATATTTGACTTTTTTTTTTCACTTTATGCATCATTAAAATGACTGCTCCAGAAAAACGGCCGTTTTTAAAACTTATTTTTGCATTGATACATGTCCCCTGGTGCAGAACCCGGGTTCCCAAACCCTTTTTAGGACAATAACATGCATAATAGTCGTTATAATTAGCACTTTAGATTTTGAACGTTCGCATCCATTGTATTTAATAGGGTTCTAAAGTTCGTGCGAACTTTCGGTCCGTTCGCGGGTTCTGGTGCGAACCGAATTAAATGCACATTTTTTTGCTGGTAACAAATGTGCATTTCATTTCTTTTTTTCTTAGAAGCCTGTAAAGCGTTGCACCCATGATCAGCTGATCCTGAGTGCAATACCAGGCTCCTGCAGATTGTCAGTAGAGCTATTGTCCCATTCGATTGATATAGGCAGGCAGTTACTGAAGTTCAGGAAGATCAATGAACTACAAGAGTGCTCACCAGCGCCACCACAGTTCATTCATTCACAGAACTTTGTTAATGAATGATGTGGCTGTTTGGGCGGAGCCCCACACAGCTGCACTGTATTTGAATTTTGACAGTGGGTGTGGGAAGAAGATCCCCACCTGCTGTCACAATAGAGAATTGGGTTGGGGGGGAGCAGGTGATTTAGTAACATGTTAAATCTGGGTGTAACATGTAACATGATACTAAAGGGGAACTTATCCTTTAAAAAAAAGGTCAGAGAAATGATCCTAAACATGTTCAGCCAAAAATACAACAAGCAATGGCAACAGGCAATAGTTGTGCAGAAACTAGGACACTATCCTATGAGGTGATAACAGAGGAAGAAAGGGAGCTGAGAAGAAATCTGGGACATCAAAGAAAAAAAGAAGAAAAGGTTAGGTTAAGGCAAAATTAACAATATTTTGATGCACCTATTATCTGCAGATACTGACAGTGAATTAAAAAAACAAAGTGACTACAAAGGGCAATGGTCTGTCAGTATCAACAGAAATACCGCATGCAGGTGTGGGCAGGCAAAGTAATCAGAATACCAACTCATCTTTAAAATTGTATTTCACCTTTTTACCTCTGATCGTTGTAACTAAACTCTTATTAGGGCAGGTTTATATACCCATATGTCTTTTTGTTTACATTGGTCCATCCTGTGCTAAAGCCACTGCCATTAGACAGCAGAGAGCATTGGTTAAAGACATACTGTAGGGGGTTATTTACAAAAGGCAAATCCACTTTGCACTACAAGTGCAAATTGCCCTGAAAGTGCACTTGGAAGAGCAGTCGCTGTAGATCCGAGGGGGACATGCAAGGAAGGAAAATAAAAAACAGCATTTTAGCTTGCACATGGATGATAAAATCAGCAGAGCAGATCAACCCCTCAGATTTACAGCGACTGCACTTCCAAGTGCACTTTCAGTGCAATTTCAGTGCAAAGTGGATTTGCCTTTAGTAAAAAAAAAAACATAGAGTCAAAAAAGGGCTGGGACAGGAAGGGGATGAAACATTCTGATCCTGAAGTAATTAGTTTACAAACTCTTCTAGCTCATTACAGCAAGGAATTTATTTATTTGCATATTGATTTTATTTACTTGCATATTGATTTTCATTATCACAATAATCACAGCACAACATTTTGCTTATTTCATACTGACTAGTGACTACAAGTCACAGAATTCAAGGAAGTAACTGTGTGGGGTCTTCACAAAGTAAGTCTATAAACTTAAAGACATTCAGATCAATAGAAGTCAGCTAGAAATAACTGAAATGCAATGTTGAAATTAATATATGATTTAAATTTTTGACCATAAATAAGCTTTAAGTAAATGACCCAATATCATCCTCAATATGTTTCCAATGAGCCTTATAAACAATAAAAGTCCATTCATGTGATCACTAAACTTAGTGATAATTAAAGTGAAAAGGGAGATCCAAAAGACCAAATAGTCCTTGTTGTGAAAGAAAAGTAGCGATGTCCTTCCAAATCAACTATAGGTGTTAAACCTCATGCTCCCCAGGAGGTAATTAAAGTAATAAATATCCTCTTACCAGATATCATGACCTTTCTTTGTCAAATGTTTTTATTGAAATTTCAATAGGGGAACAGAAGTTGGAGAGGGGAAAAAATAAAATAAAAATAAGAATAAAAAGGAAAATACTAGAATGATATCATGACCTTTCAAGGCCAATATGTGCATCAGTGAGTTGTCACCCCTTACTACAGGTATATCCAGCTCAGCTTTTCCACCTGTTATAAGGAACACCAATATTGTGTCTATCAATCTCCCACAAGCCTCAGATCCAATTAAGCCATATGTCAGGAAGAAGAGGAAACACACCTCATTGCGAAAAATCCAGTTAAAAGCACAAGAATTTTATTTAACCAGTTAACAACCACCTGCCGACAAATAACGTTGACAAGGTGGTTGCTTAACTCTGGGAGGACGTTATATAACGTCCTCCCAGAATCGCGCTCCCGCGCGCCCCCTGCGCACACGGGAAACTCCGTGACCGCCGGGTCCAGAGGACCGGGCGCATCACGAATCGCGGTAAATCGCCGCTGATAGCGGCCGTTTACCACGTGATCGCTCCGTCAAATGACGGAGCAATCACTTGTAAACAGACCGGCGTCATGTGATGACGCCGGTTCCTCTCTCCCCTCTCTGTACTGATCGGTACAGTGTGAGAGGGGAGGGGGAGAGAGCGGATGGCAGCAGCAGCACTGTGGGCTGGATCTGTGACAATTGCAGTCACAGATCCAGCCATCCATCCATCCCTGCTCAGCCATCCCTGTGCAATACCCTGCCAATACTCTGCAAAATACCCTGCCAATACTCTGCAAAATACCCTGCAATACCCTGGTGCAATACTCTGCAATACCCTGGTGAAATACTCTGCAATACCCTGGTGCAATACTCTGCAATACTCTGCAATACCCTGCGCAATACTCTGCAATACCCTGCAATACCCTGGTGCAATACTCTGCAATACCCTGGTGCAATACTCTGCAATACCCTGCGTAATACTCTGCAATACCCTGCGCAATATGCAATACCCTGCGCAATACCCTGCAAAATACTCTGCAATACCCTGCGCAATACTCTGCAATACGCTGCGCAATACTCTGCAATACCCTGCGCAATACTCTGCAATACCCTGCGCAATACTCTGCAAAATACTCTGCAATACCCTGCGCAATACTCTGCAATACCCTGCACAATACTCTGCAATACCCTGCGCAATACCCTGCACAATACTCTGCAATACTCTGCAATACCCTGCACAATACTCTGCATCACCCTGCGCAATACTCTGCAAAATACTCTGCAATACCCTGCGCAATACTCTGCAATACCCTGCGCAACACTCTGCAATACCCTGCGCAACACTCTGCAATACCCTGCGCAATACTCTGCAATACCCTGCACAATACTCTGCAATACCCTGCACAATACTCTGCAATACCCTGCACAATACTCTGCAATACCCTGCGCAATACCCTGCACAATACTCTGTAATACTCTGCAATACCCTGCACAATACTCTGCATCACCCTGCGCAATACTCTGCAAAATACTCTGCAAAATACTCTGCAATACCCTGCGCAATACTCTGCAATACCCTGCGCAATACTCTGCAATACCCTGCGCAATACTCTGCAATACCCTGCGCAATACTCTGCAATACCCTGCACAATACACCCTGTGCAATACTCTGCAATACCCTGTGCAATACCCCCTGTGCAATACCCCATGCAATACCCTGCCATACTCCGCAATGCCCTGCCATACTCCGCAATGCCCTGCCATACTCTGCAATAACCACTTCCCGCCCGCCGGCCGTCATATGACGTCCTTGACTTTGTGCGGGAATATCTGAATGATGCTTGCAGCTACAGGCATCATTCAGATATTAGCTTTTTCAGCCGGCGATTCCCTACACCATAACAACAATCATAGTGGCTGTTCCGCCGCTTGATCATTCTTACGGGAGGCGAGAGGGGATGTCCCCCCCCCGCCGCCCTCCGGTGCTTCTACCGACTCACTGCTACGATCAAAGCCAGGATTGTTTTATTTTTTTTTGTTTTTTTTCAGGCTTCCCAGCCTAGAGGTGAGATGTGGGGTCTTATTGACCCCATATCTCACTGTAAAGAGGACCTGTCATGCCATATTCCTATTACAAGGGATGTTTACGTTCCTTGTAATAGGTATAAAAGTGATCAAAAAAAATTTTGGGGCGGAAAAACATGTCAAACTAAAATAAATAAAGTAAAATGAACAATAAAAAAATATATATTTTTTTAAAGCGCCCCTGTCCCCGTGAGCTCGCATACAGAAGCGAACGCATACGTAAGTCCCGCCCACATATGAAAACGGTTTTCAAACCACACATGTGAGGTATCTCTGCGAACGTTAGAGCGAGAGCAATCATTTTGGCCCTAGACCTCCTCTGTAACTCAAAACATGTAACCAGTAAAAATATTTAAAGCGTCACCTATGGGGATTTTTAAGTAGCGAAGTTTGGCGCCATTCCACAAGCGTGTGCAATTTTTAAGGGTGACATGTTAGGTTTCTATTTACTCGGCGTAACTTCATCTTTCACATTATGCAAAAACATTGGGCTAACTTTACTGTTTTTTTTTTTTTTTTTAAGCACAAAACATTTTTTTTCCGTAAAAAACGCGTTAAAAAAAATTGCTGCGCAAATATCGTGCAAGATAAAAAGTTGCAACAACCACCATTATATTCTCTAAGGTCTTTGCTAAAAAAACATATATAATGTTTTGGGGTTCTATGTAATTTTCTAGCAAACAAATGATGATTTTTACATGTAGGAGAGAAATGTCAGAATTGGCCTGGGTGCTCCTGAACGCCTGAAGGGGCTCCCTGCATGTTGGGCCTCTGTATGTGGCCACGCTGTGTAAAAGTCTCACACATGTGGTATTGCCATACTCGGGAGGAATAGCAGAATGTGTTTTGGGGTGTAATTTGTGGTATGCATATGCTGTGTGTGAGAAATAACCTGCTAATATGACAATTTTGTGAAAAAAAAAAAGAGAAAAAAAAAATCTTGATTTTGCAAAGAATTGGGGGAAAAATTACAACTTCAAAAAACTCACAATGCCTCTTTCTGAATACCTTTGAATGTCTTCTTTCCAAAAAGGGGTCATTTGGGGGGTATTTGTACTTTTCTGGCATGTTGGGGTCTCCAGAATTGAGATAGGCCGTCAGTACTTCAGGTGTGATCAATTTTCAGATATTGGCACCATAGCTTGTGTACTCTATAACTTTCACAAAGACCAAATAATATGCACCAATTTGTACTTATTTTTACCAAAGATATGTAGCAGTATAAATTTTGGCCAAAATTTATGAAGAAAAAATAGTAATTTGCAAAATTTTATAACGGAAACGAAAAAAACCCCAATTTTTTTACAGAATTTTCAGTCTTTTTTCTCTTATAGCGCAAAAAATAAAAAACCCAACAGTGATTAAATACCACCAAAAGAAAGCTCTATTTGTGTGAAAAAAGGACAAAAAAATTCATATGGGTACAGTGTTGTATGACTGAGTAATTGTCATTCAAATTGTGAGAGCACCGAAAGCTGAAAATTGGTCTCGTTATTAAGGGGGTTTAAGTGCCCAGTGGTCAAGTGGTTAACTGGATGTTGCGCAATGAGATGAGAGCCTACCTTCTGAACTATAGAGGTGCTGAGAGAAGGAGTTTCATGGGGCACAGTCTGTACATGAATCACTTCTTGCAGGCAGCAGGGTTCCATGGGATATGTAGTCCTTAGAAATTAGGAGTAAACAGTAGAGGATAAGTTGCAATTGGATTGTCAAACATAATCATTGTTTGTTTGTATTGCCTTTTTACATTTTATAAAATGAAAGTGTATGCTGTGGCCATACAACTCTTTTAACCACTTCAATACAGGGCTTTTTGTACCTATTCAATACCGGGCCTATTCTAGCACTTCTCTCCTACATGTACAAATCATCATTCTTTTGCTAGAAAATTACTTAGAACCCCCAAACATTATATATGTTTTTTTAGCAGACACCCTAGGTAATAAAACGACGGTCATTGCAAAAAAAAATCTTGCACGATATTTGCGCAATAATTTTTCAAACGCCTTTTTTAAAAAAAAAAAAAAAATGGTTTCATGAATTAAAAAATAACATAACAGTAAAGTTAGCCCAATTTTTTGGAAAAATATGAAAGATAATGTTACGCAGAGTAAATAGATACCTAACATGTCACGCTTTAAAATTGCGCACACTCATGGAATGGCGCCAAACTTCGGTACTTAAAAATCTCCATAGCCGACTCTTTATTTTTTTTTACAGGTTACCAGGTTAGAATTACAGAGGAGGTCTAGTGCTAGAATTGTTGCACGCGCTCTAACGCACGTGGCGATACCTCACATGCGTGGTTTGAACGGCGTTTACATATGTGGGCGACTTACGTGTGCATTCGCTTCTGATCGCGAGCTACCGGGGACAGGGGCGTTTTAATTTTTTTTTTTTTATTATTTTTTTTTTTTTTTTACTTATTTATTAATTTTTTTACAATGATTTTACTTTTTTTTTTATCACTTTTATTCCTATTACAAGGAATGTAAACATCCCTTGTAATAGGAATGTGTGTGACAGGTTCTCTTTATTGAGATATGCGGGGTCAATAAGACCCCACATCTCTCCTCCAGGCTGGAAAGCATGAGATCAGTGAAATTTTTTTCACTGATCTCATACTTACAGCCGCAATGGCGGCTTTGTTTACATTTGAGGCCCGGGCGTGACATCATCACATCGCGCCCGGGCCTCCGACGATCATAGAGATGACTGGTGACCATCTGGTCACCAGTCATCTCTATGCTCATCACGTGACCCCACCAACGACGCCGGAAGATTCGCTCCGGGTCCCCGATGGCACGGGAGAGCCCAGAGAAGCACCGGATGGTGGCGGGAGGGGGGGATGTCCCCTCCCGCCGCCTATAAGAACGATCAAGCGGTGGAACCGCCGCTATGATCGTTCTTATGGTGCGCAGAATCGCCGGCACTTCAAAAGGATATCTGAATGATGCCTCTAGCTGCAGGCATCATTCAGATATCCCCCTACAAACCGAGGACATCATATGACGTCCACCCAGGATGGGAGATCCCATCTGTGGACATCATTTGACTATGACTGGGTAGGGAAGTGGTTAATTGGCATTTGCACTTTTGCAGTTAAATTGTTCTGTGTTCCCACTCACACAGCATACTTAAGAAAAAATGCTTACCTTTTAGATGTTAATAAGTGGAAGGTGTCCTAGCTTATTTTAAGAATTTCTGGATAATCTTGAGCTGGTACACACAGCAATTTTTTTATCGTTCAACCTAGTGGGCTGTACAAAAAAACAGCTTAGGATCATGCTGTACTAACTATGCAATATTAGTACAGCAAACTCCCAGCTGAGTTATTGTGTTCTGCCCATCCAAAATCGGGCCATTAACTTCCTAGCAAGATATAATAATCTAGTTACCAAGATACCTTTAGGATACATTTCAGCATCAATCGCACCAACACACCAATGGGGGTGGGAGGTATAGGTGTTTGTGCTAAATCAGAGATAATCCGCATAACCTCCGCCCAATATTGGGTACGATTCAGGCATCTCCAGATCATGTGTATAAGGTCTCCTTTGTGAACTGTGCATTTCAGACATAAGGGGGAATCCCTCTGACCCCATTAAAATAGTTTGGCAGGTGTACGATAAGTTCTGTGCAGGATGAACAGTTGTTAGAGTTTATGGGAAGCTGATACCAACACAACTGGAAGAGACTCCAGGGCCGTATCTGATTGGTCACCATACATATCTCCTACAGTATATCAGTATTCCAATGGGCTCTACAGTTAAATGGAGCAGTATCCTTGATGGTCGATAACAATACTATTGTACCAGCTTTTACAGTGTCTTTGTCCCCACACAGACTAAGCTATGCCTCTTTAACATACAATGCAGGAGGGCAGTTTCTAAATTGTTAACCCTTTGTTAGGACAGACAGTGTTCAAATCTAGTTCGCAGCTGCCAATAAAGAACTGTGAACAAACCATTTTAAACACTGCAAAGCAAAGAGACCCTCTACTGATTTTTAAGCAAGTAGAATGCACTTAAAGCTAAACTCCCCCCCTCCACTGCAACATTTGGCATAATTTGGGGGGGAGCGGGTACCTGGTTTTAATAGGTACTCGCTCCCACTTCCTGGTAAGATTGCCGCACGGTGCTCTGCATCATGTCCGGCTCCTCCTTCTCCCCCCGCTGCTTTCTGGGACCTGTGTGTGTCCCAGAAGATGACGGGACCATTCAGAAAGCTTACGCTTGCGCAGTAGGAATCCAGCTGTGAAGCATAAAGGCTTCACTGCCGGTTTCCCTTACTTGCAATGCCTGCACCCAAAGCCGATTGACGAATATAAGTGTCCTTATATTAAAAGTTAGCAGATACAGTATTAGTAGCTGCTGACTTTTAATTTTTATTTTTTTACAAGCCGGAACTCTGCATTTTTTTTGTTTATATATTATGCTATGTTAATGAAAACAGGTAACAAATACTGTATAAAGTAGGTGGTATCCCAGCCCCCCTTCCCCGACTCGGTTCGCACAAGAACATGCAAGCAGGCAAAAAGTTCTGATGAACACGCAAACCCATTAAAGTCTAAGGGACACAAAAATAAAAAATAAAAAGTGCTAATTTTAAAGGCTTATATGCAAGTTATTGCCAAAAAGTGTATGGGGACCCGGGTCCTGCCCCAGGGGACATGTATCAATGTAAAAAAACGTTTTTAAAATGTCAGTTTTTTTCAGGAGCTGTGACTTTTATAATGGTTAAAGTAAACAAAAAAAATAAAATATTCCTTTAAATATCGTGCATGGGGGGGTCCCCTTAATCTGCCTGTAAAGTGGTGCATCTGTGAGATGTAAAAAAAAGTGTACCGCAATGTACATCCATCTTCAATCACGCCGCCCGACGGACCCGAAAAATAGAAAAATAATCCGCATCCATGGGAGGCCTCCTGGCAACTGCTGTCTTCTCCCTTTTGACAGCTCTTATATAGGCAAGGGCGGGGCCACCTGCTGACGTAACCGGATGCCCATGCCCCTCTGACGTCGCATGACATCAGAAGGGGGCGGCGTCACTTGGTTACATCACAGGGTGGCAACGCCCTTGCCTATATAACAGCTGTCACAGCAAAGAGACAGCAGTCACCGGGAGGCCTCCCATCGAGGCGGAGCTTTTTTATTTATTTTTTATTTTTTAGGTCCCAAAGGGCCTGGTATGGATTTTGGGGGGACCCCACTCAGTTTTTTTTTAATTTTGGCATGGAGTTCCTCTTAAAATCTATACCAGACCCAAAAGAACCCATGCCACTTTTTTTTCTGAATTCTGTCATAGGGTTCCCATTAACCACTTCAATACACTGTTCTATATACTCTGCACTATATATAGATATATACATATATATATATATATATATATATATATATATATATATTAGGCTGCCTGCACTGTATATACAGTCTACATTGAATGTATTGTGTGTATATATATATATATATATATATATAATTACATTGCCTGCACTGTATATATATTCTACACTGACTGCACTGTGTATATATATATATACTAAACTGCCTGCACGCCACCAACTAACCTGCCTAATCTAGCTCAAGGTCTCTCAATCTCCATGTTATCACACTACATATGGCCACCGTGTAAGCAGCCTTATATAGTGTGGGGTGTGGACTTAGCCCCCTGAGCCATGATCGGCCAAAGGCACCCTGTGTTTGGCTAATCATGGCTCTCACAGCAGATGGTGCTGTGATTGGCCAAGCATGCAGGTCAGGTGCATGCTTTGGCCAATCAGTAGCCATCAATGCACTGCATTATAAGGCGCTCGAATTTGCCGCAAACGCCCCATATGTTCAGGTATTTTGCAAACAAATGAACACCCAATATTCGAGTCGAACATCAGGACCATCCCTACTAAGGAGTCTATTTTAATCATTTTCACAGAAGATTCCCCTAAGGCAGGCCAAAGGTTATGTAACTTTCTTTCCTTCCAACACAGGTCCACCACTGTCCCCCCCCCCCCACAGTGCTATTGTGTTCTTCTGGTGGGGAGTGCAGGGAGACATTCAGGAAAAAGCTGACTTGTGTAAAACCAGGGTGCCCATACATGGATTGAATTTCGGCTAGTCCCTGCTGAACTGGTTGAATTGCGATCCATGTAAGGCTGGCTCAACTCTTACCCAAGATTCAACATTTTATATAATTGGATTCAATTGGAAAATGTGTAAACTCTGTGTGAAAGTTGTGTGGATTTTGTGTAAAAATATTTATCAAGCCCTTAGTATTGGTTGAGTTTGTTTTTAATGTTGCATTGGTGGCTATGCGGCTTACAAAATACTACTGCTTTATCCAAAATCTGTAGATTACAGTAACAAACAGTCATAAATATCAACACAATGCATACATAGCCTCTTTGAGCATTTCAAATAATTTTAAAGCTTTTTTTTTAATGTTTACAGAATCCAAAATTAGTTATGGGGGATATTGACACCCAAAGCCTCGAAGAGGAAACTGATTTTGACGGATCGGCTACGAACACAGGTAAAATGTTTTTGTTTTTTTTACATATGCTTTATATGTAAACCATATTTTTCATTTAAAGCACAAATAAACTCTGCCATACTTACCTTTGCACCTATGGTCTGATACCCGCAAGGTCCCAGCATCTTCTCCCCGGCATCTTCCATGTGCTTGTCTTCACGCATCTTAATTGGCCAGCATGGGAATGATGTTAGGATGCAGGAGTGCAGCCATCCTGGCACTGTTCCAGAATGTGAACTGAGCTATAGGTGCATTGGTCAGTTTTTATGTGCCCAGTGTATATTTCCTCTGTTGATGGCAGTAGAAGCCTTGGTTGCTTATTACCATGAAAGTGTGCCAAATATGGACTCTGGGAAAAAGATTTTACAGTGATTACAAATATCCTATGCTCACCCAATAATGTCTCACTTTTTAGGGCATTATACTTGCAAAACTGGACATTTAAAGAGATAAAAACAAAAAATTTGATTTGGAGAAGAAACATTTGTCAGCACTTCAAGGATAAGCAATTAGCAAGGAGGCGAAAGGGGTGTTCTTCAGTATAAAGAGTAGACATGTGCACACTGAAATATTTAGTTCGGGAATTTCGTTTTCGTCCGAAAAATAAATTTATTTAGTTACTCCCGAAATTCGTTTCTATTTATTTCGTTTTTTGTTAGAAATTGCATTAGTCCGAAAATCTGAATTAATTAAGGTTGAATCTGTCATTGAAGGCTTATGGTGTCTGTCGAATGTTCAAAGAAGATTCGACGGAGCAGCGAAACTGTACGACGCTGCAATCATACATTTCCGGTCGAATGTTCCGCCTACAAGCTATAGTAGAATTCTAATGTTTATGACACTAGTAATAATTATATTTAATAATTACTATTACTAGTCAACCAACATTAGAATTCTTCTATAGCCTATGGGCGGATGCATTTGATCGGAAATGTACAATTGCAGCGTCGTACAGTTTAGCTGCACCGTTGAATCTTCTAACTTTCGACAGACACCATAAGCCTTCAATGACAGATTCAACGTTTGTATGTTTTTCGATGCTTTGTCGAATCTTCGTCGTTCTAGCTATTTTACTGCTCCTCCTCTTTGGTTACAATCAGCCAATAACATTCATCATCATCATTATTTTTATTTTACTTCCCCCACCCAATTTCAGCAGTGATCTTTTCTCTCTATAATGTCGAATCTTTTCTCTCTATGTCGAATCTTTTCTCTCTATAATGTCGAATCTTTTCTCTCTATGTCGAATCTTTTCTCTCTCTATGTCGAATCTTTTCTCTCTATGTAGAATAATCTTGGACTAATAGAGTTAAGGTTAGGCACATTCGACCACAGGTTTGATATACACAGATTGTTATTTTCAGCGTCACGTCGAATCTCCTATCTATATCGAACTGTGGTCACAACGAAAACGAAAATAAAGCATTTGTTTATGTCGGATCTTTCGGTTTTCGGATTCTGTGCTTTAGTTTTCGTTTGTTAAAACGATAACGAAAATACCTGAAATTCGGACAAAAATGCATTCGGACGAAAACGAATGCACATGTCTAATAAAGAGTAGCATTACTTATAGCCTGTAGGTATGGAAGGCAATTCATTGTTTCAAAAGTTTGTGAACTGTTAAAAATGAAATACAGGCAATTTAAGTGCAGTATATGGAAACCTTTGGCCAGTTACCACGCCAAATACCATGGCCACATCTTTGATTTCCAACACAACAGCAGTAGAATTTCTCGGTGCAGAACACTGGGTCAAAAAACCCACCAAAGTGCTAATTGAATGATGAAGCAGCAAGGCAGTGGTGATTGAGACTTGTCATATAATCCATATAGTTTAATTTTGGCAACATTTACTCTTTTAATGAAATGATAATGCTACTGGCTGCACCAAATACACTGAGTAACAGGTGCTGGTTGGTGGTCTAATAATGTTTAAAGGACTGGAGAAGGGCTTAATATTCACAAGCATTACTGGTAGATGTCTGCTTGATTAAAGATAGTACAAGCTGATAGGTTGGTTTGAAAACATAACCATTTATAATCCCTTTTTCCATGACTAAAAAAATATACATATTATACAGTATCTATAAACCAAGCGTTTCAAATCATTGCTACTCTGTAGGCAGGTGCAGTCTATTTTCTCCACTGCATGTGGCACTAAACCACAGTGGTAAAAATGGAAAAAATCCGCGCTAACCGTGACTTGAAATAAATTAGTGAATTAAATTACTAAAAAAGTGACTATTAAAAATATATGTGATAATAGTCAGTGTGATAAGGTGAATTGTTGGGTGCTGCTAAAGTGAGTAATAGCTGGAATAACCGCTACATAAATATATGCAAAAAACAGAAAATAACAATGCGCTACCCTTAAACAAGCAAACAAAGTGCCACTGGTTCAAATGTGTTCGCACACAAATAGAAATAAAAATAAAAAGCACCAAAGGAAACAAAGTCCTGTGCAAATGACAATAGTGTCACCTATAAAAACTACCAATATATATGAAAAAATTAAATATATAGAAAGTTCCAAATGAGATTGATTCTCAAGTAAGCCGAGCAATCACATCTGCTGGTATATGTGTGATATAATCTTCTAAGCAGTTGTACGTGAAGACTCCACATCCAAATTGTTCAGATAAGGTATAGAAGAAATAGCAGCTTACCGAATCCGGTGGATCTCTATGACGGAGATCAATAGGGGCTCAAGCTCATATATTCCTCCCACCGAACTATCGGCCAACGGACACTGGAATCGGACGATATCTCCCGCTTGTTCCAAGGCAGAAAAATCTCCCTCCCAGTACCAGCTGGCGTGCAAATTGCTCTGCAAAATGCAAATGCTCCAAAGGATAGAGTACCAATGTGGGGCCTATGTAGTGCCCATCGCAGTCCCATGCACAGTTTTGTAGGGAAACTTCCAGAGCCCTTGCTGAATCTTTCCAAGCTCCCAGCAAACAGACAGCTCCTCTCCATAGGTGCAATCCTCATACTCCTCATACTATGAGGATTGCACCTGTGGAGAGGAGCTATACTATGAGGATTGCACCTGTGGAGAGGAGCTGTCTGTTTGCTGGGAGCTTGGAAAGATTCAGCAAGGGCTCTGGAAGTTCCCCTACAAAACTGTGCATGGGACTGCGATGGGCACTACATAGGCCCCACATTGGTAGTCTATCCATTGGAGCATTTGCATTTTGCAGAGCAATTTGCACGCCAGCTGGTACTGGGAGGGAGATTTTTCTGCCTTGGAACAAGCGGGAGATATCGTCCGATTCCAGTGTCCGTTGGCCGATAGTTCGGTGGGAGGAATATATGAGCTTGAGCCCCTATTGATCTCCGTCATAGAGATCCACCGGATTCAGTAAGCTGCTATTTCTTCTATACCTTATCTGAACAATTTGGATGTGGAGTCTTCACGTACAACTGCTTAGAAGTTTATATCACACATATACCAGCAGATCTGATTGCTCGGCTTACTTGAGAATCAATCTCATTTGGAACTTTCTATATATTTAATTTTTTCATATATATTGGTAGTTTTTATAGGTGACACTATTGTCATTTGCACAGGACTTTGTTTCCTTTGGTGTTTTTTATTTTTATTTTTATTTCTATTTGTGTGCGAACACATATGAACCAGTGGCACTTTGTTTGCTTGTTTAAGGGTAGCGCATTGTTATTTTCTGTTTTTTGCATATACTAAACCACAGTGGCAGTGCAGAGGGAGAGGAAGTTAGGGGGAACATGGTTCCTCTATGATTTCCCAAATCACTAAGGCAGCAATCCGGTTGGACGCTGACAGCCCATATGACTCGGGTGGCCATCTTGGGTCAGGCAGAGTCTGCTTAAGACACTGGCTCCTGGGTTTGGTGCACATTTAGCGTGTGGATAGTGTAGCGACAGGTCACCCATTGTCGGGGACAGTATTAGCAATAGCGAAAGACATTGCAAACGAGTAAGGAAACCATGGGGATCCACCACACTTCCTGGAAACCTCCCCACTTAAGCTCGGACTGGCTAGGCCGCATTCCTCCACCCCTCAAGACAGAGGCTGTCAGCTCGGCTGAGACCTGCTTCGCTACTCGCTGCTGTCATCCGTGAGTGTTACTGGTTGGGTTGCCTTCCTTTGGGCTTGTTGTGAACTGTTTTACTTTGACTTCAATACAAGTTCTTTCAATTGTATCTGGACTGAGTTTGTGTTATTGCCGCTGCACCACGCTGCACACTTGGTGGCAGTCGGCAAGATATGTAATTTCTTGCAGTGAGTTAGCAAATGAGAGTAGGCAACATTATGGCACCCTTAAGATCGGCACTGGTGCCCAAGTTTAATGCCTCCATTATGCC
Source organism: Rana muscosa (assembly GCA_029206835.1). NCBI lineage: Eukaryota > Metazoa > Chordata > Amphibia > Anura > Ranidae > Rana > Rana muscosa. The sequence goes on along the minus strand of CM055120.1, from coordinate 216,904,951 downwards.
CCTGGCGGAGTGGGAAGAGAGACTAGAGAGCGCTGCGTGCCTGTACCAGGTTTCTGCCTGGATGATCATAGAGCTAGCCATTAACCAATTGGAAGATGATGCCAAACAAGCAGGAATGGCTCTGCTGGAAGAGGACCGGTCCATGCTGGTACAAATCATTACACGTCTAGAGGGACTGTTCAGAGAAAACCTGACTTGCTCCGCTAAATGCTGCTGTCATCCGTGAGTGTCCCCGGTTAGGCTTGTTGTGAACTGTTTTACTTTGACTTCAATACAAGTTCTTTCAAATGCATTTGACCCAAGTGTGTGTTATTGCTGCACCATGCTGCACCCACCCACAACTCAGAAGTCAGTCTCCTTATTAACACCTATATCATGCCTGCCATTCAGGAAACAAGCAAGAAATTAAGCTTAGTTTCATATAACTCCTACCTCACTGCTGCTAAACAAACCAACCTCACCACTCTCAGTAAATTCCAGGCCTCATCAACTATTTACTACCTATAACACTGTACTTCATCCCCCACTGCCTCCACCCACTATCTTACTCGCTGCTCAGGAGATTGGCAATCATTTAAAAAACAAGATTAATACAATTTGTAATGAGTTTTATACTGTTGAGCTCTCTTCCTCAACCAATATATTGGGGAGGATTTACTAAAACTGGTGCACACAGAATGTGGTGCAGCTATGCATAGTAACTGATCAGCTTCTAATGTCAGCTTGATCAATTAGGCTTTAACAATAAAACCTAGAAGCTAATTGGTTACTTTTCACAGTTGCACCAGGTTCTGTGTGCACCAGTTTTATGAAATATCCCCCATTTTGTCTACCACCAAACTCAATACTTTCCTCTGTTGATCCTTTTACTACTGAGGAAGGTACTAAACTCTATTCTGAGGCCCACCTCACCACCTGCTCCCTGGACCCCATTCCCGCACAATTACTACAGCCACCATCCACCTCAATTCTATGAACTTAACTCACATCTCCAGTCTTTCCCTCTCTATCAGCATTTTCCGTACCCCTCTGAAACATGCACTAGTCAACCCAATACTTAAAAGACCTCACCAGTTTGAACAACTTAAGACCCATTTCTCTGTTCCTCCAAACTTCTTAAATGCCTTGTCTGCAACTATCTGAGCTACTACCTCAATGATAACAGCCTTCTTGACCCCTACAGTCTAGCTACCGCCTGCAACATTCCACTGAAACTGCCCTACTAAAACTCACTAAATTCTTTACTGCTGAACCAATGGGAATTGCTCCATACAGTACTCATACTAATAGACCTTTACACTGCTTTTGATACAGTTGATCACCCGCTCCTCCTCAAAAAGACTCCATTACCTTGGCCTCCATTACTCTGCTCTTTTCTTGTTCTCCTCCTGCCTATGTCATTGCACTTTCAGTGTCACCTACAACACTATCTCCTCCTCACCTCTTTCTCTTTTGGTTGGGGTCCCCAAAAGCTCTAATCTTGGGTCCCTTCTATTCTTTTTCTACACTTTTCCCTGGAGCAGTGGCTAACCTACCATGGCTTCCAATATCATATCTATGCCAGTGAAACCCAAATCTATCTCTCTACTCCTCAGCTCACCCCTTCCACCTCTTTGCTTATCACTAACTTACATATCAGTATTGATGTCACAACACTTCTTTAAGCTCAGTCTGTCAAAAAATTAGCTTTTCATATCTTTAACTTAATACTGCTCCTTTTAACCTCTGTAACATTTCCTGAATTTGCCCCTTCTTAACTAAAATGACACCTCAAAGTATACCTTCACACAGGTTAGCCCCCTTCAGTCTATATTGAATGCTGATTCTACACTTGTCAGTGTCACTGTACTCGCCAATCTGTGCCCTCCACCCCTCTTTGCGTATCCCTACATTGGCTTCCTTTAGCTCAACATATAAACTTCAAAATACTAGCTACAACATACAAAGTTATCCACAACTTTGCCCTCAGGTACATCACCAACCTCAACTTGAAATATCACCCAAAGTGCTACTCCCAAGACCTCCTATTCTTTAGCTCCCTTGTCACCTCCTTCCATGACCTCCAGGACCTTTCCCATCCTCCGAAACGTATTACCACAATCTGGCTGGTTAGTTCATACCCGGCAAGCTACTAACATTGGTTTTACAATTATTAAACTGTGTTCATCTTTCTGTGAACTTCAACAAAGTTGAATGACTAATCCAACTTCTAACATATTCCTTGTAGCACACACTATGCAAATTATTTATTAAAGTCGACCAATCACAAACCTAACCATTTCAAATGAAACATATGATAAAATAAATATCTCAACTTTTTTCTTTAAATTCAAGCTAGCACCCTAACTGACTCTCACCCAATTCTCTGTTTGGTCCTTTATTATAATGTGAAGCCTCACTGACTAAAAGGAAGGCTTACAGATGGGGGAAGTAACCTCACTCTATTGCTTCATCAAAGTACACCTTCTAGTGCTGTGGTCCCAGCACTATAAATTCATAGGTTGGGCTTCTGCAGTAGGGACATGACGAGTGAGCATGGATCAGTTAAGCCCTGTACACACGATCGGAATTCCTATGGTTTTTTAACCGATGGATTTTTCCATCGGAAATCCGATGAAGCTGACTTCCATCAGTCTTGCCTACACACCATCAGTCAAAAAACCGACCGTTCCAAACGCGGTGACGTAAAACACTCCGATGAGCCGAGAAAAATTAAGTTCAATGCTTCTGAGCATGCGTGGGTTTTTTATCCGATGGAGTTCCCCACAGACGATAGTAATTTGCTATCGGTTTTTTAACCATCGGATAAATTTAAAACATGTTCTATTTTTAAACATCGATGGAAAAAAGACCGATGGGGCCCATACACGATCGGTTTATCCGATGAAAAAAGTCCATCGGACTGTTTTCATCGGTAAAACCTATCGTGTGTACAGGGCTTTAGTGTACCTTGCTAGAGTGGTGGGCTATCTGCTGTCAAATTTCATCTTAAAGTGTAAAGTGTTTTTCAAGGATATTCTTTATTGTTCACATAGGGCCTAAAGGTGTCATACATGATTGGAGGAAGTTCAAACTTGTCAGTGAAGACCAAGAAGCAATACCTGCAAACAAAAAAGAAATCCTTCGTCAAATGTCTTCTCCGTACAAATCACCAAGCAAAGAAGAGAAGGACACAAGAGAAAAATTCACTCGTAAGGTAATAGACATTGGATAAGTTAAAGTATATCTAAATCCTAAAAACAAAAAAAGTACGGTAGCATATGGCAGCTTACTAGTCTTTAGATAAGTTGGCTGTATTCGTTTTCTCTTTTTCAGGCTCTTTTATTCATTTTTACCAGGCAATCCTAGGAATACAACCAGTGGCGGCTGGTGCTCAAATTTTTTGGGGGGGGCGCAAACAAACTGAAAAAAATCAAAAAAAAAAACATCAATTGCCACTGTGCCCATTAAACGCAGCCACTGTGCCCAAACGCCACTAGTTTCCCCCCATATACAGCCAGTTTGTCCCCCCAATAATACAGCCAGTTTGTCCCCCCAATAATACAGCCAGTTTGTCCCCCATAATACAGCCAGTTTGTCCCCAAAATACAGCCAGTTTGTCCCCAAAATACAGCCAGTTTGTCCCCCAATAATACAGCCAGTTTGTCCCCCAATAATACAGCCAGTTTGTCCCCCCAATAATACAGCCAGTTTGTCCCCCCAATAATACAGCCAGTTTGTCCCCCCAATAATACAGCCAGTTTGTCCCCCCAATAATACAGCCAGTTTCCCCCCATTATACAGCCAGTTTCCCCCCATTATACAGCCAGTTTCCCCCCATTATACAGCCAATTTCCCCCCATTATATAGCCAGTTTGTCCCCCATATGCAGCCAGTTTGTCCCCCATATACAGCCAGTTTGTCCCCCATAATACAGCCAGTTTGTCCCCCATAATACAGCCAGTTTGTCCCCCATAATACAGCCAGTTTGTCCCCCATATACAGCCAGTTGCCCCCCATAATACAGCCAGTTTGTCCCCCATACACAGCCAGTTTGTCCCCCATACACAGCCAGTTTGTCCCCCAATATACAGCCAGTTTGTCCCCCATATGCAGCCAGTTTTCCCCCCAATATACAGCCAGTTTGTCCCCCATATACAGCCAGTTTGTCCCCCAATATACAGCCAGTTTGTCCCCCAATATACAGCCAGTTTGTCCCCCAATATACAGCCAGTTTGTCCCCCAAAATACAGCCAGTTTGTCCCCCAAAATACAGCCAGTTTGTCCCCCAAAATACAGCCAGTTTGTCCCCCATATACAGCCAGTTTGTCCCCCATAATACAGCCAGTTTGTCCCCCATATGCAGCCAGTTTGTTCCCCATATGCAGCCAGTTTGTCCCCCATATGCCAGCCAGTTTGTCCCCCATAATACAGCCAGTTTGTCCCCAATATACAGCCAGTTTGTCCCCCATATGCAGCCAGTTTGTCCCCCATATGCAGCCAGTTTGTCCCCCATATACAGCCAGTTTGTCCCCCATAATACAGCCAGTTTGTCCCCCATATGCAGCCAGTTTGTCCCCCATATGCAGCCAGTTTGTCCCCAATATGCAGCCAGTTTGTCCCCCAATATACAGCCAGTTTGTCCCCCAATATACAGCCAGTTGCCCCCCAATATACAGCCAGTTGCCCCCCAATATACAGCCAGTTTGTCCCCCCAATATACAGCCAGTTTGTCCCCCATAATACAGCCAGTTTGTCCCCCATAATACAGCCAGTTTGTCCCCAATATGCAGCCAGTTTGTTCCCCAAATACAGCAAGTTTGTCCTCAATATACAGCCAGTTTGTCCCCAATATACAGTCAGTTGCCCCCCAATATACAGCCAGTTTGTCCCCCGTATGCAGCCAGTTTGTCCCCCGTATGCAGCCAGTTTGTCCCCCGTATGCAGCCAGTTTGTCCCCCGTATGCAGCCAGTTTGTCCCCCAATATACAGCCAGTTTGTCCCCCAATATACAGCCAGTTTGTCCCCCGTATGCAGCCAGTTTCCCCCCAATATAAAGTCAGTTTGTCCCCCATAATACAGCCAGTTTGTCCCCAATATACAGCCAGTTTGTCCCCAATATGCAGCAAGTTTGTTCCCCAAATACAGCCAGTTTGTCCTCATAATGCAGCCAGTTTGTCCCCCCCAGCCCTGCACTTACCTTCCTCGAGTCAGCGCCGTCCTTCTTCCGTCCTCGATGTCTTCTCCCGCCCTCGATGTTGCTTCAGCCAATCAGGTTACCGGTAACCAGACCCGGTGAACCTGATTGGCCAGGGAACGTACCCCTGTGCATCCTCTCATTAGATATTTAGAAGCCGATTACAGCCCTCAGGCTGTAGTCGGGAAGACTATCAGAGCCGCTGGCTCTAATAGGCACTTCTAAAGGCCAACCAGACACTGTTATTCAGATGGCCGGCGCTCAAGGGGCCGGCCATCTGAATAGTGTGCGGCAGCAATACATAGGTTCATGCAATGCATGAACCTATGTATTGTTGTGAGTGACGGCCGGGCGCAGAAGCGAACGGCGGCGGCGCTTCTGCGCCCACTATGGACGCACCACCACTCATTATGTGAAGAAAAGGACATTAAAAAAAAAATCGTAAAAAGGGCCCGTTTTTTTTTTTGGGTGACCACAGGAGGGGGGGGGGGGCGGCGCCCGGGCGCCCCCTATGGACGGGCCGCCACTGAATACAACACTTCCTGTTGTATGTGGGTATGCTCACTCACTTCTGTATCTTTGGAGATAGTCATGGTTGTCTCTAAGTCTGAACTTCAAACATGTCTATCTCTTTTCATGTCCATTACAGATGTCCATTACAGTTTGCAAAGGAGAGATAATTTGTGTACTTTCAGTTCAACTCACAAAAGGTGACAATAAAACTGCATTGCAAGCAAAATCAACAGGTATTTTCTGTAATTGCTGAAAATGTTTGTAGCCTGAAAAACGAATGCAGCCACCACATCTATGGACTGGTAAGCTGCTGCTGCAAATATATTACATTTTGGTTCTTTAGTTTAGATTTCTTAAACTAGTCAATCAATTGATTTTTACATACCTGTATGTCACCATGTACAATCTGCATAGGTATTTGTATACATTTACCATAATGCACCAAGGGTGATGTGTGCATGTAATGTTTCTTGTCTTTTTAAAGACATGATGTGGACAAAACTAGCAGCAATTTAGGGACCTAAATATCTGATTTCTAAAATTTAAAGCATACACTAGTAGATTTTCAAATGAACGTTTGGACAAAAATTCAAATGAATAATAGTCAGTGGAGTGCATTTGATGACTTGATGAATGTCAAATCAAAATTAGACTTTTCTAAATGAGAACATTTGAGATTTTGTTTTTCATCCCACTCAGATTTTCTTATCACTGCCATCGGAAATTAGCCTGACCTAAAAGAAGAACCTGAAGGCAGCCTACATACTGCAAGCCTATTTCTCTGCTGCAACTTCGTCTCTGACCTTGATGCCCCATTGATACTTGACTTTTTGGAATTGCGGGCGTAATCGTATTGATTCTGTCTGTGATTCCAAATCACGTGGCAATCATTGCAAAATGCGCAACACTTGTTTGGGTGGCATTCATTCTAAATGGCACCCCAAACGTGGAACAATTTTGCCATGATTGTCACATGACAGAATCATGCTGCAATCGCGGCAAAACATGACTTTAAAAATCATGTGAAGCTTGACGCAAAAAAGGCAGCAGGAGCTTCTTTTAGGCAACAAATGCGCATAGGGCAGCCCATTGAAGTGAATGGGCTGCCCTTTGCAATGACATGTAAAATTGTGTGAAAATCGCCTACACAAAATCCTGAGCGCCACATATAGTGTGAATGGGGCCTAACTGCAGTAGGGGCCTGGGCAGGCTGGCAGCTGAGCACCACAAAATTAAACTCAAGTGCAGCAATAAGAGGACTGAACTACAGCTTGATTGCACATTGAACACATGTGAGTCTGACCTTATATTTACTGCATATATGAATTTTACTGCTGGCCGACGGCTCCCCTGGGCCTCCCGGGATGCACCAGAACTTATGGGTTTACAGACATGCATGCAGTATTCCCTGCCTCTCATGCTGTGGTTGGGCACAGAACAAGTTTGTCAGCAGGCTCGCAGCCAATGATTTTGGCTTTGAACCTATTGATTGCTGTGGCAAACACAACACAGATCTATGTGTGTTAGTAAATAGAGTTGGGCAAACATTTCAAGCCGAGCAAAAGTTTGACCCGAACATCGCCTGTTTACTCAAATTTGCGCGGCTCTTGGCGGGATGTTCGTTCACCAAGCTCCCCACAATGCACTGCACACTTCGCAGTGCATTCTAGGGCCCTAATTGGTTGAAACAATGAACCTGACTGCTGGCCAGGTGCAAGGCTTTGCCAATTACGGCACAGAGCACTGTTAGAGCCCTGATTGGACAAAGTGATGATGACTTTGTCCAATCACGACTCAGTGCTCATAGTCCCACCCACACTATAAAAGGTTCCTTTCCACAGGAAGCTTTTGCAGTGTGTTGTCGGAGTGGAGATAGAGCAGGGCTCAGCTTGCTACTACTGAGTTAGTGTGTTCACTTATTGTGACTAAGTATAGAGTGTTAGTGTAGTATAGTATAGTATAGTGTGAGTATAGTTTTTTCAGTATAGTGTAGTGCAGGGGTCTCCAAACTATGGCCCTCCAGTTGTTCAGGAACTACAATTCCCATCATGCCTAGTCATGTCTGTGAATGTCAAAAAATTTCAATGCCTCATGGGACGTGTAGTTCCACAACAGCTGGAGGGCCGTGGTTTGGAGATCCTTGGTGTAGTGTGTGAGTATAGTGTGTCAGTATAATGTGAGTGTAGTTTCAGTGTAGTGTGTTAGTGTAGTGCAGTGTTTAAAGAGGAAGTAAACCCTGATGGGTTTTACTTCCTTTTTTTCCCCCTGCAAAGGTAAAGCATAATGGGCTACTATGCATCGCATAGTAGCCCATTATGTGTCACTTACCTGAAACCAAAGCCTGCAATGTCATTGATGTCCTCTCTGGCACGAAGTGTCCATTTTCACCCTTCCCAGTCACGGCATGACCTCCTTTAGAAACAGCACAATCGCCTTTTCTAAATTGCGCCTGCTCCGTTCTTTACGGTGCAAGCGCCGCAGACATCGGCACACGTCTCTATTGTAATATCTCCTAAACCGTGGAGGTTTAGGAGATTTTTACAGCACCTACAGGTAAGCCTTAATCTACAGGGTGTACAACCACTTTAACACAGCATTACATAACATTTAGTGCTGTATACAGTGCAGTATACCCCAATTTTTTTTTTCTTTTTTTTTTTTATCCCCTGCCTGTCCCCTTTTTTTTAATTGTCAACCGCAGTTTTTCTGACTGTGACACTGGTTTTCCCTTTTTTATTGTTTTTATAGTTTTTACATTTCTATTAGTGTCAGCCCTCAGTTTTTGCACCAAACACCCCTTTTTATTCAATAAAGTGCATACAATCACACATTTCCCAGTTTCTATTAAATTTGGGTAATAAGCCCCCCTCCATCATGTCTGGGGGGGCCAACAAAGAGAGGCAGACGTTCCCATGCCACTTTGAGGGGGCTAGCAGTGTTTGTGTCCACAGGCAAAGCTGGACGTGGTTCCTCCTCAGGCAGGGCACGTTTGTCTCTGTTTAGTGATGTTGCCCGTGCGATCCAGCCACAGCATGCAGAGAAGGTGGTGGACTGGCTTACTAAACTATCCTCATCCTCTATGACCCAAGCTGACACTAGTGCGCAGTCCACCACAGCTGCCATAGGAGTTTGTTCTACCTCCTTGTCCACAGCTACTCCTGCCATAGCCCCAGCATCGTGCATGGAGGAGCTGAATTATTTGAACACAGCGTCAGCCACTTGCTTCTTGAGGATGCAAAAACATTACTTGATTCTGATGTTGGTTCTGAGGTAGAGGAAGGGAGTAACATGAGCCTACAGAGAGGGGAGAACACTGATAAACAACAAATGTCTGTCATGTTCCCCCAGCCACAGCATATTGCCAAGTTGGCTCCAGTAATAATGAGGATGGAGGGGATGATGATGGTGAGGTCACTGATGTAATTTTGGTGCCGGATAGAGCAGAGGAGGCAAGTGAGGGGGAGAAAAAAAAATGTGGTAGGATATCATCATTGTAGTCACACTATAAGCCGCTGATCACCGCCATTACTAGTTTAGTGTCTATCCAGGTCCGTATCCTAGTCACAGTCAGAACTATACTAGTGTCCCCAAAAATGCAGTGTTAGCAGTTAGCAATAAAAAACCCAGTGGTGATCAAATACCACAAAAAGAAACCTCTGTTTATGTAAAAAAAAAGAGAAACAAATTTAATTTGTGTACAGTGTTGCATGACCATGCAATAGCCATTTTAAATAGCACAGTGCTGCATAGCAAAAATGGTTCTGTCATAAAAAAAAATCTGTATACATACATCATGGGAGGTCTTTTTTTTTTTTTTTATAACACTGGGGTTGGGCTTTACAACAATTATCAAGGTGATTCATTTTAGAATGACATTCTCTGTGTTATATCTTCTTCTCCAGATGAGTATGCAAGAATATGAATTAATGCATGACCAAGAAGATGAAAACTGTTTACAGAAATATCGCAAGCAATGTATGCAGGACATGCACCAGAGGCTGAGCTTCGGACCCAAATATGGGTACTTATATGATCTAAAAAGTGGGGATGAATTTTTAGAAGCAATAGAAAAGGAACGTAAGGTCACTACAGTTATAGTTCATATTTTCTCTGATGAGATCAAGGCTTGTGAATCACTGAATAACTGTTTAACCTGTATTGCTTTAGAGTATCCAACAGTGAAGTTCTGTAAAATAAAGTCAGCTGATACAGGAGCTGGAGAAAGGTTTTCTAAAGATGTCCTCCCTACCATATTAGTCTACAAGGCAGGTGAACTTATCAGTAACTTCATAAATGTTACTGAAAATCTCAGTGAGGAGTTTTTTGCTGTGGATGTGGAGGGCTTTTTTAATGAGTATGGCCTTTTGCCCGAGAAAGAAATCCAAGGCCTCGTATGTGATGATGCAGAAGGTGACATTGAATAACTGAAAATTTTGCAAATATGTACCTCAAAAAAGTATGTTTTTCCCCTCACATTAAATTGGAATACAATAGGATATTTTTGGAGTCTTCTGAAGCATGTTAATGGTTATGTTAACTTAATAAACATGCTATTATTATGGATTTAGATTGTAATGAATGTAAGGTTTTTAGAACTATATATCCTGTAGAATAGATTTACCAATAAAACATATTAAAACATTAACTATATCTAGCAAAGGATATCTTTTACTAAACGTGCATTTTATTAATGTGCTTTGCAATGTTATCACACTGCTGAATGACTTTTGTAAATAGATGCTTTTTGGGACCCATAAGCTGTTAGTACAGAGTGAACATATCCTATTGCCTTGACCCCCAATGCCCACATATGCTGTCAATGCTTCCATTACAGGACTCTATGAGTTCTGCCTAGCACTGGCCAAGGTGAATGTAAATTAGAGAAAAGAGCATTAACATATGAACTGTTGATTCTTGGTCACAGTGTGACCAACTTGCTTCATGACCTGAAAATGAATAATATATGTAAGACTGCATTCTGATTTCTGGCTTCATGCAGTTACCTTTTTCTCACAAACAGTACCAGTATGTGAAATTCACATAGTATACTGAACCTTCAGGTCAATCAACAAAATACATTTTAGGTGAATACAAACAAAAGGTGTTCATGCGAGGGGTATACACTATAAGAAAATTGTGCGAATAATCGGCAGGTTTTCCCCAATGTTTCACAGCAAGTTGGAACTGAGGGAAGAAATAATAAACAAACATTTTCCCACGACAAATGATTTTATTTATATGCTGTTTTTGACCATGCGCAGTCTGAAAATCGCACAAAACGGTACATATTAAACAGCAATCGATTGTTCTGTTCACACACAAGAAACATTATGGAGTTTGCCCCTTTTCACTTGCAAACTCTGAATTGGATGTGGAAAGTTGTGTACACACTATATGAAAATCATAAAATTGTGCCTCATACAGAATTTTTCTTTGATTTTCTCATAGTGTGTACAGGGCACAACACAAAGCATTTGAAGAGCTTTCAGCAAGACTTTGAAGCCTTAAAGGCTAAGTTCACATAGAATGCTACCAGTCCATCCCCGTGCCTCCCTCCCACCTGTGACAGCGGTTGAGGGTTCCTCCCCATCACAATTTAAAAACAGTGAATCTGTGAATGAATGAACTACAAGTCCTGTCTGCCATCGCAGCAGAAAGCTTGTAGTTCTCAATAAACTGCAAGGGGGCTGATAAGTGCTCTTGTAGTTCATTGACACTTCCTACAGCTTTAGCCTAGGTTCACACTGTAGCAAAGCAGGAACCAGCGTGATTGTAGCGCCGGTTCCCGCATACCATCTCACACGCAGGCAGGTCACACTGCCCTCTGTGAACCGCTGTGGGTGTCAATACAATGTTAATGACACCCCCAGAAAAGTTCACAGATCGCAGTGCGAACTGTGGATTCAGACAGGAATTGGATCGCATGGGTAAGAACACCAATGCTATCCGATTCCAGTGCGGGGAAAAAAAGTCCTTGAACCTTTATTGTGTGAATCCAATGTGAGTTCAGTCTTACAACTGTATGGCTGAACTTGCATTGCACAGACATCGCATACGATCAGCACCAAAGTCCGGGTGTGAATTACATGCAATGTCTGTGTTCGCTATAGTGTGAACTTAGGGCTTAAACAGAAAGCCTGTGCACAGGTGTGGGCAGAAAGCTGTAGGCAGTGTCTACAGGAGTCTACAGGAGCTTGACTTTGCACCCACGATCTATTGATCATGGGTGCAATGCTCTCTAGGCTCCTGAGAAGAAAAATAATAAATGTAAAAAATTTTACATACAAAATTATGTGCATTTATTTTTATTTGTTTAGGTGGACTGCTTTTTTAAAGCGGAATTATACTCACTCCAGCAATGTGGTGTCCAGATGCTGGCCGTTGACATCTTCGGCTTGTCTTCTTCCAGGTTTCCATCTTTTGCTGTTCTGATTGGTTGTCACTTTCCCTCATTTATTCATCTCTGTAGTGGTTGAAATTGTGAACCAAGCTGCGCGTACGAGTCATACTTTAATACAGAATAGACATAGTAAGTCTCTTCTGTATTAAAAAGTTCACATTCTTTTAAAATAAAGTTCCACTTTAAAGTATTTTTTTTTATTAAAGTTATTATAAACCCCAGAAATGAAATATGCACAAAGCATAGCCCTCTATAGCGTGTACTTTTCTCAGTTAAGAGCACTAAGTATCATTTATGTCTGTTGCCTCATTTCTCTGCTACCAGTATGAATTACTTGGGCAGGCGGGGTTTTAATGCATAAGAGACATACTATGTCTTTCCTGCATTAAAATTCCATTACCTGTCTGTATGGCCTGTACATCAAGCTGTGTATGTGCAGCTCAGTGTACAAATTTTGGCAATGCTGAGTTTAATGAACTCCCGTGCATGCGTGGGAGTGATGTCATCTCAGCTGGCCGAAGATTGGTACCTGGAATAGGGTGACCAGACATCCCCGGTTTCCGGGGACAGTCCCCGGATTGAGGACACTGTCCCCGGACCAAGTCTGTCCCCCATTTTGTGTTGGATTTGAACAGGGGCTGGGGCAATTTCAGACAGTCAGTGCAGAATTAAAAAAAAAATCCGAATTACACACCCCTGCTCCACCGCACCTACTAGCTTAGGGGGGTGTATTTTTTTCCATCATCTGTACCCCTTTTCTGATAATCATGTGCTGGTCGGAGCGGAGGGACCATTTCTTCAGTTTTGGGTGCATGCCCATCCAGCTCCGCTCGCATGTTCTTCTGCCTTGGCTCAAGTCCCGGCCAGCCGCCTGCCTGTTTATCTCCTTGCCTTCCCTGGTGGAGTGATCTTCCTCCGCTCCCCACCCAGTAGTAGCCGGGGCCGGAGAGTAAGACTTGAGAGGCTGTGAGGTGGGCAGCGGCGGCGGCGGGCAGATAGAGGCAGCTGAGCTCAGCTGACGGTGTCCAGCAGCAAGAACAGAGGGGAAGAGGATCCGATCGTGGGGCTGCATATTTTTAGCACTGATCACTGTATTAGTATCACTGGTTCCCACAAGTGTCACTTAGTGTCCGATTTGTCGCTAATTGTCGCCATTACTAGTAAAAAAAAAAAAAAAAATGTCCCTGGATTTCATTTTAAAAATCTGGTCACCTTAACCTGGAAGCTAATCTGGCCAAAGATGACAGTGGCTGACGAGGAGCTCCAGGAGACTGCAGAGCTGGATAGAAGGCAAGTATAATTTTCAACACTGGAACTAAAGAGTTCTTTAAAGTCTTCAAAAAAGCTTTGCAAATACTTTGCCAAAAATTGTTGTACACATTGCTCTCATACAAGCTAAAGTCCATGTGAGCAAGATCTTACATTCTGTTTTCTTAAGAAACCCACAGACAGATTTCTGTGGAGAAGGATCCTTGTTCTCTTTGTGGAAACAGTCATCTCCTGCAGAGCTTTGACACCTCCCCTGCTAAGTCAGACCTATAGTTCTGAAATCAGCAAAACTCATACTTCCTGCTGACTAGAGATCTATAGGTCTGACTCAGAAGGGGCATGTTTTATTTCTGCCGAAAACATACCTCCCAATTTTTTTTTTTAATTAATTAATTTATCTTTTTCAACAAAATATAGACATACATACAGCTCCAAATTTCGCATCTATTATTTCACAAAGCAAACAATATTTAACATCCAACACATGACCTCATATTCCCGATGACAAAAAGGAAGAAAAAAAAAAAAAAAAAAGGAAATGGAGGGGGGGGGGGGGACCCCTCCCCCCCATATTCTCTCCCCCCGTGCCCATACGGAAGCCTTCGGTTTCCCCACCTCTCCTCTTTACCACCATAAATAACCTTAAAGCTCACTAAGCCTCTTCCCCCATCACTCCATTTTCAAGGAGGGTTTTCCCCTCCTCAGAAGCCAGAAAAGTATTCCAAGCAGACCAAGTCTCGGAATACCTTTCATGCTGTTGACGTGCGGAGAGGACTAAATCTTCTAATTTGCTAACCTCCTTCACCTTATGAATCCACATTTCTAATGTCGGTGGCGATAATGATTTCCACTTTAACGGGATACATGCCTTTGCGGCGTCTAAGAGGTAAGGAATGCACGATTCCTTATATATCCTTTCGGGAACCTGGTTAACATGTAAAAGAAAAAACTCCGGGTCCTCAGGTATTGTTAGATCCGTACATAGTTGGAGTATCTGTTTAATCCCCAGCCAAAACCGCCTTAGCTTGGGGCAGTCCCAGAAGATGTGCAACATAGTGCCTTTTATCTTCCTGACATCTCCAACACCGGTCAGAAGCGTCCGGAAACATTTTTCCAAGTTTCTCTGGTGTTCTATACCACCTAGAGAAGATCTTGAAATTGGTTTATTGTGTTTTAATACATATTGATGTTTTATGTGTAAACCTCAACATCCTCTGTCTCTGCTCCAAGCTAAAAGTCCTCCCCAGTTCCTCTTCCCAATCCTGGACACACTTCAGAGAGTAAGTGATCAACAGTCCGTAACATACCGATAGTGTATGCGATATCACTCCCTTCTCATTACAAAGTCTATCGAATGTGGTAAAGGGTCTGTCCAGCTGTCCCGGGCCCGGAAGAGTGTTAAGGAAATGAGTGATCTGTAGAGCGTTCCAGAATTTTAATCTAAAAATATTTCCTTGTTCCATCATCTCCCTTATTGTGAACCAAGTTCCCTCGTGGATATAATTAAATGCACGAGTGCATCCCATGCTCGTTAGGTATCTAAATCCGCTCTCTTCACACCCTGGCTGAAAGAATGGGTTACCTAATATTGGGTATAAAGGGGAGGTCGTAGGTGTTATTCCGATAGTGGGGAGCAAGGCCGAGCACAGCTTGACTGTATTGCCCACCACCGGACTGGCTGTCACCTCTCTAGGCATTGCAGTAAGGCACCATGGTGCTCCACTTAAGGGTACCGGGGACTGTGCATTTTCGATCTGTACCCATAATTTGGTCTCTTTATGTCTGTTCCAGTCTACAACTCTATTCAAATGTGCTGCATGGTAATACTTCCGTATATCCGGTATGGCCAATCCCCCCTGTCTCTTAGTATACATTAATTGTTTCCGTTGTATCCTTGGCTGTTTATGTGCCCATATAAATTCAAATATTAGCTTCTGGGTCTGTTTAAAGAAACTTATGGGGATATATATTGGTAGTGCCTGTAGTAAATATAGGAATTTAGGAAGTATACTCATCTTAATGATGTTACAGCATCCTAACCATGTAACTTTTCTAATGTCCACTGCTGGACATTCATTCATATTTTTTTCCCCTCTCATCAAAGTTGAGCGGGGGGGGGGGGTGCCGCGGGGACCGCAAAGTACCGAGGGGACCGCAAACACAGATACATGAACATACCTGGTTATGCCTGGCGCGCTGGCGGACTGACCCTTAACCTCCTCCACCCTGTGGGTCTATGCGGGAATACAGTGTCACGGGAACGCGGGAAAATGGTGTCCCTGCGGGAGAAACCCGCAGAATCCGTGCAGGTTGGGAGGTATGCGAAAAACCACTGCTTAGGCCTCATGCACACTGGACGGTTTTCATGCTGCTCCAAGGGGTATTTGGCTCTTTTTTTTCCCAGCTTCTAAATGCCCCTGCATGTCAGCCTATATGTCCATTCACACATAGATGGTTTTAGAGGTAGGGGCATTTAGAGGCAGAAAAAGAAAACACTGCCAGAGCATTTTTTTTTTGCAGAAAACGCATTTAAGTGCATTAAGGTTTATTTAGGCACTTTTACCACTGGAGCCTTATATCATTTCAATGGCCAGAATAAATTTATTCCAGCCATTGAAATGAATTAACGCTCAAGCGCTTGATGTGCCTCAATGTGCCTAAATGCACTTAAATGCGTCACACGCATTTACAGACATCAAGTGATTTTCTGCAAAAATGCCTCTGCCAGGAGAAAAGGTGTATAGGAAAGATAGCACAATGTCCAGCGTGCATGAGGCTTTATACACAGAGGGCAAAATTCCTTATCCGAAGCATTCTGGCAGAAGACAGGCTTTTCCAATCAGGATGTGTCTGCTTTCTAAAAAATAAAAAAAAAAACTGCATTTGCACACATTTGGTTTGATGCATGATGCAATGGAATGTACAGTGCCTTGAAAAAGTATTCACACCCCTTGAAATTTTCCACATTTTGTCATGTTAAAACCAAAAACGTAAATGTATTTTACTGGGATTTTATGTGATAGACCAACACAAAGGTCTCACATAATTGTGAAGTGGAAGGAAAATGTTTTACAAATAAATATCTGAAAAAGTGTGGCGTGCATTTATATTCAGCCCCCCTGAGTCAATACTTTGTAGAACAACCTTTCGCTGCAATAACAGCTGCAAGTCTTTTTGTTTATGTCTCTTCCTACTTTGCACATCTAGAGAATGACATTTTTGCCCATTCTTCTTTGCAAAATAGCTCAAGCTCTGTCAGATTGGATGGAGAGCATCTGTGAACAGCAATTTTTAAGTCTTCCCACAGATTCTCAATTGGATTTAGGTCTGCACCATTCTAACACATGAATATGCTTTCATCCAAATCATTACATTGTAGCTCTGGCTGTATGTTTAGGGTCATTGTCCTGCTGGAAGGTGAGCCTTCACCCCAGTCTCAAGTCTTTTGCAGACTCTAACAGGTTTTTTTCCTAAGATTGCCCTGTCTTTGGCATCATCCATCTTCCCATCAACTCTGACCAGCTTCCCTAACCCTGCTGAAGAAAAGCATCCCCACAACATGATGCTGTCACCACCATGTTTCACGGTGGGGATAGTGTATTCAGGGTTATGTGCAGATATAGTTTTCTGCCACACACAGCGGGTTTTTTTAGGCCAAAAAGTTCAATTTTGGTCTCATCTGACCAGAGCACCTTCTTCCATATGTTTGCTGTTTCCCCACATGGCTTCTCGCAAACTGTAAACTGGACTTCTTATAGCTTTCTTTCAACAATGGCTTTTTATCTTGCCACTCTTCCATAAAGGCCAGATTTGTGGAGTGCACGACTAGTAGTTGTCCTGTGAACAGATTCTCCCACCTAAGCTGTGAATCTCTGCAGCTCCTTCAGAGTTACCATGAGCCTTTTGGCTACTTCTCTGATTAATGCTCTCCTTGCCCGGCTTCTCAGTTTAGGTGGACGGCCATGTCTTGGTAGGTTTGCAGTCGTGCCATACTCCATTTTTGAAAGATGGATTGAACAGTGCTCCCCTTGAGATGTTCAGAGCTTGGAATATTTTTTTCTAACCTAACCCTGCTTTAAACTTTTCCACAACTTTATCCCTGACCTGTCTGGTGTGTTCCTTGGCCTTCATAATGCGGTTTGTTCTCTGAGGGCTTCACAGAACAGCAGTATTTATACAGAGATTAAATTACACACAGGTAAACTCTATTTACTAATTGGGTGACTTCTGAAGGAAATTGGTTCCACTAGATTTTCGTTAGGGGTATCAGAGTAAAAGGGGCTGATTACAAATGCACTCCACACTTTTCAGATCATTATTTGTAAAAAATGTAGAAAACCATTTATCATTTTCCTTCCACTTCACAATTATGTGCCACTTTGTGTTGGTCTATTACATAAAATCCCAATAAAATACATTTACATTTTTGGTTGTAACATGACAAAATGTGGAAAATTTCAAGGTGTATGAATACTTTTTCAAGGCACTGTATCTAGCTGATTTAAGCTGAAAGTTTATTTGTGTTTTAATGTTTTTTTCAAGTATAACGTACACACTATTTGACAGGATCACCTTTGTATAATACTACAAATGGCTCCCGCTTTCCCCAGCCCCTTTTAAAGGACTTGGTTTTGTCTATTTGACATGTAAAGCTCCATTCTGACTATTAAAATAAAAAGGTTCCACAAGAGAGACCACCTGCGCTAAATGCAATTGTCTTACCTACAAAATCCTCCATCCATGCCATGCAGATGGACATACAATTATCTATCATGAAGCAGTGAAATGAAAACGTACTGTGAATAGAGTTGAGCGGACACCTGGATGTTCGGGTTCGACGGGTTCGGCCGAACTTCGGAAAAAAGTTCGAGTTTGGGTCCGAACTTGACCCGAACTTGACCCCGAACCCCATTGAAGTCAATGGGGACCCGAACTTCTGAGGACTATTTGCGCTTGTTTCCCGTGCTTAGAACTGTCCATGCACAAAGCGTCATTTCTGAAGGAAAAAAAGTCATTTAAAACTCACTCGCGGCTATAATGAATTGTCGACTCCCGGCAATACATAGAAAAGTCATTGATAAAAAAAAAAAAAGCGTGGGGTTCCTCCAAATGCAATTAACAGGCCCTTCAGGTCTGGTATGGATATTAAGGGGAACCATGCCGCAAATTAAAAAAAAATGCGTGCGGTTCCCACAAATATCCATACCAGGCCCTTCAGGTCTGGTATGGATTTTAAGGGGAACTCCACCCCAAATAAAAAAAAATGGCGTGGAGTACCCCCAAAAATCCAGACCAGACCCTTTATCCGAGCACGCAACCTGGCAAGCCGCAGGAAAAGAGGGGGGATGAGAGAGCGCCCTCCCCCCTCCTGAACTGTACCAGGCCACATGCCCTCAACATGGGGAGGATGTCCCCATGTTGATGGGGACAAGAGCCTCATCCCCACAACCCTTGCCTGGTGGTTGTGGGGGTCTGCAGGCAGGGGGCTTATCGGACTCTGGAAGACCCCTTTAACAAAGCGGACCCCCAGATCCCGCCTCCCCCTATGTGAATTGGTAATGGGGTACATTGTACCCCTACCATTTCACAAAGAAAGTGTAAAAAATGTAAAAAAAAATACATAGACACCATTGGGAAAGTCCTTTATTAAAAATAAAAAAATAAAATAAAACATTCCAGCGATGAAATCCAGTGTCCCACGGCGATCCGATGTCCAGTGCTGTCCACACGAAACGTCATTGGCTGAGCCTGAGCGGACCTGATGGGGAACTTCCTCCGCAGTGTAATAAATGAATAGACCCGCCACTTCTAAAGTTCCCCATCAGGTCCGCTCAGCCAATGACGTAGGTGTAAGGCTGAGGACCTAATGCGGAACGTGAGAAGGGGCGGGTCTATTAATTTATTATACTGGAGGAAGTTCCCCATCAGGTCCGCTCATCCAATGACGTAGGCGGGGTCTGACATACGAGGGGGCGGACCTGATGGGGAACTTCCTCCACAGTGTAATACATGAATAGACCTTCTCCTTCTCACGTTCCGCATCAGGTCCTCAGCCTTACACCTACGTCATTGGCTGAGCTGACCTGATGGGGAATTTTAGGAGGGGTGGGTGTATTCATCTAATAGTAATAAATTAATACACCCGCCCTTCTAAAGTGATGCGGAACGTGAGAAGGGGCGGGTCTATTCATGTATTAAACTGTGGAGGAAGTTCCCCATCAGGTCCGCTCCCTCGTATGTCAGACCCCGCCTACGTCATTGGATCAGCGGACATGATGGGGAACTTTAGAAGGGGCAGTCTATTCATTTATTACACTGCGGAGGAAGTTCCCCATCAGGTCCGCTCAGGCTCAGCCAATGACATTTCGTGTGGATAGCGCCGGACATCGGATCGCCGTGGGACACTGGATTTCAACGCTGGAATGTTTATTTTTTTAATAAAAGGACTTTCCCAACGGTGTCTGTGTATTTTTTTTTACAATTTTTTACACTTTCTTTGTGAAATGGTAGGGGTACAATGTACCCCATTACCAATTCACATAGGGGGCGGGATCTGGGGGTCCCCTTTGTTAAAGGGGTCTTCCAGATTCCGATAAGCCCCCCGCACGCAGACCCCCACAACCACCGGGCAAGGGTTGTGGGGATGAGGCCCTTGTAACCATCAACATGGGGACATCCTCCCCATGTTAAGGGCATGTGGCCTGGTACGGTTCAGGAGGGGGGGCTCTCTCGTCCCCCCTCTTTTCCTGCGGCCTGCCAGGTTGCGTGCTCGGATAAAGGGACTGGTCTGGATTTTTGGGGGTAATCCACGCTATTTTTTTTTTATTTGGGGTGGAGTTCCCCTTAAAATCCATACCAGACCTGAAGGGCCTGGTATGGATATTTGGGGTAACCCCCATGCTTTTTTTTTATCAATGACTTTTCTTTGCCGCGAGTGTGTTCTAAATTACTTTTTTTCCTTCAGAAATGACACTTTGTGCAGGGACAGTTCTAAGCACGGGAAACAAGCGCGACTTTACATGCATATTGCCGAACACCGGACCCGAACATACAGTCAATTGTTCGGGCTCGGGGCCGGGACCCAAAAACCCAAAAGTTCGGTATGGACCCAAACTTTACAGTTCGGGTCCGCTCAACCCTAACTGTGAACCTTTAATTCATGTGCACCCTGCTCTGTTTGTTCAGGCATACCCAATGCCTACACCCATTTGTTCACGCTCATTTACCAGCTCTAAATATATAGCTTGATGTAAATCCTTTCCATCACTGATGCATTTAGTTCAGCTACTCGTCATAAGTGGATCACAGGTGGATCAGATCAGTTCAAGCAGGATTTTGTTCTAACTGGGCAGGACTTTGGAGTTTGAAATCTTTAGATTATTTCATCATCAGTTAACCCATGTGTTTCCAGCCAATTCAGCATGTAACTGTACATTACAAACATCGATGTATTAATGATATATATTGTACATATAATATGTGGTAAAGAGTTTGTGTAACCCTTTTCAACACTTTCAACATTTAAGAAGTTTTCTTTTTTAAAGATGGCTATGTATCTGTGGGAAAATCCACAGACAGCAGGTTCAATTATTTGGTTTCAAACAATGGTAATGATATATTTAAGTGCAAAAAAGTACGGAAATTAATATGATGAAAAGCAAAGGAGTCATTTGCTTTGCACATTAACACACCAGTACATAGACAATGCAATAAGTGAGAGGAAACTAAATTAAAAAATCAGTAGTAAGCACTAAACTCTCTATTCGAGGGGAAATCCTCAATGACAAAAGACGGGCTGATCATCCCTAATTACTGATGTGCTTTTTATTTGTAGAGTGTATAGCAATGCCTTTTGGGGGCAGTAACAGTGTCTCTTTAAAATTGCTGTATCAGCTATGATTGGTTTTGAATCACTTTATTGCTTCAGGACCCTAGCTTCTATACAATTAGTTTTAAAGTGGTTGTAAACCTCTAAAATGAAAAGTGAATAAAGTATATCATTCTATAGTGTGTATGTGCCTCAATCCAGAGCACCTAGTGTAATTTCTGTCTGCTCTGGCTTCCCTCTGCTATCTGCATGAGCCACTTCTGACAGATCATCCCCACACCACAGAATCATTGGAGACCACCCCCCCCCCAACTCCAACAAACAGCAGGTGATTAGCAGCCTAATGTTTCCTTTTGAGGCTGTAGAGGGGTTTCCATTCCCTCTACTCAGGTCTCAGATTACACTCAGCTTCATGCTGTATGTAACGCACTGTGTAATGTTATGTCTCCTCCCTCTGCCTTCTGGAGCTGAGAAAATAGCCTTTGATCTGTGTACTTTAGATGGCTGCAGATAAAATATAGGTAAAACTTATGTAGGACAATTTTGTTCAGCTTCTGGCAGCCAGTGGCTAGGAAAGAGATATTAAGCTTCATGTCTGCACAGCCTATCTCAGGTTCTGTGCAGCGAGCTCACCTAGGGAAGAGGAGAGCAGCTTACGTGACATCACCCAAGAACGGGGAGCCTAGGTGTAAACGCCCTCTATTTATGTAGGAGGATTTGTTTTATCCCTGTGTATCACCCAAGGCTAGTCACTTCACCAAATGGAGCAAAAAACACTGGACTTTATAGGCACCAAAATACACATTATTAAAAGCTAATATCTTTATTACAAAAAATAAGAATATAGACAAACATTGTTAAAAACTTTACAGCAAAGATATTGCTAAGTGAATATAGATTATGCCACCAGTTACACAAAAAAAATATTGTTTCCTGAATCGTTAGGAGAATGTCTTGGTTCTGACGAATATCAGAAGAATTATCGCTGCACCAGGTCTGGGGTGGATGTCTCCGTAACATGGTAACCTGTTGCATTGCCTCTACTACCATAGACAATAAGGATTCCTTATGTCTGCACCACTAATGCCCCATACACACGATCGTTTTTCTTGCCATTTTTTTTCTTGCCGTTTTTCACGTCGTTTTTTTTCATGTTTCCTCTCAAGCCTGTCTTGCGTACACACGATCATTTAAAAAAACAATCAAGCAAAGCGCAGTGACGTACAACACGTACAACGGCACTATAAAGGGGAAGTTCTGTTCGAATGGCGCCACCCTTCATGTTAGTAAAGTTTGTTGAGCGACGATTCGCTCTTTTCAGTCTCGTGCTTTTCAGTCCGTGACTGCGTGACGAATGTGCTATCTCCATTACGAACGCTAGTTTTACCAGAACGAGCGCTCCTGTCTCATACTTGATTCTGAGCATGCGCGTTTTTTTTCACGTCGTTAAAGCATACACACTATCGTTTTTCACGTCGTTAAAAAAAACGACTTGAAAAACGACGTGAAAAAGGAGAGCATGTTCGAAATTTTTAATGGCCGTTTTTCACGTCGTTAAAAATGCTCTGGAGCATACACACGATCGGTTTTAATGGCCATTTTTTTTAATGGCATTTTTAACGGCATGAAAAACGATCGTGTGTATGGGGCATAAGGCTCTACTTTCCCTACGGGAACCATCTTCTTTTACAGTGGTCATCTTTTTACCCTCTGTTTGTTATATGTCGAGGTTTAATAATTATCAACAAGCTAATTTATTTTAACTCTTTTATGACCTTGGAAACTATACTTAGGCTCCTGAAGAAGCGCTTTTGCGTGCAACAAGTAAAGCTCATCTATAGTATGCCCTAACCAGCCTACACCAAACCTGATGGACTTCTGATATTCGTCATCGTCAGAACCAAGACATTCTCCTAACCATTCAGGAAACAATATTATTTTGGTGTAACTGGTGGCATAATCTATATTCACTTAGCAATATATTTGCTGTTAAGTTTTTAATAATGTTTGTCTATATTCTTATTTTTTGTAATAAAGATATTAACTTTTAATAATGTGTATTTTGGTGTCTATAAACTCCAGTGTTTTTTGCTCCATTTAGTATTCCAATTTAATAGGACGCGGCACATCTTTACTAAACTTGCATCCGCAGTACCATCCTGTGGTGATGCGATTATTCATTTTCTAATAGTCACTGCACCAGGTATATGTAAGCGTTTACAGCCACTTTAATACTGTGGACACTGCAATAGCTCAAAACGCTTTTACAACTTCTATGAACAATACAGTTATCCAAAACCAAGACTGATTTGCTTGACTTTTGTCACTGAGGTTTCCCTCTGGGCATTTGAGTGCTCACGATAATGACTTATAATACATTTTTCCCCTTTCAAAGCTGCTGCACCCATTATGAGACATTGGGGTTGATTTACTAAAAGCAAATAGATTGTTCATTTTGCAAGGAAAGTTGCACTTTTGCAAGAAAATTTTCTGTAGAGCTTAACCACTTCAGCCCCGGAGGATTTGGCTGCCAAATGACCGGGCCACTTTTTGCAATTCGGCACTGCGTCGCTTTAACTGACATGCGACGTGGCTCCCAAACAAAATTGACGTCCTTTTATTCTTACAAATAGAGCTTTCTTTTGGTGGTATTTGATCACCTCTGCAGGTTTTTTTTTTTTTGCTATAAACAAAAATAGAGCGTAAATTTGGGAAAAAAAGCAATATTTTTTTAGTTTTTGCTATAATAAGTATCCCCAAAAAGTATATACATTTTTTTCCCCTCAGTTTAGGTCAATATTTATTCTACATATTTTTTGTAAAAAAAAATAAAAAATTGCAATAATGATTGGTATGTGCAAAAGTTATAGCGTCTACAAAATAGGGGATAGTTTTATGGCATTTTTATAAATTTTTTTTTTTTTTACTAGTAATGGCGGCGATCAGTGATTTTTATCGTGACTGCGACATTATGGCGGACACATCGGACACTTTTGGTGCTATTTTGTGACCATTGTCAATTATACAGCGATCAGTGCTATAAAAATGCATTGATTACTGTGTAAATGACACTGGCAGGGAAGGGGTTAACCACTAGGGGGCGAGGAAGGGGTTAAGTGTGTCCTAGGGAGTGATTCTAACTGTGTGGGGGCTGGGCTACCTGTGACACGACACTGATCGCTGCTCCAGATGACAGGAAGCAGACGATCAGTGTCCTGTCACTAGGCAGAACAGGGAGATGCCTTGTTTACACAGGCATCCCCTCATTCTGCAGCTCCGTGACACGATCGCGGGACACCGGCGGACATCGAGTCCATGGGTCCCGCGGGCACGGTCATAGAGCTCACGGCAGGGGTGCACGCTCTGCCGGTGGTGTGCGCACGCCCGCATGGCGCGAAAATCAAAGCAACGTATATATACTGTACGTTGCTTTGCTCAGCTGTGCCATTCTGCCGACGTATAAGTGCGTGGCACGGTCGTTAAGTGGTTAATGAATGAGGTGAAATGCTGCTGACTTTCATCATCCAATCATGTGCAAGCATAAACGCAGATTTATTTAAATTTCCTTTGGACGTAATTGGGTATTCTTTGTGATACTTCACTAAATTCAATAAACTCTGGGACAGATTCCCTGGTAAAGTGCAAATTGTCTTTCAACATAAACCGCCTATTTCCCTTTAGTAAATGAAACCTATTGATGTCAAACAGCACATGTTTCCCTTCCCATAATACTTAGGACTGACTGAATAGCAGCGTCTACCTGAGGCTTGTCACACAGTTATTCTGATTTTGACAAATATTCTGTTTTTAAACATTTGTTTTCATCTTTTCTTGTTTTATTTACTTTTTTTTTTATTTCTGTTACAATTGATTCACATCATAAAGTTCCACTGCTAAAGGTCTCATTCACAATAATGTCTGAGAAAAGCTTTGAAATATTTGGAGGGCTGACTGGTCTATTTTCAAAGTGCTAATAAGTCCTGTAATTTTATCTGTGTAAATCCTACATTTCAAACCAGTAAATAGCAAGATCATGTCACAAGAAGTGGAATGGATAAGAAGGGAACTGCATAATAAAAATGTCAAAATATTATAGAGCTTCAAATAATGAGCTTTCATTCAATGTCCTTCATCATGAAGGAATCACTTTAATGTTCCCTGAGAGTCCTGGTTTAGATTGAAAAACCATTGGAATGTTTGAAAAATGTACATGCTGTGCATAGGTTAATAAACACTATTCTAAAATTCTGTTTCTCCTGTTTTCTCTTGTTTGTTTAGAATATTTTCAGATAGAACACACATTTACTTGTTTAAAGATAAACATCAGGCACAAAAACCTTCATCACAATGTATTTTGCAATAGCCAAAAAGCACCAAGTGAGCATCAAGTATCTTGCAAGCCCATGTATTGCATTGTAAACTTCATAGTGACATCACTGTGCTGCAAATAGCCTATGAAGAGCTGTGGGAGGGACCTAGAAGGCCCCACCCACTACAGGCTGCTTGCAGAAATCTACAAGAGGGGGAGGCGACAAGACTAGAGCATCAGTGACCGGTTTTTATTACAGGAGACTCCTGCACAGAGGCAACGTTTCACACTGGATTACTACACAGAATAAATACACAAAACAGACCGAGATTCAAGGATGAATACACATGCCTCCTGTATATAGATATTATTTACTTATTCCCAATTTCATTTTTTAAACATAACAAATACAGCAAGACATATATCTGACATATACATATATATATGTAGCGACCTCACCTCTCACTCCCTCCTTCTCTGCCAATGTCAATGGCTCTCGTCTAGGGGACCAGGGAGGAGAGTGTGACGCACCACCAGCTCGTATCCTCTTGTGTGTAGAGGTGTAAGCTATAACCAATTACCTTCGGGCCTGTGCTCCTGTGCAGAGCCAAAATCTTCCCTTGAGAATGACCTTTAACTCCCAGAAAGCCAAGTTCCACATCATTGAAAGTCCAACACTTATTTATTCTTCAGAGCAATAAATAGTCCTTTTAGAGCAGACTGGTTAGACAACGAACAGACAAGGTGAAGAGGAAGGCCCAGGCACAAACATGAACTTGTTACTCTCCTGTTTCGGTGTGCGCAAACAGGCTTGGCGCACGGTCGCTGCCACAGACCGTGAGGGTGGTCACTGCCACCGACCGGGTGAATTAGACTTGAGGTCTCTGCCACAGACCTGGGTTTCAGTTGGGTCACTGCCACCGACCAGGAGAACGTGGACTACCTTCTTGAGATGCGGCCCCTGTCAGGGAGAGACATCCATCCGTACGGTCACCAGAGGCCTCCACCGTCACCAACTAATGCTGCGCTGGGTCTTCCGGAAGGTCACCTCTCTGGTCCCCCTCACCTTGGATTCGGGTGTCCAACACCGGAGGACACCCTAGGAATCCTCCATCCCATGCGAGACCCAGTCGAAGGTACTGGGCTCCAGGCCTCCGGAGAGTAC
Source organism: Rana muscosa (assembly GCA_029206835.1). Lineage (NCBI taxonomy): Eukaryota > Metazoa > Chordata > Amphibia > Anura > Ranidae > Rana > Rana muscosa. The sequence continues at coordinate 216,878,291 of CM055120.1, read as the reverse complement.
CTCACCCCAGACCAAAGGTGTCTGGGGTGGAATCGCAGCTCCGTCTCCAGGCCGAGGGCGCCCGGAGACCACCAGCACTCACCCCCAGGCTGAAGGTGCCTGGGCGTGGACCCCGAGTGGAAGATGTCCGCCCCTTTTATCCCCTCTCCCAGCATGCACAGCGGGTTCCCCGCCCCGCTGTACCACTGCCGCGAGAGGATAAAAAGGGCACAGACCTCCAATGGTGGTTCAACCCCGGCCCATGGCGACAGCGCCACCCATAGGCCGCAGGGAACTGGACAGCACTGATATCCTCCACTGTCATAAATTGGCCCATGAACCCTAACAATTGCTGCATCTGAGCCTGTTACCACTCAGATGCCTCCCCTAATTGTAACCACCCACTACATATACATAAAAAATAAATAAACCCCTTTAAATATGAATGCCACACATAATGCATGGCAGGGATAGACACCGAAATGTATTACCTTTAGTGTCATGTGTCGTGGAAACCCTGTTTGCTTAATTCAATATTTTTGTTCTGCACGTTACAAACACCTCTATGACCTTATTTCGAAGACTAATTTCAATGCCTGCAGATTGTATGTAATAAGTCACATTGACAGTATGCTGTCTAAGGCCATGTTCACACTAGTGAGATTTCAGATGTGACTTGTGTCACACAGAATTGCATGACAGTGGAATTCACATCAGTTTTCAATGGTGTCGGTTAGCATAAATGTGAATAAGCACAGAGCAATTTGGCAAAAGGTTCCTGTACTACTTTGGTGCAATTCAAGTGTGATTTCAACCCTATAGAATATACAAACGTTATTAAAGTTGCATCCAAGTAGAACTACATAGTCGCACTGAAAGTTGGATTAAAATCACATTGCAGCAGTTTGAACCTAACCTCATCCTGTTTATTATCCTCAACAAAATTGACAATCTGTTTATAGAACGTCTTCCCCATAGCACTTGCACGTAAAGCTAACCTCGGAGCCTGCAGCTAGTAGCTCCTATATTGTAGACCCTAGTCCTGCACAGTGCAGAAAGAATTTTTGTGAGATTTGGGTTCATCAGACAGGATACAAACAAATGGCAAACACCCTGACCATAGGCGTGCGCAGCCTATTGCATTAGGGTGTGCACCTCAAACCAAAGCTTAAAAACACGTGCATCTGTGTGTGTATATAGAGAGAGAGAGAGAGAGAAAGAGAGAGAGAGAGATATACACACACGCTCTTATAAACAAACGTTAACAAACATTTTAAAATGTATTAAAACATTTTTATTAAAACATTTATCAATGTAAACAAACATAATTTTTTTAACTTATTAATTAAATAATCTTTTAACATAAACAAAGCTTTTAAATAAATCTCTAAATCAAATAAGCAATTTAAAAAACTGAACGGTAAGTAGGATTTTTTAATATCCTGAATTGTATTTACTGCTTTAAATAAATTTGTTAGATTCCCTCAGCAACAATAGATCCCCCAAGAACAAGACATCTCCCCAGCAACAATAGATTCCTCACGACAACTATAGCTTCACAAGCAACAATAGATCCCTCCCAGCAACAATAGACACCCCCCAGCAACAATAGATCCCTCCCATTAACAACAGATCTCCCCGCAACAATAGATCACCCCCAGCAACAATAGATCACCCCACAAGAAAATACCCCCCAGCAACAATAGATCTCCCAGCATCCAGTATCAATATATTCTCCAGCAGCCAACAACATAAGCCCCCTCCCTCAACAGTAGTATTCTCCCATCAACAATTGACCCCCCAGAAACAATAGATCCCACCAGCAGTAACAGACTTCCCCAGCATCAATAGATCACCCAGTGATAATAGAGACCCCATCAGCCAACATCAATAGACACTCCAGCAAATCCCGCCACCACTTGGCATATACATTCAGTGCTGAGGTGCCGAAACTGTGTTCTCCCGCATTCCTGCTGAAAAAAAGCCCCCGAAATATGTATTTAGACATCAAATTGGCATCAGAAAAGTGGTTAGCACACTACAGATTATTATGGCTTCCTCAACATGTTTTAGAGAAGAAGACGTCGCACAGAAGGTGTTGAGGAAGCCATAATAATCTGTATTGTGCTAACCACTTTTCTGACTATTCAGGTGCCTGGCCCCTTTTCGGGAGCCTGAATTACAGTGGTGGGGTATTTTTTGGAAGCACCTGATTAGAGGCATAGGCTCTAATAGGCGTCCAAAAAGGTGAACAGCGGGCGCCATGCTGGGCGCTCGCAGTTTACTCAGCGTTATGTTAGGAAAGGGAATGATTATTCCCTTTCCTAACACTGAACCGCCTCTCAGCCAATCTGGTGCTCGGGTCTGTTACCTGTCACCTGATTGGCTGAAACGACAGGCGCTCTGATTGGATGCCTATCAGGCCTCCAATCATAGCAGAGGAAGGGAAGAGAGGACGGGAGAAGACATTGAGGAGCGTGCAGGACACCGCCGCCGTGACCTGTTGCTCCACCAAGACAGGTAAATGCCGGGCGGATGGGGGATGCACACTGGCAGCATTTGATGGGCACAGTAGCAGCAATTGATGGGCACAATGTCAGCAATTGATGGGAACACTGGCAGCAAATGATGGGCACACTGGTAGCAATTGATGGTACAGTAGCTGCGGTTGATGGCACAGTGGCAGCAATTTATGGGCACAGTGGCGGCAATTATTGGGCACAGTAGCTGCGTTTGATGGGCACAGTGGCTGCAATTGATGTGGGTTTTTTTCAGCTTGTTTGCGCCCCCCCAAAATTGTTTGAGCACCAGCCACCACTGCTCCAATGTGGGCTGAAGTACAGGTACGTTAACCCACATTTGAAACTGCCTTCCTTACGCCATATATTGGGGCTGTGGGCATATGGGACGTGGTTAATATACACTTGGGATATCTTTTTTTTATATCAAAGACATGTAGTATATGTATGTGTGTATATATATATATATATATATATATATATATATATATATATATATATATTACATACTTTTTCGCTGACAGGCCAATTGTATATGTGAGATATATATATAGATATATATAGATATATATTTACATAATATATACATATAAAAAAATATATATATATATATATATATTGTGTAAATAGATATTGTCAGTGAAAAAATATGTAATATATATATATATATATATACACACACACTACATACTTTTTCGCTGACAAGCCAATTGTATATGTGATATATATATAAATATATATATATATATATATATATATATATATATAAATAAATTATATATATATATATATATATATATACACACATATATATATGTATATATTAATTTATATATATATATATATATATATATATATATATATATATATATATATATATATAGCTAGTTAGTGACAAGCCAGGGTAAGGTAAGGTTTATCAATTCAATTCCAATTGGTTGGCTATTTTGGCAGATTTTTTTATATTCTTTTTTGCATGATCATTTGTGCACAGAGACAGACCACAGTGCTGTCTCTCTCACTCGCTCTGTCACGCTCACCTTGATTACAGGCTGCCTGCCTAAAGCCGCTCGTCTTCCGCTGCCGTTAATCAGGCCACTCCGCTGCTTCTGATGGAGTCAGGAGGGGAAAGGCCGGAGGGGGGGCGGAGTGCAGATTTAGATCTCTCCGCCGGCGACTGCGGAACCTGCAGAGCCGGAACTATAGAAGCTGCATCGGCTTATGCGGCTCCCGGCGGTGTTACTCCGCGCTAGTTCCCCCCCCCCTGCTCCCTTCTCCCACTCGCAGCATTTAGCAGCAATAAGCTGTATTTGCCAGCCGGCGGCCGGACATTACCCCAGGCAGTGCCAGTGACTGTTACACACAGCAAGGAGGACATACATTGCAGGCACAGCAGGGATGATTAGGGTGTGCCTGGGCACGCCTATGACCCTGACCTATAACTGGCCTTTGCAGCAAAAAACTCATGGTAAAAACAAGGAAAAAATCCCAGCTCACTTACAAACCAGCCTGCAACAAACCGAAATGTCCTGTCTGTCGGTTCACGTTAAAACAAGGGGTTTATTTTGAGCACATTTGCAAATATATGTGTGGAGCGCATACTGTATATAGTAATAATATCTATCTATCTATCTATCTATCTATCTATCTATCTATCTATCTATCATCAGAGATGATCTCATGAGAATGCTGAGTGATATCAACCTTGCCTATAACAATAGAATGGAAGAAAGGGATCAATGTCAGTATTTTTTATATGTCATCTGCCGGCTTCAGCACATGATTTAGCCCTTCATCTGTCGGCAGTGTAGCAGGAAGGAAGTCTCCCCTCACAGGGTAGAGCATGCGCCAGTGAGCCCCGATCACTGCCTCCACCATCCCATCCCATCCCATCCCACCATCTAGCTCCACTCACCTGGAATCAAGCTCCACTCACCTGGAATCAAGCTCCACTCACCTGGAATCAAGCTACACTCACCTGGAATCAAGCTCCACTCACCTGGAATCAAGCTCCACTCACCTGGAATCAAGCTCCACTCACCTGGAATCAAGCTCCACTCACCTGGAATCAAGCTCCACTCTCCTGGAATTAAGCTCCACTCACCTGGAATTAAGCTCCACTCACCTGGAATCAAGCTCCACTCACCTGGAATCAAGCTCCACTCACCTGGAATCAAGCTCCACTCTCCTGGAATTAAGCTCCACTCACCTGGAATTAAGCTCCACTCACCTGGAATCAAGTTCCACTCACCTGGACTGGCACTAGTTACTTTTTTGCACCCCCTGCTGGTCGCACAGCTTAAAGCCTGCTCAGTCTGCACGCTTCTGTTTTGTGAGTAGCTGCACCTGTCATCTGCCGGCTTCAGCACATGATTTAGCCCTTCATCTGTCGGCCGCCGCTGCAGAGTGTAGCAGCAAGGAAGTCTCCCCTCACAGGGTAGAGCATGCGCCAGTGAGCCCCGATCACTGCCTCCACCATCCCATCCCATCCCACCATCTAGCTTCACTCACCTGAAATCAAGCTTCACTCACCTGGAATCAAGCTTCACTCACCTGGAATCAAGCTGCACTCACCTGGAATCAAGCTCCACTCACCTGGACTGGCACTAGTTACTTTTTTGCACCCCCTGCTGGTCGCACAGCTTAAAGCCTGCTCAGTCTGCACGCTTCTGTTTTGTGAGTAGCTGCACCTGTCATCTGCCGGCTTCAGCACATGATTTAGCCATTCATCTGTCGGCCGCAGCTGCAAAGCGGCCACGTCGGAGACGCGGCAGAGACAAGGCCGTTTGCGGCCGTTCCCGGGTGACACGGGAGACCAGGGGGCCCCTTGACGGCTGTGAGGTCATCGTTAAGAAGGTCACCAGGTGGCTGATAAGGATTGCAACTGCTCTTCGAGACTATATTATTTATTTATTTATTTCTTCTTTGAATTCCTCACTGGTTTCAATTTTTGCTTAAGGTTTGAGTTTGCACCCTTATGGATTTTATTTATAGGTTGTCACACATTTTAAACTGTTTGATTTAGCTTTATGGACTCTCCACACTGTTTATTATGTATTGGGCCCTGGCCCTCTAGTATTGTTACTATCTGAAGGGACTGGGTTCACGCCTATCATGCTTATGAGCACTCCTGGGTTGGTTTAGTTTTTGGTGTATTTTTATGCGGAGCTTTCTGTTTTAGTTTTAACTATAGGCTTTGGTGCTTCTGCCATTGGAGTGGCAAGACTTCCTGCTAGCGTAATGTGTTGATTGCCCTCTTTTAGATATAACAATAGCCAACATGGCTTGGTGTGGACTTGGCCCTCCTGCTAAGACCATTTCACACTCAGTCCCCGTTTTTAAGGACCCGCAGTCCTCATTATTTTTATTATCAGAGGACACCAAGTGTATCTCGCATACTAATGTACTCCTCAGTTTGAGGCCAATTGTTTTAATTCACACACTTCATCTTCTCATAGATCGTTCTCACGGGTCAATGCTTCTAATACACTTCCTCATCCACTAAGAAACCTTCCTGTATCATCCTTAACAGGGGGTCTTCTAAATTGCAGGTCGGCAGTGGCTAATGCAGCTTATATCGCGGCCCTTATTATGGACGAGGATCTGGATTTTCTTTGTCTTACCGAGACTTGGCTTCAAGATTTTAAAGCCCCTATCTTGGACGAGCTGGTCCCTCCCCATTATAAAATATTTCAATGTAACCGCCCAACTGGCAGGGGGGGGTGGGGTAGCCGTGATTTAAAAAAAAAAATTTTTAGTATCAGTTTCAGAGAATTTTAACACTATTTACAAATCTTTTGAAAAAAAAATGTTTTACTTTCAAGTAGCTAGCAAGCTCACTTACGGGTTTGCTTTGATTTATCGCCCCCCTGCGTTAAAACTTGATTTTGTTTTTGAATTTCTCAGTCTAGCCTCACAGATGTCCATTGTGTTCAAAGGCTCCTGCATCTTGGGTGATTTAAACTTTTGGGCGGAGGATCTAAGTGATTCCCCCACCCAATCCCTTATCCAAGAACTGTTTCTTTTGGGGTATAGGCAACATGTGACAGTGGCCACCCACACTGCTGGTCATGTGTTGGATTGGCTCCTGTTCAGTGGATTGTCGGCAACCTGTGCGCTGCCTAGGGAGTTGACCTGGTCAGATCACAGGTTTATTTCCTTTAGCCTGGCCCTACCGGAAGGGGAACCTCCACATATCCCAGATCGCTCTGGCCCCAAGGTTTTCTCAAGAAACTTTTCAAAAGTCTGCCCAGACAGATTTGTAAACCTTGTGGCTACGAGTACTAACCAGCCAAACTTTTTTGAGCTGGGCGATCCGGTAGAGAAACTGAGTATTCAGAAGTCGGTTGAAGTGGCTCTTGATGTGTTAGCACCCCGCAGGATGAGATCTAATCTCCGTCCCCTAGGAAAGAGCACGCAATGGTTTACCGAGGAGCTTAGGCTCCTCAAAAAGCGGGTTCGGTCCAGGGAGAGACGATGGCGGAAGTTCCTTCTGGAAGCTGACAAAAAGTTGCATCTGGTGGTCCTCCTATCTTTATAAGAGGGCTATTAGAGAGGCTAAAAAGATCTACTTCCGAGAGCGAATCAGGAAGGCAGCCAACAGCACGGCCAAACTTTTCAAGATCTCCTCAGAGTTAACCCATCCCGAAGCTACCAGCTCTGCTCCCAAGGAGTCACAGGACTGGTGCCAGGAGCTCGCTGACTTCTTTGTCTCCAAGGTTAAGACCATTAGAGACAACATTCCCAGGCTAGAGACTGTGCAAGAGGACATCGGCCACACAGTGTTGGCAACTGGATTGCCCGGTTTCCAACCAGTTACGGTTTTACAGGTGGTTGAGGTAATTGCCTCTTTGAAACCATCTTCCTCTCCATTAGATGTATGTCCTGCCGGGCTGGTTAAAAAATCTGCTGCCCCTTTGGCCCCCTTTATTGGGGAGACAATCAACTGCTGCTTCAGGACAGGTACTGTCCCAGGCACTCTGAAGCAGGCCGTGGTCTTGGCCCTGCTGAAGAAACCGACCTTGGACCCGGAAATACTGGGCAACTACAGGCCGATTTCCATCTTGCCTTTTGTGGCAAAGGTTATGGAGCACCTGGTGGTTATCCAGCTACAGGCTTACCTTGAGTCTTTCCATCTCTTGGACGAATTCCAGTCCGGATTCCGACCTGGACATGGAACAAAGACGAGCCTCATCTGTGTCTATGATGATGTCCTTCACAGCTTGGACAGCTTGGACAGGGGTGACTCAGTAGCTCTGGTTCTTTTGGATTTGTCGGCCGCATTTGATACCATTAACCATGGAATCTTACTGGAGCGGATGAAGTCAGTTTTGGGTATGAGTGGTTTGGCTTTGGCATGGGTGGCCTCTTTCTTAGAGGGCAGAGTTCAGGGAGTCAAGACTGGCCCCTTTTACTCTAAGTCCACTGCCCTGGATTGTGGAGTGCCACAGGGCTCTGCCTTGTCTCCCCTGCCCATCCATTACCATGTTTATGTGGACGACACCCAGGTTTACTTAAAGATTCCTAGGAACCAGACGGCTGATGCCACCCTTGCCAGCTGCTTGGAGGCCATCAACACATGGATGTCTGCCAACTTCCTGAAACTTAATGGGGGAAAAACTGAGGTGATCATCTTCAGCGATCTGGCCACCCCTCCAGATATCCCACCTTGGCCTCCCTCATTTGGTCCTGCTCCGGAGGGGGCCCCCCAGGTCCGTGATCTGGGATTTGTCCTAGATTCAGGTTTAACTTTGGCTCCTCAGGTAAAGAGGGTCATCACTGCATGTCACTGGCAGCTAAAACTCCTGAGGGGGCTGTTTAAATATTTGGATATCTCGGACAGGAAAACTGTCATCTGCGCCACGATAGGTAGCTGCCTAGACTACTGCAACTCTCTTTATCTGGGACTGCCAAAGATGTTAGTGCAGAAGCTTCAACTTATTCAAAATGCTGCGGCTAGGTTACTCATGGATGTCCTGCTGAGGGATCATATCACCCCTGTCCTCTGCGCCTTGCACTGGCTGCCGGTCCACTATCAAACCTTATTTAAGGCTGGATGTATTATGTTTAAGATAGCTTGGGGCCAGGCCTCTCATTATCTCTGCTCTCGTTTTTATAAACAAGCTTTTATTAGATCACTCAGATCTACCGGCAGAGAACTCCTCCACATCTCGGTGCCCAAGAAGATCCGGCGTGGTGGTCGGGCCTTCTCCCACCAGGGTGCCATTTTGTGGAATAGCCTCCCTGTCGAGCTCCAGGAGGCCCCTACTATTACGGTCTTCCGCGGGTTACTGAAGACTTGGCTTTTCACTCAAGCCTTCCCTGCGTAGCCTCTCCCTTCCACTCTTTCTGCCACTCTGTGCTGCTTCTGGTTCCTGGGTCCTCTTCTCCCAGAAACTCTGCTATGCGCGTCGGGACCCTTCGGGGTAAGACCGCGCTATATTAAGATACCACTCAACTCTCAACTCAATCAATGTCAGTATTTTTTATACTTTTTTAAGCATCTTAGGATGGAAGGGTGGGGGGATACAATATAGGTGTTCGTTACTACAAGCTTTCTGTTTTAGGAAATATTTAATATATTTACTGTATATGCAACTATCTTCATGTCTGTGGTATCAGCGGGGCCATATCGTCCTCGTTAGGGACTGTGGGGACACAACCTTTGGTGCTCTTAATAACATACTGTACTTTTTGGGCCTCATGTACACAGGACAGTTGAAAACCTCTTCTGAACGCTGGAAACTGACAGCTGATCACCGACAGTGAAAAACATTAATTTTACAGCCTTTACATACTGAGTTTATACAAGTTTAAAAGCAGTTATGAACATTTGAGGTTAGAAGCCTTTTTTAAAGATAACCTCAGGAGACCCTCTCAAATGCCCACAATGCAGGAAAAACATGTAATTATTAACTATTTCAGCCATTCTGTGAAAGAAGAGAGAGCCGTGTGTTTTAACTATGGATTCTTTCTCTGTTTTTCTGTCTGTCTGTCTGTCTGTCTGTATCTCTTTCTCTCTCTGTCTCTTTCTCTCTATGTGTGTGTCTCTCTCTATCTATCTCTGTCTCTTTCTTTCTCTCTCTCTCTCTCTCTGTCTGTGTGTCTCTCTCTCTCTCTGTCTCTGTTCTGTCTGTCTGTACGTCTCTCTCTGTCTATCTGTCTGTCTCTCCCTCTCTCTCTCTCTGTCTGTCTCTCACTTTCTGTCTGTCTGTCTCTCTGTCTGTCTGTCTGTCTGTCTCTGTCTGTATATCTCTCTCTCTTTCTCTTTCTGTCTCTCTCTCTGTCTGTCTGTCTTTGTCTGTCTGTCTCTCTCTATTGCGAATCTCCCTTATGGGACACTGACAGCAATAAAAATCTGACAGATGTTCTAATACTTCTCCACGCTAGCTAGAACCGAAAAAACGAATTCTCTCTTTGTTTATTTTAAACTGCCTAAAAAGTCTTGACTCAAAAATAGGAGTTTGAATACTCCCCTGCTGCCTGCATTGATGAATGAAGAAGAATGGTTCCCATAAGTGTTTTGGCTGACCATCCATTTATCTTGTGTGTGTCCCCTGTAGTGTTCACTGGTTCCTCCCACAGACACCATCATCCCTGCAGGATATAGTAGTAACATTGTGGTTGTCAGAAGGAACCAGTGAGTGCTGCAGGGGACATAGAAGATTTTCACTCCGAGAAGTATCAGCTTCAGAAAAAAAAAATCACCAGACTATTTTCTTTGATAAAATGGCATTCAATGGCATGGGAGAAATATTTACAGTACTTTCTGTTTAGAGGTAAGGAGTTTTTAATTGAAATTTTAGCTTGGTGATGCTTTAAATATTTTTATGTAATAAGTTCAGGGACAAACTGCGAACTCTATTAAAGTCTATGGGACCAGAACTTGAAGAATCAATAGTCCCTATTTTGAAGGCTTATATGCAAGTTATTTGACAGAAAGGGGTATGTGGGCACAGGTACTGCCCTGGGCTACATGTATCAATGCAAAAAATGTTTTAAAAAAAAGATTGTTTTTACTGGAGCAGTGATTTTAATAATGTTTAAAGTGAAACAATACAAATTTAAAATTCCCTTAAATATAGTGCCTGTGGGGTCCCCTTAGTCTGCCTGTAAAGTGACGCATCGGTACTGTGTATAGAACCTGCTGCAGCAAAACTCACATTTATAAAGAAAAAAAAAGACATTTAAATTGCTGGCAATACAATACCAAAAATGTTAAACAAAACAGCGTGCCCCCCCCCCCCCATAATCCATACCAGACCCTTATTCGAGCATGCAGCCTTGCAGGCTAGAAAAGGGGGGATGAGCGAACGTCCCCCCATCCTGAACCATACCAGGCCACATGACCTCAACATGGGGGGTGCTTTGGAATGGGGGGTGCTTTGGGGCGGGGGACCCCTGATCCCACCCCTATGCGATTGATTATGGGGTACATAGCCCTACCCATTCACCAAAAAAGTGTCAAAAAGAAATAAAAACACACACACAGTTTTTGTCAATTCCTTTAATAAAAAAAAAAAAAAACAATATCAGCCGATGTAGATACATCATCAATCACGACGCCCGCCGTTGGGGCATGCTGGGCTGGTGATGTCACAAGGGGCGATGCCACCAGATGACGTCGTCAGGTGCCCCCCCCCTTACCTATATAAGAACTGTCAAACGGCGAGCCTGCAGTCGGAGGTTAGCCTTCGTCGTGGGCAGAGCTTTTTTTTCTTTCTTTTTTCAGGTCCTGCGGTGGCGGTGGGTGTCGTGATTGACAATGAATCTACATCAGTAGAAATAGTTTTTCATTTTTAATCAAGGAATTGTCAAAAACTGTGTCTGTGTTTTTATTTCTTTTTGACACTTGTTTTGGTGAATGGGTAGGGGTACAATGTACCCCATACTCATTCATATAGGGGGCTTCCAGATTCCAATAAGCCTCCTGCCGCAGACCCCCACAACCACAATCCAGGGTTGAGGAAGAGGGCCTTGTCCCCATCAACATGGGGACAAGGTGCTCTGGGGTGATGGGGGCAGAGCCCCCCCGCTCCAAAGCACCCCCATGTTGAAGGCATGTGGACTGGTATGGTTCAAGAGGGGGGCACTCGCTTGTCTCCCCCCTTTCCTGGCCGGCCAGGCTGTATGCTCGTATAAGTGTCTGGTATGGATTTAAGGGATGAATTTTGGGGGGGGACCCCACGCCATGTAAAAAAAAAAAAAAACATGGGGCTCCCCTCAAAATCCATACCAGACCTAAGGGTCTGATATGGGCTTTGGGGGGGGACCCTTATGCTTTTTTTAAACATTTTTCTATTGCCGGAAATGTATTTTTTTTTTATTCAGCTGTCAGCTGGGAAGCCCATTGATAGCTGATGACTCATTCGTTGTTAAGGACGCCGTGGCCGGCTTCCCAGCCTGCTCCTTAACAAACATCTATTCACTGTGCCCTGATTGGGCAAAGCTTTGGTTAGAATGCACTGTGCAGCACGCAGTGCATTGAGGGGTGCTCCACGGTTGAACATCTAGCTGAGCACCCCACAAATTCGGGTGTTCACTGAACGGGTGAACAGGTGATGTTTGGGCTGAACTTTTGCTCGGCCTGAACTGCTTACCCAACACTACTGATCACATTATTTTGAAGTGTGAGTAAAAATTGGTAAGATACGTTCAAAACATTTTCCTAGTAGGATTCCATTTGTTTCAAATGTGTTATAGCTTGTTTCTATATCATCACACATAATGAAAAAACATGTAAATAATTCTAGCATTGATAGATTTTGTGTTTTCAGCATAAAAACAGACATAAACGTGCTGAATTTATATTAATAAAATGTGCAGCAGTAAAAGGAATAAGGCAAATCACAAAATGGGCAACTGATAGCCTTGCCACCTCAACCTGTTTAGCATGTGAATGCAGCCTCAGCTCAATTCATCCAAGCCACGTCCCCTAAATGTTTCACCCCACCAGGCCAGGCTTGTAACCTAGATACTTCTGCCAGATAGGTCCTCAACCTCCCTGCAAACTATAATGCAGTCAAACAATCTAATATGACATTGTGATCATGTGCATGTAAATAAATTGCACAATAATAAAATCAATCCTTCTATCAATACACGATAAATAAATCCATTAGTGCTGATATAAAATTCACTGTGAGAAATCCTTCAGTGCACGTAAATCAATTTCCACGTAAATAAATAAAAAGTTCAGTGTATTTAATCAATCAAGAAAAGTTCATAAATCAAGTACAAAGGTTAAATATTAAATAGATAATGAATACAGTGTCAACATTCATTAAAGTGCATCCATGACTTTTATAAGAAATAAATGTCAGCCGTGAAGTGAATCCACAGATCCAGTGATCCTAGTACCAAATTTAGGTAATATGCTTACCAGACCCACACCCTCTAATAAAGAGGCTGATCGCATGTGTGTGAGGGATCCCAAGAAGAATGAATCCTCTCAGTGCTTCAATCCCTCTATATCAGAGCACTTTTCTGCACAACATTTCCATTCTTTTCAGATTCCCCTCCTCACAGACAGAAGTAATAAATGCCACATGTAAAGTTAATCTACATGTCCAGAGATTCTAGCACCAAAGGTAGATATGGTGAACCAGCTTGGTTCTCAGCCATCAAGTGAGGCCGGGAACAGAAAAGAACAACGAAACAAGTAGTGGAGGGCCGGGCATGACAAGGTGGAAAGTGAGCCAACAAGGGGTTAGGATGGAGGAGTTTTTGAATGGGAGGTTACAGGATTAGAAGTTTGGTGAAGGGGAGGAGCTATATAAAAGGGGGAGGCGGGGACTTCAGGGAGCAGTTCAGTTAGTATGAGACAGAAGGAGGCTGTTTTCCCACCCACCCGCTGTCATGGCGGACATCATCACCAGGGCACGTTTAGGGGCGGCAGCAGCATTGTGGGGACCGTAATGGCTTTGGAGCCAAGGGGATGCTTGGATCTTTGACCAGGGGGCGTCCGCCGGAGGTGAGATTTCCTGACGCGGGAGGTTGCCTCGGCCTCCGGAGCGTGTCCCGCCCGGCCCCGACAGAGGAGCGCAGCACCATCCTCAGAGCCCGCTTGGACCCGTCGGCTCCCGCCAGCGAAAAGCATGTAAGCTTCGGCCTGAGGGGGGTCCGTACGGAAGCCGCTTTTCCTGTGGATCTCAGGGGCGGGGTTTCGGGCCGTAATGGCGCCCGTTTCTCGCCCCCGCGCGGCAGGAGACAGAAGTAGGCACGATCCCCCCGCCACGTCGGTCTCATCCAGGGGGTGATCCAGCATGGGAGTAGCAGTAGTACGGCTGTCAGGCCATCCACAGATGTGGCCGGTGGCTTGTGGGCAAGGCAGTGATCCAACGGGGCCACGTGAGGGCGGAGAAAATCTGGTGTGGCCTTTCAGGGGTTCCACGCGCTCCGGAGTGTGCAGCAATGCAGGGGCGACTAGGGCAGGCTCGGGGCGGCGTGTCGCAGAACAGTGGGGATCCACGGCCTCCAGGCCTGCTTCGCCTGGAGGGCTGATGTCGACTACGCTGCCAGCTACTGCGGTACGGTGGGAGGGAGGAGGCTCAGAGAAAGACGAACTTCAGGATTGCACGCCAGCGGAAAATGCAGCTGCAGTGGCTGTGGGGTCTTGCCCGGTCAGCCCGGTAAGTCTGTTGATTTCACTGATGCTTGGTGGGTTGTTAGGTGTGAGGGGTCTACTAGGGGGGCTGAGCCGAAGGCCATTGCGGGGGATGGGGGATGGCCCGGGGGTGTCGGGCGGTCTGCCTGCCTCCTCCGGGGCAGCTGGGTAACTACAGGTGTTAATGGGGGGTTGCAGGAGTTGGTACAGGCTTTGCGGGTGGGCAAGGGGTGCCCTCTCAAGTGGCGCCATGGGTTGGCGCGGGGGAAAGAGAAGGCGGGGGTCGGGGGGGCCGGCTATGGGGGAAATACCCACGGCTACGCCGCAAGTGGTAACGGTGAGTATGGCGGGGGGGGAGACAAAGGTTGGGAACGGCGGCTTCTGCCAGGAAGGACGTGGTGAGGATTGCGGATGCTGTGAGAGGTGAGGGTTAAGTTTATCTTGAGGGGCCAAGCAGGAGGTGTGAAGCAGGAGGTGTGGGCCAAGATCGTGCAGGGTGAGTGTGTGGAAATCTTCTCGGTACTCCCCTTGGGAAATTTAATTTGGATAAGGTGCAGTCCGAAGACTCTAGGTAGGGGGTTCCAGAGAAGAGGGGGTACTGTTTAATCCCGCGGACCTTCGTGAATGGGCGGCGGTCATTTGCTATCATGACCAGAGTCATATGGGCACAAAATAAAAAATGAAAAAACCAAAAAACAAAACCGGAACACTGCTGGGGCTCTGTTCGGTTAAATGGATGCTATGGCGAGGCCCATAGGGCGTATGGGGGGACCTCTTGGCTGTGTTATGACGAGCGCTTTCAGCGATGTTGGACGGTCCGACCGTAGCTCTGGTGGGATCATGAGGACATCAGCTTTTGATGCGCCTTATATATTTGCCGTGGGCCTCGAATCGTTTTCTTCAAAGGGAGGGCCGGGCGGGACACACGCCTTTGGACGGCCGGCCGGCCGAAAACTAGTGGGGGGTGTGCTGGTAATTTTCACGCGGGTTCCTGTCAGTTTGGGGGGTACTACCGCTTTAGGCATGAGTGTGCAGACAAGTGGGATGACTCCGATGTGGGGTGGAGCAGATGCAGCCTTTCCTAACTAGGTCATTGGATGGGATGATGCTGGGATTTTGGCCTAGGGGTTTTCGAAGGGTTTTGAGATACCAGGTTCTTTGACTGGAGTGCCGCCGGTTGCGTGGGTGCTGTCTGCTCTATGGAATCTGGGGGGAGGTTTCTGAGAATTTGGAAAAGGAAGTGGCGCTGGGGCGCGTGGAGGGGGCCATCAAGGTTCAGCTGGTGAGGGAGTGGGGTAGTTTTCACCGCTAAGGGGGGTGCCTAAGCGGGTATTGAATAAGTCCGGCTCATTCACCACCTAGCGTACGAGAGGGGGTCGGTTACGATTTCATGGATCCCAAGTGGGTACGGTGACTTACACTTCTTTTGCTGCTGTCGTTGGGTGGGGAGGCGATATGGACATTGGACAGGGGGGCCTCGTGGTGACATCGGACCTTGAATCGGTGTGTCACATGCTTACGGTACACCCGGACAGGTTTGGCTGCTGGGGTGCTGTTGACAAGGAGTTTTAGGTGGATCACGGTCTCCCAGGGGTTGCTACATTTCCTGCGGAGTATTTCAGAAGGTAGGTATTAGACTTGTGCACAACGGAAAAATTTGTTCCGTTTCGGTTCGTTTCTTTCCGGTCCTGTTGATTCGTAATCATTTGTAATTTTGCTAGACGGGATTTTTCGTGTGCGGACTCATTCGTATTTTTGCAAGCGACATTTTTCGTTGAATTTTTTGTTGCTTTATAATTCGTACTTTCGGTAGAGTACGTTGTTTTTCGTTGATTCTGGACACAACTCCTACTTTCGTAACTTTTTTTGGGTTCGTTGATTCGTAATTTTCCGTGTCTCTCTCACAACGACGCTGCCTATTATGCCTAATGTGCTTCGAATGGATTTGTACTTTTCTAAATACATAGCGGTTATTTGTAACGATTCGAAATCTCGTATTTTACTTTCGTTTTTTACATGCGGCTATAGGCTCCGCCCCTGTACACCATTTTGAGAGGGTTCAGCACGGTGAGGGAGAAGCAGAGAGCAGAGCAGAGTGAGTGTTATTGTGCTTCGAATGGATTTGAAATCTCGTATTTTACTTTCGTTTTTTCATGCGGCTATAGCCTCCGCCCCTGTACACCATTTTGAGAGGGAGTTCAGCATGGTGAGGGAGAAGCAGAGAGCAGAGTGAGTGTTATTGTGCTTCGAATGGATTCGTACATTCGTAACTTTTTTCATAACGAATTATGCCGAAGACCTTCGGGCATTCGCTATTTTGCGGTATAATTTATTTCGGATTCGGTTTTATTCGTAATTGCTCTGTTCGGAAATTCGAATGCTTCCGAATGTCCGAAAGTTGCTAAATTCGGACGAATTTTGATTCGTTACGAAACGAATTGCACAAGCCTAGTAGGTATTTCAGAAGATAGTTAGCTTCTGGAATGGGTTATTAGGGATATGTTGGGTGTGGATTCCGTCATCCGCTACTTGGATGATTTGATGGGGGTGGTGTCGCCTTCCGCTAATGTGTGTGCGATTATCCTGTTAACGTTGCAGCATATTGCAGGTCGGTTCAGCGTTTCGTTAGCGGCAGGTTAGACTGAGGGCCTGACTAGGGAACTTAATTTTAAGGGCATCCTAATTGAATCCAGAGCCTTGGAGTGGTGGCTGCCGTGGGACAAGGTTGAGAATCTCAGGATTGAGAGTGGGGGGTTGTAGGGGCGGAGCAAGGTCCGGCTATGGCTGTTACAGTCTTTGGCAAGTTTTGCGTCACCTGTCGAGTTACTCCATGGGGTAGGGGATGTGGACGACGTCTGTCATTGGCCACTGCCGGGATGCGTGCCCCGACCGAGTTCAGTGGACGCACCAAGTAGATTAAGGAGGATCTGTGAGTTTGTCACACGTTTGGTGACATATAATGGGCGATCGCTTTGGAGGAATGGTCCGGGAAGTACTTTGATATAGCTTTGGTCACGGATTCGGCTGGGTTATGGGCTATGGGGGTTTTTCTTTCAGGGGCAATGGAGTGCAGAATCTTGGCTTAGATCATGGGTGGAGCCGGGGTTCCATCGGAATTCTTTCAAGTGGTCCTGGCAATGGTGCTGGGGGGGGGTGAGGTGTGCAGGAACTTGACCGTTAGGTGGAACAAAGATAACATGGGCATAGTTCAGGTCTTTCCCCAGATTACTGCATCGTCACAGCCGGTGGTGCGGTGGTTGCGCCACTAAGTGCGGCGTTGTTTACAGTTGAACGTTTTCTGGATGCCGTGCAAATCCCGGGCATTGACAACGCGCTAGCTGGCTCCATGTCTAGGTTTCAGTGAGAACAGTTCAGGGAATTAGCTCCGTACGCAGAGACGGTAGGGTTTCTTACCCGGGGCTGGCTTTGGGTGATTGCCTTAGAGTTGCTGCGGGATGGATCAGGAAGTCGGTAAGTGGGCCACAGGGAGCTGCTTACTCCTAGCTATGGAGTGAGTGGTTGGTTTTCATACGGCTGGCGGGAGCCGAGCTGGGTGAGGCTGAGACAAGGTTGTGGGTGGTGTATGTTGGTTGTGTATTTTGTTATAGGCGATTGAGGGTGGGGGGCAGGGTTGGCCTTTGAACGGGTACTGGCTCGGTTGGGCCCCCTTTTTGTTCTAGCGGCAGGACCGGAAGGATTTAACTACTGAATTTTGGGTGCAACAACCCAAAAAATAAAAAACGGGTATCGCAAGTGCCAATCACAGGTAGACCCTCATAGGTCGGTGGCGGAAGACAGGGTGGTGTTACGGTGGGCAAGTCTACAATGGAAAAAGGGGAAATGGGGTGATGGCTGTTTTCACGGCCTGGTTCAAGGGTTCACACGGCGAGAGGGGTGAGGGTTTTCCTGGGAGTTCGTCAGGTTGGGGATGGGCCATTCTTGTTGCATAGGGATGGGTCATACTTATCCTCCAGGTTCCAATTTGTATGGGCCTTCGGGCGAAGGAGTTTGCTGGCGGGCCATTTACCTCACACTTCTTTTGCATCGAGGAGGCCACAGAGGCTGCCCGGTGTGGGTTGGATGGGGCGGCAGTTCAGAGGATTCTGTGTTGGGAGTCTGGGGGATTCCGCTCTTATGTGCGTCCTCACCGGTTACCAGCTTGAATTTGGGGGGAAGGGGGTGAAGGGGGCGCAGTAGGCATGTGATATTTTACTTTCATGACTTGTGTGATGTGTTTGGTGTTTGGGGTTACTCCTTGTTTGTCGTTCTGTCATTTCGGGATGGAGGTTACATACGCCTTGTCTGGATTCTTGGGACTTTCTTATGTCTTTTGGGGTACAGGAGAGCAGAGATTAGGCTGGATGGCGGACGGTGGGGTATCTTGCAGAGGGAGACCTGTATCAGGTGGAGGGGGTTTCTGGGGATGGTGTGGAGCTGGGTGGTGACAGAGGTGCAGCGATTTGCTCGGCTCAATAGGCCGCCTGTCATGGGGGCTCTCCAGGTGGGGGGTGCGAGTTGGGGGGTCAGATCAATAAGGGAATTTATTTTGGCCTTAAATAGTTTTTTTCCGGATGCTCCATGCGACCTTCCCGGGCTGGTGGTTGGTGTGGTCCGCCATACTTGCGCGGATTATTTGGCGCTTGGCGAGATCAGAGGCGAGGCTTTGCAGAGCTCGCATTAAAGTGAAAAGGTGGTGGGTAGATTGGTTTCAAGGACTAGGGTTGGGTTATCGGACACACGGATTAGGAGTTTACGGTGGGCTTATGCCTGCAGGGTAATGGAGTTCATCTTTCAGCTGTGGGAATGAATCTTGGGGCGCTGGGTCTTCAGGATGGGATTCAGCGGTCCCTGCGGGTGTGGAGGGGCCCTTAAGGTTAAGGTGTTATCCTTGCGGGCTGTGGCAGTGTCCTTGGTCTTTAATGGTGGCAGATAACATATGTGATGGAAGTGGTGGGGGGCTCATCGGTGGTATGGGCCCCTCTGGGGTATTCCAGTGGAACGGTGTCTGCTGGAATACGGTTATGGTTGCACTGCAGGAAAAGGGGTTGTCTCCGAGTTGGTGATACGGCTGGAGGCCTGGTATGGTATTAAAGGTCCCGCAGTGTATTGGTGGAAAATGTTAAAGTTCTGGGGTGCCGTCAAAGACATCGTTACAAATGTTATTTTGAAATTATTTAAGATTTGGTTAATAAAAAGGCTGCTATGGCCATTTATACTCCAAAACTTGTGTGGTCTTATCATTGGTGGGTAATGTGAAGGTGTTATGGGAAGTTTTAGGGGTAAAAAAAGGGGGGAAGAGAAAGTTGGGGATATCTTGACTACACTGGTCAAGTGAGGCCCGGAACAGAAAAAGAACAAAAAAACAAGTAGTGGAGGGCCAGGCATGACAAGGTGGAAAGTGAGCCAACAAGGGGTTAAGGTGGAGGAGTTTTTGAATGGGAGGTTACAGGATTAGAAGTTTGGTGAAGGAGAGGAGCTATATAAAAGGGGGAGGCGGGGACTTCAGGGAGCTGTTCAGTTAGTATGAGACAGAAGGAGGCTATTTTACCACCCACCCACCCTGTTTTGTTTGTATTGTGTGTTGTTTCGTTTGTTTTCTTTTATTTCAGGTTCAATGGATTCGGGTTGTCATAGCAGCTGTGTAACGGCGGTGTCCTTGGTCTTTGATGGTGGCAGATAACATATGTGATGGAAGTAGGGATGAGCTTCGTGTTCAAGTCAAACTCATGTACGACTCGAACATCGGCTGTTCGCTCGTTCGCCGAATTTCGAACATTATGGGCCGTTCGCGCCAAATTCAAGTGGCGCGCCACGGCCCATAATTCACTGCGTCATCGCAGTGCATTGCTGGCTGATGATTGGCCAAGCATGCACTATGACCCTATGCTTTGGCCAATCACAGCGCCGTCAGCACAGAGAGACATAATTGGCCAAAGGAAGGGTGCCTTTCGCCAATCATGGCTCAGGGGAGTAGGTACATGCCCCACACTATATAAGGCCGCCTGCGTGTCAGCCTTGTGTAGTGTGTTGCGGCGTTGTGACTTGTGAGAGTGTGAGAAAGATAGAGAGAGAGTCAGAGTGTCATTTCATTTCAGTTAGATAGAGAAGGCAGGCGATTCAGGTAGCTGCAGTCAGTGTATTTAGTATATATATATGCATCCCAGGAGTTGTGTGTGTGTATATATATATATATATATATATATATTGTGACAGCAGGAAGGTAAAGTCACCTGGTTGCATCCAGGGGGGTAGATATATTTCGCCCAGATTCAGGCTTTACGCCGACTTATACAACTAGGTGGAGAGTTGTATAAGGCTAGTGGGCTCATGGATGACTCATACCTCTAGGGAGAGGGCTGGGCGTCGTACAGACAGGGAGTTGATGAGGCCAGCTGAAGCTTGTCAGCTCATTTAGGCCTCTATAAGAACTCCCAGCTTCATTAGATGTTAGCTCATGCCTGGAACCAGACCTGTGTGGACTGTCTAGGGAGAGTGAACCCCTGTGCGGTGAGGCAAAGCCTGTGTGGCTATTTGTTTGGACTTTTACTAAACCAGGGACTTAGGGACTAGGACAGCACTAGGCTGATCCCAGTTGTTAGTTAGGAAACCTGTATGTTTAGTCAGAGGTCAACTTGACCAGGATTTATTTTGGTTATGTTTCTTTTGCTTTGCTGTGTTTTGTCACTGTAAATAGAAAATAAACCGCACCTTTTTTTGATTTTGAAAACCACAACCTCCGTTTGCTGGGCCTGTTTTGTGTGGGGAGCCCATCCCGGGGGTCACACACACCCGCTGCCGAGCTAACCCCCTCACAGTTGGTGGAGAACCAGTGGCAGTTTTTTTTAAGCCAGCATGGAGGAGATACTGAAGCAGCTGGCTCTAGCAAATGCCAATCAACAGCAGACAAATGCAGGTTTGCAAAGGAGCCTTGCAGCCCAGCAGCAGACAAACGCAACTTTGCAACAGAGTCTGGAGGCTCAGCAACGAGCCCAGCAGCAATCTGAGGCCCGCTTCATAGACCTGTTGCAGAAGCAAGAGCAGAGACTACAACAACAGATGGAAGCAGTAATGCAGCAACGTCCGCAGACCAGTGAGGAAAGCCGTCCCACTAATACCGCGTCCTTTGGGGTGAGTCGTTTATTGATAAAAATGACTGGAGAGGATGATCCAGAGGTATTTTTGACCACATTTGAAAGGACCGCTGAAAGAGAAAAGTGGCCTGAGGAGCAGTGGGCTGGACTGGTGGCTCCTCTGTTAACTGGTGAATCGCAGAAAGCTTACTATGACCTAGAGCCTAACCAAGCAAAAGACTATGTGATGCTAAAAGCTGAAATATTGGCAAGGCTGGGTGTCACCCAGGCTGTCCGGGCTCAGCGTGTGCATAACTGGACTTTCCAGCTTGGAAAACCCCCCAGGTCTCAAATGTATGATCTCATTCACCTGAGCAGAAAGTGGCTACAGCCAGAGACTTTGTCCGCACCAAAGATTGTGGAACGTGTTGTAATGGATCGGTTTTTGAGAGCTCTTCCTACTGCCATCCAAAAGTGGGTAAGCCATGGAGACCCAGAGACGGCCGATGGTCTTGTGGATCGTGTGGAGAAATACTTGGCTACAGAGAACCTGACGGCCTCTTCCAGAGACACTCGGACTTTCCACCCTAAGACCAGACCATCCCCAGGGGCGGATAAGAGGATTCCAAGGGGTGAGGGTGGAGAGAGTGAGAGGGTGGGAGCTCTACCCCAAGTTTGGCGAGAACAGCCTGGGAAATCAGCGGCTCAAGAGGCGGCAAGAAGGATCGTTTGCTACCGCTGCCGGCAAGCGGGACATATTGCAGCCAATTGCCCGGTTGTGGAGGAACCCATGCAGTGTGACTTTCTGACGGGCAGACGTCAGTCGCTGTGTGCGACAGTCGCATGCACTGCCATTCGAGGAACTGAGAAACATTTATGCAAAATGTGTGTTAATGGTAGAAATGTTGTGGTATTGCTGGATTCAGGTAGCCTTGTGACCCTGATAAAGGCTGAGTTAGTTAAAACAGAGGTCTCTGGGAATAGCAAGGTAGCTGTTATTTGTGTGCATGGGGACACCCGAGAGTATCCAGTGACTACAGTGTGTTTCGAGACCCCCAAAGGTACCCTCTCTCATCCAGTGGGCTTAGTATCTCAGTTACCGCATGACGCCATTGTGGGAAGGGATTTTCCGAAGTTCTGGGAACTGTGGGATGATCCTGAGCCCCTCACTGGTGCCCCTATGTACCAGGAATGTGATAGCCAGAACTCCCCTGAGAGTGGTGAGGACTCTCCGGAATTTCCCTTATCAGTATTGGCAGGGGAGACTCAAGAAACTGGAGAGGAGCCCACCTCCTCAGACGAAAACCTACCGTCTGTGGAGTTTTCTGATCTTGAGGTTCACAGGGAAAACTTTGCCACAGAACAGTTGAAAGACCCCGCCCTAATAAAGGCACGGGAAAACGTAGTGAAAATAGATGGCGAGTTAGTGAACCCAGATAATACCTGCACTTACCCATACTTCAGCGTAGAGAAGGACCTACTGTATAGGGTGGCAAAAAGGGCAGAAGAAACCGTTGAGCAGCTTGTGGTGCCCAAACCTTACAGGAAGTTGGTGTTGGAGTTGGCCCATGGGCACATTCTTGGAGGTCATCTGGGGACAGAGAAAACCCGAGAGAGGGTATTACAGAGATTCTATTGGCCGGGGGTGATGAAGGACGTAGAAAATTATTGTTCCTCCTGCCCTGTGTGTCAGAGGTTGGCCCCGATGCCACATTTCCGTAGCCCGCTGGTCCCTCTACCCATCATTGAGGTCCCGTTTGAGAGGATCGCCATGGATTTGGTAGGTCCTATAATCAAGTCCGCTAGGGGGCACCAGTACATATTAGTTATAATGGACTATGCCACCCGTTATCCAGAAGCGATCCCTCTCCGAAATACCTCGGCCAAAACCATAGCCAAAGAGCTATCTCTTGTTTTTAGCCGGGTGGGTATTTGTAAAGAACTGCTTACGGACCAAGGTATACCCTTTATGTCCCGGGTTATGAAAGAGCTGTGTAAATTGTTCAAAGTGACGCAATTGCGTACGTCTGTGTATCACCCCCAAACCGATGGGCTGGTTGAAAGATTCAACAAAACCCTAAAACAAATGTTGAAGAAAGTGGTGGATAGAGATGGAAAGGATTGGGACTGTTTACTTCCTTATTTGATGTTTGCTATTAGGGAGGTGCCCCAATCCTCTACGGGATTCTCCCCCTTTGAGTTACTGTATGGGAGACACCCAAGAGGGCTGTTGGATATTGCCAAGGAAACTTGGGAAAGTGAGAGTTCTCCCCACAGGAGTGTGATTGAGCATGTCGCCCTGATGCAAGATCGAATTGCACAGGTAATGCCCATCGTGAAGGAACATTTGGCCCAAGCGCAGTTGGCACAGCAGAGAGTGTACAACCGTGGAGCCAAGACCCGTACCTTTTCCCCGGGGGATAGGATATTGGTACTTGTCCCTACAGTTGAAAGTAAATTCCTTGCCAAATGGCAAGGCCCCTACGAGATAATGGAAAAAGTGAGCGAAGTGAATTACAAGGTCAGACAACCAGGAAGGCGAAAGCCCGAACAGATCTATCACGTTAATCTGTTGAAAGCCTGGAGGGATAGAGAGTCCCTAGTCGCAGACACTTGGTCACCAGCTCAAACTGGTTGCGTGATTCCTGAGGTTGGAATAGCAGCCACCTTGTCACAACCCCAACAACAGGAGGTTAAGGAGTTTGTGCTTCGCAACAAGGAGGTATTCTCTGAGCTGCCGGGACAAACATCTGGGGTAGAGCATGACATCATTACCCCGCCCGGTGAAAGGGTGAAGTTAAAACCCTATCGGATCCCAGAGGCTCGACGGGAGGCAATACGGGAGGAAGTACAGAAAATGCTGAACTTAGGGGTGATAGAGGAGTCCCAAAGTGATTGGTCTAGTCCCATCGTGTTGGTGCCTAAACCGGATGGGAGCTGGCGATTTTGTAACGATTTTCGTCAGTTGAACAAAGTTACAAAATTTGACACCTACCCCATGCCACGTATAGATGAGTTGATCGACCGGCTGGGAACAGCCCGATACATGACGACTCTTGACCTCACAAAAGGGTATTGGCAAATCCCCCTGGCCAAGTCGGCCAAAGAGAAAACCGCATTTGTAACCCCAGACGGGGCGTTCCAATATAAAAGAATGCCGTTCGGGTTACAGAATGCGCCGGCCACATTCCAGCGGAAAATGGACCAGATGCTGAGGCCCCATCGGAAGTATGCTGCGGCTTACCTGGATGACGTAATTGTCCATAGCACAGATTGGGCCTCACATCTGCCAAAAGTGCAAGCAGTCCTGGACTCTGTTCGGGAAGCGGGGTTTACGGCTAACCCCAAGAAGTGTACCATTGGGCAGGAGGAGGCCAAATATCTTGGGTACACCATTGGGAGGGGAGTAATAAAACCCCAACTCAACAAAGTCGAGGCCATCCAGAGTTGGCCACATCCCAACAGCAAGAAGCAGGTACGAGCCTTTCTGGGAATCGCTGGGTATTATCGGCGATTCATTCCCCACTTTGCTTCTAAGGCTGTGCCCCTAACCAACCTGACGAAGGGGAAAGGGTCGGTCATGATTAAATGGACCCCCGAGGCTGAGGCAGCATTCCAGTTCTTGAAACAAGCCTTATGTAGCCAGCCAGTGTTGTACTCACCCGACTTCTCTAAAGACTTTGTCGTACAAAGTGATGCGTCAGATGTGGGGTTAGGAGCAGTATTGTCCCAGGTCTGGAACGGGGAAGAGCACCCAGTCATTTACCTCAGCAGGAAGTTGAAGTCCCATGAGGTAAATTACGCCACCGTTGAAAAGGAGTGCTTAGCGGTGAAGTGGGCTCTAGATTCCCTTCGGTACTACCTGCTAGGTAGGCACTTTGACATGGTTACGGATCACGCTCCGTTAAAGTGGATGGCTCAAAACAAGGAAACAAATAGAAGAGTGAATAGGTGGTTCCTGGCCCTCCAGGAATTCAACTTCACAGTAAAGCATCGCCCTGGCGTTCAAATGGGGAATGTGGATGCTTTGTCTCGAGTACATGAATGCCTGATTGCTGGTGTTCCAACCCCGAGGTTAAAACAAGAGGGGGGGGTATGTGACAGCAGGAAGGTAAAGTCACCTGGTTGCATCCAGGGGGGTAGATATATTTCGCCCAGATTCAGGCTTTACGCCGACTTATACAACTAGGTGGAGAGTTGTATAAGGCTAGTGGGCTCATGGATGACTCATACCTCTAGGGAGAGGGCTGGGCGTCGTACAGACAGGGAGTTGATGAGGCCAGCTGAAGCTTGTCAGCTCATTTAGGCCTCTATAAGAACTCCCAGCTTCATTAGATGTTAGCTCATGCCTGGAACCAGACCTGTGTGGACTGTCTAGGGAGAGTGAACCCCTGTGCGGTGAGGCAAAGCCTGTGTGGCTATTTGTTTGGACTTTTACTAAACCAGGGACTTAGGGACTAGGACAGCACTAGGCTGATCCCAGTTGTTAGTTAGGAAACCTGTATGTTTAGTCAGAGGTCAACTTGACCAGGATTTATTTTGGTTATGTTTCTTTTGCTTTGCTGTGTTTTGTCACTGTAAATAGAAAATAAACCGCACCTTTTTTTGATTTTGAAAACCACAACCTCCGTTTGCTGGGCCTGTTTTGTGTGGGGAGCCCATCCCGGGGGTCACACACACCCGCTGCCGAGCTAACCCCCTCACAGTATATATATATATATATATATATATATATATATATACACTGTATTCAGTTTAGCTAGATCTCACTTCAAAGTGTTCCTGTTTTTCTCCCTGCAGTATATTAAGTCAGTGTGCTGTATACTGGGCTCAGTGTGCAGGTAAAGCTGACTGCAGACCATCCCTGTTCGCTTCCTAATAATATAGGCAGGCAGTTGATTTAGCTAACCTGCAGTATATTAAGTCAGTGTACTGTATACTGGGCACAGTGTGCAGCTAAAGCTGACTGCAGACAATTCCTTGTGTACCTATTCCAATACATCAAATAAATTATGTCTGGAAGGCCAACAAGGAGAGGCAGACACACACAGGCCAATAAAAGAGGGCCGCGGGGCACGCTTGTCCTTTTTTTCGGCAGCTGAGCCGCAACATGCAGAAGAGTTGGTAGAGTGATTGACCAAGCCGTCCTCATTCTCCTCATCCTCTCTCACCCAGGCTCAGGGTACTTTGTCTGCCAAAGCAGCTGCCAAAACGGCCTCTTCCCTTGGCTCTATGGCATCATTCACTCCTTCCCTAGCCCCACCATGTCCTGAGGACTGGAGTCCCCCGAACTGTTTGATCACAGTGTTGGGTACATTCTGCAGGAGAATGCGCAGCGTTTTGAAGGCTCCGATGATTGTATCCAGCTTGAGGAAGGCAGTAACATGAGCCTAGAGAGAGGGGGTGCCCAAGAAGGACAGCAAACTGGCAGTCATGTTCCCCCAGCTGCAGCATACTGCCAGGTTTGCTCTAGTGACGAGGGGCGAGGGGATGATGAGGTCACTGACTCTACGTGGGTGCCTGATAGGAGAGAGGAGGAGGAGGAGGAGGAAGCACATTTCCAACGAGGCAGGATGCCCTCCAGGGGCCAGTTTAAGGGCAGCCAACTGACTGCATCACACCACAGAGCTCCGCATGTGCAGGGAGCTGCTGTCTCTGCGCGTTATTCCAAAAGTTCATTGGTGTGGACCTTTTTTGAGACATGTGCAGCAGATCGCACCATTGCTATTTGCAACATATGTCTGAAGCGTATCTCACGTGGCTAAAACATCAGCCGCATGGGCACCACATGCTTGACCAGGCATATGTCGACCTGCCATGCAGTCCATTGGCAAGCGTACAAAAAAGACCCACACCAAACAACAAAGTGGACCTCTCCTTGCTCCTCATCAGCTGGGATCTCCAACCCCACTATACCTTCAGTCCTCTCAGAAACCTGCACTGAGAGGAATGAAGGTGTAGAATTAGGTGTGCCACTGCCAAGTACTTGCGGGCAATCTGCTTTCGGTACACCAACGTCCGATTGTACCAGACAAATTTCCCTGCCCCAGCTGCTGCACCGCCGATAGAAATTCGCTCCCAGCCATCCACATGCCCAGCGGTTGAATGCCAGCTTGACTAAATTGCTAGCACTTCAACTGCTGCCTTTTCAGTTGGTAGACTCTGCCCCCTTCCGTGAGTTTGTGGAATGTGCGGTACCTCAGTGGCAGGTTCCCAAACACCACTTTTTTCACGTAAGGCGATTCCGGCTCTCTACCGGCATGTGGAAGGCAATGTCTTGGCCTCGCTGGACAGAGCGGTCAGTGGAAAGGTGCATATTACCGCTGACTCATGGTCCAGCAGGCATGAACAGGGACGTTACCTGTCTTTCACGGCCCACTGGGTGACTCTGCTGGCAGCTGGGAAGGATGCAGGACAGGGTGCAGTAGTGTTGGAGGTTGTCCGGCCACCACGCCTCCAAAATGCTACTAGTGGTGATTCTGACACACCTCTCTCCTCCACCCCCCCTTTTCTTCTTCCTACAGGGCCTCTTCCTGTGCTGATTTGTCCTCTGAACCAGCGGTGCTCCTTAGGCATTCAAGGGGCTACGCAAGTACGCAGGCAAAAAGATGCCATGCAGTGCTTGAGCTTGTGTGCTTGGGGGACAGGAGTCACACTGGGGCAGAGATTCTGTCAGCTCTGCAGGGGCAGGCTCAGAGATGGATGACGCCACGCCAGCTTAAGCCAGGAATGGTGGTTTGTGACAATGGCACCAACCTCTTCTCCGCCCTCCGAAAGGAACAGCTGACCTATGGGCCCTGTTTGGCTCACGTCCTTAACTTGGTGGTGCAGTGGTTCCTGGGCAGGTACCCAGGCTTACAGGATGTCCTGAGGCAAGCCAGGAAAGTCTGTGTGCATTTCCGCCGGTCATATAATGCCAGTGCTCGGCAGGCTGACCTCCAAAAGGAATACAACCTGCCTAAGAACCGCCTAATCTGTGACATGCCCACCAGGTGGAACTCAACGTTGGCCATGCTGCAGTGGCTGCACACACAGCAGAGGGCCATCAATGAGTACCTGTGTGACCATGGCACCAGGACAGGGTCAGAGAAGCTTGTTTTTTTTTGCCACGCCAGGGATGCATGCACTGTCCTGTCACCATTTTGAGGAGGCCACGAGGATGGTGAGCAGTGACAGTGCATGCATCAGTGACACTGTCCCTCTTGTCCACCTGTTGGAGCACACGCTGCATGGAATAATGGACAGGGCACTTGAGGCAGAACAGAGGGAGGAAGAGGAGGACTTTCTTACCTCTCAAGGCCCCCTTTATCCAGACAGTGTTCCTGCTGGCCCGCCGATCACACAGGAAGAGGAGGAGGAGGAGGATTGTGTCAGCATGGAGGTGGAGCCTAGCACTCAGCATCAGCAGCAGTCTTCAAGGGATCATTTACGGTCCCAAGAAACCCATGGACTTGTACGTGGCTGGGAGGAGGTGGTTGCGGATCATGTCGTCCTTAGTGACCCAGAGGACTCCGTACCGAATGCCTCAGCAAACCTACGCTGCATGGCCTCCCTGATCCTGCAAAGCCTGCGAAAGGATCCTCGTATTCGTGGTATCAAGGAGAGGGATCATTACTGGCTGGCAACCCTCCTTGATCCACATTACAAGGGTGAGGTTGCAGACCTTATCCAGCCATCGCAGAGGGAGCAGAGGATGAAACATCTTCGGGAGGCCTTGCAGAAAAGTTTGTGCAACGCGTTTCCAGAGCCTGGGAGGTTACAAATTCCTGGTCCTGGACAACGTGTTGCTGAGGCTTCGGTCAGTCACAGAAGGAGCGGTGGAGAAGGTGGTCGTCTGACCGATGCTTTCAGACAATTTTTTAGTCCGCAGCCCCAAGGTATGATCGGCTCCAGCAACCATTGCCAGCGTCTGATTCACATGATGCAGGAATACCTAGGGGCAAGATCAGACTTGGATACCTTTCCCACTGAAAATCCTCTGGGTTACTGGGTCTTGAGGATGGATCACTGGCCAGAGCTTGCACAATATGCAATTGAGCTACTGGCCTGTCCTGCATCCAGCGTTCTTTCAGAACGCACATTCAGTCCACAGGAGAGGTTCCATCCAGGTCTACCAGCATATAATCCCTGTCAAGCTACAAGCTGGGTCAGTCTATCACTAGGGGTCACCCAAACAGACTACCATTGTGTGGCTCGAGCAAGTGCTTCTGACTGACACACTCCTCTACAGTATTGTCTGGCTTGTTACACCTGGATTTACGTTCCCTACCTATCAGTAGCCTGTGCATAGTTACTTTTTTACTTAAATCACGCATGATTGTTTACCACGAATGTGTTTATATAATACTGGCACCCTGTGATACACGGATTGCCAGGTAAAAATACCTAGGCCGGTTTCACTACTTAACACGGCCTTGTTCAATACTATGCTCCCGACGAAGCGTTTTGGAACGCGAAACTAGTCGAGCGAAAGCAAGATCTTTATCTTTGAATTTACCGGACCTATCAATAAGACCAGCCATCTCTCGTGCATACCGTCCAACTCCTCATTTGTGTTTGTTGGCTATACATTATCCTATTCTACTTTGTGTATTTTACATGTCAATGTAATTCCTGGGAGATGTGTTGAGTCTTGTAAATGGGACCCTATACCAACTATTGATAACTGTTACATAATGTCAGTGTCTTGTATTAATGTACTTTTTACCTAAATTCAATTATATTTTTCTACCAACAATAAAACCCTTAGAATTTTTACAATATCTATCTGTGTGCCGTTTAAAGTCCACCTTTAGTTTAAACAAACATTCGCACATTCAGTGATGCTGGAGGCTTTGTAACCGATCACAGGGTGCGCCTGTCCACCGACTCTGTCGATCGTCTGACTTTCATAAAAATGAATCAGTCTTGGATTACCAGCTACCAAGCACCTGATGCTGATGTAACCGAATAATTTTTTTTTGAAAGTGAGATCCCTTCAAGACTGCCTATGCTGATGCTGAGTGACTATCCTGTTATGCTGAGTGACAATCCTCTTCCTCCTGTTTATGTTGATAGCTTGTAAGAACATTTTTGGTTCTGGGCACCGCCACCAGTGCCTAAGGCCCAATTTTTCTGCCCCTGTTTAACAGGGGCGTGTAATTATAATTTTTGCTGCAATACTTTGCAGCAGGGCTCATTCCTGCGCTCCAACTAGAATATCTGTGAGAGGTTGCAGTGTTGTGGCACCAGCACCGGTGCCTAAGGCCCAATTTTTCTGCCCCTATTTAACAGGGGCGTGTAATTACAATTTTTGCTGTAATACTTTGCAGCAGGGCTCATTATTGCGCTCCAACTAGAGTATCTGTGAGGGGTTGCAGTGTTGTGGCACTAGTGTCTAAGGCCCAATTTTTCTGTCCCTGTTTAACAGGGGCATGAAAGTACAAAATTTTCCTGTAATATTTTGCAGCAGGGCTCATTCCTGCGCTCCAACTAGAGTATCTGTGAGGGGTTGCAGTGTTGTGGCACCAGTGCCTAAGGCCCAATTTTTCTGCCCCTGTTCAACAGGGGCATGTAATTACAATTCGTGATCTAATATTTCACAGCAGGGCCAATTCCTACGCCCACCAAGAGTACCTGTGAGGGCTTACAGTGTTGTGGCAACACCACCACCACCACCACCAAAGGCCTAATTTTTCTGCCCCTGTTCAACAGGTGCATGTAATTACAATTCTTGATATAATATTTCACAGCAGGGCCCGTTCCAGCGCCCACCAAGAGTAACTGTGAGGACTTACAGTGTTGTGGCACCAGCACCACCACCACCACCACCAAAGGACCTATTTTTCTGCCACTGTTCAACAATGGCATGTAATTACAATTCTTGATATAATAGTTCACAGCAGGGCGTTCCAGCGCCCACCAAGAGTAACTGTGAGGGCTTTCAGTGTTGTGGCCACACCAACACCTAAGGCCCATATTTCTGCAGATTACATAGGGCAGGACCCTACTTTCAAACATCCTACTTTAAAACGACTCCTACTTACAAACGGAGGGAGACAACAGGAAGAAATCTAC
This sequence comes from Rana muscosa, assembly GCA_029206835.1. Lineage (NCBI taxonomy): Eukaryota > Metazoa > Chordata > Amphibia > Anura > Ranidae > Rana > Rana muscosa. Next base: position 216,847,062 of record CM055120.1, on the reverse strand, counting down.
CCCTAGGAAGGGAAATTCTCTCCTGTAAGAGTTAATATGGGAAAAAGGTGTCTCCTCTCCACTGATGCTTTATCACCAATCCTTGTTTCCCTAAAAAACCCAAATTTACAAAATTTAATTGTCATTCGGACATAAAGTGAGGTGAAATCTTCTGAACAGGTGCACAGACAGCAAAACAAATGTTACAGGGGTGATGACCCTTCCCTATGTTTTCCAAAAAGCTTAAAAATTTATTTTTTGGCTGTAGCTACACTTTAAAAATGTACCAGTTCAAAATTACAAACAGATTTTACTTAAGAACAAATCTACAGTCCCTGTCTTGTTTGCACCGCCTGTATACTGCTGTTCAGAGTGTATAGGGCCTGGGGGCCCCACGCCTTTCTTTTTCTTAATTTAGGTGCGGGGTTCCCCTTAATATCCATACAGACCCAAAGGGGCTGGAAATGGGCTGGGGGGGGGGGCGGGCATGCCGTTCTTCTCAATGATTTTCATCCATATTGCCGGGATCAGACATTACATTAAAGCCGCAAGCAGTTTTAAATGACTATTATTCCTTTACAAATGTCATTTTGTGCAGGGACAGTTATTAACACGGGAAATACGTGCCACTTTACAGGCATACTATAGACACCCCCCCAGGCACAATATTTAAAGGAATATTTCACTTTAATTTTTTCACTTTAAGCATCATTAAAATCACTGCTCCTGAAAAAACTGCCTTTTTTAAAAACTGTTTTTTGCATTGATACATGTCCCCTGGGGCAGGACCCGGGTCCCCAAACCCTTTTTAGGACAATAACTTGCATATTAGCCTTTAAAATTCACACTTTTGATTTCTCATGTTCGAGTCCCATAGACTTTAATGGGGTTTGAAAGTTTGCGCGAACTATCGGTCCGTTCGCATGTTCTGGATGCGAACCGAACTGGGGGGTGTTCGGCTCATCCCTAGATGGAAGTGGTGAGGGATTCATTGGTGGTATGGGCCCCTCTGGGGTATTCCAGTGGATCGGTGGAAAATGTTAAAGTTCCGGGGTGCCGTCAAAGACCAACAAGCTGTGTATTTAAACGCTGTTACAAATGTTATTTTGAAATTATTTAAGATTTGGTTAATAAAAAGGCTGCTATGGCCATTTATATGCCAAAACTCGTGTGGTCTTATCATTGGTGGGGAATGTGAAGGTGTTATGGGAAGTTTTAGGGGTAAAAAAGGGGGGAAGAGGATGTTGGGGATATCTTGACTACACTGGTCATGGAAATCCATGCAAAATGTCAACTGCTGCCTCTTGATAGAAGGACATTTATAAATGTGCCTCCACCTTTATGCTGGGGTAACTCAATATACAGATAGCAGACAGGGCGGAGTTAAATAAACTGCACATTGAACATCTACAGACTTTGACACATTTTGAGGATGAGCTATCCTTTCTCTTTTAGTCACTTATTGGGTTATGTGGTCTACAAACATCTTCTTGTTCTTTTACTATAAGCAGAAATAAAATATTCATTGAAATATCATAATTTGACCATGTAGTTGTCTTAGCATCTAAAATAAATCATTCATAACAGAAAGATGGTGGCCGCCATTTCTTCCCGCTATTTAAAATGATAGCTGCTTTTCGGTCATGCCATCATACAAACCCTCTTGCTTCAATACAATTATGACTTTGCTTCAACTTTGGAAAAATGTTCTGAGACAGAGACCCAGGAAGTCTAAAGCCAGTGTGTCAGCACAACAGCCAGGCAACAAAGAATTTCAGAAGAAGGTCAGAAATGACACCTTATTTATTACTCTTTTTCTCAGCACTGGTTTCCTCTAAAGCAGTCCTGTGCCAAAAATAATCAATGGCTCAGCCTTAACTCTGAGATCCCAACTTGTTTAGATCATATGAAAATGTCCAGGCAGGATATCAGGAATAATATATTTTCCCTAAACCTTGGTTCACATCTGTGCATGCTTTGTGCTGTGTGTAGAGCAGTCCATTCATTTCAGTAGACTGACCTACCTGTGAAAAAGGCAGGAAACCTGACCCTTTTGTAAAATCATGCTTCCCTGAACATGCATGGGTGCCAATGTGTGAGGGCGCCATTATGAATAATCACACATCTGCTCCAGTGCAGCTTGTGTCGGAAAAGTGCACAATTGTACAGATGTGATATGTAAAGATCTGAGCCTGGCCTAAAAACTGAAACTGTGAAATTTTAGGAATACTCAGTGGAATTGAGGCAGTCCATATTGCATTTTTGACTAAGCAGACTAATACATGTTTTCCTGAACAAATGTTTTTCTTTCTTTTTTAAAAAAATGTTTATAATTTTTAACAAGTTATTTAGATATGGACTAGTATATATACACAATCACATTTCAGCAGCTGCAGCACTTGGCAACGTCTCATACATTGTACCAGATGGTAAGAGTGCCATCTATTGGTACATTTTAGGACATCTTAGAACTACTCTGTAGTATAATAGTATAGGAGTCTTATATTACATGTTTCTATTAAGACAAATAGTCTGGAAAACTTCAGATAAGTAATACAAACTTGATTCTCAAAGTTTCCCCACTGTATATAAATAGAAAGTTTAATTTCAAATATGACTCCTATATGCACTTATTACATAACAAACTTCCAAAGCAATGTCAGAGAGAAAAAAAAAAGAAAATTATTTAAAGAAACAAAAAAAAATAGGACCAGTGTATGGTTAGCTTTTTAACACACAACAGCTGGTGCAATGTCAAACTCAGGCAACCCCTCCCAAAGAAAATATATATATTTGCATTAAGAATACAGACAGCATAATATTCTAAAAGTCTGATTTACAGGATGAAATGAAGTGCCAAGGCATTTAAGGAAGTGAGCTTTGGGGGACCATTTGCACTACCATTTACCACAGCAGGAATGGCCCTCCTGACGAGCCCCCACTATACCCCAACCCCCTTATTCCAATCCCAACATACTGTACTCATCCTACTCCTGGTGTCAACCAAACAACAAGTGTGCTATCCTTGTGCTAAGTATAAGTTATTAAATCACCTAAGAGACACACTAAAAGTGCATTAAACATATAATGACCTCATCCTATATTGACATACAGTATCTCACAAAAGTGAGTACATCCCTCAAATTTTTGTAAATATTTTATTATTTTATATCTTTTCATGTGAAAAAAATGAAGGAATGACACTTTGCTACAATGTAAACTAGTAAGTGTACAGCTTGTATAACAGTGCAAATTTGCTGTCCATTCAAAATAACTCAACACACAGCCATGAATGTCTTAACCTTTGGCAACAAAAGTGAGTACACACCTAAGTGAAAATGTCCAAATTGGGCCCAAAGTGTCAATATTTTGTGTGGCCACCATTATTTTCCAGCACTGCCTTAACCATCTTGGGCATGGAGTTCACCAGAGCTTCACATGTTGCCACTGGAGTCCTCTTCCACTCGACATCACAGAGCTGGTGAATGTTAGAGACCTTGTGCTCTTCCACCTTCCATTTGAGGATGCCCCACAGATGCTCAATAGGGTTTAGGTCTGGAGACATGCTTGGCCAGTAGGGATGAGCTTGGAGTTCGAGTCGAACTCATGTTCGACTCGAACATTGCCTGTTCGCCCGTTCGCCGAACAGCGAACAAATTGGGGTGTTTGCGGCAAATTCGAAAAATCTATGGGAGAAATCTAAAGTGTTAATTATAAAGGCTAATATGCAAGTTATTGTCCTAAAAAGTGTTTGGGGACCGGGGTCCTGCCCCAGGGGACATGTATCAATGCAAAAAGAAGTTTTAAAAACGGCCGTTTTTTCGGGAGCAGTGATTTTAATAATGCTTAAAATGAAAAAATAAAAGTGAAATATTCCTTTAAATTTCGTACCTGGGGGGTGTGTATGATATGCATGTGAAGTGGCGCATGTTTCCCGTGCTTAGAACTGTCCCTGCAAAAAATGTCATTTTTGAAAGAAAAAAAGTCTTTTAAAACTGACTCGCGGCTATTAATGAATTGTCGGCTCCCGGCAATACATACAAAAGTCATTGATAAAAAAAAAAAAAAAAAAAAAGCGTGGGTGTTCCCCAGAATTCAATTACCAGGCCCTTCAGGTCTGGAATGGATATTAAGGGGAACCCCGCCGCAAATTAAAAAAAAATTGACGTGGGGTTCCCCCAAATATCCATTCCAGGCCCTTCAGATCTGGCATGGATTTTAAGGGGAACTCCACCCCAAATAAAAAAAAAAATGGCGTGGAGTCCCCCTAAAAATCCATACCAGACCCCTTATCCGAGCACGCAACCTGGCCGGCCGCAGGGGAAAAGGGGGGGACGAGAGAGCGGCCCCCCCTCCCTCCTGAACCGTACCAAGCCACATGCCCTCAACATGGGGAGGATGTCCCCATGTTGATGGGGACAAGGGCCTCATCCCCACAACCCTTGCCCGGTGGTTGTGGGGGTCTGCGGGCAGGGGGCTTATCGGAATCTGGAAGACCCCTTTAACAAAGGGGACCCCAAGATCCCGGCCCCCCCCCTATGTGAATTGGTAAGGGGTACGTTGTACCCCTACCATTTCACGAAGAAAGCGTAAAAAAATGTTTAAAAAAACACACAAACACCTTGAAAAAGTCCTTTATTAAAAAAAAAACAAAAAACATTCCAGCGGTGAAATCCAGTGTCCCGCAGCGATCCCGATGTCCAGCGCTGTCCTTCATTGGTTGTGCCTGAGCGGACCTGATGGGGAACTCCCTCTCAGTATTTTAAATGTATAGACCCGCCCCTTCTAAAGTTCCCCATCAGGTCCGCTCCCTCGGTATGTCGGACCCGCCTACGTCATTGGCTTGAGCGGGGAACTTCCTTCACTGTGTAATTTAAATTTACACAGTGAAGGAAGTTCCCCGCTCAAGCCAATGACGTAGGCGGGTCTGACATACCGAGGGGGCGGACCTGATGGGGACTGCTCTCACTTTGGTAATACATGTATAGACCCGCCCCTTCTCATGTTCCGCATCTGGTCCGCTGAGCGGACCTGATGGGGAACTTTAGAAGGGGCGGGTCTATACATTTAAAATACTGAGAGGGAGTTCCCCATCAGGTCCGCTCAGGCACAACCAATGAAGGACAGCGCTGGACATCGGGATCGCCGCGGGACACTGGATTTCACCGCTGAAATGTTTTTTGTTTTTTTTTTAAATAAAGGACTTTTTCAAGGTGTTTGTGTGTTTTTTTAAAAAAATTTTACGCTTTCTTCGTGAAATGGTAGGGGTACAATGTACCCCTTACCAATTCACATAGGGGGGGGCGGGATCTGGGGGTCCCCTTTGTTAAAGGGATCTTCCAGATTCCGATAAGCCCCCCGCCCGCAGACCCCCACAACCACCGGGCAAGGGTTGTGGGGATGAGGCCCTTGTCCCCATAAACATGGGGACATCCTCCCCATGTTGAGGGCATGTGGCCTGGTACGGTTCAGGAGGGAGGGGGGGCCGCTCTCTCGTCCCCCCCTTTTCCCCTGCGGCCGGCCAGGTTGCGTGCTCGGATAAGGGGTCTGGTATGGATTTTTAGGGGGACTCCACGCCATTTTTAAAAAAAAATTGGGGTGGAGTTCCCCTTAAAATCCATGCCAGATCTGAAGGGCCTGGAATGGATATTTGGGGGAACCCCACGTCAATTTTTTTTTTAATTTGCGGCAGGGTTCCCCTTAATATCCATTCCAGACCTGAAGGGCCTGGTAATTGAATTCTGGGGAACACCCACGCTTTTTTTTTTTTTTTTTTATCAATGACTTTTGTATGTATTGCCGGGAGCCGACAATTCATTAATAGCCGCGAGTCAGTTTTAAATGCATTTTTTTCTTTCAAAAATGACATTTTTTGCAGGGACAGTTCTAAGCACGGGAAACATGCGCCACTTCACATGCATATCATACACACCCCCCAGGTACGAAATTTAAAGGAATATTTCACTTTTATTTTTTCATTTTAAGCATTATTAAAATCACTGCTCCCAAAAAAACGGCCGTTTTTAAAACTTATTTTTGCATTGATACATGTCCCTTGGGGCAGGACCCAGGTCCCCAAACACTTTTTAGGACAATAACTTGCATATTAGCCTTTATAATTAACACTTTAGATTTCGAACGTTCGAGTCCATTGTATTTAATAGGGTTCTAAAGTTTACACGAACATTTTGTCTGTTCGCAGGTTCTGGTGCGAACCGAACAGGGGGGTGTTCGGCTCATCCCTGTTGGCCAGTCCATCAACTTTACCCTTAGCTTCTTTAGCAATGCAGTGGTTGTCTTGGAGGTGTGTTTGGTGTTGTGATCATGTTGGAATACTGCCCTGTGGCCCAGTCTCTGAAAGGAGGGTATCATGCTCTGCTTCAGTATGTCACAGTACATGTTGGCATTCATTGTTTCATCAATGGACTGTAGCTCCCCAGTCCCGGCGGCACTCATGCAGTCCCAGACCATGACACTCCCAGAACCATGCTTGACTGTAGGCAAGACACTCTTGTCTTTGTACTCCTCACCTGGTTGCTGCCACACACGCTGGACACCATCTGAACCAAATACGTTGATCTTGGTTTCATCAGACCACCAGGACATGGTTCCAGTAAGCCATGTCTTTAGTCTGCTTGTCTTCAGCAAACTGTTTGCGGGCTTTCTTGTACATCATCTTTAGAAGAGGTTTCCTTCTGGAATGACAGCCATGTAGACCAATTTGATGCAGTGTGTGGTGAATGGTCTGAGCACTGACAGGCTGACCCCCCCACCCCTTCAACCTCTGCAGCAATGCTGGCAACACTCATATGTTTATTTACCAAAGACAACCTCTGGATATAATGCTAAGCACATGTAGCAGGCATGTTGTAATGCAATTTCTCCTTTTGGCCACAAGATAGAGACAGAGAGATGCTGACTGGTCCTTCCAGAAAACTGAGAGAAACAGAGAAGACTGGGAAAAAGGGGAGTTTTAAGAAGTGCTGAGAGGATGAAAGAGAGGGAAGTACTGAGGTAAAAGAAAGGGAGTGCTGACAGGAGACAGAGGAGTGGAGATTGATTAAAAGAGAAGGAGATACCAAGGCTCAAAAAGTCCTTTGCTGGGACATGGTGACACTTAACAGTGAGGAGAAGAGAAAGGTGTGAGTGGAAGGAACTGAGGTGCCAGAGTGAGGAGAGAGACACACGCTGACACCAGGGACTGTGTCCCAACAGAGGAGGAGAGATATCATGAAGCCCGGGAAAAAGAGTCTGTGAGGAGAATAAGGAAAGTGGTCTGAGGAGAGAAAGAGTGAGAGAGACAGAGAGAGTGTGGTGAGGTGACAGGTGTAAGGAAAACCACCGAGACTTAGGAGACTGAGAGAGAGAGACTCTGGCAGCATCAGAGTGGGAGACAGCCATGCTTTTCCAGAGACTGCCAGGAGAGTGTTGCCTGGAGACGGAGAAGTGAGGACGCTTGAGGGGAGCTAGGAGCAGAGACAGCCACGTGGTCCACTACTATTTAGTCCAGGGACCCTACTCAGTAGCCCAGCACCACTCAGCTCAGCAGAGATGATCCATGCCTTTCAGGCATCGAGATACCCATCCGGGTATCGGGTCGACTGCTGCCTGTTCACTTTGCAAGTTTCGCTACCATTCATCTCGATCGGCCATCAGCAAGAGATCCAGTGCCTTACAATATCGCTAGGAACATCAGGAACCTGAACCAGCACCTGGGACTATCGTTGTGTCACACAGAGGACTGGTGAGTGGGTGTAAAACCAACATCCTTCTTGACATCATACTGACACTGCATGCAGACACCAATTTCCCTTTTTAGTGACACAGGATGCTTGTTTGGAGCTGCCATCTCTAATAGTTTGCCCTTTTAAATCTCTACCTAACTGAACATTCTAGAGGATAACTGCTCCATGCAAGCTTCTTTAAATCTACTCTTAAAACAAGAGTCCCACCGTTTTCTAGCAGAAGACACTAGTATTCTTCACCTCAGGACCTGCAACATTACAGAACTGTGCTTACTGTACTTGTGTAACCCTTTTTTTTTTTCCCTCTCAAAGGTGTTTGCGGCCCAGAAGGAGCTATGAAGTTGACAAGTCTTCTCTCCTCCCTCTCAGATCCTGTGTTAAGGCCATATAGATTACTGCCTTTTCTATACTTACAGTTGCTAAGCATTAGACATGTGCACACTGAAATATTTCGTTTCGGAATTTCGTTTTCATCCGAAAAATAAATTTATTTAGTTACTCCCGAAATTCGTTTTTATTTATTTAGTTTTTCGTTAGAAATTGCATTCGTCCGAAAATCTGAATTAATTAAGGTCGAATCTGTCATTGAAGGCTTATGGTGTCTGTCGAATGTTCAAAGAAGATTCGACGGAGCAGTGAAACTGTACGACGCTGCAATCATACATTTCCGGTCGAATGTTCCGCCCACAAGCTATAGAAGAATTCTAATGTTGTATGACTAGTAATAATTATATTTATTCATTACTATTACTAGTCAACCAACATTAGAATTCTTCTATAGCCTATGGGCGGATGCATTTGACCGGAAATGTACGATTGCAGCGTCGTACAGTTTTGCTGCACCGTCGAATCTTCTAACTTTCGATGCTTTGTCGAATCTTCGTCATTCTAGCTATTTTACTGCTCCTCCTCTTTGGTTACAATCAGCCAATAACATTCATCATCAACTTTATTTTTATTTTACTTCCCCCACCCAATTCCAGCAGTGATCTTTTCTCTCTATGTCGAATCTTTTCTCTCTATAATAACAAATCTTTTCTCTCTTATGTCGAATCTTTTCTCTCCTATGTCAAATATTTTCTCTCTATAATGTCGAATCTTTTCTCTCCTATGTCGAATCTTTTCTCTCCTATGTCGAATCTTTTCTCTCCTATGTCGAATCTTTTCTCTCCTATGTCAAATCTTTCCTCTCCTATGTCGAATCTTTTCTCTCCTATGTCGAATCTTTTCTCTCCTATGTCGAATCCTTTCTCTCCTATGTCGAATCTTTCTCTCCTATGTCGAATCTTTTCTCTCTATAATGTCGAATCTTTTCTCTCCTATGTGGAATAATCTTGGACTAATAGAGTTAAGGTTAGGCACAATCGACCACAGGTTCGATAGACACAGATTGTTATTGTCAGCGTCACGTCGAATCTCCTATCTATATCGAACTGTTGTAGCAACGAAAACGAAAATAAAGCATTTGTTTATGTCGGATCTTTCGGTTTTCGGATCCTGTGCTTTCGTTTTCGTTTGTTAAAACGATAACGAAAATAGCTGAAATTCGGACGAAAATGCATTTGGACGAAAACGAATGCACATGTATACTAAGCATTGAAGGCTATCTTTTCTAATATAATAATTCTTTGCAGCAAGGTTTAAACGTGTTGTGAATTTTCTATATGCTTTAAACCATGATAATATATTCAGCTCATTTATCACTACCAGTTGTGTTTGTCTGTTTCTGATATCAATCCACAGCCAGGATTGGTACTTTCTTCACTTGCATTCTTGAAAGTGTTTGCAGAAATTTTAACCGGGTGTGCCAGAGGGACTGAGGACATTCTTGGAGTTGAGGCGTAGAACAGAGAACCCAAAAATCACCAAGTGGCTCCTTCAGGGGTGGTGCTACACACATGCACTCACCTTCTTTGGTTGACCATGGCGATGCATGTTCTGAGTGGTACCTGTCCTGTTAAATCGCTGTACTGTCTTGGCCACGGTGCTGCAGCTCAGTTTCAGGGTCTTGGCAATCTTCTTATAGCCTAGGACATCTTTATGTAGAGCAACGATTCTTTTTTTTCACATCCTCAGAGAGTTCTTTGCCATGTTGAACTTCCAGTGACCAGTATGAGAGAGTGAGAGCGATAAGACCAAATTTAACACAGCAGATCCGCATTCACACCTGAGACCTGGTAAAACTAATGAGCAGGCCCGGACTGGGACAAAAAATAGGCCCGGGCATTTTAGACTGAGCAGCCCGAGGGGGGGGGGGGCGTGGCGTCGACGCTTCGTGGCGGCGGTTAATGATGGGATGTGGGGTTCCAGCACCTTGTACCTCTGGACCCCTTTACATTACACAGCACTCTGCACCTCTGGACCCCTTTACATTACACAGCACCCTGCACCTCTGGACCCTTTTACATTACATAGCACCGCACCTCTGGACCCCTTTACATTACACAACCCCCCACAGTTTGTTACACAGACACCCCCAAACAGTTCTGGACCCCCTGCATGTTACACAGACCTCCCTACAGTACAGACCCCCTCCCTACAGTGCAGACCCCCTCTCTACAGTGCAGACCCCCTCCCTACAGAGCAGACCCCCTCCCTACAGTACAGACCCCCCTACAATACAGAACCCCCCCTACAATACAGACCCCCTACATTACAGACCCCCCTACAATACAGACCCCCTACAATACAGACCCGCCTACATTTCAGACCCCCCTAAAATACAGAACCCCCTACATTTCAGACCCCCCCTACATTACAGACCCCCTACATTACAGACCCCCTACAATACAAAACCCCCCTACATTTCAGACCCCCCTACAATACAGAACCCCCCTACATTTCAGACCCCCCTACAATACAGAACCCCCCTACAATACAGAACCCCCCTACATTACAGACCCCCTACAATACAGAACCCCCCTACAATACAGAACCCCCCTACAATACAGAACCCACTACAATACAGACCCCCCTACAATACAGAACCCCCTACATTTCAGACCCCCCTACAATACAGAACCCCCCTACATATCAGACCCCTCCTACAATACAGGACCCCCCTACATTACAGACCCCCCTACAATACAGAACCCCCCTACATTTCAGACCCCCCTACAATACAGAACCCCCTACATTTCAGACCCCCCTACAATACAGAACCCCCCTACAATACAGAACCCCCTACAATACAGAACCCCCCTACATTTCAGACCCCGTCTACAATACAGAACCCCCCTACATTGCAGACCCCCCTACAATACAGAACCCCCTACATTTCAGACCACCCCTACAATACAGAAACCCCCCTACAATACAGACCCCCCCCTTCAGACCCATAATGTACCTCAGATCAGCGCGGGACTGCATGTTGGGTCCCCTCCCCCTGTGTGGACATAAAGGAGGAGGGGGAGGCGGCTTCACTCTGCTCGGCTGTGTGAGACAGCCGAGCCGAGACTGATCAGATCATCAGTGCCGTGGCCACCTTGCCAGAGAGAAGGGGATCGTTGCGGGTCCCGGCCCCCTGATGTGCTGACGGGTGTCACTGTCACTCGAGTGCGGCTCCAACTCACAGCTGAGAGTGCACTGGGGCAGTGGCATCACTAGGGTTGTTGTCACCTGGTTCGGCAAAATATGGTGTCACCCCCCTCCTGTCTATCCTGCCCAGCGCCCTGCAGGCAGTGCACGGTCACAAGGCGCACCCCCAAATGACCCCTGTAAATTAAAGTATAGGGTGGTATTGGGCTGGCTGGGGCGATATAGGGCAGGTTGGGGTAATATAGGGCAGGTTGCGGTGATATAGGGCAGGCTGGGGTGGCATAGGGCAGGTTGGGGTTGTATAGGGCAAGCTGGGGTAGTATAGAGCAGGTTTGGGTGGTATAGGGCAGTTTGCGGTGGTATATGGCAGGCTGGGTGGTATAGGGAAGGTTGGGGTGATATAGGGCAGGGTGTGGTGGCATAGAGCAGGTTGCGGTGGCATAGGGAAGGTTGGGGTGATATAGGGCAGGTTGCGGTGGCATAAGGCAGGTTACGGTGGCATAGGGCAGGGTGCGGTGGCATAAGGCAGGTTGGGGTGGCACGCATAGGGCAGGGTGCTGTGGCATGGTTAGGACTCTATGTAGTGACATGTGCAGCAGTGCAGTAACTTACAGCATGCCTGGAGATGAAGACACTCTGGCTGCTGTGTCCTCGTTTCCTTCTCCTTCAGCTGTGGGATCAGCCAGAGTGAATGAGTCTGTGGGAGGAGTGAAGGGGGCAGCCACACCCCCAGCTCCGCCCACAAACTCCGGCTGCCTCCGGAGACATTGGAGATGATGGGGAAGACGTGACTTGCTGTCCCGCGGCCCACCGGGCATTTTCCCGGTATGCCCTATGGCCAGTCCAGGCCTGCTAATGAGTCACATAACACCAGGGAGGGAAAATGGCTAATTGGGCCCAATTTGGCATTTCCACTTAGGGGTGTACTCACTTTTGTTGCCAGTCGTTTAGACATTAATGGCTGTGTGTTACGTTATTTTGAGGGGACAGCAAATCTACACTGTTATACAAGCTCTTGACTCACTACTTTACATTGTAGCAAAGTGTAATTTCTTCAGTGTTTTCACATGAAAAGATATAATAAAACATTTACAAAAGAAGGAGTGTACTCACTTTTGTGAGATACTGTATGTAGCGCCCCCCTGGGTCTACTAGGAGCAAGGAGGTATCTCCAGAGGCAGGGAGCGAGCTAACTTCACCCCAGGGCTGAGTCAATGGCAATAATGGGAAGTTTAGAACAGAAATTGGGTGCCAGTCACTTTAGATATTTTTCAATGATTTAATGAGGGACTTGAAAGTAGTAATAGGAGAGAGGGTTAGGGGAGGTTTCAGATACCATTTGCAGATCACTTACAGACTCCTTGAATCCAAAGGTAAAACAGCTTTCTCTTTACCAGATCTTGAATACCTGGATAGACCTCTCACACAGACCTATCAGCTGGTAGAATTTCTGGACAAGCCTCTCTCACAGACTTAGCAGCCAGTAGAACTCCTGGATATGCATCCCTCACAGACTTAGCAGCCAGGAGCTAGTTACCACGGTTTAGGTTGTAGAATATGATTCAGCTTTACAGTGTCAGAACCTTTAAGCCATCCGGCAACACTGTAAGAGCAGTTTAGGTATAGGTGCGTCCTCCAAACGAGTCACCAGGCCCTCCTGAGAGACCAGCCTTCTTCCTGGCTCTCTCCAGCAAGGGTCTTCCCCTGGATCTCCTCAGCTTGGCTCGGCTTCCTCCACATGGGCAAGACAGCCTAAGGACCACCTCAGAATTAGTAGGCCCCAGACAGGCTTCTGGGCCTGCATGCAGAGCACACAGCAACACATCCTCAGGCCCGGAGGGCCGAGATCAGAAAAAAACTGAGCACATGACTTTGCCCAAAAAAATACCCCTTTCCCAGAATGCACAGCGACCAGGAACCTCCTGCTGAGCTGTTCTGGAAAAAGAATACTTATCACATAGTTCAACCTTGCTAAAATTCTCACACTAGCCTGTGGCACCAGTGACTCCTACTGGCAACAGTGAGAAATGCACAGTTCAATTGAGGTTAGAGCAGAACCCAATAAACTATACAATCAGTCTGAGCTACATTTATACAATAGACCCAACTTTAGGAATAGGGGGCTACACGTGTATATATATATATATATATATATATATATATATATATTGCACATTTTATATGGACTTGATTTGCACAGATATGTCAATTTAGGATGAGTTCATCATATGTTTAATGCACTTTTATCATGTCTCTTATGTGATGTATTAACTTATAACTAGCACAAGGATAGCACACTATTTTTTATTTGGTTGGAGCTTGTTACACATCCTACTTGGATTGGTGATTTAGATGCTGCTGTCCGTTCTGTCTAATTTAGTTTTTTTGCATTTTTTTTACTTAATTTTTTGTCACTAAGGTTTACAGTTTTTTTGCAAGCACACAAATATTATGTTGAGTTTAACAAGTTCTGGTGTGCCTACAGTACAGTGCCTTGAAAAAGTATTCATAACCCTTAAAGTTTTCCACATTTTGTCATGTTACAACAAAAAATGTAAAAGTATTTTATTGGGATTTTTTGTGATAGACCAACACAAAGTGGCACATAATTGTGAAGTGGGAGGAAAATGATAAAGGGTTTTCAATTATTTTTACAAACAAATATTTGAAGAGTGTGGTGTGCATTTGTATTAAGCCCCCCTAAGTCAATACTTTGTAGAACCACCTTTCGCTGCAATTACAGCTGAAAGTCTTTTTGGGGCTGTCTCTACCAGTTTTGCACATCTAGGAGAGTGACATTTTTGCCCATTCTTGGTCCATGAACTCCCCCTGACCCTGCTCATGGCATGGAGTTGGGATACAGCATGAACCCCTGCACCAACTACAGCACGAACTCTACGACGAGTACGTAGCCGCAACATGGCTAGATAACGGTCGGCAGCTCAGAACGAACTAGAAGAACGAACGGAAGAACAGCAAGGCCTATGAAGAACAAGCTGAAAAACAGTAACGAGTAGACAAGAACGCACTGAATAAACAGATACGAACTGACTACAAGCACTGCAAAACAGATACGAACCCACAAGCACAAACTGAACTCCACAAAACGATCTTTAAAGCACGAAGACTGAAAAGCGCAAATCGTCTCTCACCAAACTTTTACTAACACGCGGTAACACGGAATTAGCAAAAGTGTCCCAAAGGGTGGCGTCATTAGAACGGAACTTCCCCTTTATAGTGCCGTCATACGTGGTGTACGTCACTGCGCTTTGCTTTGAACGTTTTTTAAAATGATCGTGTGTATGCGTCTGTGAACAGCAATTTTCAAGTCTTGCCACAGATTCCCAATTTGATTTAAGTCTGGTCTTTGACTGGGCCATTCTAACACATGAATATGCTTTGATCTAAACCATTCCATTGTGGCTCTAGCTGTATGTTTAGGGTCGTTGTCCTACTGGAAAGTGAACCTCTGCCCCATTCTCAAGTCGTTTGCAGACTCTAACAGGTTTTCTTCTAAGATTGCCCTGTATTTGGCTCCATCAATCTCCCCATGAACTCTGAGCAGTTTCCCTGTCCCTGAGGAAAAGCATCCCCACTACATGATGCTGCCACCACCATGTTTCACAGTGGGGATGGTGTGTTCAGGGTGATGTGCAGTGTTAGTTTTCCACCACACATAGCATTTTGCTTTTAGGCCAAAAAGATAAATGTTGTTCTCATCTGACCAGAGCACCTTCTTCCATGTGTTTGTAGTGTCCCTCACATGGCTTCTCGCAAACTGCAAACTGGACTTCTTATGACTTCTTTTCAACAATGGCCTTAAAGGGAAGGGTTGAAAGTGGGACAAGGATGGGGGAGACTGAGGTTTTGAAGGGCTTGACATTCAGTGAATACATCAACTGTGCAGACTCACACACACAGATAAGTTTGACAGGAACACAGAGAAGGGTGCACATTTTTCCCAACTCCTTCATTCCTTTCTTACCTTTTGTTTCTTGATTTTGCTCATTTTATGTAATCTTTTACAATGTGAATTAGTTTGGTTCATAGCACCAAACTGTAGAGTCCAAAAAGTTTAGATTATAGTACCTTTATAAAAGGGATAAATCACAGATTCAAATTTGCAGTTATCCCTAAATAGTTATTCAACTGATAATTTGTAGCTAAATTTTCTTAATTCCTTATTTTTCAACTGCATTTACTTCCCTTAGCTTTTGTTCATGGCTTTAAATTTGTGTTCCTTTTTGCAACATGAAATGAAAGCATAAGGTGGGAAGTTGTGTACTTTGGCACTCTCGCTTTGGGTTCCAGAGGACTTTGTCCCAAACCTGCTGTCTCCCATGCATGCAAACAGTGTTTATTCCATTTACTACCCTTTTCTCCAGCATGCTGAAAATTTTAATTATTGAGCATATCTGCTTCTTGAATATGCCAATTATCAGCTCCTATTTAACCCCAGACAGCAAGCATAGTTTGAATATTTCATATCAACTTAGACCACTGGCTACAAGTATATATAACCACTCTAAGCCGTGGTTCATACCAGTGCGGCTTTGAAACTGCGCTACTTCAATGCGATTTCAAAGCCGTCGGTCAGTGCGATTTCATCTGCGTCTTGCTAACATCTGTGCAACTTCATTTACCCAGTCAATGCAAGCTGCACATTAACTTGCACAGAAACAGTGCAGGAACCTTTGATTTGAACAGTTCCATTGCCGCAAATGTGGTGCGACGTGTGATGCGACTGACAAGTCACACTGGAGTAAACTAGGGCAAAGGGTTGTTTTTATATATAAAATATGAAAAATGTGTACTTTACGCCTTGTTAATTAAAAAAAAAAAATAATTGTATAATTATAAATAACAGCTGCTATCCCCTGCTAAAGTAATAGTTGTACATTAGATACAGTATAAGGAGTGAAGGGGGCACTCTAATGCTTAATTCTAAAACAAGTGTGTGACAAAAACTCAATAAACATAAAAAAACTTGTGATATAAATCACCCAAATAGGTTGAATAACGTAATATCCTGTAAAAATAGGATTTTTATAACAGCTTACCTGTAAAATCCTTTTCTTGGAGTACATCACGGGACACAGAGCGACATAGTCATTACTAATGGGTTATATAGATACCGTCAGGTGCTGGCACTGGCAACTTCCAAAACCGGAAGTACCCTCCCCTATATAAGCCCCTCCCATCCGGGAGCACCTCAGTTTTGTAGCAAAGCAATAAGTGTCCCTAAAGAGGGGCGGGAGCTCTGTGTCCCGTGATGTACTCCAAGAAAAGGATTTTACAGGTAAGCTGTTATAAAAATCCTATTTTCTTTCTCGTACATCACGGGACACAGAGCGACATAGTCATTACTAATGGGATGTCCTAAAGCAATGCCAAATGAGGGGGGGATACACCATATATAAGCTGAGCGCTATCAGACATGAGGATCTTTTGCGGCCTGCAACACACTGCGCCCAAAGGCGACATCCTCCTGACTTCTAACGTCCACCTGGTAGGACCTAGTAAACGTGTGTACCGAAGACCATGTTGCGGCCTTACAGATTTGAGCCAGGGAGGCCTGGTGATGCACTGCCCATGAAGTTCCAACTGCTCTCGTGGAGTGTGCTCTAACTTTGAACGGAGGTGGTCTCCTTCTCAAGCCATAAGCTTGCATAATGACCTGTCGAATCCACTTGGCTAAAGTAGACTTTGACGCTGCCTGACCCTTTCTGGGGCCTTCCGGCAGAATAAACAAAGTATCCGTTCTGCGAATCTGAGCAGTGGCTTTTAGATAAGCTTTAACTGCTCTTACTACATCCAAAGAATGCAATAACTTTTCCTCTACCGAAGTAGGTTTGGGGAAAAAAGAAGGAAGAACCACATCTTGGTTCAAATGAAACCTCGATACCACCTTAGGAAGAAAGGCTGGATGAGGACGTAACCCTACTCTGTCCTTATGGATAACCAGATATGGCTCCTTACAGGACATAGCTGCTAATTCCGATACTCTTCTAGCCGAACAAATGGCTACTAGAAAAATCAATTTCCTGGTGAGAAGCACCAAGGAAATATGCTGTAATGGTTCAAATGGTTGTTTCTGTAGAACCGACAGAACCAAGTTTAGATCCCATGGACATATGGGAATATTAACCGGAGGACTAATACGCATCACTCCTTGTATAAAGGCTTTGACTAGTGAATGCGAAGCCAAGGGCCTTTGAAAAAATATTGACAAGGCCGAAATCTGACCCTTGATAGTACTCAAGGCAAGCTTCCTATCTACAGCCCACTGTAGGAAGTCCAGAATCCTACCTATTACGTACTTATGTGGATGCCATTTCTTGGCCTCACACCACGCGATGTACGCCTTCCAGATTCTATAGTAGATCTGCCTGGATACCGGCTTCCTGGCATTGATCATGGTAGATACCACAGCATTAGAGAGCCCTCTCTTTTTTAGAATGTGGGCTTCAATAGCCAGGCCGTCAAACCTAGGGCTGGTAAGGAAGGGTGGTATATCGGTCCTTGCGAAAGCCGGACGACGTGGGAGAGTCCAAGGACTCCCCACTGAAATTTTACAATCTCCGCGTACCACGCTCTTCGGGGCCACGCTGGAGCCACCGGAATCACTGGTTTCTTTTCTACCCTGATTCTGCGGAGTAATCGAGGTAACCATTGGCGGTGTGAATGCATATATCAGCTTGAACTGATCCCAAGGGAACACTAGGGCATCCGAGCCGCAAGCTAGGGGATCCCTTGTCCGAGAGACAAACCTGTCCCCCTTTGCGTTGAATCTGGATGCTAGAAGATCTACATCCGATGTTCCCCACCGCTGACATATTGTCCAGAAAACCTCGGGGTGAAGGGACCCTTCCTCTGGGCCTAATTGCTGGCGACTTAGAAAGTCCGCCTTCCAATTCTCCACTCCTGGAATGAATACCGCAGATATGGCTGGGACATATTTTTCTGCCCATTTCAGGATGTAATTTACTTCCCTCTGGGCTGCACGACTCCTGGTGCCCCCCTGATGATTGATATATGCCACTGCTGTGGCATTGTCTGATTGAATTCTGACAGGGGACCCTTGGAGTTTGGATGTCCATGCTACTAGGGCATACCGGGCTGCTCGTATCTCTAAGAGATTGATGGGCAGGGCCTTTTCTGCATCCGACCATCTGCCCTGGAGAGACTATTGCTCCAGTACTGCTCCCCAGCCTATAAGGCTGGCATCTGTAGTGACCACCTTCCAAGAAATCGGACTGAAGGATTTCCTTTTTTCCAGATTCTGGGGAACCAACCACCAACGGAGGCTCTTGCGAACGGAAGGGGACAAGGACATTGTAAGTCTAGGGCCTGAACTTTTTTGTTCCAGGCTGACAGTATGGCCCCTTGCAAATTCCTTGAATGGAATTGACCGTAGGGTACTGCTTCGAATGATGCCACCATTTTTCCCAGCAGCCTCATATACAGGCGTATGGACGGCTGTCTTTTTTGTACCCACTAAGTGGATCAAATCTTTCAAAGACAACACCTTTCCTCGAGGCAAGAATATTTTTCTCTGGCCTGAATCCAACCTTAGCCCCAAGTATTCCAGACTTTTGACTGGTTTTTAGGGCTGACTTGTCTCGGTTGATAATCCAACCGTGAGATTCCAGATACTTGATCGTCTTGTGAACGACCACGTCTAGTTTTTTCACTGAGTGGTCTATCAGCAACAAGTCATCCAGATATGCCATTATCATTACACCTTGTGTTCTTAGATTGGCCAATAAAGGGCCAGAATTTTTGTAAACACTCGTGGTGCTGTGGCCAAACCGAAGGGTAAGGCTCTGAACTGAAAATGGCGCCCTTCTACTGCAAAGCGTAGAAATTTTTGGTGGACTGGAAAGATGGGAATGTGCAAATAAGCATCTTTGATGTCGATCGTGGCTAACCAATCCTCCCCTTGTAGGGCAGTGGCCACCGATCGGATCGACTCCATCGGAAAGTCCTGATATACAGGAATTTGTATAGCCCTTTTAGAATTAATATGGGCCTCCCGTCCGCGTTTGCTTCGGGACTGTAAAGAGGTTTGAGTAAAACCCGAACCTCGCCGCAGGACTTTGTTTGGTCCACAAAAGCCCAAACTTCACCTATCACGGCAGGCATTGTAATCAAACCTTCAGGGACCGGGTTCCCAAGGATTCCACTCCCCTGGACCTGTATAGCACCCTGCACAGAAAACATCTTGGTCGTGGGTATGACCAGAGCTCTGGATCCCAGGGTCCAGCTCTCCTAAGAGAAGCATTACAGGCAGAACCTTGCTCTTCTCTGCAAGGCCCGGGTACCGACCGTTTAGCTATGAAGCTTTTTTGGTCGGATCCGGAATAGCTTACTGAGGCCCAAAAGAACCTGTACGCAAGCTCAGTGAAAAACACATGTTTCTTCTTGGCCAACACCTTAGACACTGGCAAAAAACTGAGGTGCTCCCGGATGGGAGGGGCTTATATAGGGGAGGGTACTTCCGGTTTTGGAAGTTGCCAGTGCCAGCACCTGACGGTATCTATATAACCCATTAGTAATGACTATGTCGCTCTGTGTCCCGTGATGTACGAGAAAGAAAGAAGATAATTCCAAAGTTTCAGTTCTTCAAGACAAAATGTGCACAAAAACTCAGTGAACATAGAAAATAATGATAGAAATCACCCAGATAAATTGAATAACATAATATCCTGCAAAAAAAATAAAAAATACAAAGTTTCAATTCTTCAAGATAAAATGTGCACAAAAATGGGGAAAAATAAAATGTTATTAGGGTATTTCCTGTGCTACATGAATGCTTTGCTTTCAAATGAAAATGCTGCATTTGGGCACTGGATGGCACTGATGATACTTAGTGCCATCTAGTGGCCAAATGCAAAAATATTCATCCAGCACAGGAAATAGCCCAAAAACATTTGATTTTGCCCTACAGAATGAATGCACACCTTGCACTTTCACTGGGTGAATTGCTATGCAAATGTTTTATAAATGCACCAATAAGTCATGAACGTCCTGTCACTGTGCAGACTGCATCCTATGAGAATGTCAGCAAGACGGAGTACCCCCATATCAGAATCAGTAGTAATATAGATAGGAGGATAGTGTGTAGCGCCCTGCTACTTTTGAACAGGGGCTATTCTGTAAATTTAGTATTATCTGAGCTGTAAATAGCTCAGAGTGATTATTTAAAGTATTGGTTTCTGTTCCAGCTTTGGCTGTGTTGTGCGCATTTCCCACTGTTGCCAGTAGGTGTCACTGTTGTCACAGGCCAGTGTGAGAAATACAGCCAGCTTAAGTGCATTGGATAATCTTTCCCCAGAAACAGCCCATTCAGGAGCTTCTTTGTAGCTGGGCATGCTGGGGATGGATATTTAAGGGGCAGTGCAATGTGCTTTGGGGGTTCCTTCTTGCCTCATGGCCCTCCAGGCCTGAGGCTATGCCGCTATGTTGCTGCAAGTAGGCCCAGAAGCCTGTCTGGGGCCTACTTAACTGAAGTTGGTCCTGTGCTGTCTTGCCTGCGGGAAGAAGCCACTCAAACTGAGAAGATTCCAGGGGAGGACCTTACTGGAGAGGACCGAGCTGAAAGCTGTTATCTCAGGAAGGGCCTGATGACTCGTTTGGAGGATGCACTCAAGTTAACCTACCTCACAGTACTGCCGGATGGCTTAAAGGTTCAGGTACTGTGCAGCTGACCTAACTAACGGACTACTGGCTAAACAATCCTGTGGCAGAGGATTATCCAGGAGTTTCTACTTATCACTCAAGTCTGTGGTAGAGACTTTGTCCGTGCTTCATACCGGCTGCTAGGTCGGTGTGAGAGGCATATCTGGTTGTCGCAAAATCCAGTGACAGAAGCTGTTGTCCTCTGGATTCAAGGACCGCATTAGTGATCTGCAAAACCAAGGTATCTGAACTTCCCCTAACCCTCTATCCTTCTACCTGAAGTTGTTTAATAAAGCAATTGAGTAAAAGACTGAAGTGACTGGCAATCACATCTTTCAAAACTACTTAAACATAGACTCTTAAGTTCTGGGACGGTGAAATGTGGGGTAACGGCAGGACCCAAAATTAATCCAGCAGCCCTTTGGGGGGTATCACTACAAGTGTCTGGAAACTAGGAGTCATTTATTTCATTACAACTATGACTGACTTTTATTTGCTTAAAGTGAATATTAGTGGACTTAGAAGAGTTACAAATATGTGCAAAAAAAAATAAAATTTAAGCATTTTGGGAAAACATGCAAAGCACGAAGGCTGTGTGTGGATATAATATTTTCAATGTCTCTTCTGGATATTATATAAATACTGTATTTAAAAAGACCACAGCTTGGATTATCTATAAACTTTACCATGAGAGTGTTTAACAAAATGCTTTTTTGGGGTTTACTTTGAGAAGTAAACTTGGTAGTTAATGGTAAATAGTTTACAGCTGTGTTAGACAGAATTCTAATTATGTTTACTGTGTGTTCCACAAGAAACTAAAGGTCTACTAAAGCTAACTATATATTTTCTTAATCTGGTTTATGTGAAAGACAGTCAAATAACATTCCTGCATAATTATGTCATAGCCTCAGGAGAATTTCCAAGGGACTTGTTCAGAAGTGCGTCCAGGGCAGTGGCGTAGCTAGCACATCTGGCACCCGGGGCTGAAATTTTTTTTCCACCCGAGAAAAATGGTATGTGGCAATATAGCATCACCACGCCAAAACTGTGGGTGTGGTCAGATTGCATGAACAGTGGGAGGAGCTTAAAGGGTCATATGCTTCAATGACTGTGCCACAAGCGAGTATGTAACAGACAGTATTAGCCTCAGTATGCTAATTTTAATAAAATAAAAATGTTCTATTGCATATTCTTTACTACACACAGCTAACCTTAAAGTGATATTAAAGTCTTGTTTTTTCTAAACAATAAACATGTTATACTTACCTGCTCTGTGTAGTGGTTTTGCACAGAGAAGCTTGGATCATCCTCTTCTTGGGTCCCTCGCCGTCACCACTGGCCCCTCCCTCTCTCTGGGTGCCCCCACAGCAAGCCACCTTCTATGGGGGCACCCAAGCAGGCACTCTCCCAAGCCGCGGCTCTGTGTGTCCATTCCTGACTCCACTCCTTCCCTCTTCTGATTGGCTCGCTGGATCCAGAGGGGGCTCAGGTAAAACTTAGGTGGGGCTGGGGGGGCTGCTGCACACAGAAGGTTTTTTAACTTCATGCTTAGAATGTTGTGCCTTTACAACCACTTTAACAAAGAATGTGCTGTACATGGAATGCAGTAGTCGGGAGTAAGAAATGTAAAACACAGTGAGGGGAATTCATCAAAACTGGTGCAGTCAGAATTTTCAACAACTGTGCATGGAAAACAGTCAGCTTCTATCTTCAGCTTGTTCAGCTTTAAAAATGAAAGCTATGAGCTGATTGGTTGCATGCATAGCTGTTCCAAATTCGGTCTGCTCTAGTTTTGATGAATTCCCCTAACGGCTTATTCAGATAGGCATTGAGACAGGTCCTGTATGCTGAGCCACTTTTTTATGCATCTGCATCCACCAGAGAGCTTCACCTATAGAAGTGGGTGCACATATCCGAATGCAGGCACTGAGCATTCGGATACATGTATCCCTTCCTGTCTGCGTGTCAAATTTTGACATTGTAACTATGTTCACGCAGCTGCTGTGTCCCAATTGACTTTGACTGGACTGCCTGCACAGGATGCACAGAACACCAAGTATCCCCACGCAGTACACGGCCATCACACTGGGCATGGACACATATGCTCCAATTGGAATAAGGCCTAATTGTCATGTGGGCCAGATAGCAGGAAAGAGGCGATGCCGCAAATTTAAAAGAGAATTATGGGAATTGTATTTATGAATCATGGAAAAGGGGGAGATTCCGGCGCTCCTAGTGATGTGATGCCTTTAAAATGAATGTAATAGTGGCTCTAATGGCACTTCTAAGTCAATCTGTATATTAAAAAACAAGAGGAGGCAGCCATCCTCAGAGGGTGTCCATGTCCTCTGTCAGCATGAAGTGTAAAAAAGAAGGGGGTGGAGGCGCCAACTGAATTAGTCCTACTGTAATCATTAATGTAAGTATAGTATATATACTTACAGGTTCACTTGAAAATGATATCCATCGAGGATGGGGGTGTTCTGAGGTCTGTTGGTGCTGCTCTGCTGGCTCTGGCAAAGTTCCCCTCAGCCGTGAGGTGTAGGAGATGTCGATTTTCATTTGCACAGGCTTCTCTGCGGTGTCACATGACAGGAAGCTCCATGCTAACCAGTCTGGAACGTGGAAGTGATGTCATTCAGCAGGGCAGTCCTCCAAACATAGAGTGGGACATTTCACAGGCTACGCGCTCGAAGCTCACAGCTTCTTCTACTGGCCTCTAGACCACACCACAACGATGGCTCAACTCCGGGCCCAAAGTGACAGCGCCACCTGATGGGCCCCAGAGAACCATACATCACAGTTTCCCCACCAGATTCAAAAACAGGAAAGCATATACCCGCTACACTCTCCCCCTGGTGATTTGACACTGGTCCCCAGTGTCTGGAATAAACTATGTCCTCAACGGCTGACATAACCCAGTCCAGAAACCAATTACAAATTGTACAAAATAAAACTTTTTTTTTTCTTACTATCTAACTGAAGCAGTTGTGTCTGAGCCTTACATGAAAGGGAAGGGAAGGGAAACAACAACACTTAACCATAATATTGAAATCACATTTCCATATCACACTTTTCCCACCCATCCTGACTAAGATCCACCCCATCCTCAGTGGTCTTGACGGGATGCTCTCCTACAGAGGGAAAAAGAAAATTAACACACATAAACCCTGACACATGTATTCGTGTAAGAGGAAAGAAACTTCTTTGTGAAGAAATCCCTTTTCTCCATAGAGTGAGCGTGTGAAAAGTGTTAACGATGCGCAACACTGCCACCTGGTGACAGCGTCGCGGTAACTGCACTCGTGGAACTTTCCTTCTTCTTTGGGCCCTATCTACCCCAGTGTCCATGATGACTGCTGGAAAAGTGAAGAACAAACTGGAACAGTCCCTCAACTCTTCTGGGTAACAGAACAACAAACTCTGGAAAGTTTAGCAATGCAAAAGACTACAAGCACGGAGTCTCTTTCCTCCTACAGATAGAAGCGAGGGTGCGGCAGAACAAGGGGCTTCAGATGTTGATCCAGAGTCTCTATTTGGTATTCGACATCTTCCCCCTCTTTGCGTCGAATCAGCACCTTGTCCGCGTGGATATGCCGTCCCACCATCCACTCTGCCCTGCAGTCTTTAAAACGCTGAGTTGCTTTTGGAGAACACGCAAGGTACCTGCGGGCGTGTGGAACCTGAAGGTGGGTCCACACAAAGTCATTGTACCAGCGCTCCCGACACACTTCCACTTCGTACAAGAGTTCTTTAGGCAAGTATGGGTACTGCTACCCATACTCTTCAGCAACCTTCTGTCCAAATAGGCGTTGTAGTCTCGCCAGCGGAGGCATGGTGGCTTTGTCCCCTTCGCCTGGCAAGACTATAGCATCCGGGTGACGAGGGACCCTGATCACATCTGGTCTGGGCATAGGTGCCCGTAGCAACAGTCTTTTCTCCCCGATATTGGGTGCAGGTGGCAATGGGGATGTAAGGGAAGGCTGGGAATGGGACTCCTCCTCAGGCGCTGAGGCCTCCACCCGGGGTGTGCTGTCCCCTGTAGACATGGGTGGGTCTCTGGTTCTACGGGACGAGGCGAGAGGTACTTTGTCCCAGCCTTTCTGAGTGAACAGCTCATCAATGACCACATTGTCTCCCAGATCGGAGAGCGATTCTAGGTCGGAGGTGTCACACTCCTCTGCGGGCAGGTAGCCTGTAGTGGAAACTGACCTGCCACCTCCCTGAGATACACAGAGCCGTGAATCCCCGACACCTCCGCCCACACACCAAGTCTCTCCGCGCGGCTTACCTCGGCCTTTAATTGGGAGGGGATGTCCGGAGCTTCTGTTGACAGATCCATCCGGGCCGGGCGTAGGCGGGCGGGATGGTCCACCACAACCGCTGGACGGGGCTACCATGCCGGTCTTTCTCTTCGGTGGTGGACACTGCAAGACCGTGGTGACCGAGTCAGCATCCTCAGATTTCTCCCGTTGAGTATTCGCGACCTCCTCCGCGGTCGCTGCAGTGCGCACAGGGATGGCTGTCAAAGCAGTGATTCCTCCTTTGTGAGTGGTGTTGCCTACAGCACGGCCGGGGTAAATGGTCCTTGGCTTCTCAATAACCGGGTCCACTTTGAACAGGAACTCCCCGCAGGCTTCACATCGCCCGAATGGCTTCAGTTGGCACACCAGTCCCGAACAGCTGGGACAAATCACACCCAGGGCCTCAACGTCCATGTACGAATACAAGGCGAATCGGCCCCTTGGCTTTAGCCGAATCCCCGTATCGGTCACCGGAGCAGCAGCAGTCAGAGTCGTGGTTGAAGGGTGAACCGGAATCCAAGACGTATGTCTGAACATGTTGACTTGCTGTTGGTCCATTGCGCACTGCCAGTTTTTGCGCCAAGTCCCATGTGTAGTCCTTCACACGTATCGGACCCCTCCCCTTTGCTCCAGTTCGCGGGCTTTTCTTCTTTTCTTTCTGGGTCACGCCCACAAACTAAGCGATGAGGGTGTGCCTGGTGGCGCAGTGCAAATAGAAGCCCCCACGTGTACTACTTCACACGGCTGAGCTCCCCCTTTTCTCGCTCTTCTGCGTGGGCCTTTCCCCTCACCGGGTCATGTCCACAACTTCGAGCAGGGATGCACTTTGGCCAATGATGGCCGGCCTACTCTTAGCTCCTCCGGGCAGACACGTCCAAACTCCGTTGTAGCATGAACACCATCCCGGATGAGCCCCCACGTGTAGCACCCTCCTCCCTCTCACTCTCGGTTCAGCTCGTCTGTCTCTTGTCTAGGGGTTACTTTAGAGGAGAGAGAGAGAGAGGTCACTACGCCAAGCCTTCACCGCAAGTAGTTGTGTGGTGTGAGCAAAGTTCTTTTACCTCCAGGCCGGTGTCCTGCATCAGAGCCTCCACCTCCTTTGGAACAATGTCTGCCAGAAAATGAGCCCCACACCCATAAAGTCCAACACTCCTTTATTCTTCCGATAACAGAGTATACACAACAGTTGAACTCCTTCTTTTCTCTCTAGAACAGACAAGGGGGGGAGTGTGGGAACGAATAGGCCCCAGACACAACAAACTCTTCACTTTCCTTCCTGAAAGTGGGTTGCGGTCTCCGAGCGAGGGGGAATTTGCTTCCAGGCGGTCTCCGATGGGAGGCTCACCTGTCACTGGCAATATGCTGCACCAGGTCTTCAAGCAAGTATCTCCCACCGGTCCATTACGCCTTCCGGATTCGGGTACCCACTCCCGGGGTTCCCTAGGACCTCCTTCCCTCGCGGAACTCAGTGGTGGGCACTGAGCTCCAGACCTCCATCCGAGTACCTCACCCCAGGCTAAAGGTGCCTGGGATGGAACATGACCTCCGAACGTCCTCTAGGCCTAGACCTCCCAGGACTCCAACACGACCACCGCCCCAGGCTGAAGGTGCCTGGGGCTCCGCCTCGACTCCCCGCCACCAAAAATGGCCTTCCCCTTTATACCCTCTCCCAGCAAGCACGGCGGGTTCCCTGCCCCACCATACAACCGTCGAGAGAGGCCAAAAGAGATACGACACCGCAACGATGGCTCAACCCCGGGCCCAAAGTGACAGCGCCACCTGATGGGCCCCAGGGAACCATACATCACAGTTTCCCCACCAGATTCAAAAATAGGAAAGCATATACCCGCTACATATATATATATATATATATATATATATATATATATATATATATACACACTGTATTCAGTTTAGCTAGATCCGTTCCTGTTATTCTCTTCCTAATATACTGACAGGCAGGCAGTTGATTGTGGTAGCTGCAGTATTTTCAGTCAGTGTACTGTATCCTTTGTACAGTGTGCAACTAAAGCTAACTGCAGACAACTCCTGGTGTTCTCTTCCTAATATACTGACAGGCAGGCAGCTGCAGTATTTTCAGTCAGCGTACTTTATACTGTGCACAGTGTGCAACTAAAGCTAACTGCAGACAATTGTTGGTGTACTCTTCCTAATAATACCACAGGCAGGCAGCTGCAGTATTTTCAGTCAGTGTACTTTATCCTGTGCACAGTGTTCAACTAAAGCTAACTTCAGACAATTGCTGGTGTTCTCTTCCTAATAATACCACAGGCAGGCAGGCAGCTGCAGTATTTTCAGTCAGTGTACTGTATCCTGTGCACAGTGTGCAACTAAAGCTAACTGCAGACAATTGCTGGTGTTCTCCTCTTAATAATACCACAGGCAGGCAGGCAGCTGTAGTATTTTCAGTCAGTGTACTTTATCCTGTGCACAGTGTGAAACTAAAGCTAACTGCAGACAATTGTTGGTGTTCTCTTCCTAATAATACCACAGGCAGGCAGCTGTAGTATTTTCAGTCAGTGTACTTTATCCTGTGCACAGCGTGCAACTAAAACTAACTGCAGACAATTGCTGGTATTCTCTTCCTAATAATACCACAGGCATGCAGGCAGCTGCAGTATTTTCAGTCCGTGTTCTGTATCCTGTGCACAGTGTGCAACTAAAGCTAACTGCAGACAATTGCTGGTGTTCTCTTCCTAATAATACCACAGGCAGGCAGCTGCAGTATTTTCAGTCAGTGTACTTTATTTTGTGCTCAGTGTGCAACTAAAGCTAACTGCAGACAATTGCTGGTGTTCTCTTCCTAATAATACAACAGGCAGGCAGGCAGCTGCAGTATTTTCAGTCAGCGTACTGTATCCTGTGTACAGTGTGCAACTAAAGCTAACTGCAGACAATTGCTGGTGTTCTCCTAATACTACCACAGGCAGGCAGCTGCAGTATTTTCAGTCAGTGTACTTTATCCTGTGCACAGTGTTCAACTAAAGCTGACTTCAGACAATTGCTGCTGTTCTCTTCCTAATAATACCACAGGAAGGCAGGCAGCTGCAGTATTTTAAGTCAGTGTACTGTATCCTTTGCACAGTGTGCAACTAAGGCTAACTGCAGGCAATTGCTGGTGTTCTCTTCCTAATAATACCACAGGCAGGCAGCTGCAGTATTTTCAGTCAGTATACTGTATCTTGTGCACAGTGTGCAACTAAAGCTAACTGAAGACAATTGCTGGTGTTCTCTTCCTAATAATACCACAGGCATGCAGGCAGCTGCAGTATTTTAAGTCAGTGTTCTGTATCCTGTGCACACTGTGCAACTAAAGCTAACTGCAGACAATTGCTGGTGTTCTCTTCTTAATAATACCACAGGTAGGCAGGCAGCTGCAGTATTTTCAGTCAGTGCACTTTATCCTGTGCACAGTGTGCAACTAAAGCTAACTGCAGACAACTGCTGGTGTTCTCTTCCTAATAATACCACAGGCAGGCAGGCAGGCAGCTGCAGTATTTTCAGTCAGTGTACTGTATCCTGTGCACAGTGTGCAACTAAAGCTAACTGCAGACAATTGCTGGTGTTCTCTTCCTAATAATACCACAGGCAGGCAGCTGCAGTATTTTCAGTCAGTGTACTTTATCCTGCGCACAGTGTGCAACTAAAGCTAACTACAGACAATTGCTGGTGTTCTCTTCCTAATAATACTACAGGCAGGCAGGCAGCTGCAATATTTTCAGTCAGTGTACTGTATCCTGTACACAGTGTGCAATTAAAGCTAACTGCAGACAATTGCTTGTGTTCTCTTCCTAATAATACCACAGGCAGGCAGCTGCAGCATTTTCAGTCATTGTACTTTATCCTGTTCACAGTGTGCAACTAAAGCTAACTGCAGACAATTGCTGGTGTTCTCTTCCTAATCATACCACAGGCAGGCAGGCAGCTGCAGTATTTTCAGTGTACTTTATCCTGTGCACAGTGTTCAACTAATGCTAACTTCAGACAATTGCTGGTGTTCTCTTCCTAATAATACCACAGGCAGGCAGGCAGCTGCAGTATTTCCAGTCAGTGTACTGTATCCTGTGCACAGTGTACCATCTAAAGCTAACTGCAGACAATTGCTGGTGTTCTCTTCTTAATAATACCACAGGCAGGCAGGCAGCTGCAGTATTTTCAGTCAGTGTACTGTATCCTGTGCACAGTGTGCAACTAAAGCTAACTGCAGACAATTGTTGGTGTTCTCTTCCTAATAATACCACAGGCAGGCAGCTGCAGTATTTTCAGTCAGTGTACTGTATCATGTGCACAGTGTGCAACTAAAGCTAACTGCAGACAATGGCTGGTTTTCTCTTCCTAATAATACCACAGGCAGGCAGTCAGCTGCAGTATTTTCAGTCAGTGTACTGTATCCTGTGCACAGTGTGCAACTAAAGCTAACTGCAGACAATTGCTGGTGTTCTCTTCTTAATAATACCACAGGCAGGCAGGCAGCTGCTGTATTTTCAGTCAGTGTACTTTATCCTGTGCACAGTGTGCAACTAAAGCTAACTGCAGACAATTTCTGGTGTTCTCTTCCTAATAATACCACAGTCAGGCAGCTGCAGTATTTTCAGTCAGTGTACTGTATCCTGTACACAGTGTGCAACTAAAGCTAACTGCAAACAATTGCTGTTGTTCTCTTCCTAATAATACCACAGGCAGTCAGCTGCAGTATTTTCAATCAGTGTACTGTATACTAAACAGAAATGGTACTATGACTGCCCTAACCAAAAAAAGCACCGCTCTGCCCTTAGGATGGAACACTAAAGATATAAAGATATAACACAATATGATGTGATTACTAAAACATACAGCAGCTGCTTAAAATCAAACAAATATGAATAAAAACAGTGTTATAAAAACTCAAAAAGTCTCAAAGTCCAAAATAGCACTGTAGCAGCGCTCCAATCAAACTCCTGTTTGAAAGCCCTCTATATGTGTTGCATATAGGAAACAGTAGTGTTGCAGAAGAGGATGGATGTGGTTCAATAAACAATGTGTGCACAGTGTTCCTTTCCCCTAGAGACGTTCACCACGTGGGGGGAAAACAAACTCCCTTTCAGGGGATGCACTCACCAGAAGTAAGCATTAAATGAGCATCAAACCAATCATAGCCATCTGCCGTTTGTACTGCACACTCCACCAATTACCCTTGGTTGATGTGGGGTCCGCAATCACATGTGAGGAAATTAAATGTCCACATAGAGTAGTACCATTTCAAAGTTTATTAAAAAAAAAAAAAAAACAGTGCCCCTATTACATGCTTGCGTACCAAAAAGCAAAGCTTATCAGGCAATAAGTATGTATGTGACCGTGCTCATTAGGACATAATAGGAACAGACGCCGTCTTAGTTACCGCTACTGTCACATCCCTCCTGGTTCCTAGTCCATGGAGCGCACGTGTCACTTCCGGTTATTCGACAAGGAGTCGCGCCCTGATGCGTTTCGTGGCAATGACGCGGTCATATCTTAAGGACACAAAAGATTTCCTAAATTGTCTACAAAGTATTAACTTGGAGGAAGCACAACAGGTTTTATTGGTAACAGCGGATGTCTCTTCCCTATATTCTATTATACGGCATGACGATGCCCGTCTAGCCCTTAATTGGGCCTTGTGCCAAAGAGATGATCTACCTCACAACCAAAAAGTTTTTATCGGCCATGCCCTCAACTATTGTCTGTCCCACAACTATTTCTGGTACGCCAGTAGATTTTATTCACAGAGAAGGGGTGTTGCTATGGGCGCTATATTTGCGCCCAGCATCGCAAACTTGATGGCGGAGTGGGAAGACAAGGCTATTTTTAAAGAAAGAAGGGCAGAGCTGATTTTTTACAAACAGTTTATTGATGATTTCTTTTTTATCTGGGAGGGCTTGTGGATTCTTTACAGCATTTTTACAGCATGTATGCTGATGATGTGTTGATTTTTTTGGGGGACACGCAGTCCTCGTTGGACGCAGCAATGGGGATAAGTGGGGACTTTGGTAAGTTCTCAGGGTTGAGGATAAATTGGGAAAAATCGGCACTCTTACCGATAGACCCATTATTACAGCAGATAACCCAAGTTAAACTGGTAAGTCAGATAAGGTATCTGGGAATAAACGTAACAAGAGATCCAGGGCAATATATAGCCGGAAATCTAGTACCATTAATGACAAAATTAAAACAGTAGTGCTGAGTTTGGAACAGGTTTCCACTCTCGGTGGCTGGACGATGCAACTTGGTCAAAATGATGTGGATGCCTCAGATCCTATACGTTCAACACAACTCCCCAGTATGGATTCCAAAGTATTGGTTTAAAAATTGGACAGTGTGTTTAGGGAGTTGATATGGAAAAACGGAGCAGCAAGAATTTGCCACCGAACCCTACAACAACCCAGAGAGAGGGGGGGTCTGGCCCTTCCCAACCCAAGATATTATTTTTTAGCTGCACAAATGCAACATATGCAAGGAAGTAATTTATCGGTGGGCAGGGAGTTTGGGAAAAACTTACTATTGAATGACACTAGCCATGACACAGAAGTAGAGGCAGTGGAGGCGGATTCTTTTTGCTCCAGGGGCCCAACAGGAAAACTGATGGTAAAATGTTGGGAAACTGTCAAGGGCATGCTGGGGTTTAGAGGATTCTCTGAATTCTCCCCATTATGGGACAATAATAACTTAAAAGAGCTTAAAACTATGGGAAAAATTGAGGAATGGGATATGTGTGGTGTACACCTCCTGATACAGCTTTTTAAGATGGGGAGAATGAAATCATTTCAGGAGATAAGGGAAGAATACTCAGTCCCCAATAAATCTTTCTATAGGTACCTGCAAGTCAGGTATGCCTTGAATTTACAATTTGGACAGGAGATACCAGTATGGAACGAAATGCCCCAGCTTCGTAGATTAGTAAACACGGACACGTTTAGCGGGATAATCTCGGTGATGTATAGGTGTATAAGCGAGGCGGACCAGGAAGAGGGACCTGACATTAAGAACATGGGAAAATGGGAGAGAGATGTGGGTCCAATAACACATGAACAGTGGAAGATGATATTAGAAGCAGGTCCCAGAGGTTCACTCTCCCCCTCTCAAATAGTTTCCCAATTATATTTAATACATAGAGCCTACTACACACCTCAAAGAATGTTCCTGTTTGGTAGGAGACCGGATGCAAAGTGTGAGAGATATGAAAATGAGGAGGGAGACTTGATACACATGGTTTGGAGGTGCCCCAAAATGTATTGGTATTGGAAAGAGATAATAGACAGGATAAATCTTGTATTTGGGACATCTTTACAATCAGAGGCCAGGCTATGTGTTTTGGGCCTACTGGAGGAAAGGGGAATCCCAGGAGATACACAAACGGCAATATTAAGGTGCTTGTTCCAAGTAGGGATGAGCTTCGTGTTCGAGTCGAACATACGTTCGACTCGAACATCGGCTGTTCGATCGTTCGACGAAGATCGAACGATTTGGGCCGTTCGCGCCAAATTCGAGTGACGCGAACGGCCCACAATGCACTACGCCATCGCAGTGTCATCCAGGCGCTGTGATTGGCCAAGCATGCACTGTGACCCCGCATGCTTGGCCAATCACAGCGCCGGCAGCGAGGAGAGCAATGATTGGCCACAGGCAGGATGCCTGTGGCCAATTATTGCTGAGGGTGTTTAGTACACGCCCCACACTATAAAAGGCCGCCAGCACGGCGGCCTAGTGTAGTGTGTTCCGGAGCAGGGATAGAGCAGCATAGGCAGGGACAGTGACTGTTATTTCTTTCTTGCTTAACCTGGATTCCTTTAGTTTAGGGAAAGAGAAGGATAGGTAGGGAGAGTGTCAGTGTGTTTTGTGCTTGTGCTATAGTGTGCTTAAAAAAAACATTTATTCTAGGGACAGAAAACTGTAGGTAGGGACAGTGTCAGTTTCTTTCACTCTGCAAGTCCTTGTTTCCAGGGACCTGGAAGGACAGTGAGTGAATTGTCCTTGTGCTATATTGTGCTTAAAAAAACATTTATTCTAGGGACAGAAAACTGTAGGTAGGGAGAGTGTCAGTTTCTTTCACTCTGCAAGTCCTTGTTTCCAGGGACCTGGAAGGACAGTGACTGAATTGTCCTTGTGCTATATTGTGATTAAAAAAAACATTTATTCTAGGGACAGAAAACTGTAGGTAGGGAGAGTGTCAGTTTATTTCACTCTGCAAGTCCTTGTTTCCAGGGACCTGGAAGGACAGTGACTGAATTGTCCTTGTGCTATATTGTGATTAAAAAAAACATTTATTCTAGGGACAGAAAACTGTAGGTAGGGAGAGTGTCAGTTTATTTCACTCTGCAAGTCCTTGTTTCCAGGGACCTGGAAGGACAGTGAGTGAATTGTCCTTGTGTTATATTGTGATTAAAAAAAACATTTTTTCTAGGGACAGAAAACTGTAGGTAGGGAGAGTGTTTTTTTTCTTTCACTCTGCAAGTCCTTGTTTCCAGGGACCTGTAAGGACAGTGAGTGAATTGTCCTTGTGCTATATTGTGCTTAAAAAAAACATTTATTCTAGGGACAGAAAACTGTAGGTAGGGAGAGTGTCAGTTTATTTCACTCTGCAAGTCCTTGTTTCCAGGGACCTGGAAGGACAGTGAGTGAATTGTCCTTGTGTTATATTGTGATTAAAAAAAACATTTTTTCTAGGGACAGAAAACTGTAGGTAGGGAGAGTGTTTTTTTTCTTTCACTCTGCAAGTCCTTGTTTCCAGGGACCTGTAAGGACAGTGAGTGAATTGTCCTTGTGCTATATTGTGCTTAAAAAAAACATTTATTCTAGGGACAGAAAACTGTAGGTAGGGAGAGTGTCAGTTTATTTCACTCTGCAAGTCCTTGTTTCCAGGGACCTGGAAGGACAGTGACTGAATTGTCCTTGTGCTATATTGTGATTAAAAAAAACATTTATTCTAGGGACAGAAAACTGTAGG
Organism: Rana muscosa; assembly: GCA_029206835.1. NCBI lineage: Eukaryota > Metazoa > Chordata > Amphibia > Anura > Ranidae > Rana > Rana muscosa. The sequence goes on along the minus strand of CM055120.1, from coordinate 216,812,836 downwards.
TAGGGAGAGTGTCAGTTTATTTCACTCTGCAAGTCCTTGTTTCCAGGGACCTGGAAGGACAGTGACTGAATTGTCCTTGTGCTATATTGTGATTAAAAAAAACATTTATTCTAGGGACAGAAAACTGTAGGTAGGGAGAGTGTCAGTTTATTTCACTCTGCAAGTCCTTGTTTCCAGGGACCTGGAAGGACAGTGACTGAATTGTCCTTGTGCTATATTGTGATTAAAAAAAACATTTATTCTAGGGACAGAAAACTGTAGGTAGGGAGAGTGTCAGTTTATTTCACTCTGCAAGTCCTTGTTTCCAGGGACCTGGAAGGACAGTGACTGAATTGTCCTTGTGCTATATTGTGATTAAAAAAAACATTTATTCTAGGGACAGAAAACTGTAGGTAGGGAGAGTGTCAGTTTATTTCACTCTGCAAGTCCTTGTTTCCAGGGACCTGGAAGGACAGTGACTGAATTGTCCTTGTGCTATATTGTGATTAAAAAAAACATTTATTCTAGGGACAGAAAACTGTAGGTAGGGAGAGTGTCAGTTTATTTCACTCTGCAAGTCCTTGTTTCCAGGGACCTGGAAGGACAGTGACTGAATTGTCCTTGTGCTATATTGTGATTAAAAAAAACATTTATTCTAGGGACAGAAAACTGTAGGTAGGGAGAGTGTCAGTTTATTTCACTCTGCAAGTCCTTGTTTCCAGGGACCTGGAAGGACAGTGACTGAATTGTCCTTGTGCTATATTGTGATTAAAAAAAACATTTATTCTAGGGACAGAAAACTGTAGGTAGGGAGAGTGTCAGTTTATTTCACTCTGTAAGTCCTTGTTTCCAGGGACCTGGAAGGACAGTGACTGAATTGTCCTTGTGCTATATTGTGATTAAAAAAAACATTTATTCTAGGGACAGAAAACTGTAGGTAGGGAGAGTGTCAGTTTATTTCACTCTGCAAGTCCTTGTTTCCAGGGACCTGGAAGGACAGTGACTGAATTGTCCTTGTGCTATATTGTGATTAAAAAAAACATTTATTCTAGGGACAGAAAACTGTAGGTAGGGAGAGTGTCAGTTTATTTCACTCTGCAAGTCCTTGTTTCCAGGGACCTGGAAGGACAGTGACTGAATTGTCCTTGTGCTATATTGTGATTAAAAAAAACATTTATTCTAGGGACAGAAAACTGTAGGTAGGGAGAGTGTCAGTTTATTTCACTCTGCAAGTCCTTGTTTCCAGGGACCTGGAAGGACAGTGACTGAATTGTCCTTGTGCTATATTGTGATTAAAAAAAACATTTATTCTAGGGACAGAAAACTGTAGGTAGGGAGAGTGTCAGTTTATTTCACTCTGCAAGTCCTTGTTTCCAGGGACCTGGAAGGACAGTGACTGAATTGTCCTTGTGCTATATTGTGATTAAAAAAAACATTTATTCTAGGGACAGAAAACTGTAGGTAGGGAGAGTGTCAGTTTATTTCACTCTGCAAGTCCTTGTTTCCAGGGACCTGGAAGGACAGTGACTGAATTGTCCTTGTGCTATATTGTGATTAAAAAAAACATTTATTCTAGGGACAGAAAACTGTAGGTAGGGAGAGTGTCAGTTTATTTCACTCTGCAAGTCCTTGTTTCCAGGGACCTGGAAGGACAGTGACTGAATTGTCCTTGTGCTATATTGTGATTAAAAAAAACATTTATTCTAGGGACAGAAAACTGTAGGTAGGGAGAGTGTCAGTTTATTTCACTCTGCAAGTCCTTGTTTCCAGGGACCTGGAAGGACAGTGAGTGAATTGTCCTTGTGTTATATTGTGATTAAAAAAAACATTTTTTCTAGGGACAGAAAACTGTAGGTAGGGAGAGTGTTTTTTTTCTTTCACTCTGCAAGTCCTTGTTTCCAGGGACCTGTAAGGACAGTGAGTGAATTGTCCTTGTGCTATATTGTGCTTAAAAAAAACATTTATTCTAGGGACAGAAAACTGTAGGTAGGGAGAGTGTCAGTTTATTTCACTCTGCAAGTCCTTGTTTCCAGGGACCTGGAAGGACAGTGACTGAATTGTCCTTGTGCTATATTGTGATTAAAAAAAACATTTATTCTAGGGACAGAAAACTGTAGGTAGGGAGAGTGTCAGTTTATTTCACTCTGCAAGTCCTTGTTTCCAGGGACCTGGAAGGACAGTGAGTGAATTGTCCTTGTGTTATATTGTGATTAAAAAAAACATTTTTTCTAGGGACAGAAAACTGTAGGTAGGGAGAGTGTTTTTTTTCTTTCACTCTGCAAGTCCTTGTTTCCAGGGACCTGTAAGGACAGTGAGTGAATTGTCCTTGTGCTATATTGTGCTTAAAAAAAACATTTATTCTAGGGACAGAAAACTGTAGGTAGGGAGAGTGTCAGTTTATTTCACTCTGCAAGTCCTTGTTTCCAGGGACCTGGAAGGACAGTGAGTGAATTGTCCTTGTGTTATATTGTGATTAAAAAAAACATTTTTTCTAGGGACAGAAAACTGTAGGTAGGGAGAGTGTTTTTTTTCTTTCACTCTGCAAGTCCTTGTTTCCAGGGACCTGTAAGGACAGTGAGTGAATTGTCCTTGTGCTATATTGTGCTTAAAAAAAACATTTATTCTAGGGACAGAAAACTGTAGGTAGGGAGAGTGTCAGTTTATTTCACTCTGCAAGTCCTTGTTTCCAGGGACCTGGAAGGACAGTGACTGAATTGTCCTTGTGCTATATTGTGATTAAAAAAAACATTTATTCTAGGGACAGAAAACTGTAGGTAGGGAGAGTGTCAGTTTATTTCACTCTGCAAGTCCTTGTTTCAAGGGACAGAGAAGGACACCTGAAGGTAGCCCTTATTGCTTTTTTCCCATCTCCCTGCAGGCCATCTATTAGAATGTCTGGAAGGCAAACAAGGAGAGGCAGACAGTCAGGAGGCAATAAAAGAGGGCAAGCAGGCTCTGTGTCTGGGGGCAACAGTGCTGGTCGTGGACGCGGTGCATTGTCATCAGCACATGGCCATGGGACACGCTTGTCCTTCTTTTCGGCAGCTGGACATGTTGAGCCACATCATGCCGAAGACTTGGTAGAGTGGATGACCAAGCCCTCCTCCTCCTCCTCATCCTCTCTCACCCAGGCTCAGGGTACTGGAAAAGCAGCTGCCAAAGCGTCGTCTTCCCTGGTATCAATGTCAGACAAATCATCAGTCACTCCTTCCCTAGACCCACCATGTCCTCCTCCTGAGGAGTCCCCCGAACTGTTTCAGCACAGTGTTGGGTACATGCTCCAGGAGGATGCCCAGCGTTTCGAAGGGTCTGATGATGAAACCCAGCTAGAGGAAGGCAGTAGCGTGAGAGCAGACAGAGGGGATGCTCAAGAAGGACACCAATCTGGCAGTCATGTTCCAGCAGCTGCAGCATACTGCCAGATTGGCTCCAGTGATGAGGAGGGAGGGGATGATGAGGTCACTGACTCCACGTGGGTGCCTAATAGGAGAGAGGAGGAGGAGGAGGATGAGGAGGAGGCACATCTCCAACGAGGCAGGATGCCCTTTGGTGGCCAGCGTAAGGGCAGTACACCGACGGAATCACACCGCAGAGCTCCGCCTGTGCAGGGCGCTGCCTCTGCCCGTCATTCAAAAAGTTCTTTGGTGTGGGCCTTTTTTGAGGCTAGTGCATCAGATCGCACAGCTGCTGTTTGCAACATATGTCTCAAGCGTATATCGCGTGGCCAAAACATCAGCCGCTTGGGTACCACATGCCTGACCAGACATATGTTGACCTGCCATGCAGCTCGTTGGCAAGCCTACCTCAAAGACCCACACCAAAGAACAAAGCGGACCTCTCCTTGCACCGCATCAGCTGGGATCTCCAACCCCACTATAACTTCAGTCCTCTCTGAAACATGCACTGAGAGGAATGAAGGTGTAGAATTAGGTGTGTCACAGCCAAGTACTTGCGCCCACTCTGCTAGCAGTACACCGACGTCCGATTCTAGCAGGCAAATTTCCCTGCCCCAGCTGCTGGACCGTCGAAAGAAGTTCACTCCCAGCCATCCACATGCCCAGCGGTTGAATGCTAGCTTGGCTAAATTGCTAGCGCTTCAACTGCTGCCTTTTCAGTTGGTAGACTCGGCCCCCTTCCGTGAGTTTGTGCAATGTGCAGTTCCTCAGTGGCAGGTTCCCAAACGCCACTTTTTCTCACGGAAGGCTATTCCGGCTCTCTACCGGCATGTGGAAGGCAATGTCTTGGCCTCGCTGGACAGGGCGGTCAGCGGTAAGGTGCATATTACCGCTGACTCATGGTCCAGCAGGCATGGACAGGGACGTTACCTTTCTTTCACGGCCCATTGGGTCACTCTTTTGGCAGCTGGGAAGGATTCAGGACAAGGTGCAGTAGTGTTGGAGGTTGTCCCACCGCCACGCCTCCAAAATGCTACTACTGGTTGTGACACACCTCTCTCCTCCACCCCCTCCTCTTCTTCTTCCTCCATGGCCTCTTCCTGTGGTTTGTCCTATGAACCAGCGGTGCTCCGTAGCCGTTCACGGGGCTACGCAAGTACGCAGGCAAAAAGATGCCATGCCGTGCTTGCGCTGGTGTGTTTGGGGGACAGAAGCCACACTGGGGCAGAGGTCCTGTCTGCTCTGCAGGGCCAGGCCGAGAGGTGGTTGACGCCACGCCAGCTTAAGCCAGGAATGGTGGTTTGCGACAATGGCACCAACCTCCTCTCCGCCCTCCGACAGGGACAACTGACCCATGTGCCCTGTGTGGCTCACGTCCTTAACCTGGTGGTGCAGCGCTTCTTGGGCAGGTACCCGGGCTTACAGGATGTCCTGAGGCAGGCCAGGAAAGTCTGTGTGCATTTCCGCAGATCTTATAATGCCAGTGCTCGCCTGGCTGAGCTGCAAAAGGAGTTGAACCTGCCCAAGAACCGCCTTATATGTGACATGCCCACCAGGTGGAACTCAACGTTGGCCATGCTGCAGCGGCTGCACACGCAGCAGAGGGCCATCAATGAGTACCTGTGCGACTACGGCACCAGGACAGGGTCAGGGGAGCTTGGTTTTTTTTCTCCACGCCAGTGGGGCATGATCAGGGATGCATGCACTGTCCTGGCACCATTTGAGGAGGCCACGAGGATGGTGAGCAGTGACAGTGCATGCATCAGTGACACTGTACCTCTTGTCCACCTGTTGGAGCACACGCTGCGTGGAATAATGGACAGGGCACTTGAGGCAGAACAGAGGCAGGAAGAGGAGGACTTCCTTGCCTCTCAAGGCCCCCTTTACCCAGACAGTGTTCCTTCTGTCCCACCCATCGCACAGGAAGAGGAGGAGGAGGAGGAGGAGGATTGTGTCAGCATGGAGGTGGAGGCTGGCACTCAGCATCATCAGCAGCAGTCTTTTAGGGATGATTTACAGTCCCAAGAAACCAGTGGACTTGTACGTGGCTGGGAGGAGGTGGCTGCGGATCATGTCGTCCTTAGTGACCCAGAGGACTCCGGAGCGAATGCCTCAGCAAACCTACGCTGCATGGCCTCCCTGATCCTGCAAAGTCTGCGGAAGGATCCTCGTATTCTTCGGATCAAGGAGAGGGACCATTACTGGCTGGCCACTCTCCTTGATCCACGGTACAAGGGTAAGGTTGCGGACCTTATGTTACCGTCGCAGAGGGAGCAGAGGATGAGACAACTCCGGGAGGCCTTGCAGAAAGGTCTGTGCAACGCGTTCCCAGAGACTGGGAGGTTGCAAACTCCTGGTCCTGGACAACGAGTTGCTGAGGCTTCGGCCAGTCAAAGAAGGAGCGGTGGGGAAGGTGGCCGTCTGACCGATGCGTTCAGACAATTCTTTAGTCCGCAGCCCCAAAGTATGATCGGTTCCAGCAACCATCGCCAGCGTCTGATAAACATGGTGCAGGAATATCTAGGGGCAAGGTCAGACTTGGACACCTTCCCCACCGAAAATCCTCTGGCTTACTGGGTCTTGAGGATGGATCACTGGCCAGAGCTTGCACAGTATGCAATTGAGCTACTGGCCTGTCCTGCATCCAGCGTTCTTTCGGAACGCACATTCAGTGCTGCTGGAGGATTTGTCACGGATCACAGGGTGCGCCTGTCCACCGACTCGGTTGATCGACTGACTTTCATCAAGATGAACCAGTCTTGGATCACCACCAGCTACCACACACCTGATGCTGATATAACAGACTAATTGATTTTAACATGTCACATCCCTTCAAGACTGATGCTGATGCTGAGTGCCTGTGCTGTTATGTTGACTGGCTATCCTCCTCCTCCGAGTCCTCAATGATACGATTGATGATGATAGCTTGTAAGATCATTTTTGTTTATGGGTGCCGCCACCAGTGCCTAACGCCCAATTTTTCAGCCCCTGTTTAACAGGGGCGTGTAATTACAATTTTTGAAGCAATACTTTGCAACAGGGCTCATTGCTGTGCTCCAAGTACAGTATCTGTGAGGAGTTGCAGTGTTGTGCCACCAGTGCCTAACGCCCAATTTTTCAGCCCCTGTTTAACAGGGGCGTGTAATTACAATTTTTGAAGCAATACTTTGCAACAGGGCTCATTGCTGTGCTCCAAGTACAGTATCTGTGAGGAGTTGCAGTGTTGTGCCACCAGTGCCTAAGGCCCAATTTTTCAGCCCCTGTTTAACAGGGGCGTGTCATTACAATTTTTGAAGCAATACTTTGCAACAGGGCTCATTGGTGTGCTCCAAGTACAGTATCTGTGAGGAGTTGCAGTGTTGTGCCACCAGTGCCTAAGGCCCAATTTTTCAGCCCCTGTTTAACAGGGGCGTGTCATTACAATTTTTGAAGCAATACTTTGCAACAGGGCTCATTGCTGTGCTCCAAGTACAGTTGCTGTGAGGGGTTGCAGTGTTGTGCCACCAGTGCCTAAGGCCCAATTTTTCAGCCCCTGTTCAACAGGGGCATGTAATTACAATTCTTGATCTAATAATTCACAGCAGGGCCCATTGCTGCACCCACCAAGAGTAACTGTCAGGGCTTACAGTGTTGTGGCACCAGCACCACCATCAAAGGCCCAATTTTTACTACCACTGTTCAACAATTATATGTAATTAAAATTCCTGATATAATAGTTGACAGCAGGGCGTTCCAGCACCAACCAAGAGTAACTGTGAGTGCTTACAGTGTTGTGCCAACACCAACAACTAAGGGGCCTATTTCTGCAGAGTATATACGGCAGGTCCCTACTTTCAAACATCCAACTTACAAACGACTCCTACTTGCAAACGCAAGAAGACAACAGGAAGTGAGAGGAAATCTACCACTAGGAAGGAAAATTCTCTCCTGTAAGAATAAATATGGGAGAAAGGTGTCTCCTCTGTACTGATGCTTTATCAGCAATCCTTGTTTCAAGAAAAACACCACATTTCAAAAACAGTTGTCATTGGGACGGAAAGTGAGGTGAAATGTTCTGAACAGGGGCACAGACAGCAAAACAAATGTTACAGGGGTGATAACCCTTACCTATGTTTTCCAAAAAGTTTAAAAATAGATTTTTGGTCTGGAGCTACACTTCAACAATGTACCTGTTCAAAATTACAAACAGACTCTACATAAGAACAAACCTACAGTCCCTGTCTTGTATGCACCGCCTGTATAGGGCTGTTCAGAGTATATAGGGCCTTTTTTATTTTATGTGCGGGGTTCCCCTTAATATCCATACAAGACCCAAAGGGGCTGGTAATGGGCTGGGGTAGGGGGGGGGTCATGGGGTAGCTATGCCATTTTTCTTAAAGAATTTCATCCATATTACCGGGACCAGACATTACATTAAAGCCGCAAGCAGTTTTAAATGGCTTTTTTTTCCTTTAGAAGTGTCATTTTGTGCAGGGACAGTTCTAAACACGGGAAACACGTGGCACTTCACAGGCATACTTTAGACACCCCCCAGGTACGATATTTAAAGGAATATTTGACTTTTTTTTTTTCACTTTATGCATCATTAAAATGACTGCTCCCGAAAAACGACCGTTTTTAAAACTTCTTTTTGCATTGATACATGTCCCCTGGTGCAGAACCCGGGTTCCCAAACCCTTTTTAGGACAATAACATGCATAATAGTTGTTATAATTAGCACTTTAGAATTCGAACGTTCGCATCCATTGTATTTAATAGGGTTCTAATGTTCGTTCGAACTTTCGGTCCGTTCGCGGGTTCTGGTGCGAACCGAACCCGGGGGTGTTCGGCTCATCACTAGTTCCAAGGTAGGAAACTTATCGCGCAAAAGTGGCAAGCAAAGGATCCCCCAGCAGGGACAGAATGGAGGAGGGTAATAGACAACACCATTAAAAAGAAGAATTTATATATAATAAGAGGGGAAATAGAAAGAAATTTAAAAATATATGGAAACAATGGATAGAAGTGGAGGTATGGTAGAGAATGTGGTGGGAGAATGAGGGTGTGAGAGAGGAATGAGTGGGAGGATAGAGGAAGCGGAAGTATGAATGAAAGGGTAGGGGAGGGGTGGGTAAAGGGAGAATAGTTTTTTTTTCTTATGTTGTATGTAACGGGAGGGCCGTGGAACCCAGAAGTTCTTAGAAAGTATGAGCCAGAAAATAATGGACATTGAGAATATGTCTTGGATTGCTTTGAAATGGGTCTGTAATATTAATCCACGGTATTTCCCAGGATATCTGTAAAGGACTATTTACTGGTTGTTTGATTCTGAACTCAACAGGTTAATTGAGAGATGCTGATGTGTTCAACTCTAACCACCTGGCTGCCTGTGTAATGTAGATTAAATCCAGACTAGCTTCCAAAGACCTTTTCATTGTTGTTTGTGGTGATGTGGATTGGAGCTGGCAGACCGTCTGGCTGCCTATTATGGGATGTTTAAGTTTCTTGCTGTGAGGGAAGGGGGGGGGGAATCACTCCAGCAACCCTTCCTGCTAAGACTGTTTACTGAAGGAGAAGTTTGAACACACCTGACCTGTATTACCATTGTCATTGGATAGTTTAACCCGCCCTGTTCCCCAAGGATGGGAGGGAAGTGTTTTGAAGGGAAGTGTGTTACCATGTGCTTGTAATAAAGATTCATTCCCTGTTTTTGGAACTTCAACACAGAGCGTTCTCATTTGTGGAGGGAGAATTAATTGCATGGGGTCTTATTCAGCTGGTGGGAGTGTCTGGTAGCTGGCGTGTGTTCGAGAATGGAATATCCTAAACTACGTTAACCCCTGTCGGTACATTGGTGGCAAGCAGCGGATTGATTCCCACAGCCGGAAGGACAGCTACAAGAGGACACAGGCCAATGGAGGCACAGTAGGGACGGCTAAAGCACTCTACCCTCAAGGACTTACTGGAGAACCGGGGAAGACCGGCCAACAACCGTAAGAAGAGGGACATTATCAGAGAACTAGTCGAAATGGATGGAACTGAAAGGCCCAGCGTAACAGACAGGACACCCGAAGAGGCAAGTTTTGATCGGGCTGTTAACATAAGACTGGCACATTATGGTCCTAACCCTACAGCGGAGATCATAGACAGAGTTATAGCGGCTGTGGACGTAAATTTGCTACAGCAAAGAGGTGCTGCAGCAGCAGAAGTCAGAGCAGCACCAACTGAAAGGAGAAAGATACATTTTACTGCTTTTAAAAATTTAATTGAAACAGAAGGGGAGATTGATGGGTACCTTGCTGATTTTGAACGGCAATGTGCCCTACACCGGGTGCCCACAGAGGAATGGGTAACCATTTTGTCTGGGAAACTGTCCGGCCGGGCCAGTGAAGCGTTCAGGGCCATCCCAGACGAGGATATTATGAACTATAGACTGGTAAAAGAAGCACTTTTGGCCAGGTATGCTGTCACACCGGAGGCGGTTCCGAGAGACGAGCAAGCAGACTGGAGACTCGTATACCGAATGGGCATGCCGCCTACACCGCACTGCATCCCACTGGGTCGCTGGATGCCAAGCAGAATCCGGGGAAGAGGTGCTGCAGGTGTTTCTGCTGGAGCACTTCTTTGACAAACTGTCCCTGGAAGTCAGAGAGTGGGTCCGGGACCGAACACCTTTCACCTTGCCTGAAGCAGCTCGCTTGGCGGACGAATACACAGACGCCCGCAAACTGGATAACCCTGTGGTCAAGACAACAGCTCGGGTGGATTATCGATCAGTGGCACCCTCTCCGGCTATTGCCTACCAACCCCAGTCATGCCACCCTACAGCACTACCTCCAGCGGCCACTTATTCTCAGCAGCCCAGGTCCAACTCCCAGGGCTACTCACAGCCCATCAGGTGTTTCGGGTGTAAACAGCTAGGGCACAAAAAGCCAGACTGTCCGTTGAATCCAGCCAGGCAGTACCAATCATGGAGACAGCCAGCAAGGGGGAACCCCCACACATCCATGCCTGCGGCCCACTGCATTGAGGAGGAAGAACATTGGGGCGTCCTGCACGAGGCTGATCCAATACAAGCAGCTAACCGGGACAACTGGCAGCAACACAGGCAGACTGTCTGGGTTAATGGAAAGGTAGTCAATGGCCTACATGATACTGGCACAACCATGACCCTACTACAGAAGAACCTCATCCCAGAGAGCAAACATACCGGAGACACTGTAGCTGTAAGAGTTGCGGGAGGCACCGTCTTTTGGCTACCCGTTGCCCGTGTTCACCTGGATTGGGGGGTTGGTTCGGGACACGTGAATGTGGGGGTGATGAAGGATTTGCCAGTGGATGTACTACTGGGGAATCATTTGGCCCCACTCTTTTCTGCTTATGCCGCGATGGGCCCCGCTGAAGCCAACCCAGTGACTACCTGTGCCCAGACCCGGGCTGCTGGAACTGACCCACTTGCTGCCGAGACCCGGGTAAGACTATCTTCCCCGACATGTACCTTAGATCAGGCACAATATCACAGTCTAAAATTGGAATGTGACAAGTTGGCCAGTGAGAAATCGGAGATGCAACGACACTACGTCATGTATTATGAGATGTCCCATGGCTTGAACATTGAAATGCACAAACAGGCTCAAAATGTCAAAAGGTTAAATGGGATTTGCGCCCAGGTTTTGCCTTACCTCTCCCAAGAGCGTCAGTAACAAGTTTTCGGAGCCATTGAGAGAGCAAAGCAAGTGATTGTTCCAGAACTGAATTCCATTATTCGCCCTACAACCTTACAACTTCACCATCAGCTACTGACCCGGTAAGCAAAATGGCAATGCTGATGGGTTGTCCAGGCATTAGAGGAAGGGAACTATGGACTAACTTCGGAGTCAACCTGTCTGGGGTCTCCTCCTGTGTTAGTCTCCTGCCGAAAGGGGAGAGATGTAACGGGAGGGCCTGTGGAACCCAGAAGTTCTTAGAAAGTATGAGCCAGAAAATAATGGACATTGAGAATATGTCTTGGATTGCTTTGAAATGGGTCTGTAATATTAATCCACGGTATTTCCCAGGATATCTGTAAAGGACAATTTACTGGTTGTTTGATTTTGAACTCAACAGGTTAATCGAGAGATGCTGATGTGTTCAACTCTAACCACCTGGCTGCCTGTGTAATGTAGATTAAATCCAGACTAGCTCCCAAAGACCTTTTCATTGTTGTTTGTGGTGATGTGGATTGGAGCTGGCAGACCGTCTGGCTGCCTATTATGGGATGTTTAAGTGTCTTGCTGTGAGGAAAGGGGGGGGGGGGAATCACTCCAGCAACCCCTCCTGCTAAGACTGTTTACTGAAGGAGAAGTTTGAGCACACCTGACCTGTATCACAATTGCCATTGGACAGTTTAACCCGCCCTGTTCCCCAAGGATGGGAGGGAAGTGTTTTGAAGGGAAGTGTGTTACCATGTGCTTGTAATAAAGATTCATTCCCTGTTTTTGGAACTTCAACACAGAGCGTTGTCTCGTTTGTGGAGGGAGAACTATTTGTATGGGGTCTTATTCGGCTGGTTGGAGTGTCTGGTAGCTGGCGTGTGTTCGAGAATGGAATATCCTAAACGATGTTAACCCCTGTCGTTACATTGTATTGCTGCTTGTGGTTAATTGATATTTATATTGCTGCATATAGAAGGAAACTATTGTATGTATAAGAATGTTTATGTAAAAGAAATAAAGAATATTTGGATAAAAAAAAAAAACAGGGGCTGAAAAATTGGGCCTTAGGCACTGGTGCTGGTGCCACAACACTGCAACCCCTCACACATACTGTAGTTGGAGCACAGGAATGAGCCCTGCTGCAAAGTATTGCATCAAATATTGTAATTACACACCCCTGTTAAACAGGGGCTGAAAAATTGGGCCTTAGCCACTGGTGGCGGTGCCTAGAACCAAAAATGTTCTTACAAGCTATCAGCATGAACATTAAGGAGGAAGAGGATAGTCACTCAGCATAACAGGATAGTCACTCAGCATCAGCATAGGCAGTCTTGAAGAGATCTCACATAAAAAAAAAAATATTCGGTTACATCAGCATCAAGTGCTTGGTAGATGGTGATACAAGACTGATTCATTTTTATGAAGGTCAGCCGATCGACCGATTCGGTGGACAGGCACACTCTGTGATCGGTTACAAAGCCTCCAGCAGCACTGAATGTGCGTTCCGAAAGAACTCTGGATGCAGGACAGGCCAGTAGCTCAATTGCATACTTTGCAAGCTCTGGCCAGTGATCCATCCTCAAGACCCAGTAACCCAGAGGATTTTCGGTGGGAAAGGTGTCCAAGTCTGATCTTGCCCCTAGGTATTACTGCACCATGTGAATCAGACGCTGGCGATGGTTGCTGGAACCGCTCAGACCTTGGGGCTGCGGACTAAAAAAAAATTCTGAACGCATCGGTCAGACGACCACCTTCTCCACCACTCCTTCTGTGACTGACCGAAGCCTCAGCAACACGTTGTCCAGGACCAGGAATTTGTAACCTCCCAGGCTCTGGAAACGCGTTGCACAAACCTTTCTGCAAGGCCTCCCGGAGATGTTTCATCCTCTGCTCCCTCTGTGATGGCAAGATAAGGTCTGCAACCTTACCCTTTTAACGTGGATCAAGGAGGGTTGCCAGCCAGTAATGATCCCTCTCCTTGATACCACAAATACGAGGATCCTTTCGCAGGCTTTGCAGGATCAGGGAGGCCATGCAGCGTAGGTTTGCTGAGGGATTCGGTCCGGAGTCCTCTGGGTCACTCAGGGCGACATGATCCACAGCCACCTCCTCCCAGCCACGTACAAGTCCATGGGATTCTTGGGACTGTAGACTAGACTTGAAGACTGCTGCTGATGCTGAGTGCTAGGCTCCATCTCCATGCTGACACAATCCTCCTCCTCCTCGTCCTCTTCCTGTGTGATCGGCGGGCCAGCAGGAACACTGTCTTGATAAAGGGGGCCTTGAGAGGTAAGGAAATCCTCCTCTTCCTCCTTCTGTTCTGCCTCAAGTGCCCTGTCCATTATTCCATGCAGCGTGTGCTCCAACAGGTGGAAAAGAGGGACAGTGTCACTGATGCATGCACTGTCACTGCTCACCATCCTTGTGGCCTCCTCAAATGGTGACAGGACAGTGCATGCATCCCTGATCATGACCCACTGGCGTGGAAAAAAAATCCCAAGCTCTACTGACCCTGTCAAGGTGCCATATTGGCACAGATACTCATTGATGGCCCTCTGATGCGTGTGCATCCACTGCAGCATGGCCAACGTTGAGTCCCACCTGGTGGGTATGTCACAGATTAGGCGGTTCTTGGACAGGTTAAATTCCTTTTGCAGGTCAGCCTGCCGAGCACTGGCATTATATGACCGGCGGAAATGCACACAGACTTTCCTGGCCTGCCTTTAGGACATCCTGTAAGCCCGGGTACCTGCCCAAGAACCACTGCACCACCAAGTTAAGGACATGAGCCAAACAGGGCACATGGGTCAGCTGTCCCTGTCGGAGGGCGGAGAGGAGGTTGTTGCCATTCTCGCAAACCACCATTCCTGGCTTAAGCTGGTGTGGCGTTAACCACCTCTGAGCCTGCCCCTGAAGAGCTGACAGAATCTCTGCCCCAGTGTGGCTCCTGTCCCTCAAGCACACCAGCTCAAGCACCGCATGGCATCTTTTTGCTTGCATACTTGCGTAGCCACTTGAACGCTTACGGAGCACCGCTGGTTCCGAGGACAAATCAGTACAGGAAGAGGCTGTGGAGGAAGAAGAAGAGGAGGAGGTGGAGGAGAGAGGTGTGTCAGAATCACCACTAGTAGCATTTTAGAGGCGTGGTGGCGGAACGACCTCCAACACTACTGCACCTTGTCCTGCATCCTTCCCAGCTGCCAGCAGAGTCACCCAAGACATTGCCTTCCACATGCTGGTAGAGAGCCGGAATCGCCTTCCGTGAAAAAAAGTGGCATTTGGGAACCTGCCACTGAGGAACCGCACATTCCACATGGAAACAATGGATAGAAGTGGAGGTATGGTAGAGAATGTGGTGGGAGAATGAGGGTGTGAGAGAGGAATGAGTGGGAGGATAGAGGAAGCGGAAGTATGAATGAAAGGGTAGGGGAGGGGTGGGTAAAGGGAGAATAGTTTTTTTTTCTTATGTTGTATGTAACGGGAGGGCCGTGGAACCCAGAAGTTCTTAGAAAGTATGAGCCAGAAAATAATGGACATTGAGAATATGTCTTGGATTGCTTTGAAATGGGTCTGTAATATTAATCCACGGTATTTCCCAGGATATCTGTAAAGGACTATTTACTGGTTGTTTGATTCTGAACTCAACAGGTTAATTGAGAGATGCTGATGTGTTCAACTCTAACCACCTGGCTGCCTGTGTAATGTAGATTAAATCCAGACTAGCTTCCAAAGACCTTTTCATTGTTGTTTGTGGTGATGTGGATTGGAGCTGGCAGACCGTCTGGCTGCCTATTATGGGATGTTTAAGTTTCTTGCTGTGAGGGAAGGGGGGGGGGGAATCACTCCAGCAACCCCTCCTGCTAAGACTGTTTACTGAAGGAGAAGTTTGAACACACCTGACCTGTATTACCATTGTCATTGGATAGTTTAACCCGCCCTGTTCCCCAAGGATGGGAGGGAAGTGTTTTGAAGGGAAGTGTGTTACCATGTGCTTGTAATAAAGATTCATTCCCTGTTTTTGGAACTTCAACACAGAGCGTTCTCATTTGTGGAGGGAGAATTAATTGTATGGGGTCTTATTCAGCTGGTTGGAGTGTCTGGTAGCTGGCGTGTGTTCGAGAATGGAATATCCTAAACTACGTTAACCCCTGTCGGTACATTGGTGGCAAGCAGCGGATTGATTCCCACAGCCGGAAGGACAGCTACAAGAGGACACAGGCCAATGGAGGCACAGTAGGGACGGCTAAAGCACTCTACCCTCAAGGACTTACTGGAGAACCGGGGAAGACCGGCCAACAACCGTAAGAAGAGGGACATTATCAGAGAACTAGTCGAAATGGATGGAACTGAAAGGCCCAGTGTAACAGACAGGACACCCGAAGAGGCAAGTTTTGATCGGGCTGTTAACATAAGACTGGCACATTATGGTCCTAACCCTACAGCGGAGATCATAGACAGAGTTATAGCGGCTGTGGACGTAAATTTGCTACAGCAAAGAGGTGCTGCAGCAGCAGAAGTCAGAGCAGCACCAACTGAAAGGAGAAAGATACATTTTACTGCTTTTAAAAATTTAATTGAAACAGAAGGGGAGATTGATGGGTACCTTGCTGATTTTGAACGGCAATGTGCCCTACACCGGGTGCCCACAGAGGAATGGGTAACCATTTTGTCTGGGAAACTGTCCGGCCGGGCCAGTGAAGCGTTCAGGGCCATCCCAGACGAGGATATTATGAACTATAGACTGGTAAAAGAAGCACTTTTGGCCAGGTATGCTGTCACACCGGAGGCGGTTCCGAGAGACGAGCAAGCAGACTGGAGACTCGTATACCGAATGGGCATGCCACCTACACCGCACTGCATCCCACTGGGTCGCTGGATGCCAAGCAGAATCCGGGGAAGAGGTGCTGCAGGTGTTTCTGCTGGAGCACTTCTTTGACAAACTGTCCCTGGAAGTCAGAGAGTGGGTCCGGGACCGAACACCTTTCACCTTGCCTGAAGCAGCTCGCTTGGCGGACGAATACACAGACGCCCGCAAACTGGATAACCCTGTGGTCAAGACAACAGCTCGGGTGGATTATCGATCAGTGGCACCCTCTCCGGCTATCGCCTACCAACCCCAGTCATGCCACCCTACAGCACTACCTCCAGCGGCCACTTATTCTCAGCAGCCCAGGTCCAACTCCCAGGGCTACTCACAGCCCATCAGGTGTTTCGGGTGTAAACAGCTAGGGCACAAAAAGCCAGACTGTCCGTTGAATCCAGCCAGGCAGTACCAATCATGGAGACAGCCAGCAAGGGGGAACCCCCACACATCCATGCCTGCGGCCCACTGCATTGAGGAGGAAGAACATTGGGGCGTCCTGCACGAGGCTGATCCAATACAAGCAGATAACCGGGACAACTGGCAGCAACACAGGCAGACTGTCTGGGTTAATGGAAAGGTAGTCAATGGCCTACATGATACTGGCACAACCATGACCCTACTACAGAAGAACCTCATCCCAGAGAGCCAACATACCGGAGACACTGTAGCTGTAAGAGTTGCGGGAGGCACCGTCTTTTGGCTACCCGTTGCCCGTGTTCACCTGGATTGGGGGGTTGGTTCGGGACACGTGAATGTGGGGGTGATGAAGGATTTGCCAGTGGATGTACTACTGGGGAATCATTTGGCCCCACTCGTTTCTGCTTATGCCGCGATGGGCCCCGCTGAAGCCAACCCAGTGACTACCTGTGCCCAGACCCGTGCTGCTGGAACCGACCCACTTGCTGCCGAGACCCGGGTAAGACTATCTTCCCCGACATGTACCTTAGATCAGGCACAATATCACAGTCTAAAATTGGAATGTGACAAGTTGGCCAGTGAGAAATCGGAGATGCAACGACACTACGTCATGTATTATGAGATGTCCCATGGCTTGAACATTGAAATGCACAAACAGGCTGAAATTGTCAAAAGGTTAAATGGGATTTGCGCCCAGGTTTTGCCTTACCTCTCCCAAGAGCGTCAGTAACAAGTTTTCGGAGCCATTGAGAGAGCAAAGCAAGTAATTGTTCCAGAACTGAATTCCATTATTCGCCCTACAACCTTACAAATTCACCATCAGCTACTGACCCGGTAAGCAAAATGGCAATGCTGATGGGTTGTCCAGGCATTAGAGGAAGGGAACTATGGACTAACTTCGGAGTCAACCTGTCTGGGGTCTCCTCCTGTGTTAGTCTCCTGCCGAAAGGGGAGAGATGTAACGGGAGGGCCTGTGGAACCCAGAAGTTCTTAGAAAGTATGAGCCAGAAAATAATGGACATTGAGAATATGTCTTGGATTGCTTTGAAATGGGTCTGTAATATTAATCCACGGTATTTCCCAGGATATCTGTAAAGGACAATTTACTGGTTGTTTGATTCTGAACTCAACAGGTTAATCGAGAGATGCTGATGTGTTCAACTCTAACCACCTGGCTGCCTGTGTAATGTAGATTAAATCCAGACTAGCTCCCAAAGACCTTTTCATTGTTGTTTGTGGTGATGTGGATTGGAGCTGGCAGACCGTCTGCCTATTATGGGATGTTTAAGTGTCTTGCTGTGAGGAAAGGGGGGGGGGAATCACTCCAGCAACCCCTCCTGCTAAGACCGTCTGCCTATTATGGGATGTTTAAGTGTCTTGCTGTGAGGAAAGGGGGGGGGGAATCACTCCAGCAACCCCTCCTGCTAAGACTGTTTACTGAAGGAGAAGTTTGAGCACACCTGACCTGTATCACAATTGCCATTGGACAGTTTAACCCGCCCTGTTCCCCAAGGATGGGAGGGAAGTGTTTTGAAGGGAAGTGTGTTACCATGTGCTTGTAATAAAGATTCATTCCCTGTTTTTGGAACTTCAACACAGAGCGTTGTCTCGTTTGTGGAAGGAGAACTATTTGTATGGGGTCTTATTCGGCTGGTTGGAGTGTCTGGTAGCTGGCGTGTGTTCGAGAATGGAATATCCTAAACGATGTTAACCCCTGTCGTTACATTGTATTGCTGCTTGTGGTTAATTGATATTTATATTGCTGCATATAGAAGGAAACTATTGTATGTATAAGAATGTTTATGTAAAAGAAATAAAGAATATTTGGATAAAAAAAAACAGGGGCTGAAAAATTGGGCCTTAGGCACTGGTGCTGGTGCCACAACACTGCAACCCCTCACACATACTGTAGTTGGAGCACAGGAATGAGCCCTGCTGCAAAGTATTGCATCAAATATTGTAATTACACACCCCTGTTAAACAGGGGCTGAAAAATTGGGCCTTAGCCACTGGTGGCGGTGCCTAGAACCAAAAATGTTCTTACAAGCTATCAGCATGAACATTAAGGAGGAAGAGGATAGTCACTCAGCATAACAGGATAGTCACTCAGCATCAGCATAGGCAGTCTTGAAGAGATCTCACATAAAAAAAAAATATTCGGTTACATCAGCATCAAGTGCTTGGTAGATGGTGATACAAGACTGATTAATTTTTATGAAGGTCAGCCGATCGACCGATTCGGTGGACAGGCACACTCTGTGATCGGTTACAAAGCCTCCAGCAGCACTGAATGTGCGTTCCGAAAGAACTCTGGATGCAGGACAGGCCAGTAGCTCAATTGCATACTGTGCAAGCTCTGGCCAGTGATCCATCCTCAAGACCCAGTAACCCAGAGGATTTTCGGTGGGAAAGGTGTCCAAGTCTGATCTTGCCCCTAGGTATTACTGCACCATGTGAATCAGACGCTGGCGATGGTTGCTGGAACCGCTCAGACCTTGGGGCTGCGGACTAAAAAAAAATTCTGAACGCATCGGTCAGACGACCACCTTCTC
The DNA here is from genome assembly GCA_029206835.1 of Rana muscosa. Classification (NCBI taxonomy): domain Eukaryota; kingdom Metazoa; phylum Chordata; class Amphibia; order Anura; family Ranidae; genus Rana; species Rana muscosa. The sequence goes on along the minus strand of CM055120.1, from coordinate 216,793,956 downwards.
CACCACTCCTTCTGTGACTGACCGAAGCCTCAGCAACACGTTGTCCAGGACCAGGAATTTGTAACCTCCCAGGCTCTGGAAACGTGTTGCACAAACCTTTCTGCAAGGCCTCCCGGAGATGTTTCATCCTCTGCTCCCTCTGTGATGGCAAGATAAGGTCTGCAACCTTACCCTTTTAACGTGGATCAAGGAGGGTTGCCAGCCAGTAATGATCCCTCTCCTTGATACCACAAATACGAGGATCCTTTCGCAGGCTTTGCAGGATCAGGGAGGCCATGCAGCGTAGGTTTGCTGAGGGATTCGGTCCGGAGTCCTCTGGGTCACTCAGGGCGACATGATCCACAGCCACCTCCTCCCAGCCACGTACAAGTCCATGGGATTCTTGGGACTGTAGACTAGACTTGAAGACTGCTGCTGATGCTGAGTGCTAGGCTCCATCTCCATGCTGACACAATCCTCCTCCTCCTCGTCCTCTTCCTGTGTGATCGGCGGGCCAGCAGGAACACTGTCTTGATAAAGGGGGCCTTGAGAGGTAAGGAAATCCTCCTCTTCCTCCTTCTGTTCTGCCTCAAGTGCCCTGTCCATTATTCCATGCAGCGTGTGCTCCAACAGGTGGAAAAGAGGGACAGTGTCACTGATGCATGCACTGTCACTGCTCACCATCCTTGTGGCCTCCTCAAATGGTGACAGGACAGTGCATGCATCCCTGATCATGACCCACTGGCGTGGAAAAAAAATCCCAAGCTCTACTGACCCTGTCAAGGTGCCATATTGGCACAGATACTCATTGATGGCCCTCTGATGCGTGTGCATCCACTGCAGCATGGCCAACGTTGAGTCCCACCTGGTGGGTATGTCACAGATTAGGCGGTTCTTGGACAGGTTAAATTCCTTTTGCAGGTCAGCCTGCCGAGCACTGGCATTATATGACCGGCGGAAATGCACACAGACTTTCCTGGCCTGCCTTTAGGACATCCTGTAAGCCCGGGTACCTGCCCAAGAACCACTGCACCACCAAGTTAAGGACATGAGCCAAACAGGGCACATGGGTCAGCTGTCCCTGTCGGAGGGCGGAGAGGAGGTTGTTGCCATTCTCGCAAACCACCATTCCTGGCTTAAGCTGGTGTGGCGTTAACCACCTCTGAGCCTGCCCCTGAAGAGCTGACAGAATCTCTGCCCCAGTGTGGCTCCTGTCCCTCAAGCACACCAGCTCAAGCACCGCATGGCATCTTTTTGCTTGCATACTTGCGTAGCCCCTTGAACGCTTACGGAGCACCGCTGGTTCCGAGGACAAATCAGTACAGGAAGAGGCTGTGGAGGAAGAAGAAGAGGAGGAGGTGGAGGAGAGAGGTGTGTCAGAATCACCACTAGTAGCATTTTAGAGGCGTGGTGGCGGAACGACCTCCAACACTACTGCACCTTGTCCTGCATCCTTCCCAGCTGCCAGCAGAGTCACCCAAGACATTGCCTTCCACATGCTGGTAGAGAGCCGGAATCGCCTTCCGTGAAAAAAAGTGGCATTTGGGAACCTGCCACTGAGGAACCGCACATTCCACAAACTCACAGAAGGGGGCAGAGTCTACCAACTGAAAAGGCAGCAGTTGAAGTTCTAGCAATTTAGCCAAGCAAGTATTCAACCGCTGGGCATGTGGATGGCTGTGAGCGAACTTCTTTCGGCGGTGCAGTAGCTGGGGCAGGGGAATATGTCTGGTACAATCTGATGTTGGTGTACCGATAGCAGATTGCCCGCAAGTACTTGGCTGTGGCACACCCAATTCTACACCTTCATTCCTCTCAGTGCAGGTTTCAGAGAGGACTGAAGGTATAGTGGGGTTGGAGATCCCAGCTGATGAGGAGCAAGGAGAGGTCCACTTTGTTCTTTGGTGGGGTCTTTTCTGTACGCTTGCCAACGGACTGCATGGCAGGTCGACATATGTCTGGTCAAGCATGTGGTGCCCAAGCAGCTGCTGTTTTGGCCACGCTAGATACGCTTCAGACAGATGTTGCAAATAGCAAAGGTGCGATCTGCTGCACATGTCTCAAAAAAGGCCCACACCAAAGAACTTTTGGAATAACACACAGAGACAGCAGTGCCCTGTACATGCAGAGCTCTGCGGTGTGATGCAGTCGGTGTGCTGCCCTTAAGCTTGCCCCTGGAGGGCATCCTGCCTCATTGGAGATGTGCCTCCTCCTCCTCCTCCTCTCTCCTATCAGGCACCCACGTAAAGTCAGTAACCTCATCATCCCCTCCCTCCTCATCACTGGAGCAAACCTGGCAGTATGCTGCAGCTGGGGGAACATGACTACCAGTTTGCTGTTCTTCTTGGTCACCCCCTCTCTCTGTTACTGCCTTCCTCTAGCTGGGTTTCATCATCCGAGCCTTCAAAACACCGCACATCCTACTGCAGCATGTACCCAACACTGTGGTCAAACAGTTCGGGGGACTCCTCAGGAGGACATGGTGGGGCTAGGGAAGGAGTGACTGATGCCATTGAGCCAAGGGAAGAGGCCGCTTTGCCAGACAAAGTACCCTGAGCCTGGGTGAGAGAGGATTAGGAGGATGAGGTCGGCTTGGTCATCCACTCTACCAAGTCTTCGGCATGTTGCGGCTCAACACAGCCAGCTGCCGAAAAAAAGGGCACGCATGCCCCACGGCCACGTGCTGATGAGGATGCACCATGTCCACGACCAGCACTGTTGCCTCTAGACACAGAGCCTGCTTGCCCTCTTTTATTGGACTGTGACTGTCTGCCTCACCTTGTTGGCCTTCCAGACATACTGTCTTTGATGTATTGGAATACGTACACAAGGAATGGCCTGCAGTGAGCTGTAGCTTCACAAATCTGGTATGTATATGTATTTACTGATTATACTGCAGCTAGCTGAATCAACTGCCTGGCTGTAGTATCATAGCAACAGTAGTTCAGGAGGAACAGTCTGCAGTGTAGCTAAACTGAATACAGTATTACTGAGTGATATACTGCAGCTTTCACAATCAACTACCTGCCTGTGGTCTCTTAGCAACAATAGTTCATAATGAGGAGGAACAGTCTATAGTGTAGTTAAACTGAATACAGTATTACTGAGTGATATACTGCAGCTTTCACAATCAACTACCTGCCTGTGGTCTTTTAGCAACAGTAGTTCAGAATGAGGAGGAACAGTCTGAAGTGTAGTTAAACTGAATATAGTATTACTGAGTGAAATACCGCAGCTTTCACAATCAACTACCTGCCTGTGGTCTCTTAGCAACAGTAGTTCAGAATGAGGAGGAACAGTCTGCAGTGTAGCTAAACTGAATACAGTATTACTGAGTGATATACTGCAGCTTTCACAATCAACTGCCTGTCTGTGGTCTCTTAGCAACAGTAGTTCAGAATGAGGAGGAACTGTCTGCAGTGTAGCTAAACTGAATACAGTATTACTGAGTGATATACTGCAGCTTAATCAATCAACTACCTGCCTGTAGTCTATTAGCAACAGTAGTTCAGAATGAGGAGGAACAGTCTGCAGTGTAGCTAAACTGAAAACAGTATTACTGAGTGATATACTGCAGCTTAATCAATCAACTACCTGCATGTAGTCTCTTTGCAACAGTAGTTCAGAATGAGGAGGAACAGTCTGTAGTGTAGCTAAACTGAATACAGTATTACTGAGTGATATACTGCAGCTTTCGCAATCAACTACCTGTCTGTGATCTCTTAGCAACAGTAGTTCAGAAAGAGCAGGAACAGTCTGCAGTGTAGCTAAACTGAATACAGTATTACTGAGTGATATACTGCAGCTTTCACAATCAAGTGCCTGCCTGTGGTCTCTTAGCAACAGTAGTTCAGAATGAGGAGGAACAGTCTGCAGTGTGGCTAAACTGAATACAGTATTACTGAGTGATATACTGCAGCTTTCACAATCAATTACCTGCATGTGGTTTCTTAGCAACAGTAGTTCAGAATGAAGAGGAACAGTCTGCAGTGTAGCTAAACTGAATACAGTATTACTGAGTGATATACTGCAGCTTAATCAATCAACTACCTGCCTGTAATCTCTTAGCAACAGTAGTTCAGAATGAGCAGGAACAGTCTGCAGTGTAGCTAAATCGAATACAGTATTACTGAGTGATATACTGCAGCTTAATCAATCAACTACCTGCCTGTGGTCTCTTAGCAACAGTAGTTCAGAATGAGGAGGAACAGTCTGCAGTGTAGCTAAACTGAATACAGTATTACTGAGTGATATACTGCAGCTTAATCAATCAACTACCTGCCTGTGGTCTCTTAGCAACAGTAGTTCAGAATGAGGAGGAACACTCTGCAGTGTAGCTAAACTGAATACAGTATTACTGAGTGATATACTGCAGCTTAATCAATCAACTACCTGCCTGTAGTCTCTTCGCAACACTAGTTAAGAATGAGGAGGAACAATCTGCAGTGTAGAAAAACTGTATTCAGTTCAGCTACACTACAGACTGTTCCTCCTCATTTTTTTCAGGCTTCCCAGCCTAGAGGTGAGATGTGGGGTCCTATTGACCCCATATCTCACTGTAAAGAGGACCTGTCGTGCCATATTCCTATTACAAGGGATGTTTACGTTCCTTGTAATAGGTATAAAAGTGATCAAAAAAATTTTTGGGGCGGAAAAACATGTCAAACTAAAATAAATAAAGTAAAATGAACAATAAAAATATATATATTTTTTTTAAGCGCCCCTGTCCTCGTGAGCTCGCATACAGAAGCGAACGCATACGTAAGTCTCGCCCACATATCAAAACGGTGTTCAAACCACACATGTGAGGTATCGCCGCGAACGTTAGAGTGAGAGCAATAATTCTGCCCCTAGACCTCCTCTGTAACTCAAAACATGTAACCAGTAAAAATATTTAAAACGTTGCCTATGGGGATTTTTAAGTAGCGAAGTTTGGCGCCATTCCACGAGCGTGTGCAATTTTGAAGGGTGACATGTTAGGTATATATTTACTGGGCGTAACTTCATCTTTCACATTATGTAAAAACATTGGGCTAACTTTACTGTTTTTTTGTTTTTTTTAGCACAAAACATTATTTTTCCGTAAAAAACGCGTTAAAAAAATTGCTGCACAAATATCGTGCGAGATAAAAAGTTGCAATGACCACCATTATATTCTCTAAGGTCTTTGCTAAAAAAACATATATAATGTTTTGGGGTTCTATTTAATTTTCTAGCAAACAAATGATGATTTTTACATGTAGGAGGGAAATGTCAGAATTGGCCTGGGTGCTCCAGAACGCCTGAAGGTGCTCCCTGCATGTTGGGCCTCTGTATGTGGCCACGCTGTGTAAAAGTCTCACACATGTGGTATCGCCATACTCGGGAGTAATAGCAGAATGTGTTTTGGGGTGTAATTTGTGGTATGCATATGCTGTGTGTGAGAAATAACCTGCTAATATAACAATTTTGTTAAAAAAAAAAAGAGAAAAAAATAATCTTGATTTTGCAAAGAATTCTGGGAAGAAATGACAACTTTAAAAAACTCACAATGCCTCTTTCTAAATACCTTGGAATGTCTTCTTTCCAAAAAGGGGTCATTTGGGGGGTATTTGTACTTTTTTGGCATGTTAGGGTCTCAAGAAATGAGATAGGCCGTCAGTACTTCAGGTGTGATCAATTTTCAGATATTGGCACCATAGCTTGTGGACTCTATAACTTTCACAAAGACCAAATAATATACACCAATTTGTACTTATTTTTACCAAAGATATGTAGCAGTATAAATTTTGGCCAAAATTTATAAAGAAAAAATAGTAATTTGCTAAATTTTATAACAGAAACGAAAAAAAAAATGTTTTTTACAGAATTTTCAGTCTTTTTTCTCTTATAGCGCAAAAAATAAAAAACCCAACGGTGATTAAATACCACCAAAAGAAAGCTCTATTTGTGTGAAAAAAAGGACAAAAAATTCATATAGGTACAGTGTTGTATGACTGAGTAATTGTCATTCAAAATGTGAGAGCACCGAAAGCTGCAAATTGGTCTGGTTATTAAGGGGGTTTAAGTGCCCAGTGGTCAAGTGGTTAAGAATGAGGAGGAACAGTCTGCAGTGTAGCTAAACTGAATACAGTATTACTGAGTGAAATACTGCAGCTTAATCAATCAACTACCTGCCTGTAGTCTCTTAGCAACAGTAGTTCACAATGAGGAGGAACAGTCTGCAGTGTAGCTAAACTGAAAACGGTATTACTGAGTGATATACTGCAGCTTTCACATTCAACTGCCTGTCTGTGGTCTCTTAGCAACATTAGTTCAGAATGAGGAGGAACAGTCTGCAGTGTACCTAAACTGAATACAGTATTACTGAGTGATATACTGCAGCTTAATCAATCAACTACCTGCCTGTGGTCTCTTAGCAACAGTAGTTGTAGTAGTAGTTGTAGTATTACTGATTGATATACTGCAGCTTTCACAATCAACTACCTGCCTGTGGACTCTTAGCAACAGTAGTTCAGAATGAGGAGGAACAGTCTGTAGTGTAGCTGAACTGAATACAGTTTTACTGAGTGATATACTGCAGCTTTCACAATCAACTACCTGCCTGTGGTCTCTTAGCAACAATAGTTCAGAATGAGGAGGAACAGTCTGCAGTGTAGCTAAACTGAATACAGTAGGGGGGCGTGTCCGGATGTGAGAGCCGGCGGACGTGTTTTTGAGGAGCTCCGGCTATCCTGTTTGAATCCTTTGCCATCCGTGCATTTCCATCGACTTAAAAGAGTAAATACTCACTCCAGCCTGTTCCGCTGTGTCCCCTGTCTCATCCTGGGACAAAATTGTGGAGACTCTCTGCCCGGATCGCCTGCACGCCTGAACCTCCACTCACCTGCGGCCGCCGCCATCTTCCCGGCCTGCAACTGTGTTGTACTGAAAGGACCCGATCCCAGCTTGCCTGCAGGTAAGAGACTGTCATCCGGCCACATCTGCCTGCCCATCCACCTTCCTGGCCCGATCCGGAGGTCCGCCGGGCCGAAAAAGGGATCTGTGGAGGCCGCGACCCGGTGCGGCCTAGTGCGGCCTGTGAAGCACCGGTCTTTCCTAAACCGCCGCCCCGCCGGAAGTGCACCGCGGCCGACATCGACGAGCGCAACAGCGCGGATCGCCTGCCTTCTCACGCCCTGTCATCCCTGCCAAGGCCTGGGGTACTGTAGCACTGAAATTGCCTAAATTGGAGCAGCTGCGTTACGCCTGGAGCCCAACTTCTCCGGTCCTCCGCCACCCCTCTGCCTCAGCCTTGCTGCTCTGGTCCCAGCTTCTCATCCTTACCACCCTGTCCCTACTTCTTTGTCTGCTGTGGGGTGGGGGGCTTCCGGTAACCACTGACGGCCTGCCCTGCTGGAGGGCTATCTTTACCTGGTGTCTGCAGTGGAGCCTGACTGGTGGCGGCACCTGACATAATCTCTCCTGAGACACCTGCTGTGGCCTGGGTCGCCCCTTACCTACCTCCTGGGTGCTCGTCTGAACACCGACAAATCTCCTGAGAGTGGGCCCCCCCTGGCGAACTGTCAGATGTCCTCCTCCTCCAAAAAAGGGAACAGGTCCTCTAAAGCCGCAAAGACCAACGTACCACTCCTGCTGCCACCGCCATCTTCCCCACAATCTGATCCCATACTTCTGGGTCGGCTTCGGGCCTTGCTGGCTGGCTTAGAAATGGATCCCATTGAAGCTCCGCCGACAGAGGGGCCAGCCCCACTGGCTAAGGATGGTACAGCGGTGATCCTCGCTGCGATCGAGCAGAGTAGGACCTCGCTTTTGGTGCATATTGACCACCTCGCTGAAGAATGTAACCTCATACGAAACGACCTTGACAAAATGAGGGGTAGAATGGCGGAAACTGAGTCCAGAGTGTCGACCACTGAAGATCTTACGGCCTCCCATGCCGCCCCCATTGCCGAGCTGCAGCACACAGTGCAGTCCCTCGTTGCAAAGTCAGATGATGCCGAGAACAGGCTGAGGCGCAACAATGTCAGGGTCCTAGGTTTGCCTGAGGGGGAAGAGGGAGACCACCCTGCTATATTTGCGGAGGAGTTCTTTAAAAATCTCATGGGGCTTACAGACGTTCCCCCTACCTACGTGGTGGAGAGGGCCCACCGGGTGCCCGCGGGCCGAGCCACCCCGGGGAAACCCCCCAGGCCCTTCTTAGTCCGTTTCCTTAACTATCGGGACAGGGACAAGATTCTGTCGGAAGCCCGCCAACATCCCACGCTCAAATATTGTAACTCCTCTGTCCTCCTCTTCCCTGACTTTTCGGCGGACTTGCAGAGAAAGAGGAAAACCTTTAACGATGTCCGCAAACGACTTAGAGATAAGAACATTAAATATGGCATGCTTTACCCAAGCCGCCTACGAGTCCAACATGAGGGGGCGGTCCGCTTCTTTGATAACCCAGCGGATGCTGACGACTGGCTGACCAACTTGCGTTGAAGGGATCTTCTCACGGACTCCTATGATGCACGGATCTTCCACATCCTTGTTCGCTCTATCCTACTACACTTTCTTCAACCACCGGAGTTACTTCAAATGTACCTTTACACGAGACCCCCACGAGGCTTTAGATTGCCCTTGTTTTCGCTTTTGTTTTTGTTTTTTGTTTTTCCTCTTAAAACACGGACTTTATTTTCCGCTGACTTTGAGGATACAGGTTTATGGGATAGATATCCCACGTCCCTCTGCTCCTTGTTCTTACGAGACGGACGAGACTCTGCCCGTCGACAGAGTGGATGAACTACTACCAGAAGTGTAGGGCCCCCAGTGTAAGGGTTCACTAGCACTCTTTATAAAAGTTTTTCTTTTGGGTAAAAACTGTTCCCAGACCTTCCCCCCCTGTTAGGAGGTAGGCTGGGTATAGTAGGATAGGCACCGTGCCTGGGAAGTTAGATTAGGGATTTAGTCATCCCTTGTTCTTATGGTTTTCTATTTCTTATTTGTATACTTTTGTTTTGTGTTACGCTTAGGTACTGTCAGCATTTTCTGCAGTGTGACCGGGATCTTGCTGCTTGTGGGGTGCACCGGTACATGCCCTCTAGAGTATCTCCTTAATTGTTCTTCCCCTTCACCCAATGGCTAGTCAAGTAGCAGACTCCTTCACCGTTCTCTCCTGGAATGTCAGGGGTCTTAACTCCAAATTTAAGCGAGCCCTTTTATTCAAATACTTAAAATCTCACTCCCCCCAGCTTATTCTCCTTCAGGAGACTCACCTCACGGGCAGCAAGATTTTGACTCTCAAGAAACCGTGGATACAGCGAGCGATACATGCCACATATTCTACATACGCCAGAGGTGTATCGGTCCTTGTCCACAAGAATTTCCCCTGTGTTATTGAGGAGATCCGTACTGATCCCCAGGGGAAATTTGTGATAGTGGTGTTCACGCTATGGTCTGTCAGGTATATTGTTCTTAATGCATACATCCCTCCCCCGTTTTCATCTGCAATATTGTATGAGGTTCTAGAAAAAATTTCACCTTTCTGCCCAGGGAAGGTTCTGGTAATGGGTGACTTTAATGCCATTTTATCACCTGAGCTAGATAGACCTGCCCCGACTAAGAAACAGTGTATGGACCTCTCTGCCTGGGCTCAGGCGGTGGGGCTGGTGGAGATCTGGAGGTGGAAGCACCCTACCACAAGGGCCTATTCATGTTTTTCGGCATCCTATAAGACTGCGTCGTGGATAGACCTAGCCTTCTCCAACCCTGCACTGTTAGCGGATGTTCTGGAGACGTCCTATCTGCCTAGCGGTCTGTCCGATCATAGTCCCTTAGTGGTGGTGCTTCGCTCCCCGGCTTCCCGGAGCGCTGCGCTCTGGAGGTTGGGCACACAATGGGTCTCTCATCCTGACCTCGCTGGCCAGCTGCCACCCCTGCTGTCTGAGTTCTGGGAAAATAATAAAGACTCCTCTTCTCCCAATATTGTATGGGATGCCTTTAAAGCTTTCACGAGGGGACAATATATTTCTTCTATTGCTAGCATCAAAAAACAACAATCGGCTGCAGCGCTGGCGCTGCAGAAGGCTGTTGATGATCACACTGCTACGTATAGCAATGACCCCACCCCAGTTCACTTTGACCTACTAATGGCGGCTCAGAGGGAACTGCAGTTGCACCTGGCTGAGGTCACGCGACTCGAGTCGTATAGAGGTAAACAGAGGGCCTTTGAACAGGGTGACCGGAATGGCCGCCTGCTAGCCATGATGGCACAACACGACCAACCCCTTACCCTTGTATCCACCCTACAGACCCCGGGGGGCGGGACGGTGTCCTCCCCCTCTGATATTCTACAGACGTTTAACTCCTTTTATGGCAAGTTATACTCGTCCGGTCTGTCCTCAGAGTTTCAGCCGGAGTCGCTGAACGGTCTGTTAGACCCGTTGGCGCTCGGCTGGCTCTCGGACCACGAAAGAGAGATTTTGGTCCAACCTTTTACGGTCTCGGAGGTCGTAAAGGCTAGCCGATCCTTCCCCCCCGGCAAGGCGCCGGGGCCGGATGGGCTTCCAATAGACTTTTATAGGGCTCATGTGGAACTTCTAGCACCCCTGCTGGCACAACTGTATACTGTATGCCTGGCAGACGGTAGTCTGCCTGTTTCAATGTACCACGCATACTTGACACTGATATATAAGGCTCCCAAAGGCTCCCAAAGACCCCACTTCCTGTGCTTCATATCGTCCTATTGCATTGCTTAATTCTGACTTTAAAATTCTGACTAAGCTTCTGGCCCTTCGGTTGTACCCCATGCTACCCTCAGTGATAGACCCAGACCAGACGGGTTTCATGCCCCGTAGGTCCACGGATGTGAATCTCAGAAGACTATTCACCAACATACACGCTCACCACCTCAATAAGGGATCTCGAACTGTGGCCTCTCTGGACGTGGAAAAGGCCTTTGATACGGTCGAGTGGCCCTTCTTGTGGGAAACTTTACGCAGGATGGGGTTTCCTCTGCTGTTTATCAGGTGGCTCCAGGTGATCTACAAATGCCCCACTTCCTCGGTGCGCTTGGGAGGTGGACTATCGGCCCCCTTCGGGCTTACCAGGGGAACGAGGCAGGGCTGCCCTCTCTCTCCGGCTTTGTTTGCCCTCGCTATCGAACCGGTGGCGGAGGCACTTCGCACCTCACCGCACATTAGGGGTCTCCGACTCGGGTTGCTGGAGGAGAGGGTGGCCCTGTACGCGGATGACATGCTACTCTTCCTAAATGATGCCGGCCCGTCCCTGCAGGGAGCGCTAAATATTCTGGACACCTTTGCAGAGGTCACCGGTCTTAGGGTAAATTGGTCTAAATCCCTCCTGTTCCCAATTGATCCAGCGGCTAGGTCCACATCCCCTCCTGATAGCCCCCTCCTGTGGGTAGACTCCTTTACATACTTGGGGGTACATGTCTCTGGTTCAGCCTCAGACTATATATCCTTAGATCTAGCCCCGTTACTATTGGAGTCCCAGACGAAGCTCAAATCCTGGAGTAACTTGCCCCTGTCTTTATGGGGGCGAGTTAATCTCATAAAAATGAAGATTATTCCCAAACTGACATATCTTTTCCGCCACTCCCCACAATGGGTGCCCAAGTCCTTTTTTAAAAAATTTAACTGCATCTTTTCTTCCTTCTTATGGGGCCCCTCTCCTCCCAGATATAGATTGACGACTCTAATGAGGCCACGAACGCAGGGTGGCATGGCATTCCCGGACTGTCATAAGTATTACCTCTCCACGCAGTTGGTGACTGCGGCGTGGTGGCTACAGCCGGACAGAACGAACTCGTCGACTGTGCTTCGTGGGAAGCTCTTCAATTATTACTTTTTAGGGGCCCTCGTGCCCCGTATCCTCTGACCCCTTCTATGCTTACCACCCTGCGGGCATGGCGGACAGGATTAGCCATTGAGAAATGTAAACAGTCTGAAATCTCCCCCAATGCCCCTATCTGGCTGAACCCTAGTCTATCTCACATTTACAAGATCCCTGACCCCTACGTGTGGACAAAATACGGTATCAAACTTGTGTCTCACATAATATCTCAAAACTCCCTACTCCCCTTCTCGCACCTTTCCTCCCAATACAACCTACCCAAACATTTCCTATTTAGATATCTGCAACTGTCCCACGCATTTGCGGCGCAATTTCCGCAATCTTCGTGCATCGTGGCCCAGTCGGAACTGGAGAGGACACTTAGATTTAGCTGTGAAGACAAACCCACCTCACATCTTTATTCGTACTTGATCTTTGTGTCTCTTCCACCTCTGGATAAACTCTGGAATGAATGGCAGACTGATATCCCCACATTAGATAGGGATGACTGGGACGACGTGTGGGACCTCCCCTTCAACTCCTTAGTCTCCATGCGTGACAGGTTAGTGCAGTACAAAATAGTTCATAGAGCTTATTTCACCCCACACAGACTGCATAGGATGGACCCTGCCCACTCCTCGGGGTGTTGGAGATGCGGCGCCTCACCGGGCGACTTCTCCCATATCTTCTGGCGGTGTTCAGGGGTCCAGCAGTATTGGGAAATGGTGCTGGATCTAATTAACAGAGTTGCCTCAGTCGCTGTGCCTTTGTCAATGGAGGTGTGCCTTTTGGGGCTCATTGAGACCATTGTACCATCCTCTGCCAAACGCACGCTAATTTCCTTGCTGCTCTTCTATGCCCGAAAGAATATTGCTATGCAGTGGAAGAAGCCTGCCCCCCCCCCTCTTTGGCGCAATGGAAACACTTGGTAAACGGCAGCCTTCCTTTATACAAAGATACCTATGCCAATCGGGGCTGCCCACTGAAATATGACAAGGTCTGGCGCAATTGGTTAGATGAGCCCGAAACAGCCTAGTGAGTTGGGGGTGAACCAGGTCATCGTGTCAAGGTCTTGCCTTGCTCTTCTACCTTCCTCTTCCTCCGATGACCTCTGATATGTTTTCATTGACTAGTGGGTCTTACCATACTAGATGCCCTCCTAGATTTTATTTGGGCGGTGCTGCTGTACCCTTCCATGACTGTGCATTGTATCGCTGGGTTCACATTGCAATTGTATTCTCATCTGTACATGTTCTTTTTCTATGACTGTAGGTGCTTAAGCTGTATGTTTTGTACGTGTTAGAAAATTCAATAAAAAACAATTATAAAAAAAAAAAACGAATACAGTATTACTGAGTGATATACTGCAGCTTTCACAATCAACTGCCTGCCTGTGGTCTCTTAGCAACAGTAGTTCAGAATGAGGAGGAACAGTCTGCAGTGTAGCTAAACTGAATACAGTATTACTGAGTGATATACTGCAGCTTTCACAATCAACTGCCTGCTTGTGGTCTCTTAGCAACAGTAGTTCAGAATGAGGAGGAACAGTCTGCAGTGTAGCTAAACTGAATACAGTATTACTGAGTGATATACTGCAGCTTTTACAATCAACTGTCTGCCTGTGGTCTCTTAGCAACAGTAGTTCAGAATGAGGAGGAACAGTCTGCAGTGTAGCTAAACTGAATACAGTATTACTGAGTGATATACTGGAGCTTTCACAATCAACTACCTGCCTGTCTGTAGTAGATTAGCTTAGCACCAGTAGAACAGGAACGGATCTAGCTAAACTGAATACAGTGTTTATATATATATATATATATATATATATATATATATATACAGCTACTAAGATGCATATATATCCTCCATACACTGTAACTGCAGCTAACTGACTCGCCTGCTTGCTCTATCTAACTCAAATGAAATGACACTCTCTCTGTCTCTATCTCTCTCTCAGCCGAAACACACTACTCAATAGACATGTGCACACTGAAATATTTCGTTTCGGAATTTTGTTTTCATCCGAAAAATAAATTTATTTAGTTACTCCCGAAATTCGTTTTTATTAATTTCGTTTTTCGCTAGAAATTGCATTAGTCCGAAAATCTGAATTAAGGTCGAATCTGTCATTGAAGGCTTATGGTGTCTGTCGAATGTTCAAAGAAGATTCGACGGAGCAGCGAAACTGTACGACGCTGCAATCATACATTTCCGGTCGAATGTTCCGCCTACAAGCTATAGTAGAATTCTAATGTTGTATGACTAGTAATAATTATATTTATTAATTACTATTACAAGTCAACCAACATTAGAATTCTTTTATAGCCTATGGGCGGATGCATTTGACCGGAAATGTACGATTGCAGCGTCGTACAGTTTAGCTGCACCGTAGAATCTTCTAACTTTCAACAGACACCATAAGCCTTCAATGACAGATTCGAAGTTTGTATGTTTTTCGATGCTTTGTCGAATCTTCGTCGTTCATGTTGAATTGTCAAGTTAGTTCTAGCTATTTTACTGCTCCTCCTCTTTGGTTACAATCAGCCAATAACATTCATCATCATCATTATTTTTATTTTACTTCCCCCACCCAATTCCAGCAGCGATCTTTTCTCTCTATAATGTCGAATCTTTTCTCTATAATGTCAAATCTTTTCTCTCTATAATGTCGAATCTTTTCTCTCTATAATGTCGAATCTTTTCTCTCTATAATGTCGAATCTTTTCTCTCTATAATGTCGAATCTTTTCTCTCTATAATGTCGAATCTTTTCTCTCTATGTCGAATCTTTTCTCTCTATAATGTCGAATCTTTTCTCTCTATAATGTCGAATCTTTTCTCTCTATAATGTCAAATCTTTTCTCTCTATGTAGAATAATCTTGGGGACACAGATTGTTATTGTCAGCGTCACGTCAAATCTCCTATCTATATCGAACTGTTGTCACAACGAAAACGAAAATAAAGCATTTGTTTACGTCGGATCTTTCGGTTTTCGGATTCTGTGCTTTCGTTTTAGTTTGTTAAAATGATAACGAAAATACCTGAAATTCGGACGAAAATGCATTCGGACAAAAACGAATGCACATGTCTACTACTCAAGGCTGACGCGCGGGCGGCCTTATGTAGTGTGGGGCGTGTACCTAATCCCTGAGCCATGATTGGCCAAAAGCTCACTGCCTTTGGCCAATTATGGCTCTCTTTTCTTACGGCGCTGTGATTGGCCAAGCATGCGGGTCATAGTGCATGATTGGCCAATCATCAGCCAGCTATGCACTGCGTTGCCACAGTGAATGATGGACCGTATTGCGCCACTCGAATTTGGCGCGAACGCCCCATATTGTTCGAAATTCGGCGAACGGCCGAACAGACGATGTTCGAGTCGAACATGACTTCGACTCGAACTCAAAGCTCATCCCTAGCCACCAGTTGCTAAGGCCCAATTTTTCTGCCCCTGTTTAACAGGGGCGTGTAATTACAATTTTTTGATGCAATACTTTGCATCAGGGCTCATTCCTGCGCTCCAACTAGAGTTTCTGTGAAGGGTTGCAGTGTTGTGGCACCGCCACCAGCGGCTAAGGCCCAATTTTTCTGCCCCTGTTTCACAGGGGCGTGTAATTACAATTTTTGCTGTAATACTTTGCAGCAGGACTCATTCCTGCGCTCCAACTGGAGTATCTGTGAGTGATTGCAGTGTTGTGGCACCAGTGCCTAAGGCCCAATTTTTCTGCCCCTGTTCAACAGGGGCATGTAATTACAATTATTGATCTAATATTTCACAGCAGGGCCCATCCCTGTGCCCACCAAGACTAACTGTGAGTGCTCACAGTGTTGTTGCAACACCACCACCCCACCACCAAAGGCCCAATTTTTCTGCCACTGTTCAACAATGGCATGTAATTACAATTCTTGATATAATAGTTCACAGCAGGGCGTTCCAGCACCCACCAAGAGTAACTGTGAGGGCCTACAGCAGGGGTGCCCAACCTTTTGAGGAGTGAGGGCCACTTTATCGACTTGGTAACTGGTCGCGGGCCACAATGAGCATCAGTGGCGTAGCGTGGGCTGTCAGCGCCCGGGGCAAGGCAAGTAATTTGCACCCCCTAACCTGTGGACTTTTAGCACTCCCTGAGTCCCTTGCTTTCCTACAATAGTACTGACCAGCCTGATTCCCATACTGACCACTACACTAACCTATCTGACCACTACACTAACCTACCTACCTGATTCCTACACTGATCTACCTGACCACTGCACTAACCTACCTGATTTCTACACTGACCTACCTGACCCCTACACTGACCTACCTGATACCTACACTGACCACTACACTAACCTACCTGCTTCCTATACTTGCCACTACACTGACCTACCTGTCCACTATCCTGACAACTACACCACCTGATTCCTACACTGTCCACTACACTACCCACTACACTACACTGACCACTACACTACACTACACTGACTACTACACTGTCACCTACACTGCACTGACCACTGCTCTGTCCACTGCACTGACCACTACACTGACCACTACACTGCACTGACCACTACAATACCCACTACACTACACTACACTGACCACTACAGTACACTGTCACCTACACTGCACTGACCACTACACTGTCCACTTCACTGCACTGACCACTACACTACACTGACCATTGCACAGACCACTACACTACACTGCACTGACCACTACACTGACCACTATACTGACCAGAACTCTACACAGACCACTACACTATACACTTCACTACGCTGACCACTACAATGACCACTACACTACACTGTCCACTGCACTGTCCACCTCACTGCACTGACCACAACACTACACAGACCACTACACTATCCACTTCACTACACTACACTGTCCACCTCACTGCACTGACCATTAGAGATGGACTTGCGGTTCTCCCCGCGATCGGTTCGCGGCAAACTTTGCACGTTTGCTATTCGCCAAACCGGCGCACATATGGCGCTGTTCGCGGCCGCCATATTCTTTTACTTTGTGGAGAACTTTGACCCATGACACATCCATCATGTGGTACAGGACAGCCAATTGAGACATTTCAGCAGATGGACATACCCCCTACCTTATAAATAGACCTGATCTGGCTGCCATTTTACATTCTTTCTTTTGTCAGCGTAGGGAAAGGTTGCTGTGTGGAGAAGGGACAGACTGTATCACTAGCTATTAGGTCCACAAAAGTCCTTTTAAGGACTGGTATAGGTGTACTATTGTTTGGTGTGCAGTATATAGGGGTGTAATACACTTATAATATACTTTCAAATATAGAAAGCATATTATAGTTCAGGTCAATTGTGCAGCATTGGGACTGCAGTGCTGAGCGGTTCTGCAGCTGTCTTTAGTCAGTGTAGGGAGGTTGCTGTGTGTGTACTAGCAGGGACAGACTCTACTAATCACTAGCTATTAGGTCCACAAAAGTCCTTTTAAGGACTGGTATAGGTGTACAGTATATAGGGGTGTAATACACTTATAATATACTTTCAAATATAGAAAGCATATTATAGTGCATTTCTACTGTGCAGCATTTCTACTGTGCAGCTTCTGAGCGGTTCTGCAGCTCTTTTGTCAGTGTAGGGAGAAGTTGCTGCTGTGTGTCACAGGCACAGACTAGCGACTAAAATTGCTAACCAATAAAGCTCCACAAAAGTTCTTTTAAGGACTGGTATAGGTGTACTATTTGGTGTGCAGTATATAGGGGTGTAATACACGCATAAAATACTTTCAAATATAGAAAGCAAAGTATAGTGCATTTCTACTGTGCAGCTTCTGAGCGGTTCTGCAGCTCTATTGTCAGTGTAGGGAGAAGTTGCTGCTGTGTGTTGCAGGCACAGACTAGCGACTAAAATCGCTAACCAATAAAGCTCCACAAAAGTTATTTTAAGGACTAGTATAGGTGTACTATTTGGTGTGCAGTATATAGGGGTGTAATACACGCATAAAATACTTTCAAATATAGAAAGCATAGTATAGTGCATTTCTTCTGAGCAGCTGCTGAGCGGTTCTGCAGCTCTTTTGTCAGTGTAGGGTGAGGTTGCATTGTGTTGCAGGGACAGACTAGTGACTAAAATCGCTAACTTATAAAGGTCCACAAAAGTCCTTTTAATGACTGGTATAGGTGTACTATTTGGTGTGCAGTATATAGGGGTGTAATACACGTATAAAATACTTTCAAATATAGAAAGCATATTATAGTGCAATTCTACTGTGCAGCATTGTGACTGCTGAGCGGTTCTTCAGTGATATTACAACTACAAAGAGTGACAAACGCAATTATAAAAAAGTATTATAACTGGTGTGATAGACCAGTGGCCCCCCAAAATGACAGATTGAAGCGGGTTGTTATATACCTTCTTCCACATATACTGCACTTCTCTAGATACTTTTGTCACAGGGTCATTTAAAAAAATGACAGGCAGAGGAAGAGGCAGGCCCTTCCGCAGGAGTGGTAGGGGTAGGGCAGGAGTACCAGGCCGGAGCCAAAGTGGGAAGTGGCAGAAGGCGCGTTCGATTACGTCAAAGGATGCACCAGACTTGGTTGAGTGGCTCACTCAGCCTTACTCTTCTGCACCCTCTTCATCCTCTCTATCTGCACCCTCTTCACTCTCTGCTGTGTGCACCCCAAAAGACACTACAACCAACACCGACACCACCATATACCCTCCGCTTGAGTCACAGGAATTATTTTCCGATCCATCACAAGACATTTCCGATGCGCAGGCATTCTTGACATTGGATCAGGAAGAGGAGGTAGCAACAACCGCCACTCAGCAGTCTGACGACAGTACCCAGATCAGCCCAAGGAGGTTGGTCCCCGCTGTTGCTGCCTACTCAGAGATCTCTAATGTTAGTGTTGGGGATGGTGACATAGATAATGATGTGTCTATGGACGTCACGTGGGTGCCCACAAGAGAGGACCAGGAGGGATGTTTAGAGGGAGAGATGGACCAGCAGATAGGGAGGAGATGCAGGCGGAACTTACATTGCACAGGAGGGACAAACCAGACTCAGAGTGAGCCATCAACCATGTACGGTCACATCTGGCGCTCCCAGGACGCCGGCACATGGCTCCGCAGTGTGGGCTTTTTTTAACGTGTCCGCTGCTGAAAATAGTGTTGCCATCTGCAGCCTTTGCAGTCAACGCATAAGTCGCGGTAAGCCCAACACTCACCTAGGGACGACCGCCTTAAGAAGGCACATGAACTCTCATCACCGAGCCCAGTGGGAGCAACGCCGTCAGAACCCACAAAGCCACACTCCAGGCTCTCACCGTCCAGCCTCTTCTACTTCTCCTTCTCCTCTCTCCTCACAATTGTCCTCCACTCCACCTTCCATCATCCCGTCCCCAAGTTTTTCTGGAAAAAGGCAGGCTTCCGTGAGCCAAATGTTCGAGCGTAAAGGAATGATGACGCCGGATAACCCTCTTGCCCAATGGTTGACCGCTGGCTTGTCAGAACTGATAGCCCGCCAACTACTGCCATATAAACTGGTGGACTCGGAGGCCTTTCAAAAATTTTTGGCCATTGGAACACCACAATGGAAGGTCCCAGGAAGGAAATATTTCTCCCAGAAGGGCATCCCAGAGCTATATGGCCATGTTCAGTGGCAAGTGAATGTATGTCTGGCACACAGTGTCAGTGCCAAGATACATCTGACCACAGACACCTGGTCTAGCAAACACGGGCAGGGAAGGTATATTACTTTTACTGCCCACTGGGTGAACCTTCTGACGGCCGTCAAGCATGTAACCCGTGGCACCCGTGTAGATTTGGTTTTACCGCCACGGATTGCATGCAGGCCTGCCTCTTCTTCTCCTCCTCCTCCTACTCCATCCTCCCTGTCCTCCTCGGCTGACTCCTCCTTTTCCACTGCTACTGTCTCTTCCGCTGCGCCGCCCAAGATCCCCAGAACCTATTCGACATGCCAGGTGAGACGTTGCCATGCTGTGCTGCGTCTGTTGTGCCTGGAAGTCAAGAGCCACACTGGCCCTGCACTCCTTTCAGCTTTGCGTTCACAGGTAGATCAGCGGCTAACACCGCTCAATTTGACAGTTGGCAAAGTGGTGTGCAACAACGGTGCCAATCTGCTGAGCGCGTTGAAACAGGGCAAAATTACACACATGCCATGCGTGGCACATGTCTTGAACTTGGTCGTGCAGCGATTCGTTGTCAAATACCCTGGGGTCCAGGACGTCTTGCGGCAGGCAAGGAAAATTTCGGCCCATTTCAGAAGATCTTACACGGCCATGGCTCGCCTTGCTGTCATTCAGCGGCGACACAATCTGCCGGTCAGACGTCCTATTTGTGACTGCCCGACACGATGGAACTCAACCTTGTATATGCTTGATAGGCTGCTCCAGCAGAAACGTGCAGTTAACGACTACCTGTACGAGCTCTGCACCAGAACAGGTTCTGGGGAGCTTGGTTTTTTTTCACTGCGTCAGTGGCTGCTCATGCACGATGCATGCAGACTTTTGCGACCATTTGATGAGATCACCAAACTGGTCAGTCACAGCCATTGCGCCATTAGTGACATTGTACCTTACGCCGTCTTTATGGAGCGTGCATTGCGTTGTGTCATTGATCAAGCCATCGAGGAGCAGGAGCAGGAAGATGAGGAAGTCGCAATGCTGGATGAATTCCCAGGGGGGGCTACTCTATCTGAGACAAGTCAACAACAGGAGTCTGAAGAGGAGTCAGAGGAGGAAGGTGGATGAGGAGGAGCAAGAAGAGCATGCTTTAAACCTTTCTGGGATCCCTGTTGTTGTCCGTGGATGGGGGGAGGAGAACGAGGACGACATTATCCTGGATGATGAGCAGGAGCCAGGCAACCACACCGCTTCCAGTTTAGTGCAAATGGGGGCCTTCATGCTCCAGTGTTTTAAGAGGGACCCCCGTATAAAAAGCATAAAGGGCAAGGACCATTACTGGGTGGCAACGTACTTGGACCCCCGGTACAAACAAAAAATGGTGGAAATGTTACCACCATCACAGAGGGCTGTCAGAATGGAGCACTTCCTTGCTTAGAGAAATGTTGCATTCTGCTTTTGCGTGCGCTGGCAGAGGAATTTCCACTCCCAGAGAAACAGTTGCGGGTACCAAACCAACAGCGCCTGCAAGAAGAGGGCGGTTTGAAGATGTGTTGGTCACTTCTGATATGAGATCATTCTTTCAGCCGACCCATCGACAGGTGTCACCCGGATCCAGCATCAGGGAATGCCTAGACCGGCAGGTGTCCGACTACATCGGGTTAACGGCTGATGTGGACGCTCTGAGAAGTGATGAACCCATGGACTACTGGGTGGGCAGGCTTGACCTCTGGCCAGAGCTTGCACAATTTGCAATGGAACTGTTGGCTTGCCCCTTGTCCAGTGTCCTGTCCGAAAGGACATTCAGCGCAGCAGGGGGGATCGTGACCGATAAGCGCACTCGCCTAGCTCACGACAGTGTTGACTACCTCACATTTATAAAAATGAATGAGGCATGGATCTCTGAGGAATTCAACACATGTGACCAGTAGACCATGTATATGCATAACTGTTTAAACGATTTATATAATGTAGCACACGGACCTTTTTTTCTACCTTTGGCTCACTTGTAGAAAAAAAAGCACACCGTACTATATGCCCGTACCCCTTCTGTTTAAAGAGGTCGAGCGGTGTCATATTTTTGGGTCCCACAGCGAGTTGCTTCCTTCCACTGGTTCTCCCCTCTAGAGTTTAGAGGCAAGTCTTTACCTTTCCCAAAGAAGGCCAATGTCCACACCACGCTTCAACTCCAACACAAGTTTATTTTGCTTTTATGCTTCAGTAACCGGAGAGTTGAAAAGAGAAAGGGGTTAGCAGATAGAACTGATTCAGGCACACTCTTGGCTTCATCGCCACTCGGTCCCGAGTGGGTACAGCTCACCCGGATAGTCACCCAATGGCACTAGCAGCCGGCATGTAGCTCGAACAGTGACTTAGTCCCCTCCAAGGACAAAGTCAAGGAGATCCCTCCTTAGGTATCAGGCTAGCAGCACTCCGCAAAGGCAGTCTGTGGAGCAAGGAATCCTTCCCTCTGACAGGTCACCAGGCCTCTCCTGAGACAGCAATCTTTATCACTCGCCTCCTGTTATGGGACCGATCCTCCCCTGGCTTCCTCTTAGTCAGAGCGGTTGCCCTCACCTGGGCTCCCTGGGATTCCTTTCTGGCTTTGTAGACCCAGCTAAAGGTACTGGGCCTACCTGGAACTCTGCAGCCTCGGGCTGAAGGTGCCTGGCCAAGACCCCGCAGTCAATGCTCGTATCCCCCCTCGAGGGGATACACTCCTCCGCGTACAAGTCCCCAGGTATTCGCGCCCAGAACAATGGCGTCTGCCCCTTTTGTACCCTCTTCCCTCATGCACAGCGGGTAGACCACACCCACTGCATGGCTGCCGAGAGAGGACACCCAATAGCTACTCCATCAACTGTGGTTCAACCCCGGGTACAAGTGTCAGCACCACCTATACACCTAAGGGGAACTGCACGGCAGGTGAAGCAGCAGCAAGGCAGAGTCCAAACAATTAAAAGACCCCAGCCAACTATTGCTCAGGTGACGGTCACCCCTAAATTTGGGATACCCGCTACAATAACTTATAAAAAAAAAAAAATTATGGCAACTTTTCCAATAGCAGGATCATCTCCTGCACCCCCTTACAGCCTGGCCTTGTGTCTCTTCCATGCCCTTCATGCGCTCCTGAATTGACAAAATTTTGCAGATAAAAAAAGAATGCTTGTCGTTGTCGATCTCAAATTCGCTTAATACTTCTGGTATGTCATTGTCCATGTTGTGGGACTATGTGTGCACAGCTAGTAAGTATTTTGTGGCTGCAAATATGACCTGGAGGTTTTTAATGTTCGCCTGCCATTAAAATCAATGGGGCCCGCCGCGAACCTGCGGTTCACGAACATTTGCCCGCGTTCGCGAACCAGCCCGGCAGATGTTCGTCCATCACTACTGACCACTACACTGACTACTACACTGACCACTACAATTACACTTCACTGCACTGACAATTACACTACACTGCCCACTGCACTGTCCACCTCACTGCACTGACCACTAGACTGTCCACTTCACTGCACTGACAATTACACTGACTACTACACTGACTACTACACTACACTACACTTATACTGACACCAGACATTTTTTATTTATTTATACTGACTCTAATGCTGGCTGGCTGCTTCCTCTCTCCCCAGACCATATCCACCCCCTCACCTGCAACTTGTATCTTCCATCAGTCCGGAGGAGAGGGGGAGCCTGGAGGTGGTGAAGGCAGCAGTGTTCACAATGCGGTGGAGGCGGGACTCCAGGAGTAAGCGTGATCGCGAATAGGCCAGCCTGGCCGCGATCACGGATAGGCCAGCCTGGCCGCGATCACGGATAGGCCAGCCTGGCCGCGATCACTGATAGGCCAGCCTGGCCACGATCACTGAGAGGCCAGCCTGGCCACGATCACTGATAGGCCAGCCTGGCCACGATCACTGATAGGCCAGCCCCACCGCGATCACGGATAGGCCAGCCCCACCGTGTTCACGGATAGGCCAGCCCCGCCGCAGCCGCCGCACATGACCCCATTCTTCGAACTAATGCTCGGAGATGGCGGGTCGGGAACCCGCGATCTGGGCTTGCCGACCCGCCATCTCAGAGTAAGACATGGCGGGCCACTTCGGAGGGAGCCGTGGGCCCCTGGCTTACAGTGTTGTGGCAACACCAACACCTAAGGCCCAAATTTCTGCAGAGTACATAGGGCAGGCCCCTACTTTCAAACATCCGAGTTTCAAATGACTCCTACTTACAAACGGAGGGAGACAACAGGAAATGAGAGGAAATCTACCCCATGGAAGGGAAATTCTCTCCTGTAAGAGTTAATATGTGAAAAATGTGTCTCCTCTCCACTGATGCTTTATCACCAATCCTTGTTTCCCTAAAAAACCCAAATTTTCAAAATCCAATTGTCATTGGGACAGAAAGTGAGGTGAAATCTTCTGAACAGGTGCACAGACAGCAAAACAAATGTTAAAGGGGTGATAACCCTTCCCCATGTTTTCCAAAAATCTTAAAAATTGATTGTTTGGCTGGAGCTAAACATTAAAGATGTACCGGTTCAAAATTACAAACAGATTCTACTTAAGAACAAACCTACAGTGCCTGTGGGCCCCACGCCTTTCCTTTTTTTAATTTGGGTGCGAGGTTACCCTTAATATCCATACAAGACCCAAAGGGGCTGGTAATGGGCTGGGGGGGTACCCATGCCGTTTTTCTCAATGATTTTCATCCATATTGCGGGGACCCGACATTACATTAAAGCCGCAAGCAGTTTTAAATGACTTTTATTCCTTTAGAAATGTCATTTTGTGCAGGGACTAGAGTTGAGCGGACACCTGGATGTTCGGGTTCGACGGGTTCGGCCGAACTTCGGTAAAAAGTTTGAGTTCGGAACCGAACTTGACCCGAACTTGAACCCGAACCCCATTGAAGTCAATGGGGACCCAAACTTCTGAGGACTATTCGCGCCTGTTTCCCGTGCTTAGAACTGTCCCTGCACAAAGTGTAATTTCTGAAGGAAAAAAAGTAATTTAAAATTCACTCCCGGCAATACATAGAAAAGTCATTGATAAAAAAAAAAAGCGTGGGGGTTCTCCCAAATTCAATGACCAGGCCCTTCAGGTCTGGTATGGATATTAAGGGGAACCCTGCTGCAAATTTAAAAAAAAATGCATGCGGTTCCCCCAAATATCTATACCAGGCCCTTCAGGTCTGGTTTGGATTTTAAGGGGAATTCCACCCCAAATTTAAAAAAAATGGCATGAAGTACCCCCACAAATCCAGATTAGACCGCAGGAAAAGAGGGGGGGACGAGAGAGCGCCCCCCCTCCTGAACCGTACCAGGCCACATGCCCTCAACATGGGGAGGACACCATTGGGAAAGTCCTTTATTAAAAAAAAACAAAAAAAAAAAAAACATTCCAGCGATGAAATCCAGTGTCCCGCGGCGATCCCGATGTCCAGCGCTGTCCAGACGAAATGTCATTGGCTGAGCCTGAGCGGACCTGATGGGGAACTTCCTCGGCAGTGTAATAAATGAATAGACCCGCCCCTTCTAAAGTTCCCCATCAGGTCCGCTCAGCCAATGACGTAGGTGTAAGGCTGAGGACCTGATGCGGAACGTGAGAAGGGGCGGGTCTATTCATGTATTAAACTGTGGATGAAGTTCCCCATCAGTTCCGCCCCCTCGTATGTCAGACCCCGCCTACGTCATTGGATGAGCGGACCTGATGGAGAACTTCCTCCGCAGTATAATAAATTAATAGACCCGCCCCTTCTCACGTTCCGCATCAGGTCCTCAGCCTTACACTACGTCATTGGCTGAGCGGTTCGCTCAACCCTAGCAGGGACTGTTCTAAACACGGGAAACACGTGCCACTTCACAGGCATACTATAGACACCCCCCAGGTACGATATTTAAAGGAATATTTCACTTTTATTTTTTCACTTTAAGCATCATTAAAATCACTGCTTCTGAAAAAACTTCAGTTTTTAAAACTTTTTTTTGCATTGATACATGTACCCTGGGGTAGGACCCGGGTCCCCAAACCCTTTTTAGGACAATAACTTGCATATTAGCCTTTAAAATTCACACTTTTTAATTTCTCACGTTCAAGTCCCATAGTGTCATGGATATGCAGTAATGTTTGTCTGTCAGCTTACCTTCCTCCTCATGTGTTCATCTTAGAGGCCAGACTCTCCTCACCTGGCTGCTTTTATAATCTCTCCTCCCAGTCTGGCTCCACCCCAGGCCCTATCACAGAACTCTATATTAACCTTATTAACCTGTGCACTGCAAGTCTGCCTTGCTGATCAACATGTTTGTTTAGGCATTGTGTGTTTGGGTTCCTGCCTGCCGTGTGCTACGTCTCTCTGTGTTTCGATATTGGCTTGTTCCCGACTATCCCTGTCTGCTTGTGACCTTGACCTTTGGCTTGTCCTTTGTTTATCCTTGTCTGCTTGTTGCCCTGACCTTGGACTTTCCCCTCACTATTCTTGTATTCGGTGCTGCTGTTTCCCCTCTATCCTCCTTACCCTACGGAGCGTGAGCTAGGGGACTCTAGGGGCCGTGACCTGGACCCAGCTGCAGCGTAACATCCTCACCACTAGAGGCTCTGGTGAAAACCAGCTGGGTCTTAGACTCCGCGCCCTGGGGAATCTTGGCTCTAGCTTCCTGTGGATCCCTGTTGTGCTCCACTGGTCCCGCTTTCCACAACCACCCAGTATCCCATCCGCAGCAGTCAGCCATAGGGTTCACTACCTTGTGGTGCACTCCTGACCCCCAATGGTGTGCATCTGTCATCTGGCCACAGGTGACCTGACAGTTTGATCAGCAATGGACCCGGCTAACCTGCCGCTTCCCGTAGATGATCCATTGCAGGGCATAGTCCACAGACTTGAGACCCAAGAATATAATCAGACCCAGGTCATGAGATTCCTTCAGGATTTGGCCTCCCGTTTTGAACAGGTTCAGGCCTCATTAGGACCCCCGGTTCAACAACCTCAACCGCTATCAGCGGCTGCACCTATTCCGGTCGCAGTCGCAGCCACACATTCACTACAACTGCCAGCTCCGTCCCCTTTCTCTGGGGACTCCAAGGCCTGCAGGGGGGTTCCTTAGCCAATGCACGATTCATTTTGAGCTCCAGCCCCAAAACTTCCTGTCTGATCAGGCTAAAGTTGCCTATATCATTTCCCTCCTCTCCGGTGAAGCTTTAGCCTGGGCAGCCCCTCTGTGGGAACTGAATGATCCAGTGGTTTCTAGCCTGTCTGACTTCTTGAAACTTTTTCGGAATATCATTGAAGAACCGGCTCGTGTCTTGTCAGCGGCCAGCTCCCTTTTACTTCTCCGCCAAGAGTCTGTTTCTGTGGGACAGTATGCTCTTCATTTCCGCATTCTGACGGCTGAGTTGAGCTGGAACAATTAGGCCTTAGTCGCAACCTTTTTGCATGGCCTTTCTGATAGAGTGAAGGATGAATTAGCAGGAAGAACCATTCCCACTGATCTGGACGGAGTTATCTCCTTGTGTAACCAGATCTATATTTGCTTTTAGGAAAGGAACCATGAAAAGTGACGCCAGCACTCCTTGGTCCTTAGTCAGCCTGAACTCCCCTCTCTTTGACCCGTGGAGCATCTCCTGTCAGCTGAGGAACCCATGCAGCTGGGCCGTACCAGGCTATCCCCAGAGGAACGTGCTAGGCGCAGAAAGTCATTTTCGTGACACTTGCTCTCTTTGACCGGAAAAACGTTTGGGTCCAATACATCTGGAAAGTGGAGTATTGGACCCAGAAATTTCACCCTCACCTTCTCGTCTTCTTCTTTCTGTATTCCTTCATGTTGCTGCTTCTTCTCATTCGGTCGCAGCATATCTGGATTCCGGAGCCACTGGCAATTTCATGGACTGGGAAATTGCATCTTCTATGAGACTTACCCTTTTGCCACTCACCACGCCCTTGGTGGTCTTGGTGATTGATGGCACTGTTCTCCCAGGGGGTCCTATCCTCTTCCAGACCCTCCCTGTTAAGATGTTGGTAGGGACACTCCACCAGGAGTGGATATCCTTCCTTATCTTACCTAAGGCCTCAACTCCTATAATTTTGGGTCTCCCATGGTTACGGCTCCATTCTCCACACGTTGACTGGACTACTGGATAGATCCTGGCTTGGGGTTCCTTCTGTTCCTCGTCCTGCCTACCCAAGGTTGCCCCCTGTGAACCTGAGCCGATTATTCACTCCAGTTTGCATAACCATTTACATTTGTCTGTCCCTAATCACCCTTGGACGCACAACCAGACTGGCTTGTCTACAAGTTCTGCAGTTGCTATGCCTTGCGATGCGATTCAGGTAGTCGCTACACCTGACTCTGCTATTCACTCGGCCTCTGTACTAGTTATGCCAGTCCAGCCCATGCCCAGTGAGCCTCCTACTTTTTCTTATTCAGGACATTCTGCTTGTCTTTCAGCTATTCAGCTTGACTCCTGTAACATGTCACCTTCTAACTACCTAACTTCAGGGTTCCACTGACATCTGCCCAGTCTGATGGTCCTGTGCTAGATGCCCAGTTCATCTTTAAGGGTCTGAGGGACCCTCCTCAGATTCCTGTTGATCCTCTCATGCCCTTGCTTATTCCTAGAGAGCCTTTGGTCCTCAATAAATCTTCTCGTCATCTCCCTACCTCGGTTTCGGTCTCTGAGGATAATCTAAAGTACGAGGTTAGACAAGTTCTGGACAGGGATGAGCCGAACACCCCCCTGTTCGGTTCGCACCAGAACCTGCGAACAGACAGAATGTTCGCGTGAACTTTAGAACCCTATTAAATACAATGGACTCGAACGTTCGAAATCTAAAGTGCTAATTATAAAGGCTAATATGAAATTTATTGTCCTAAAAAGTGTTTGGAGACCCGGGTCCTGCCCCAGGGGACATGTATCAATGCAAAAAAAAGTTAAAAAAATAGATGTTTTTACGGAAGCGGTGATTTTAATAATGCTTAAAATGAAAAAGTAAAAGTGAAATTTTCCTTTAAATTTCGTACCTGGGGGGTGTGTATGATATGCATGTAAAGTGGCACTTGTTTCCAGTGCTTAGAACTGTCCCTGCACAAAGTGTCATTTTTGAAGGAAAAAAAGTAATTTAAAACTCGCGGCTATTAATGAATTGTCGGCTTTTATCAATACATAGAAAAGTCATTGATAAAAAAAAAAAAGCGTGGGGGTTCCACCAAATTCAATTACCAGGCCCTTCAGGTCTGGAATGGATATTAAGGGTAACCCCGTCGCAAATTTAAAAAAAAATGGCGTGTAGTTCCCCCTAAATATCCATACCAGGCCCTTATCCGAGCACGCAACCTGGCCGGCCGCAGGGGAAGAGGGGGGGATGAGAGAGCAGCCACCCCTCCCTCCTGAACTGTACCAGGCCACATGCCCTCAACATGGGGAGGATGTCCCCATGTTGATGGGGACAAGGGCCTCATCCCCACAACCCTTGCCCGGTGGTTGTGGGGGTCTGCGGGCAGGGGGCTTATCGGAATCTGGAAGACCCCTTTAACAAAGGGGACCCCCAGATCCCGCCCCCCCTATGTGAATTGGTAAGGGGTACATTGTACCCCTACCATTTCACGAAGAAAGTGTCAAAAAATGTAAATAAAAACACACAAACACCTTGAAAAAGTCCTTTATTAAAAAAAAAAAAAAAACATTCCAGCAATGAAATCCAGTGTCCCGCGGCGATCCCGATGTCCAGCGCTGTCCGTCATTGGTTGTGCCTGAGCGGACCTGATGGGGAACTTCCTCCGCAGTGTTTTAAATGTATAGACCCGCCCCTTCTAAAGTTCCCCATCATGTCCGCTCAGCGGACCAGATGCGGAACGCGAGAAGGGGCGGGTCTATACATGAATTACACAGTAAAGGAAGTTCCCCATCAGGTCCGCCCCCTCAGTATGTCAGACCGCGCCTACGTCATTGGCCTGATGGGGAACTTCCTTCACTGTGTAAATTTAAATTACACAGTGAAGGAAGTTCCCCGCTCAGGCCAATGACGTAGGCGGGGTCTGACATACCGAGGGGGCGGACCTGATGGGAACTTCCTTCACTGTGTAATACGTAAATAGACCCGCCCCTTCTAAAGTTCCCCATCAGGTCCGCTAAGTGGACCAGATGCGGAACATGAGAAGGGGCGGGTCTATTCACGTATTACACAGTGAAGGAAGTTCCCATCAGGTCCGCCCCCTCGTAGAGCGGACGTGATGGGGAACTTCCTTCACTGTGTAATACATGAATAGACCCGCCCCTTCTCGCGTTCCGCATCTGGTCCGCTGAGCGGACCTGATGGGGAACTTTAGAAGGGGCGGGTCTATACATTTAAAACACTGCGGAGGAAGTTCCCCATCAGGTCCGCTCAGGCACAACCAATGACGGACAGCGCTGGACATCGGGATCGCTGCGGGACACTGGATTTCATCGCTGGAATGTTTTTTTTGTTTTTTTTTTATAAAGGACTTTTCCAACGTGTTTGTGTGTTTTTATTTAAAATTTTTTACACTTTCTTTGTGAAATGGTAGGGGTACAATGTACCCCTTACCAATTCACATAGGGGGGGCCGGGATCTGGGGGTCCCCTTTGTTAAAGGGGTCTTCCAGATTCCGATAAGCCCCCTGCCCGCAGACCCCCACAACCACCGGGCAAGGGTTGTGGGGATGAGGCCCTTGTCCCCATCAACATGGGGACATCCTCCCCATGTTGAGGGCATGTGGCCTGGTACGGTTCAGGAGGGAGGGGGGGCCGGCCAGGTTGCGTGCTCAGATAAGGGTCTGGTATGGATTTTTGGGGGGACTCCACACCATTTTTTTTTAAATTTGGGCTGGAGTTCCCCTTAAAATCCATGCCAGATCTGAAGGGCCTGGTATGGATATTTAGGGGGAACCGCACGCCATTTTTTTTTTAAATTTGCGGCGGGGTTCCCCTTAATATCCATTTCAGACCTGAAGGGCCTGGTAATTGAATTTGTGGGAACCCCCACGCTTTTTTTTTTTAATTTTTATCGATGACTTTTCTATGTATTGATAAAAGCCGACAATTCATTAATAGCCGCGAGTGAGTTTTAAATGACTTTTTTTCCTTCAAAAATGACACTTTGTGCAGAGACAGTTCTAAGCACGGGAAACATGCGCAACTTTACATGCATATCATACACACCCCCCCCCCAGGTACGAAATTTAAAGGAATATTTCACTTTTATTGTTTCACTTTAAGCATTATTAAAATCACTGCTCCTAAAAAAACGGCTGTTTTTAAAACTTTTTTTTGCATTGATACATGTCCCCTGGGGCAGGACCCGGGTCCCCAAACACTTTTTAGGACAATAACTTGCATATAAGCCTTTATAATTAGCACTTTAGATTTCTCCCATAGACTTTTCGAATTTGCCGCGAACACCCCAAATTGTTCGTTGTTCGGCGAACAGGCAATGTTCGAGTCGAACACGAGTTCGACTCGAACTCGAAGCTCATCCCTAGTTCTGGATTCTCGGCTCTGCAAAGGCATTCTTTAGTAGGCTTGTGCACAACGGAAAAATTTGTTCCGTTTCGGTTCGTTTCTTTCCGGTCCTGTTGATTCGTAATCATTCGTAATTTTGCTAGACGGGATTTTTCGTGTTCGGACTCATTCGTATTTTTGCAAGCGACATTTTTCGTTGAATTTTTTGTTGCTTTATAATTCGTACTTTCGGTAGAGTACGTTGTTTTTCGTTGATTCTGGACACAACTCCTACTTTCGTAACTTTTTTTGGGTTCGTTGATTCGTAATTTTCCGTGTCTCTCTCACAATGACGCTGCCTATTATGCCTAATGTGCTTCGAATGGATTTGTACTTTTCTAAATACATAGCGGTTATTTGTAACGATTCGAAATCTCGTATTTTACTTTCGTTTTTTACATGCGGCTATAGGCTCCGCCCCTGTACACCATTTTGAGAGGGTTCAGCACGGTGAGGGAGAAGCAGAGAGCAGAGCAGAGTGAGTGTTATTGTGCTTCGAATGGATTCGAAATCTCGTATTTTACTTTTGTTTTTTCATGCGGCTATAACCTCCGCCCCCTGTACACCATTTTGAGAGGGAGTTCAGCATGGTGAGGGAGAAGCAGAGAGCAGAGTGAGTGTTATTGTGCTTCGAATGGATTCGTACATTCGTAACTTTTTTCATAACGAATTATGCCGAAGACCTTCGGGCATTCGCTATTTTGCGGTATAATTTATTTCGGATTCGGTCTTATTCGTCTTTGCTCTGTTCGGAAATTCGAATGCTTCCGAATGTCCGAAAGTTGCTAAATTCGGACGAATTTCGATTCGTTACGAAACGAATTGCACAAGCCTATTCTTTAGTACCTTGTGCATTGGAGAGGTTTTGGTCCTGAGGAGGCGTCTTGGATTGCTGCATCTGAGGTCGTTGCACCTCGTCTGTTGAGGAGGTTTCATCTGAGATTTCCCTTTAAGTCTGGGCCCAGGCGGGGGAGGGCCCATAAGAGGGAGGGTACTGTCATGGATATGCAGTCATTTTTGTCTGTCAGCTTACTTTCCTCCTCATGTGTTCACCTTAGAGGCCAGACTCTCCTCACCTGGCTGCTTTTATAATCTCTCCTCCCAGTCTGGCTCCACCCCAGGCCCTATCACAGAACTCTATATTAACCTGTGCACTGCAAGTCTGCCTTGCTGATCAACGTTTTTTTTTTAAGCATTGTGTGCTTGGGTTCCTGCCTGCCGTGTGCTACGTCTCTCTGTGTTTCGATATTGGCTTGTTCCCGACTATCCCTGTCTGCTTGTGACCTTGACCTTCGGCTTGTCCTTCGTTTATCCTTGTCTGCTTGTTGCCCTGACCTTGGCCTTTCCCCTCACTATTCTCGTATCCTGTGTTGCTGCTTCCCCTCTATCATCCTTACCCTACGGAGCGTGAGCTAGGGGAATCTAGGGGCCGTGACCTGGCCCCAGCTGCAGCATAACATCCTCACCACTAGAGGCTCTGGTGAAAACCTGCTGGGTCTTAGACTCCGTGCCCTGGGGAATCTTGGCTCTAGCTTCCTGTGGATCCCTGTTGTGCTCCACTGGTCCCGCTTTCCACAACCACCCAGTATCCCATTCGCAGCAGTCAGCCATAGGGTTCACTACCTTGTGGTGCACTCCTGACCCCCAACGGTGTGCATCTGTCATCTGGCCACAGGTGACCTGACACATAGACTTTAACGGGGTTCGAAAGTTTGCACAAACTTTGGGTCCGTTAACAGGTTCTGGTGCGAACCGAACCGGGGGGTGTTCGGCTCATCCCTACCTACAACCCAAGAGATTTTAGCCATTTGAACATCTCGCCCCTCCTTCAGAGGTTTGGGGAAAGGGTTAAAACGTGGAACAACCTCCGCATCTCAGTGGCGGGCAAAGTGAACCTGATAAAAATGATTCTCATGCCACAACTACTTTACTGTCTTCACAATGCCCCGGTGGTAGTTTCTCTAAAAATCTTTAGAATAGTGAATTCTATGTTCCATACTCTGATATGGAAGAATAAGCCACCCAGGATTAAATTAGAACACCTACAAAGGCCTAAAGACGATGGCGGGTTGGCATTACCCAACCCGTGGTGGTTATACTTGGCTGCACAATTACAACACCTTATTGGGTGTTTCAGGACAGGAGGGGAGCCCAATCATGAGCCGGCTGGCTCATCCCAAACAATTATGCTATACACAGTAGGTAGAGGTCCCATCCCCATGGCACTGGAAGCCGAATAAGAAATACCCAACGTACAATCTCATTCAAAAAGTGTGGAATAAATGCAAATACATTCAACAGGCTGATGGCTACACTGAATATAGCCCCATATGGCTTAATGATACATATACTGAGATGGCCAAGCTACAGGCAGGAGCTAGATGGAAATCTTACTGGATTACGCATATTAAACATATATTTAAAAATGGAATGCTCAAGCCTTTTGCAGCTTTGCAGACGGAATATAAACTTCTGCTTTTCCAGTATTTACAGCTCCAGCATGCAGTTAGGGCTCAGAGTAGATCTTCGGAGTGGCATCTTTCACCAACCCCAATATTTAGCCTCATTAGGGATGCTGTGTCTTCAAAGGGATTTATTTCTCAATTATACGCCATTCTTCTACAAATCTTCATGGGGCAGCATCCCCTGTGGGTGAGGGAAAGGTGGGAGAGGGACGTCGGCCAAATGGATGGGGAGCAGTGGGAAGAGATATGCCAGTAGGGATGGGCCCGGTGCTCGATTCAAACCCATGTTCGAATCGAGCACCGGGCGTTCGCTCGCTCGTCGAGCCCAGAACTATTTGGGCCGTTCGCATCACATTCGTGTGATGCGAGCGGCCCCGCAATGCATTGCGGCCGGCGCGGCCGGCGCAGTGCATTGCTGGCTGATGATTGGCCAAGCATGCACTGTGACCCCGCATGCTTGGCCAATCACAGCGCCCGAAACTCGGAGAGCAATAATTGGCTACAGGCAGGACGCCTGTAGCCAATTACAGCTCAGGGGCTTTAGTACATGCCCCACCATTTAAAAGGCCGCCACGCCATCGGCCCCGGTCACATGAGTTCCGGCTTTAGGAGAGATCAGTCTGCTGATTCTGTCTTTGCTTGATACTGAAAGATTTGCTCTTCTTTGCTAAACCATTGGCTATTTCTTTGCTAAACCATTGCTACCTAAGTCATTGATCGTTCATTGCTGCTGATTGCACAGTTAGCGTGTTATTAGCTGCTGCTGGGGATTAGTCTGGTGCGTGCTTACTGTTAGTACAGTATTGCAGTAGTACCAACCGCAGTGCTGTTAGCACAGCATTGCACCCCAACAGCACCCATAGGACTTCTAGTGTGTTAGTGGCAGCAAACAGAGCTCCTATATTTTCTTCTCAGCAGCACCCATAGGACTTCTAGTGTGTTAGTGGCAGCAAACAGAGCTCCTATATTTTCTTCTCAGCAGCACCCATAGGACTTCTAGTGTGTTAGTGGCATCACACAGAGTTCCTATATTTTCATCTCAGCAGCACCCATAGGACTTCTAGTGTGTTAGTGGCAGCAAACAGAGCTCCTATATTTTCTTCTCAGCAGCACCCATAGGACTTCTAGTGTGTTAGTGGCATCACACAGAGCTCCTATATTTTCTTCTCAGCAGCACCCATAGGACTTCTAGTGTGTTAGTGGCAGCAAACAGAGCTCCTATATTTTCTTCTCAGCAGCACCCATAGGACTTCTAGTGTGTTAGTGGCATCACACAGAGCTCCTATATTTTCATCTCAGAAGCACCCATAGGACTTCTAGTGTGTTAGTGGCATCACACAGAGCTCCTATATTTTCTTCTCAGCAGCACCCATAGGACTTCTAGTGTGTTAGTGGCAGCAAACAGAGCTCCTATATTTTCTTCTTAGCAGCACCCATAGGACTTCTAATGTGTTAGTGGCATCACACAGAGCTCCTATATTTTCTTCTCAGCAGCACCCATAGGACTTCTAATGTGTTAGTGGCATCACACAGAGTTCCTATATTTTCATCTCAGAAGCACCCATAGGACTTCTAGTGTGTTAGTGGCATCACACAGAGCTCCTATATTTTCTTCTCAGCAGCACCCATAGGACTTCTAGTGTGTTAGTGGCAGCAAACAGAGCTCCTATATTTTCTTCTCAGCAGCACCCATAGGACTTCTAGTGTGTTAGTGGCATCACACAGAGTTCCTATATTTTCATCTCAGAAGCACCCATAGGACTTCTAGTGTGTTAGTGGCATCACACAGAGCTCCTATATTTTCTTCTCAGCAGCACCCATAGGACTTCTAGTGTGTTAGTGGCAGCAAACAGAGCTCCTATATTTTCTTCTCAGCAGCACCCATAGGACTTCTAGTGTGTTAGTGGCATCACACAGAGCTCCTATATTTTCTTCTCAGAAGCACCCATAGGACTTCTAGTGTGTTAGTGGCAGCAAACAGAGCTCCTATATTTTCTTCTCAGCAGCACCCATAGGACTTCTAGTGTGTTAGTGGCATCACACAGAGTTCCTATATTTTCATCTCAGAAGCACCCATAGGACTTCTAGTGTGTTAGTGGCATCACACAGAGCTCCTATATTTTCTTCTCAGCAGCACCCATAGGACTTCTAGTGTGTTAGTGGCAGCAAACAGAGCTCCTATATTTTCTTCTCAGCAGCACCCATAGGACTTCTAGTGTGTTAGTGGCATCACACAGAGCTCCTATATTTTCTTCTCAGAAGCACCCATAGGACTTCTAGTGTGTTAGTGGCAGCAAACAGAGCTCCTATATTTTCTTCTCAGCAGCACCCATAGGACTTCTAGTGTGTTAGTGGCATCACACAGAGTTCCTATATTTTCATCTCAGAAGCACCCATAGGACTTCTAGTGTGTTAGTGGCATCACACAGAGCTCCTATATTTTCTTCTCAGCAGCACCCATAGGACTTCTAGTGTGTTAGTGGCATCACACAGAGCTCCTATATTTTCATCTCAGAAGCACCCATAGGACTTCTAGTGTGTTAGTGGCATCACACAGAGCTCCTATATTTTCTTCTCAGCAGCACCCATAGGACTTCTAGTGTGTTAGTGGCAGCTAGTGATGAGCCGAACACCCCCGGGTTCGGTTCGCACCAGAACCCGCGAACGGACCGAAAGTTCGAACGAACATTAGAACCCTATTAAATACAATGGATGCGAACGTTCGAATTCTAAAGTGCTAATTATAACAACTATTATGCATGTTATTGTCCTAAAAAGGGTTTGGGAACCCGGGTTCTGCACCAGGGGACATGTATCAATGCAAAAAGAAGTTTTAAAAACGGTCGTTTTTCGGGAGCAGTCATTTTAATGATGCATAAAGTGAAAAAAAAAAAGTCAAATATTCCTTTAAATATCGTACCTGGGGGGTGTCTAAAGTATGCCTGTGAAGTGCCACGTGTTTCCCGTGTTTAGAACTGTCCCTGCACAAAATGACACTTCTAAAGGAAAAAAAAGCCATTTAAAACTGCTTGCGGCTTTAATGTAATGTCTGGTCCCGGTAATATGGATGAAATTCTTTAAGAAAAATGGCATAGCTACCCCATGACCCCCCCCCCCCCCACCCCAGCCCATTACCAGCCCCTTTGGGTCTTGTATGGATATTAAGGGGAACCCCGCACATAAAATAAAAAAGGCCCTATATACTCTGAACAGCCCTATACAGGCGGTGCATACAAGACAGGGACTGTAGGTTTGTTCTTATGTAGAATCTGTTTGTAATTTTGAACAGGTACATTGTTGAAGTGTAGCTCCAGACCAAAAATCTATTTTTAAACTTTTTGGAAAACATAGGTAAGGGTTATCACCCCTGTAACATTTGTTTTGCTGTCTGTGCCCCTGTTCAGAACATTTCACCTCACTTTCCGTCCCAATGACAACTGTTTTTGAAATGTGGTGTTTTTCTTGAAACAAGGATTGCTGATAAAGCATCAGTACAGAGGAGACACCTTTCTCCCATATTTATTCTTACAGGAGAGAATTTTCCTTCCTAGTGGTAGATTTCCTCTCACTTCCTGTTGTCTTCTTGCGTTTGCAAGTAGGAGTCGTTTGTAAGTTGGATGTTTGAAAGTAGGGACCTGCCGTATATACTCTGCAGAAATAGGCCCCTTAGTTGTTGGTGTTGGCACAACACTGTAAGCACTCACAGTTACTCTTGGTTGGTGCTGGAACGCCCTGCTGTCAACTATTATATCAGGAATTTTAATTACATATAATTGTTGAACAGTGGTAGTAAAAATTGGGCCTTTGATGGTGGTGCTGGTGCCACAACACTGTAAGCCCTGACAGTTACTCTTGGTGGGTGCAGCAATGGGCCCTGCTGTGAATTATTAGATCAAGAATTGTAATTACATGCCCCTGTTGAACAGGGGCTGAAAAATTGGGCCTTAGGCACTGGTGGCACAACACTGCAACCCCTCACAGATACTGTACTTGGAGCACAGCAATGAGCCCTGTTGCAAAGTATTGCTTCAAAAATTGTAATGACACGCCCCTGTTAAACAGGGGCTGAAAAATTGGGCCTTAGGCACTGGTGGCACAACACTGCAACTCCTCACAGATACTGTACTTGGAGCACAGCAATGAGCCCTGTTGCAAAGTATTGCTTCAAAAATTGTAATGACACGCCCCTGTTAAACAGGGGCTGAAAAATTGGGCCTTAGGCACTGGTGGCACAACACTGCAACTCCTCACAGATACTGTACTTGGAGCACAGCAATGAGCCCTGTTGCAAAGTATTGCTTCAAAAATTGTAATTACACGCCCCTGTTAAACAGGGGCTGAAAAATTGGGCGTTAGGCACTGGTGGCGGCACCCATAAACAAAAATGATCTTACAAGCTATCATCATCAATCGTATCATTGAGGACTCGGAGGAGGAGGATAGCCAGTCAACATAACAGCACAGGCACTCAGCATCAGCATCAGTCTTGAAGGGATGTGACATGTTAAAATCAATTAGTCTGTTATATCAGCATCAGGTGTGTGGTAGCTGGTGGTGATCCAAGACTGGTTCATCTTGATGAAAGTCAGTCGATCAACCGAGTCGGTGGACAGGCGCACCCTGTGATCCGTGACAAATCCTCCAGCAGCACTGAATGTGCGTTCCGAAAGAACGCTGGATGCAGGACAGGCCAGTAGCTCAATTGCATACTGTGCAAGCTCTGGCCAGTGATCCATCCTCAAGACCCAGTAAGCCAGAGGATTTTCGGTGGGGAAGGTGTCCAAGTCTGACCTTGCCCCTAGATATTCCTGCACCATGTTTATCAGACGCTGGCGATGGTTGCTGGAACCGATCATACTTTGGGGCTGCGGACTAAAGAATTGTCTGAACGCATCGGTCAGACGGCCACCTTCCCCACCGCTCCTTCTTTGACTGGCCGAAGCCTCAGCAACTCGTTGTCCAGGACCAGGAGTTTGCAACCTCCCAGTCTCTGGGAACGCGTTGCACAGACCTTTCTGCAAGGCCTCCCGGAGTTGTCTCATCCTCTGCTCCCTCTGCGACGGTAACATAAGGTCCGCAACCTTACCCTTGTACCGTGGATCAAGGAGAGTGGCCAGCCAGTAATGGTCCCTCTCCTTGATCCGAAGAATACGAGGATCCTTCCGCAGACTTTGCAGGATC
The DNA here is from genome assembly GCA_029206835.1 of Rana muscosa. NCBI lineage: Eukaryota > Metazoa > Chordata > Amphibia > Anura > Ranidae > Rana > Rana muscosa. Next base: position 216,755,382 of record CM055120.1, on the reverse strand, counting down.
AGGGAGGCCATGCAGCGTAGGTTTGCTGAGGCATTCGCTCCGGAGTCCTCTGGGTCACTAAGGACGACATGATCCGCAGCCACCTCCTCCCAGCCACGTACAAGTCCACTGGTTTCTTGGGACTGTAAATCATCCCTAAAAGACTGCTGCTGATGATGCTGAGTGCCAGCCTCCACCTCCATGCTGACACAATCCTCCTCCTCCTCCTCCTCCTCCTCCTCCTCCTCCTCTTCCTGTGCGATGGGTGGGACAGAAGGAACACTGTCTGGGTAAAGGGGGCCTTGAGAGGCAAGGAAGTCCTCCTCTTCCTGCCTCTGTTCTGCCTCAAGTGCCCTGTCCATTATTCCACGCAGCGTGTGCTCCAACAGGTGGACAAGAGGTACAGTGTCACTGATGCATGCACTGTCACTGCTCACCATCCTCGTGGCCTCCTCAAATGGTGCCAGGACAGTGCATGCATCCCTGATCATGCCCCACTGGCGTGGAGAAAAAAAACCAAGCTCCCCTGACCCTGTCCTGGTGCCGTAGTCGCACAGGTACTCATTGATGGCCCTCTGCTGCGTGTGCAGCCGCTGCAGCATGGCCAACGTTGAGTTCCACCTGGTGGGCATGTCACATATAAGGCGGTTCTTGGGCAGGTTCAACTCCTTTTGCAGCTCAGCCAGGCGAGCACTGGCATTATAAGATCTGCGGAAATGCACACAGACTTTCCTGGCCTGCCTCAGGACATCCTGTAAGCCCGGGTACCTGCCCAAGAAGCGCTGCACCACCAGGTTAAGGACGTGAGCCACACAGGGCACATGGGTCAGTTGTCCCTGTCGGAGGGCGGAGAGGAGGTTGGTGCCATTGTCGCAAACCACCATTCCTGGCTTAAGCTGGCGTGGCGTCAACCACCTCTCGGCCTGGCCCTGTAGAGCAGACAGGACCTCTGCCCCAGTGTGGCTTCTGTCCCCCAAACACACCAGCGCAAGCACGGCATGGCATCTTTTTGCCTGCGTACTTGCGTAGCCCCGTGAACGGCTACGGAGCACCGCTGGTTCATAGGACAAACCACAGGAAGAGGCCATGGAGGAAGAAGAAGAGGAGGGGGTGGAGGAGAGAGGTGTGTCACAACCAGTAGTAGCATTTTGGAGGCGTGGCGGTGGGACAACCTCCAACACTACTGCACCTTGTCCTGAATCCTTCCCAGCTGCCAAAAGAGTGACCCAATGGGCCGTGAAAGAAAGGTAACGTCCCTGTCCATGCCTGCTGGACCATGAGTCAGCGGTAATATGCACCTTACCGCTGACCGCCCTGTCCAGCGAGGCCAAGACATTGCCTTCCACATGCCGGTAGAGAGCCGGAATAGCCTTCCGTGAGAAAAAGTGGCGTTTGGGAACCTGCCACTGAGGAACCGCACATTGCACAAACTCACGGAAGGGGGCCGAGTCTACCAACTGAAAAGGCAGCAGTTGAAGCGCTAGCAATTTAGCCAAGCTAGCATTCAACCGCTGGGCATGTGGATGGCTGGGAGTGAACTTCTTTCGACGGTCCAGCAGCTGGGGCAGGGAAATTTGCCTGCTAGAATCGGACGTCGGTGTACTGCTAGCAGAGTGGGCGCAAGTACTTGGCTGTGACACACCTAATTCTACACCTTCATTCCTCTCAGTGCATGTTTCAGAGAGGACTGAAGTTATAGTGGGGTTGGAGATCCCAGCTGATGCGGTGCAAGGAGAGGTCCGCTTTGTTCTTTGGTGTGGGTCTTTGAGGTAGGCTTGCCAACGAGCTGCATGGCAGGTCAACATATGTCTGGTCAGGCATGTGGTACCCAAGCGGCTGATGTTTTGGCCACGCGATATACGCTTGAGACATATGTTGCAAACAGCAGCTGTGCGATCTGATGCACTAGCCTCAAAAAAGGCCCACACCAAAGAACTTTTTGAATGACGGGCAGAGGCAGCGCCCTGCACAGGCGGAGCTCTGCGGTGTGATTCCGTCGGTGTACTGCCCTTACGCTGGCCACCAAAGGGCATCCTGCCTCGTTGGAGATGTGCCTCCTCCTCATCCTCCTCCTCCTCCTCTCTCCTATTAGGCACCCACGTGGAGTCAGTGACCTCATCATCCCCTCCCTCCTCATCACTGGAGCCAATCTGGCAGTATGCTGCAGCTGCTGGAACATGACTGCCAGATTGGTGTCCTTCTTGAGCATCCCCTCTGTCTGCTCTCACGCTACTGCCTTCCTCTAGCTGGGTTTCATCATCAGACCCTTCGAAACGCTGGGCATCCTCCTGGAGCATGTACCCAACACTGTGCTGAAACAGTTCGGGGGACTCCTCAGGAGGAGGACATGGTGGGTCTAGGGAAGGAGTGACTGATGATTTGTCTGACATTGATACCAGGGAAGACGACGCTTTGGCAGCTGCTTTTCCAGTACCCTGAGCCTGGGTGAGAGAGGACGAGGAGGAGGAGGAGGGCTTGGTCATCCACTCTACCAAGTCTTCGGCATGATGTGGCTCAACATGTCCAGCTGCCGAAAAGAAGGACAAGCGTGTCCCATGGCCATGTGCTGATGACAATGCACCGCGTCCACGACCAGCACTGTTGCCCCCAGACACAGAGCCTGCTTGCCCTCTTTTATTGCCTCCTGACTGTCTGCCTCTCCTTGTTTGCCTTCCAGACATTCTAATAGATGGCCTGCAGGGAGATGGGAAAAAAGCAATAAGGGCTACCTTCAGGTGTCCTTCTCTGTCCCTTGAAACAAGGACTTTCACAGTGAAAGAAACTGACACTCTCCCTACCTACAGTTTTCTGTCCCTAGAAAAAATATTTTTTTTAAGCACAATATAGCACAAGGACAATTCACTCACTGTCCTTACAGGTCCCTGGAAACAAGGACTTGCAGAGTGAAAGAAAAAAAACACTCTCCCTACCTACAGTTTTCTGTCCCTAGAAAAAATGTTTTTTTTAATCACAATATAGCACAAGAACAATTCACTCACTGTCCTTACAGGTCCCTGGAAACAAGGACTTGCAGAGTGAAAGAAAAAAAACACTCTCCCTACCTACAGTTTTCTGTCCCTAGAAAAAATGTTTTTTTTAATCACAATATAGCACAAGAACAATTCACTCACTGTCCTTACAGGTCCCTGGAAACAAGGACTTGCAGAGTGAAAGAAAAAAAACATTCTCCCTACCTACAGTTTTCTGTCCCTAGAAAAAATGTTTTTTTTAATCACAATATAGCACAAGGACAATTCACTCACTGTCCTTACAGGTCCCTGGAAACAAGGACTTGCAGAGTGAAATAAACTGACACTCTACCTACCTACAGTTTTCTGTCCCTAGAATAAATGTTTTTTTTAAGCACAATATAGCACAAGGACAATTCACTCACTGTCCTTACAGGTCCCTGGAAACAAGGACTTGCAGAGTGAAAGAAAAAAAACACTCTCCCTACCTACAGTTTTCTGTCCCTAGAATTTTTTTTTTTTTTAATCACAATATAGCACAAGGACAATTCACTCACTGTCCTTACAGGTCCCTGGAAACAAGGACTTGCAGAGTGAAATAAACTGACACTCTCCCTACCTACAGTTTTCTGTCCCTAGAATAAATGTTTTTTTTAAGCACAATATAGCACAAGGACAATTCACTCACTGTCCTTCCAGGTCCCTGGAAACAAGGACTTGCAGAGTGAAAGAAAAAAAACACTCTCCCTACCTACAGTTTTCTGTCCCTAGAAAAAATGTTTTTTTTAATCACAATATAGCACAAGGACAATTCACTCACTGTCCTTCCAGGTCCCTGGAAACAAGGACTTGCAGAGTGAAATAAACTGACACTCTCCCTACCTACAGTTTTCTGTCCCTAGAATAAATGTTTTTTTTAAGCACAATATAGCACAAGGACAATTCACTCACTGTCCTTACAGGTCCCTGGAAACAAGGACTTGCAGAGTGAAAGAAAAAAACACTCTCCCTACCTACAGTTTTCTGTCCCTAGAAAAAATGTTTTTTTTAATCACAATATAGCACAAGGACAATTCACTCACTGTCCTTACAGGTCCCTGGAAACAAGGACTTGCAGAGTGAAAGAAACTGACACTCTCCCTACCTACAGTTTTCTGTCCCTAGAATAAATGTTTTTTTAAGCACAATATAGCACAAGGACAATTCACTCACTGTCCTTCCAGGTCCCTGGAAACAAGGACTTGCAGAGTGAAAGAAACTGACACTGTCCCTACCTACAGTTTTCTGTCCCTAGAATAAATGTTTTTTTTAAGCACACTATAGCACAAGCACAAAACACACTGACACTCTCCCTACCTATCCTTCTCTTTCCCTAAACTAAAGGAATCCAGGTTAAGCAAGAAAGAAATAACAGTCACTGTCCCTGCCTATGCTGCTCTATCCCTGCTCCGGAACACACTACACTAGGCCGCCGTGCTGGCGGCCTTTTATAGTGTGGGGCGTGTACTAAACACCCTCAGCAATAATTGGCCACAGGCATCCTGCCTGTGGCCAATCATTGCTCTCCTCGCTGCCGGCGCTGTGATTGGCCAAGCATGCGGGGTCACAGTGCATGCTTGGCCAATCACAGCGCCTGGATGACACTGCGATGGCGTAGTGCATTGTGGGCCGTTCGCGTCACTCGAATTTGGCGCGAACGGCCCAAATCGTTCGATCTTCGTCGAACGATCGAACAGCCGATGTTCGAGTCGAACGTATGTTCGACTCGAACACGAAGCTCATCCCTAGTGGCAGCAAACAGAGCTCCTATATTTTCTTCTCAGCAGCACCCATAGGACTTCTAGTGTGTTAGTGGCATCACACAGAGCTCCTATATTTTCATCTCAGAAGCACCCATAGGACTTCTAGTGTGTTAGTGGCATCACACATAGCTCCTATATTTTCTTCTCAGCAGCACCCATAGGACTTCTAGTGTGTTAGTGGCATCACACAGAGCTCCTATATTTTCATCTCAGAAGCACCCATAGGACTTCTAGTGTGTTAGTGGCATCACACAGAGCTCCTATATTTTCATCTCAGAAGCACCAATAGGACTTCTAGTGTGTTAGTGGCAGCAAACAGAGCTCCTATATTTTCTTCTCAGCAGCACCCATAGGACTTCTAGTGTGTTAGTGGCATCACACAGAGCTCCTATATTTTCTTCTCAGCAGCACCCATAGGACTTCTAGTGTGTTAGTGGCAGCAAACAGAGCTCCTATATTTTCTTCTTAGCAGCACCCATAGGACTTCTAATGTGTTAGTGGCATCACACAGAGCTCCTATATTTTCTTCTCAGCAGCACCCATAGGACTTCTAATGTGTTAGTGGCATCACACAGAGTTCCTATATTTTCATCTCAGAAGCACCCATAGGACTTCTAGTGTGTTAGTGGCATCACACAGAGCTCCTATATTTTCTTCTCAGCAGCACCCATAGGACTTCTAGTGTGTTAGTGGCAGCAAACAGAGCTCCTATATTTTCTTCTCAGCAGCACCCATAGGACTTCTAGTGTGTTAGTGGCATCACACAGAGTTCCTATATTTTCATCTCAGAAGCACCCATAGGACTTCTAGTGTGTTAGTGGCATCACACAGAGCTCCTATATTTTCTTCTCAGCAGCACCCATAGGACTTCTAGTGTGTTAGTGGCAGCAAACAGAGCTCCTATATTTTCTTCTCAGCAGCACCCATAGGACTTCTAGTGTGTTAGTGGCATCACACAGAGCTCCTATATTTTCTTCTCAGAAGCACCCATAGGACTTCTAGTGTGTTAGTGGCAGCAAACAGAGCTCCTATATTTTCTTCTCAGCAGCACCCATAGGACTTCTAGTGTGTTAGTGGCATCACACAGAGTTCCTATATTTTCATCTCAGAAGCACCCATAGGACTTCTAGTGTGTTAGTGGCATCACACAGAGCTCCTATATTTTCTTCTCAGCAGCACCCATAGGACTTCTAGTGTGTTAGTGGCATCACACAGAGCTCCTATATTTTCATCTCAGAAGCACCCATAGGACTTCTAGTGTGTTAGTGGCATCACACAGAGCTCCTATATTTTCTTCTCAGCAGCACCCATAGGACTTCTAGTGTGTTAGTGGCAGCAAACAGAGCTCCTATATTTTCTTCTCAGCAGCACCCATAGGACTTCTAGTGTGTTAGTGGCATCACACAGAGCTCCTATATTTTCATCTCAGAAGCACCCATAGGACTTCTAGTGTGTTAGTGGCATCACACATAGCTCCTATATTTTCTTCTCAGCAGCACCCATAGGACTTCTAGTGTGTTAGTGGCATCACACAGAGCTCCTATATTTTCATCTCAGAAGCACCCATAGGACTTCTAGTGTGTTAGTGGCATCACACAGAGCTCCTATATTTTCATCTCAGAAGCACCAATAGGACTTCTAGTGTGTTAGTGGCAGCAAACAGAGCTCCTATATTTTCTTGTCAGCAGCACACATAGTACCTATAGTGTGTTAGTGTCAGCACCCATAGGACCTACAGTGTGTTGTGAGCACACATAGGAGTTCTATTTTTTATACTATATACACTACCGACTACAATGGCTGGAAGACCGCCAAGGAGAGGCAGAGCGTGCCGAGGCAAGAACACAGGGCAGGCAGGCTCTGTTTCTAGAGACAACAGTGCTGGCCGTGGACTTGGTCGTGCATCGTCATCAGCACGTGGCCATGGGACACGCTTGTCTTTGTTTTCGGCAGCTGGACATGTGGAGCCGCATCATGCCGAAGGCTTGGTAGAATGGATGACCAAGCCCTCCTCATCCTCCTCATCCTCTCTCACCCAGGCTCAGGGTACTGGCAGAGCAGCTGCCAACGCGTACTCAATGGCATCATCAGCCACCCCTTCCCTAGACCCACCATGTCCTCCTGAGGAGTCCCCCGAACTGTTTGAGCACAGTGTTGGGTACATGCTCCAGGAGGATGCCCAACGATTCGAAGGCTCGGATGATGATACCCAGCTTGAGGAAGTCAGTAGTGTGCGCGCAGAGAGAGGGGATGCTGAAGGACAGCAATCTGGCAGTAGTGTTCCACCAGCTGCAGCTTACTGCCAGGTTTGCTCTAGTGGTGAAGAGGGAGGGGATGATGAGGTCACTGACTCCACGTGGGTGCCTGAAGGGAGAGAGGAGGAGGAGGAGGAGGATGCAGCGTCACATGTCCAACGAGGCAGGATGCCCCCTGGAGGCCAGCTAGAGGCCAGCACAGCAACTGTACCACACCGCAGAGCTCCGCCTGTGCAGGGCGCTGCCTCTGCACGTTATCACAAAAGTTCTTTGGTGTGGGCCTTTTTTGAGACGAGTGCATCAGATCGCACCACTGCTATTTGCAATATTTGTCTCAAGCGTATCTCGCGTGGCCAAAACATCAGCCGCTTGGGCACCACAAGCATGAGCAGACATATGTCGACCTGCCATGCAGCTCATTGGCAAGCACACATAAAAGACCCACACCAAAGAACAAAGCGGACCTCTCCTTGCTCCTCATCAGCTGGGATCTCCATCCCCACTATATCTTCAGTCCTCTCTGAAAGCTGCTCTGAGAGGACTGAAGGTGTAGAATTAGGTGTGTCACAACCAAGTACTTGCAGTACACCGACGTCCGATCGTAGCAGGCAAATTTCCCTGCCCCAGCTGCTGGACCGTCGAAAGAAGTATACTCCCAGCCATCCACATGCCCAGCGGTTGAATGCTAGCTTGGCTAAATTGCTAGCACTTCAACTGCTGCCTTTTCAGTTGATAGACTCGGCCCCCTTCCGTGAGTTTGTTCAATGTGCGGTTCCTCAGTGGCAGGTTCCCAAACGCCACTTTTTCTCACGGAAGGCGATTCCGTCTCTCTACTGGCATGTGGAAGGCAATGTCCATGCCTCGCTGGACAGGGCGGTCAGCGGTAAGGTGCATATTACCGCTGACTCATGGTCCAGCAGGCATGGACAGGGACGTTATCTTTCTTTCACGGCCCATTGGGTCACTCTATTGGCAGCTGGGAGGGATGCAGGACAAGGTGCAGTAGTGTTGGAGGTTGTTCCGCCACCACGCCTCCAAAATGCTACTACTGGTTGTGACACACCTCTCTCCTCCACCCCCTCCTCTTCTTCTTCCTCCATGTCCTCTTCGAGTGCTCTGTCCTCGGAACCAGCGGTGCTCCGTAGGCGTACAAGGGGCTACGCGAGTACGCAGGCAAAAAGATGCCATGCCGTGCTTGCGCTGGTGTGTTTGGGGGACAGGAGCCACACTGGGCCAGAGGTTCTGGCAGCTCTGCAGGGGCAGGCCGAGAGGTGGTTGACGCCACGCCAGCTTAAGCCAGGAATGGTCGTTTCTGATAATGGCACCAACCTCCTCTCCGCCCTGCGACAGGGGCAGCTCACCCATGTGCCCTGTATGGCTCACATCCTCAACCTGGTGGTGCAGCGGTTCTTGGGCAGGTTCCCAGGCTTACAGGATGTCCTGAGGCAGGCCAGGAAAGTCTGTGTGCATTTCCGCCGATCTTATAATGCCAGTGCTCGGCTGACTGAGCTGCAAAAGGAGCTGAACCTGCCCAAGAACCGCCTAATATGTGACATGCCCACCAGGTGGAACTCAACGTTGGCCATGCTGCAGCGACTGCACACGCAGCAGAGGGCCATCAATGAGTACCTTTGCGACTACGGCACCAGGACAGGGTCAGGGGAGCTTGGCTTTTTTTCCCCACGCCAGTGGAGCATGATCAGGGATGCATGCACTGTCCTCTCACCATTTGAGGAGGCCACGAGGATGGTGAGCAGTGACAGTGCATGCATCAGTGACACTGTACCTCTTGTCCACCTGTTGGAGCATACGCTGCGTGGGATAATGGACAGGGCACTTGAGGCAGAACAGAGGCAGGAAGAGGAGGACTTCCTTGTCTCTCAAGGCCCCCTTTATCCAGACAATGTTCCTTCTGTCCCACCCATCACACAGGAAGAGGAGGAGGAGGAGGAGGAGGAGGAGGATTGTGTGAGCATGGAGGTGGAGCCTGGCACTCAGCATCAGCAGCAGCAGTCTTTTAGGGATGATGTACAGTCCCAACAAACCAGTGGACTTGTACGTGGCTGGGAGGAGGTGGCTGGCGATCATGTCATCCTCAGTGACCCAGAAGACTCCGGACCGAATGCCTCAGCTAACTTACGCTGCATGGCCTCCCTGATCCTGCAAAGCCTGCGGAAGGATCCTCATGTTCTTCGGATCAAGGAGAGTGACCATTACTGGCTGGCCACTCTCCTTGATCCACGGTACAAGGGTAAGGTTGCGGACCTTATCTTGCCGTCGCAGAGGGAGCAGAGGATGAGACATCTCAGGGAGGCCTTGCAGAAAGGTCTGTGCAACGCGTTCCCAGAAACTGGGAGGTTACAAACTCCTGGTCCTGGACGACGAGTTGCTGAGGCTTCGGTCAGTAGCAGAAGGAGCGGTGGGGAAGGTGGACGTCTGACCGATGCGTTCAGACAATTTTTTAGTCCGCAGCCCCAAGGTATGATCGGTTCCAGCAACCATCGCCAGCGTCTGATATACATGGTGCAGGAATACCTAGGGGCAAGGTCAGACTTGGACACCTTTCCCACCGAAAATCCTCTGGCTTACTGGGTCCTGAGGATGGATCACTGGCCAGAGCTTGCACAGTATGCAATTGAGCTACTGGCCTGTCCTGCATCCAGCGTTCTTTCCGAACGCACATTCAGTGCTGCTGGAGGATTTGTCACCGATCATAGGGTGCGCCTGTCCACCGACTCGGTTGATCGACTGACCTTCATAAAAATGAATCAGTCTTGGATCACCACCAGCTACCAGACACCTGAAGCGGATATAACGGAATAATTTATAATGTCACATCCCTTCAAGACTGCCTATGCTGATGCTGAGTGACTGTCCTGTTATGTTCACTGACTATCCTCTTCCTCCTCCTCAATGATCCATGCCACCACACCAGTGCCTAAGGCACAATTTTTCAGCCCCTGTATAACAGGGGCGTGTAATTACAATTTTTTAAAAAGATGCTTCGCAACAGGTCTGACTGCTGTGCTCAGAGTACAGTATCTGTGAGGGGTTGCAGTGTTGTGGCACCAGCACCAGTGCCTAAGGCACAATTTTTCAGCCCCTGTTGGGGCGTGTAATTACAATTTTTAGGCAATGCTTTGCAACAGGTCTCATTGCTGTGCTCAGAGTACAGTATCTGTGAGGGGTTGCAGTGTTGTGGCACCAGCACCAGTGCCTAAGGCACAATTTTTCAGCCCGTGTAATTACAATTTTTTAAAAAGATGCTTCGCAACAGGTGTGACTGCTGTGCTCCAAGTACAGTATCTGTGAGGGGTTGCAGTGTTGTGGCACCAGCACCAATGCCTAAGGCACAATTTTTCAGCCCCTGTTTAACAGGGGCGTGTAATTACAAATCTTGATCTAATAGTTCACAGCAGGGCCCATTCCTGCGCCCACCAAGAGTAACTATGAGGGCCTACAGTCTTGTGGCAACACCGTCCACCACCACCACCACCACCAAAGGCCCAATTTTTCTGCCCTGTTCAACAGGTGCATGCAATTACAAATCTTGATCTAATAACTCACAGCAGGGCCCATTCCTGCACCCACCAAGAGTAACTGTGAGGGCTTACAGTCTTGTGGCAACACCGTCCACCACCACCACCACCACCACCAAAGGCCCAATTTTTCTGCCCAGTTCAACAGGTGCATGCAAGTACAAATCTTGATCTATTAACTCACAGCAGGGCCCATTCCTGTGCCCACCAGTCTTGTGGCTACACCAACATCTAATAGGGCAAATTTCTGCAGAGTATATACGGCAGGCCCCTACTTTCAAACATCCAACTTACAAACGACTCCTACTTGCAAACGGCAAGAGAAAACAGGAAGTGAGAGGAAATCTACCCCTAGGAAGGAAAATTCTATCCTGTTAGATTTAATTTGGGAAAAAGGTATCTCCTCTCTACTGATGCTTTATCACCAATCCTTGTTTCAATTAAAACCCCACTTTTCCAAAAACATTTGTCATTGGGACGGAAAGTGAGGTGACATGTTCTGAACAGATGTGCAAAGACAGCAAATGTTACAGGGGTGATAACCCCTCCCTATGTTCTCCAAAAAGCTTAAAAATTGATTTTTTTGGGATGTAGCTACACTTCATAATGTACCTGTTCAGATTCTACTTAAGAACAAACCTACAGTCCATGTCTTGTTTGCACCACCTATATACTGCTGTTCAGAGTATATAGGGTTGTAGGTATAGGGTTTTATTTTGGGTGCGGGGTCCCCCTTAGTATCCATACAAGACCCAAAGGGGCTGGGGTGGGGGGGGGGGGTGATGGGGTAGCCATGCCATTTTTCTCAAGGATTTTCAGCCATATGGCGGCCAGGACAAGACATGACATTAAAGCCGCAAGTGGTTTTAAATGGCTTCTTTTTTTCCTTTACAAATGTCATTTTGTGCAAGGACAGTTCTAAACACGGGAAACACATGCCACTTCACAGGCATACTTTAGACACCCCCCAGGTACCATATTTAAAGGAAAATTTCACTTTTTTTTTTTCACTTTATGCATCATTAAAATGACTGCTCCCGAAAAAACTTTAGTTTTTAAAATTTCTTTTTGCATTGATATATGTCCCCTGGGGCAGGACCCGGGTCCCCAAACCTGTTTTATGACATTAACATGCATATTGGCCGTTGTAATTAGCAATTTTGATTTAGAACGTTCGCGTCCATTATAACGAATAGGGTTCGAAAATTCGCGCGAACTTTCGGTCCGTTCGAAGGTTCTGGTGCGAACCAAACCCGGGGGTGTTCGGCTCATCCCTATATGCCAGGTGGTAAGCGTATGTTCACTGAATGTGGCCCAACGGCTCATTTAATTATACATCATTTTGAGGGTGTACTATACACCACATAGATTGCAGCTGATGGGGTTGCCGACTGAGGACACTTGTACCAGATGTAAATGGGATCATGAGGACCTTATTCATCTCCTGTGGCGCTGCCCCAAACTGCATACGTATTGGACAGAAGTGGTGAACACTGTCAACTTGGTATTCAAGGTAACTATACCTTTGGATCCCAGAGTTTGCCTACTGGGTGTACTGGAGGAGTTTGAGATGGATGTGTACACCAGGGAGGCCATCCATAGAGTACTTTTTCAAGCCAGGAAATTGATTATGGTCCACTGGAAATCAGAAAACCCCCCGACAGTGAGGGAATGGATTTGTAAGATAGGGGAAATGTTACGTATGGAGAAACTTATATACCAAAACAGGGGTAGCACACGGAAATATGAAAATCTATGGGCTCCATGGCTGGATATACTGGGGCTCGCCCCGGTGGACCTGGTCTTGTACAGACTTTTGGGACTGAATGTGGGGTGAGTAGCACCACACACAAATTAAAGTGTATAAGAAGTGGTGACAATATGGTGAGGAAATGTTGCGTTTATTGTAACCTGTTTCAGATTGATGTGTGCATGGATATGCTGTTTAATGTAACACTGTTAATGGCTGTATACCAATTTTCAATCAATAAAATACTTTTGTTGGATAAAAAATAAATAAAAATGGTAGGTTGTCCCTTTAAATGTTAAATCATTCACAAAATCAGTTCATAACAGCAACTAGGACCAGAGGATGCCATTTGTGGGGAAACGCATCGGGCGGCGAGTGTGTGTGATGTCACCACATGCCGGCGGGTTGGGAGACACCGCGGCCTGCGTGTTTTTATGTTTCAAGCTTGATATTTGCTGCATAAATGTAAGTGCAATACTCTTTTTTATTAAAATACATCCTGCTCTGATACTATGAGTCTCTCCCTGCTTGCTTCTTACATATGACCCTATTGGAGAGCGATTCAATGAGGCTATGACGGCTCACCCTTTATGACCTGGTTTAATCTATTTGTGAAGTACACTTCTGAGATTCAGTGTTATGGGAACTGCCTATCAGGAGATGGATATCATGTTTTCATGATCCCTATAACTTGGGATACACATTGTTTGGTAAGTGGCCATTTTCTTTTGAGCACTCCAGCGCTTTTTGTGGAATTATTGCACATCAAGCACTTTCATCACCTTCACTCATATATAGACTTTCATTAATAAGCATTGTTTTTACTAATTGTCATTATATTTATTTGTATGCACATGTTTGTTATCACTGCTTTATTTGCACATGTGTGATATTTAAAAGGGTTGTAAACCCTTGCGTTTTTTCACCTTAATGCATCCTATGCATTAAGGTGAAAGAACTTCTGACAGTGACCGGCCCCCTAGCCCCCCGTTTTACTCATCTGAGCCCTTCGATCCCTCAGCGGAGATGCGCTCTACCTCTCTGCCTGGGGTTCACAGAAATGAAAAAAAAAATGAGGGTTTACAAACTTTTTAAGGTCTATGTACTGCTGCCATTTGCACAATTCCTTTGGCACTTTTGCACTTTGCTGTTATGAACTGATTTTGTGAATTATTTAACATTTAAAGGGATGTGGCACTATTTTTGTTTTACATCATTCTGCTATAGGTCGGGCGGGAAGTGGTTAAAGGGGCACACAAAGCATATTTTCTGGCTAACAGCAAATACATTTATTAAAAGATTCAAATGGCTCACAGGTTTGATTGAAATTGAAGCTGTGTTTTTCTCATGTAGGACAAAGCAACATATTTACTTAATGTCACACTAAACTCTGTTAAAAAAAAAAAATCAAGTATATATTCTTAACTCAAAAAGTCCCTTCTATTGCTCTTGGCCTCCTCCAAATCTCTAAATTATTATTAGTTAGAGGGTGGCTACGTTCATTTTCCATGGTCCCACTGTATGTAGAAAGGTAGTCACCCTCTCTTGCTCGCTTTCAATATGGACTAGCGATTATCGTGTGTACGCAAGACAGGCTTGAGAGGAAACATGAAAAAAAACGACGTGAAAAACGGCAAGAAACAAAATGGCAAGAAAAATGATTGTGTGTATGGGGCATTAGAAGCTATCCTAGATACATTTGCATTACAACAGACAGGTGGCTGGGGGTGATGATATTAGCATCTTTCAACTAACATGTTGAGTTCAGAATCAAACAACCAGTAAATAGTCCTTTACAGATATCCTGGGGAATATTGTGGATTAATATAACTGTCCCATATTAAAGCAATCCCAAAACATATTCTTAATGTCCATTATTTTCTTGCTCACCCTGTGCCCAAAAGTGACTCTCATTACAACACACACTGCTTATTCCAATCAAAGAGACGTGGGAAGGAAAGGGAGGCTCAGGAGCTCACAGAGGACATAATAAGGAGGCAGAAAAACACAGTAATACCCCACACACACAATCGTTTTTCTTGCCATTTTTTTTCTTGCCATTTTTCACGTCGTTTTTTTTCATGTTTCCTCTCAAGCCTGTCTTGCGTACACACGATCATTTTAAAAAACGATCAAGCAAAGCGCTGTGACGTATACCACGTACGACGGCACTATAAAGGGGAAGTTCCGCTCGAATGGCGCCACCCTTCATGTTAGTAAAGTTTGTTGAGCAACGATTCGCGCTTTTCAGCCTCGTGCTTTTCAGTCCGTTACTGCGTGACGAATGTGCTATCTCCATTACGAACGCTAGTTTTACCAGAACGAGCGCTCCCGTCTCATACTTGATTCTGAGCATGCGCGTTTTTTTTCACGTCGTTAAAGCATACACACTATCGTTTTTCACGTCGTTAAAAAAAACGACATGAAAAACGGCGTGAAAAAAGAAAGCATGTTCGAAATTTTTAATGGCCGTTTTTCACGTCGTTAAAAATGCTCTGGAGCATACACACGATCATTTTTAATGGCCATTTTTAAAAATGGCATTTTTAACGGCATGAAAAACGATCGTGTGTATGGGGCATAAGAAACAATTTTATGAAAAATAAATTACAGGGTTTTTAAGTAGTGGCTGTATATAAATTACTTTTGAAGAATAAGGATATTGTTTGGTGTCACTTTCACTGTCACCTTCCTCATCTGAACATAGTCAACTGATTGCCACAAAAAAAGGGAAATAACCTGTACTTACATGTGTAGGGAGAATATCACTCACTCCTCTGTGCTCCCATGTGATAGTGCTAGTGCTTGGCCTCTCAGGCATCCTGCATTGTAACATGGGATTGAGGAGAGGGTATTTGGCCCTGTATAAGCTCCAGTTTGAAATTTAGACCTTCCCCTCTTTGTTCTTGGTAGCAAAATGGCCTATGGTTTGACAATAATTTCCAAGCCAAGGCTACAGTGGGAAAGTTAGGTTTGATTTTTACAAAGCAAATTAGAGCACAGTAGAGAATACTGTAGATCATGAGATTTATCAAAAAAACAAAAAAAAACTTTTAGCTTTTTCCCGAACCCGGACTTTGCGCAAAAGTCCGGGTTCGGGTTCGGGTTCGGCAATCTAATTACGCAGTTAGAAATGCTTCAGGGGCCAGCCAATCACCTTTTGATTAGCTGGTGTGCCCTTAGAAGCCATCATAGCCATGCCTACTAATGGCATGGCTGTGATTGGTCAGTGCAACATGTGACCCAGCTTCTATATAAGCTAGAGGCACACAGCACACACGTCACTCTGCTTCAGAATAGATAGGGAGAGGATCTTGTCTGCTGCTGCTGCTTTTAGGGAGAGATAGAAAAATACATGAGTTAGTCCTGATTCTGGAATCTGAGGGAAAAGATAGAGAGACAGTGTAGTGTAGGGCCAGGTTCCTGTTGGTGCTATCAGGGAGAGAGATATATTATATAGGAATAGGAGTCCAGATTCAGAGATATAACTCAGTGATCTGCATAGGTTTAGCTGTTTGTGTTGCAGTGCAGTCTTTTTACACTGCCATGAGCCCAGTGTCAGAGAAAATCTACCTTTTATCTGCAAGCTCAGTGCACCAGCACTGCATATATTACGTTGAGAGATACACCGTTTCCATACTGTGGGTGTATTCTGCTCTTTGAAAAAGATCCATTTAGGGGAAAAAAAAGGCACTTTATTGTGCTCTTTTCCAAAAGACCCATAGGGCAAAAAAAATAAAAAAAATTGTATTTTATTTTGCTCGTGCAAAAAAAGACCCGTTTAGGGCAAAAAATAAAAAATAAAAAAATTTGCACTTTAATGTACGCTTGCAAAAAGAGCCATTTAGGGCCACAAAAAATATTTTGCAGTGTGTTATACATATGTGGAGGCGTGTGAAATAAACCATTTCTATATATATTTGTCTTCTACTGTGCTATACTAAAAAAACAACATTTTTCTTGAATAGCATTTTCTGCAGTTCTGTAGCTGTGCGATTCAGCGGTTACGTACTGTGGGTGTGTTGTGGTCTTCCAAAAAACGCCATTTAGGGCCACAAAAAATATTTTGCAGTGTGTTATACATATGTGGAGGTGTGTGGAATAAACAATTTCTATATAGTTTTCTCCTACTGTGCTTTACTAAAAAAACAACATTTTTTTTTAATACCATTTTCTGCAGTTCTGTAGCTGTGCGATTCAGCGGTTACGTACTGTGGGTGTGTTGTGGTCTTCCAAAAAACGCCATTTAGGGCCACAAAAAATATTTTGCAGTGTGTTATACATATGTGGAGGTGTGTGAAATAAACAATTTCTATATAGTTTTCTCCTACTGTGCTATACTAAAAAAAAAACATTTTTTTTGAATAGCATTTTCTGCAGTTCTGTAGCTGTGCGATTCAGCGGTTATGTACTGTAGGCCGCAGGGAACTGCACACCAATACTGTCCCCCGAGGACAAAATGGTCCATGAATTCTACAGAATTAGGGTGTTTGAGCCTATTTACCACTCAAACACTTCCCTTAAATTTAGCACCCCGCTACATTTTTATTTCAAAGTATTTTATTTTCCCACTAGCTTATCCATTAAATTGAATAATTTATTCCAGAAAGGGCGTATTCTGGGGCATTCCCACCATATGTGTGGCATCGTGCCGTTGAGTTTCTGAGGTTCTTAATGACTTCCCGTACCTCTTCTGCTGAAAAGGGGGACTCCAGCATATTTTTTTATTTTTTTAATGTTATTTTAAGTTATTTCCCTATCCACATTTGTTTGCAGAGCACTTGCCATGCTCTTAACAACATTTTGCTGCCATTTGCAGCCCTCTAGCCCTTCCATTACTTTTTTAGAGCCTTTTTAGTCCTTAGAAGTCCGGGTCCCCATTGACTTCAATGGGGTTCGGGTTCGGGTTCGGGTTAAAGTTCGGTCCTGAACCCGAACTTTTTTCCGAAGTTCGGCTGAACCCGTCGAACCCGAACATCCAGGTGTCCGCTCAACTCTAATTGTATGCTAATTCAGACAAATTTCAAATATAAGCTGGATAAAAAAAATATCTACTAAAACCTCATTCTTTTAATGCATACGCCAAGTTTGTTCAGTAATAAAATGGTAATATTTAGTAACCAAACAGATTTAAACTTCTACAATATTTCATTTAAAAGTTGACAGATAAATCAGTACCATATTTGCCGGCGTATAAGGTGACTGGGCGTATAAGACGACCACCTAATTTTCCAGCTAAATTGTTGGTTTGGGATATACTCGCCGTATAAGACGACCCCCTTCCTACTAGTCTGTCTGGAAGCTGAGGGGTAGCCGGAACAACCGCTGACAGGAACAACCGCTGACAAGAACAGGCTTTATTCAGCTTTTTTCAAATCTCACTGTGCCATTACATGCCTCACTGTGCCATTTACATGCCTCACTGTGCCATTTACATGCCTCACTGTGCCATTTACATGCCTCACTGTGCCATTGCATACCTCACTGTGCCCTTGCATACCTCACCTCGACGATCCCATACCTTATCCCTGACATGCAGAGTCTCAGTCAGATTGCGAGCGTCCATTGTTCAAAAGCCGCGCCTCCTCCTCATGCTGTTCCGTGATACCTATCACGGATGTGCTCTCATCCGAGGCTGAGGATGAGAAGACATCCGTGATAGGCAGAACACTGAACAGAGGCTCTGCTGGGAAACTGAGTGTTCCGCCTATCACGAAACAGCAGAAGGAGGAGGTGCGGCTTTTGAACAATGGACGCCCGAAGTCTGACTGAAACTCTGCATACAGGTACCGGCATATAAGACGACCCCCAAGTTTTGGCGCATATTTTTAAGTACAAAAGGTTGTCTTATACGCCGGAAAATACGGTACTCTTTGGAAAGACAGCTGGGGAACAAAGTCCAACAAAGTAGATGTATATATCAGCTTTTACAGTTAAAAAATATATTTTTGACATAAAAAGGGAATCAGAACTTCTTTCTCTGTCTCTCCAGTAAACTGCTCATCAAGCAGCCTGGTAACAGCTTTATATGTCAGTGTTATGTGATTTTGACCTGTAAAGCAGCATACACAATTAGTGAAGGGAAGAATCTGGAAGATTAAAGAAGATCTATAATCTTAAAATGGATAGTACATGTAGTACGTTGTTCCATGTTTCTGCTTCCCAACCCTAGTTAAGAGGCTTGTTCCACTCCCCAGCTGCCGTGATCCGACAACAGCTATGAAGGAAACGGCTGCTTTATAGCTGCAGCTTAAATTGGCTGTGAATTTTTTCCCAAGACAAGCAATGGCAAGAGGAATGTGTCATCTGTACAAGAAGGCACAGCAATAACAAACTAACATGATCACATTTTCCCCAAACTCTACAAACAGAAGTTGTTCTGGTCTTTGCCCCAGTTATAAAAGTTTCCCATCCTGTCTGTGTGACACTCTGTCATCAGAACAGAAAGTGGGGAGGGGGGGGGGAATCGTCCCCACCAATGTATGCCTAGAAAAGTTTATAACTCTTTATCGCACTAAATGAAAAAAAGTTTGGGGCTTTAATTACTGTCTACACTGGTAATTTTCTTACGTTTTTACTCATTTTTTTTTACACATTTTTCCAAGAATGTTGTTTTTGGACACCTGACTGTCACACCTATAAGGAGATTGCAGGACATTTCAACCCAAAACCATGAGCATTCTTATGCAGTCCCTAGCCGACCCCCCCCCCTCCTTTTGCAGATTTAAAGAGGAGGTCCAGCCTGGGCGTAAAAAATTAAAAGTCAGCTGCTACAAATACTGTAGCTGCTGACTTTTAATATTAGGACACTTACCTGTCCAGGGATGCCACAATGTCGGCACCCCAGCTGATGTTCGGCTTGACTCACCAGGGCTGCCGCCGCCATTCCTAATAAGAGAACGAGGCAGTGAAGCCTTTCGGCTGCACTTTCTATTTGGCCTGGCGGCAAGGGAAGGAGGAGGGGGCCCATCTCCCGGAAGTGTCAAAAAAGGGTCCCCGTTCCCCCCTGAAAGGTGCAAAATGTGACATTGGGGGGGGGGCATTGAAATTGGAAGTTCCCCTTCTGGGTGGAACTACACTTTAACAGCTTCCACTCATCTACCTATATAGCCTATAAGAGCATTTTTAAGGTCAGGTACTGATGTCAAATGAAAAGACCTGGCAATCTGAATTCAAATTTATCTTAAAGGTTTATAGTGGGGTGGAGGTTTTGGACCTGGGTTTTTGTGTACAGGGTCACAGCCAAGCTGGAACAGCAAAAGGTTTTTCCTAAACTGTTGTCACAAGGTTAGGAGCTCTGAATTGGAACGGTGCCCACATATTTTTCACCATAAAATTTATTTTTATATAATGGTACTAAAAACGCCTTATGCAAAAAAGAATTAAAAATATTCTTAGTAGCTTTTCAACATAAGCTACTAAGTTTACATCCTAAAGTAAATCCTCTTTTGAAGGAAAAACTTTGTAGCAGCTGTGTTATGCAAGCCAAAAGCACATTTTATACAACACCCACAGGAACACAAATGCTTGCTTATAGAAGATTTAACACCCACACTCAAATACAAGTTCCAGTTTTGAAACCTTGCTATTTTAATCCAAACAGCACATAAATAGCAAACAGGATATGGTTGATTAATGTACAAGCACACAAAGCAGACCTAGCTCTAGATATTGGCATGGTAGAGAAAAAAATCTACTCAAAAGGCCTGTTTCCGAAAAGTTTGTCAAGGTCTGGTTAGATAATCCTGTATTGGTCATACTGTGTTTATGTGTCAATATGGGGAGTTCCACACACATTTTAATAGCTGCAGAACAATTTCTAAAGGAATATAAAAATAAAATGTTTACACTTATTGTAAAGTTATTTTTTCTACATTTGTTGCAGAACACAGATAGATTCAGTAGATTCATCTCCTGCCAGAGGTGAAAGCTATGTGCACAAAAAACTGTAAAAATGGATAGCAATAGCCAGTGGCTAAACCCCCACCTCTTGTTAGGAAGTTACTGGAAAGCAGTACAAGGAGATAAAAAAAAAAGCAACAGGCTGAAAAAAACAAACAAAAAACATAGAGACAATAGCGCTTAATTTTAATAAATTCAAATAAAAAATTATATTTTCCCTATCATTCTTTGAGGAACACACATGGATTCAATAGATGTATGGATGTCCACAAGCAGTAGCCATGAGGAGTGGGCAAAATACATAAATGAAATAGCATAAATTGATTGAAGCCCAACCCCAGACAGGGTGAATCTCACTGCACATGCAAAACCTCCATCAAAAACTGGCTTTTGCTGAGGTAGGCATATCACCTTAACAGTGCCGGGACAAGGTAATTCGGTGCCCCCCCCCCCCCCCGCCCAGGGCGAAGATGGCAAATTGCGCCTCCCCGACAGTTGTCGTGATAGAGACCTGTTATGTGTACTACTTGGCGTCGTCCTGACCAGTGGCGGCTGGTGCTCAAATTTTTTTGGGGGGCGCAAACAAACTGAAAAAAAAACCACATCAATTGCAGCCTCACTGTGCCCATCAAATGCAGCTACTGTGCCCAACAATTGTCGCCACTGCGCCATAAAACGCAGCCACTGTGCCCATCAATTGCCGCCAGTTTGCCCCATCAAATGCCACCAGTTTGCCCCCTCAAATACAGCCAGTTTTCCCCCTCAAATGATGCCAGTTTGCCCCCTCAAATGATGCCAGTTTGCCCCCTCAAATGATGCCAGTTTGCCTCCTCAAATGCAGCCAGTTTGCCCCCCTCAAATGCAGCCAGTTTGCCCCCTCAAATACAGCCATTTTGCCCCCTCAAATTATGCCAATTTCCCCATCAAATACAGCCAGTTTGCCCCCTCAAATGCAGCTAGTTTACCCCCTCAAATGCAGCCAGTTTGCCCCCTCAAATACAGCCAGTTTACCCCCTCAAATGATGCCAGTTTCCCCATCAAATACAGCCAGTTTCCCCATCAAATACAGCCAGTTTGCCCCCTCAAATGCAGCCAGTTTGCTCCCCGCCCAGGTCAGTGCCGTCCTCCTCCACGCTCCCTCCGAGTCCTCATTGTCAACTCTGCTCGCCTGCCGCTTCCGCCAATCAGGTGACTGGTAACCAGACCCGGTGCACCTGATTGGCTGAGAGGCGGGTCAGTGTTAGGGAAGCGATTCCCTAACACAGCATTGTTTAAACAGGGAACGCACAGCAGTTTAACCATTTGGAAACTGATGAGAGCCCACAGGCTCTAATCAGGAAGCCTATTAGAGCCTCTGGCTCTAATCAGGCACTTCCAAAACACACCCACTGCTGTAATTCAGGTGGCTGTCGCTCAACAGGGGGCCGGACACCTGAATAGTGGGCGGCAGCGGTGATAATAGATAGAGTCATGCAATGCATGCCTCTATCTATTGTTGAGTGACAGGTGCAGGAGAGAGGGGGCGGCGCTCCTGCGCCCACTATGGATGCACCGCCACTGGTCCAGACGTGTTCTGGGATGCATGTTTCATGTTGTTTGTGTTTACTTGCTAGCATACATGTTATGCACTGTATCTTAGTTTGTGTGTTTTTCCAGACTCAGGCATCGTACACACGGCCGAGATTCTCGTTGAAAAAAACATGTCATTTTTTTTGACGAGATTCTTGGACAAGAAACTTGTCCCGGCCGAGTGTACACACGCTCGTTTCAAAGAACCCGCGGTTCTTTGAATGGAGCGTACGCGGTGACGTCATCGACTACGATGAGCATGCGCTCGTCACATTCGATGCCGTCGCCGCCATCTTGGTATACCCTACGTATGCCTAGGAAGCTACCGCGCATGCGTCGAATTCATTTCGAACATGCGCGGGCTTCCGGGAGGACAGGTAAGTGTACACACACTCACTTTTCTCGTCGAGAAACATGCCGAGGAGAATCTCAACGAGAAAATAGAGAGCAGGTTCTCTATTTTCTCGTCGAGGTTACTTGTCGGTTTTCTCGACGAGAAACCCGATAGCCGCGTACACACGACCGATTTACTCGGCAAGACCTCTCTGCCAGCAAGTTTCTTGCTGGTTCTTGCCAAGAAAATCGGTCGTGTGTACGAGGCCTGAGGGTCTCTTTGATACCCTCTATCTTTTAAATAAGAGGAAATTTTGATATTGAATAAATTATTAATAAAGTTTTTTTCATATGCCCTAATACGCAATACTATTTGTCACAAAAATAGCCACTTTTCTTCATCCTTGTCTTTTGTTACTTTGAAACCCCCTTTTTTTGTATTCGTAATATGCAGCATGGGGGGGGGGGGGTTGTTAGTTAATGTACTGTAGTTAATTAACCCATTTGTGCTGCATTAGTGGCATCAGTGTCAGGGTTAATTAACCCTGACACTGATGCCACTAATACAGCACAAAGGGGCTAATTAACTTCCACTGGTCAGTCACTAATGCATCAGTGACCAGTGGCAGTACATTAACCTCCCATACTGCATACTACAGAAATTAAATACCATTGGTAAATGTATTTAACCTCCCCTCAGCGTCCTCCCCTCCTGCAATCGGATCCAGACAGTTCATTTTTTAATCTGCAGATGGCATGGCAATCATTATCTGCTTACTTTTGTGTGATACACACTTTGTTGGTTCCTCCTCAGCTCCTCTAGGTCGCAGCTTTGGCAGCAGCTTTCTACGCCTCTCCCATCCTACCTTCAGCTGTGAGTGAAGTCACACCGCTGGGATGGGCAGGGGCATACCCAGGCAAATCCTATATCTGGCACTCCCCCCAATTTTAAAACACAACTTCCTCTCCACAACTGCACCTCTTTACATTAGACAGCCCCCGAACCTCTGGATTCCTTTACATTGCACAGCCCCCCACCCCCACAGGTCTGGACCCCTAGACATTACGCAGCCCCCCACCCACAATATCTCTGGACCCCTGCACATTACACAGCTCCCCCACCCCAGCTCTGGACCCCTGCAAATCACACAGCCCCCACACCGCTCTGGACCCCTGCACATTACACAGCCCCCCACCTCAACTCTGGACCCCTGCACATTACACAGCCCCCCCACAGCTCTGGATCCCTGCAAATTACACAGCCCCCCACAGCTCTGGACCCCTGCACATTTCACAACCACCCACCCCAGCTCTGGACCCATGCGCACTACACAGCGCCCTATCCCAGCTCTGGACCCCTGCACATTACGCAGCAGCGCTAAACAGAGGGCGGGGACTGCTGGAGTTAATTTTTCATAATAACAAGCTAAAGATTGGTTGCTAGGATCACCTATCAACCAATCACCTGCTGGTTAACTTAAAAAGTTAAGTCCAGCAGTTGCTGTCCTCTATTCAGCACTGCTCACTGTCTCTCAATCCTGCTGTGAGTGGCAGAGTGAATACGGCTGGCCGACCCTGGGTGTCAGACCCTGTGCACACTCAGCACATCACAGCTATTAGCAGCTAGTGCGTACTGTGAAACACACTGCTGGCGCTTCACCTGCGCCCCCCTCCCTCCAGCAAATTGTACCGCCCATTCTGCCCCCCTTGCACTGGCCCTGCACCTTAAAATTTTGTAAAATTGTGTACCACATAACAAGCTATCGTAAGCCCTCTTTTGGGGATGGTTATGAGAAATGGCCCTCCCCTACAGGATATTGCGCTAAGTGGAAGAGTGGGTTTGATAATAAAGTTGGCGGTGCCTCCACCCAGGGCAGGGCCTCTGTAAACAGGGGAGATTCCCTTCCTGGGATATTAATCAGCAATCTTAACAAAGTAATTGGGAGCAGAACTACTGCGATGAGCATATACAGTAACATTAACCATAAGTACAAAGATGCACACCAGTATAGAAATAATACAAGCTTTAAATAAGAAGAGATTACCGTATTTTTCGGACTATAAGACGCACTTTTTCCCCCCAGAAATATGGGGGAAAATGTCCCTGCGTCTTATAGTCTGAATACATAACAGGGGCCCCGCCCCCCGCCGTCGCTGGCACCGCTCCTGCCATCCGCTCACAGCCTCTGGAATCCCCGACCGCCGCCACTAGCTCCGCTCCCCCACCGCAGTGTCAGGGGCTTTGCGAATCCAGTTAGAGCCGCTCTCTCTTTCTCTTTGGCTTACAGAAAGGGAGGAGGGGGCGGCAGGGGATATACAGACAGCCCGGAGCTCTCCTCTCTCTGTCACAGCGCCGCTGCCGAGTTCTCTGGCGAATAGAGCAGCGGCGCTGTGACAGGGAGAGGAGAGCTGCGGGCTGTCTGTATATCCCCCGCCGCCCCCTCCCTTTCTGTAAGGAGAAGAGAGAGAGAGAGCAGCTCTAATTGGATTTGCTGGGTCGCCACCCAGCTTCCTACCCGCTGTCCCCCCCCATGATTGGCCACAGCAGAGGGCCAATCAGAAGACACTGGGGGCATCATGGGAAATGAAGTCCCTGCAGAGTTCTGGCACCAGTTCCCCCAGCATGCAAGCACTCTGCTGGAGGGGAGGGAGGGGGTGTTAGAACTTGAAGAGGAACAAAAGAGAATACTCTGCTGGGGGACACCACCAGAGAGCCACGCTGTACCCCGCACCACCAGAGAGCCACGCTGTACCCCGCACCACCAGAGAGCCACGCTGTACCCACACCACCAGAGAGCCACGCTGTACCCTGCACCACCAGAGAGCCACGCTGTACTTCGCACCACCAGAGAGCCACGCTGTACCCCGCACCCCCAGAGAGCCACGCTGTACCCCGCACCACCAGAGAGCCACGCTGTACCCCGCACCACCAGGGAGCCACGCTGTACCCTGCACCACCAGAGAGCCACGCTGTACCCGCACCACCAGGGAGCCACGCTGTACCCGCACCACCAGGGAGTCACGCTGTATCCGCACCACCAAAGAGCCACGTTGTACCCGCACCACCAGAGAGCCACGCTGTACCCGCACCACCAGAGAGCCACGTTGTACCCGCACCACCAGAGAGCCACGCTGTACCCACACCACCAGGGAGCCACGCTGTACCCGCACCACCAGGGAGCCACGCTGTATCCGCACCACCAGAGAGCCACGTTGTACCCGCACCACCAGAGAGCCACGCTGTACCCACACCGCCAGAGAAGGAGCCACACTGTTCCCGCACCACCAGAGAGGGAGCCACACTTTAACCACTGTACCCGCACCACCAGAGAGGGAGCCACATTGTACCCGCACCACCAGAGAGGGAGAAAGACCGAGCCACTGCCAGGATACAGACATGCTACACTACTGACTAGAGTCACCCCGGGCAACCCAGAGTGAGCGAACGTCCAGCCAGAGGGATCACTGTTGCGATTTCGCTGGGTCTGGTAAGAGGGCCTGTTGGCCATTATCCATTAATATTCCCAGGGACTGAGCCATTAGGAAGTGCCTAACCTGATATCCTCTAGGCCTTATTGACCGCCACAACGTCCCTCTCTGTCCTCTTCCCACGGCGTCCCCTCTGTCCTCTTCCCACGGCGTCCCCTGTGTCCTCTTCCCACGGCGTCCTTCTACCAGGGCGTTACTCTGTCCTCTTCCCAGGGCGTTACTCTGTCCTCTTCCCAGGGCGTTACTCTGTCCTCTTCCCAGGGCGTTACTCTGTCCTCTTCCCAGGGTGTCCCTTTGTCCTTCACCCACGGCAACCCTCTGTCCTTTCCCACAGCGTCCCCTCTGTCCTCTTCCCATGAAGATGACAGGGCGGGCCTTGACAGGAAGGGGTGGGTCATATTTAAATTAGGGGTTGCGCAAATTTAGTCAGGCCTAGGGCAGCACAAAACCTAAATACACCACTGATGGCATGGTCACTCTGCGTTTACTATGGCAATGGTCACTCTGCGTTTACTGTGGCATGGTCACTCTGCGTTTATTGTGGCATGGTCACTCTGCGTTTACTGTGGCATGGTCACTCTGCGTTTACTATGGCATGGTCCCTCTGCGTTTACTATGGCATGGTCCCTCTGCGTTTACTATGGCATGGTCCCTCTGCGTTTACTATGGCATGGTCCCTCTGCGTTTACTATGGCAATGGTCAGGCTGCATTTCATGGGCACTGGAAAATATTTTAGTACACCATTTGGTTCAGAATATTTTTTTTCTTGTTTTCCTCCTCTAAAACCTAGGTGTGTCTTATGGTCAGGTGCGTCTTATGGTGCGAAAAATACGGTAATAACAGTATGTGCATCCAATGTACAAACTGGTATTATCAGCAAAAGGGCCTGATAGGAGTCCTGGTGGAATTGTGTGCATTTACCCGGGTGCATATAGTTATTAGTAGAGATACCTCCAGATGAATTTTGCAGCAAATTCCAGTTGCATGGGCCCCTGAGGATGATGTGGCGTTTGTGTTTGTGTCCGAGGCCTGAAGACAAGATCATAGGTCATCGGGATATTCTTTTTTTTTTTTCCTTTCTTTCTTCCCACTCAGACTCAATCATAACGAGAGACCCGCTCATGGTTTGATTCCTTAGTATCGTCTCTACTTTAGATTCGCATCATTTGTGGTACTCCAAGTTTTTTTTTTTCTTTTTTTTTTCTTTTTTTAAATTCCTTGTTTTATTTTATCAAGGTTCCAATTGTGTTACATCAAAAACGTTTCCATATATCAAGCTGAGAAAATACCTTGTAAGAGTACTAGACATACTAAGATACTCTCAGCTCTATATCCTTATATACACATTTCTAGAATCTCAATTTCACCCTCCTAACCCCCCTCCCCATTATCTACCCCCCCCTCTCCCCTTCTACCTATTATTTTCTACAAATGTTACCTCTGGCGTCTCAAATTTTCAGCATAGCTCCATGTTTTCTTAAATTCTTTCCAACAATCCCACTTATTTTTAAATCCTATTTTTTCTTCCTCTACCTCATACTTCAACCCCTCCATACTGTATGTTTCCTCTACAGAGTCAATCCACTCCCATACTGATGGGATTTCCACCTCTCGCCACTTTCTTGGAATCAGCCTTTTGGCCGCATTTAGCAGATGTGGGATCAGTGACTCTTTATACTGTTTCAGTCCTTCCTCTCCTCCATGGAATACAACTGTCCATGGATCTTTTTTAATCTCCTTCTCGGTAATTACTTTTATCAGGTCTAGGATTTTTTCCCAGTATTTTTTGATTTTAGGGCACTGCCACCACAGGTGGGCCATTGTTCCCGTTTTCCCACATCCTCTCCAACATTCTGCGTTCTGACCCACTTGAAATTTACTTAGTTTATCTGGTGTAGCGTACCAACCTGTAATACACTTATTATTAATTTCTGCGGTCCTGTTATCCATAGCAGACGAGTGGGTCAGTTTTATTATTTTATCTATAGTTCTTTTGTCCCTATGTGTTCCCAATTCCCTTTCCCATTTCTTTATAAATGGGGGTATCTCCGGTTCGTCCACTGTCAGCAGCAGTTTATAAAGTTTTGATATGACACCTTTTGGATTATCGGCTGTGCAAAGCCGTTCCAGCGCCGTAAGCTCCTCCCCTGACCTAATTGGCTGGGGCAAGCTTTGCACAAAATGGGCCAACTGGTGGTACCTCCATTCATCTAATATCATTAGTTCCCTATTGTCTCTTAACTCATGAAATGAGGTAATTTTTCCGTTTTTTATTATATCTCTTAGCTGTGCTTTATCTTTTTTGATCCAGTTTCCTCCCACCATTTTTTTTCCCGGTGCAAAGTATTCATTTTCTTTTAATTCTATGAGGGGAGAGTTATAATCCCTATCTATTTTTTTATGTAACCTATCCCATATTTTAAGTGCAATTCATGTCAGGACATGGGTGTTTTCACCTAGTGCTCTATACTGAGGGGGGTTCCATATTATACTTCCCAATTGTGTCTTTGTGAGTGCTTTTTCGAGTTTAACCCACCTTTTTTCGTGTCTATCTTTAGCCCACTCAACTACCCGGGACAACACCACTGCATCATAGTATTTTTTGATATCTGGCACGGCTAGTCCCCCGTGTTTTTTTTCCTGTTTTAATACCGAGAAGGAGATTATATGTTTTTTATTCTTCCATACAAAATTCATTAGCATGTTTTTTAACACTCTAAAGTATGGTTGAGGTATTGCCACTGGTAGCATCTGAAATTTATATAGGATCTTTGGCATAAGAACCATCTTCAGGATGTTGATTCTTCCTATCCATGATATTGGGCGGTTTGTCATCTTCCTAATTTCAGTTTTTATTTCATCTAATAGGGGGATATAGTTTATCTTATATATTTTCTTTATTGAATTAGCAAGTTTTACTCCTAGGTACTTGAGTTCCTTCTGCCAGGGAAAATTGAACTGTTCTCTTAGACTCTGTTCTTCTACCTTTCCAATATTGACATTTAGAATCTCAGTTTTAGCTATATTAATTTTAAAGTTTGATATTTCGCCATATTGTTTCAGAATTTTAAGTAAATTAGGCAATGTGGTCCTGGGATTACTAATAAAGAACAGGACATCATCCGCAAAAGCTGAGAGTTTATGTTCGTCTTCCTCTATTTTAATCCCTTTAATATCTGAGTTATTTCGGACCGTCGCAACTAGGGGTTCTAGGGAGAGCACGGATAAGGGAGGGGACAGGGGGCAACCCTGTCTTGTCCCATTTTTCATCTCAAAAGCAGGGGACAGTGTGCCATTTATTTTAATCCTACCCGTAGGATGCTGATACAGTGTTTTAACCCACTGTATCATCCTGGCTCCAAATCCCATGGTTTCCAGGGTTTGTATCATGAGTCCCCAGTCTACCCTGTCAAATGCCTTTTCCGCATCTACTGACAGGAGTAGACCTGGGGACCCATTCTCTTTTATCTTCTGGAGAAGGAGCAATGCTCTCACCCCATTGTCCCTTCCCTCCCTTCCTGGGATAAATCCCACCTGGTCTGGGTGGACAAGTGTGGGCATCAGTCCCTTCATTCTTTCTGCCAAGATTTTCGCGTATAGTTTTATACCCGCATTTAGAAGCGAAATCGGCCTGTATCTGGAGCATAGCATTTCATCTTTTCCCTCCTTCGGGATTACCGTTATTGTGGCTACTGAGGCCTCCCTGCCCATTTCATAATCAGTCCCTAATCCGTTCATATATTTACATAGCCTGGGTATCAGAATCTCCCTACATTTTTTAAAATATAGCGATGTGAACCCGTCGGGGCCGGGGCTTTTCCCTGGGGCTGAGTCCCTCAGTGCTTTACTTATTTCTTCTTCCATAATGGGTTTATCTAATGCCAGTCTTTCGTTCTCGTTGATCTTGGGCAGTCTCGCTTTTCCTAAACATTCCTTTATTTTTAGTTGTCTCTCTCCTATCTGCCATCCCTTCTGCTCCACTGAGTACAACCCCTCATAATAGTTTTAAAATGTATCTGCAATATCCTTTGTTGTATATACTACCTCTCCATTTTTAAAAAAATCTTTTCTATAAAGTTTCTGGTCTTTTTTTTTGTACCATTTGTGCTAGATGTTTGCTAGACTTATTCCCCCACTTGCCTACTTGTATCTTTCTTTTGCTATGCGATTTAATGTCATTTTAGTCTCTTGTTCCATTAGTTCTTTAAGTTCCTCCCTTTTTATCACTAATTCGTGGTATAACTCTTGTTGTTGCCCCTGTTGTGTTTTATGCTCTTACTCAACTTTAAATATTTCTCCAATCAACAAATTGAGTTTTCTACTTCTCTCTTTTTTCTTCCTTGCCCCTTCCAAAATCAAAATCCCCCTAATATAGACTATGTGTGCCTCCCATAGAGTTGCCCCTGAGATCCCTTCCGTATCATTTATCTGAGAGTATTGTTCTAATTCCTTTTTCACTTTGTTCGATTCCATAACCATATCCAGCATTCTATGTTCGACCATTATATAGTCTATCCTTGAGTGCGTCCCGTGTACAGGGGAGAAAAACGTATAATCCCATGATTTTGGATGCATAATCCTCCATATGTCAACCATCTGACAGCTATACATTTTTTGTTTTATCTTTGTCAGTTGTAAGTTATTTGTCCCCTGTGCCCGGGATGTACTATCTACTGCCGGATCCATACAAAAGTTCATGTCTCCCATCAAAACTATGTATCCTGTCCCAAAGTCCCTCAGTTTTCCCAAGATTTCATTAAGATATTTGATGGGGTTCACATTGGGAGCATAGATGTATGCCAGGGTGCATTTTGTTTCTCCTAGTTTCCCTTTCAGGAAAATATATCTACCATCTCTATCCACCATTCTATCCACCATTCTATCCTCCAATGTGAACCTAATTTCCCTAGAAAACCCTATTGCAACTCCCCTTGCCCTCTTGGAGATAGTGTCTCCATAGAACCACTTCGGGAAGTTAGATAAGTGTAGTTTAATATTTGATTCTAGGGTCATATGGGTCTCCTGTAGGAAGACTACATCTGCTCTATAATGTTTAAGCTCTCTTAGGATCTTATGCCTTTTGGTAGGTGTATTTAAGCCTCGGACATTGTAGGACAGGAAATTTATTGCTGACATCTCTTCTTTTTT
The DNA here is from genome assembly GCA_029206835.1 of Rana muscosa. Taxonomy (NCBI): domain Eukaryota; kingdom Metazoa; phylum Chordata; class Amphibia; order Anura; family Ranidae; genus Rana; species Rana muscosa. Next base: position 216,724,646 of record CM055120.1, on the reverse strand, counting down.
TTTCGAGGCTGTTTACCTTTTATATGTCTTTCATCGCCTATTACTTTCCTTTCTTGTAGAATCAATAAGGTAGAGTCTCCTCTTCCCCCCCCCCCTTTGCAAGACCCCCTTCTCTCCCCCTCAGGTCCCTTCCCATCCCTTTCCCTCCCCTTTTACGTAACCCCTCTCCCTTTCCTTCAAAAAGTCTCCGCCTTGCCAATGTCTCTGGTGCTAAGTCTGTGAATATCTGTAGTTCGTTTCCTTGGAATTGAATGGTCGGTTTTCCTCTTAGTTTCGCTTGGATGTCCGCTTTAACTTCATAGTACCTGAACCTCACAATTATGTCCCTCGGCCAATCGGTCTCCCCGTTTCTGAGTTTACCCACGCGATGAACTCGCTCGATTTTAAGGGAGTCTTCTACTCCCATGTCTAACAGGGGGTTAAATATTGTGTTCATGATCTTCCTCAGGTCTTCTCCTTTTTCCTCTGGAAGAGAGCAGATTCTTAGGTTTTGCCTTCTGTTTCGGTTCTCTTGATCTTCTAACCAGTATAGTATATTTCTCTGGTTTTGTTGTGTTGTTTTGACTTGCTCCTTTAGTTTGCTTAGTTCCTGATCCTGTTTTTCCACTCTTTCTTCCGCCACTTCCACTCTTGCCAGGAGGTGGCTGAGGTCAGACCTTAGTGTATTAATTTCCACCTTTATTGCCTTTTCCAGTCTCATTAACATCTCATTCATTTCTCCCTTTGTAGGGATTTGTGCATCCGCCCATTGTTCTTCTGCTCTACTTATTTCTAATTCACTTTCTAATGTTTGATCGATTTTGGATCGATCTGATACCCCTCCTCCTTTCTTTTCTGTATTCTTTGTCCCTTTCACCGTTGTCTTGTCTCTTTTATCTTGCTGTTGTGCTCCAGCTCCTGGGCTTTTTAGGTTTGCCTCCTGTGTCATATATTGTTTGATAGTACTACTTGCTGCACTATTCCTGGCGGTTTTGGGGGCCGTGCCCTTCATGGCTTTGCTCGTGGACTTACTCATCGTATTTTTATTTACAGGTCTTATTAGTTTCCCCAGTTTTGTTGTCTGTTTGGTCTCTTAAGTCTATCAGTCTAAAATCCTTTATTGATTTTTTCCAAGCTTCTTTGCGTTTCCCCCTTATTTAGGTAGATCTAGGCAAGTCTAGGGTACTCCCCCCCACCCAGTTGCAGCTACAGGTAATGGGGCCAGTTAACAACTGCTTCTTTTCAGTCCACTGCGTTTCTTTGGCTGTAGAGCTGGTTTTCCCACTGGATTAGGATAATTATACCCAAATCTGTGAGTAGAGCCAAGTAGAGTAGAACCAAATTAAGAGAAAAAAAAAACGGGGGAGACGCAGCCCCCAAGGGGTATATATTCCACCGACCCTGCACATAATTATGGTAATTATGATATTCCCCAGAAGATTGTGTACTATAGACCCGCCTCAGCCAGGCAGCCTGGCAGAGAGGCAGAGAAATGTCTAAAGAGTAGTGATGAGCCGAACACCCCCGGGTTCGGTTCGCACCAGAACCCGCGAACGGACCGAAAGTTCGTACGAACATTAGAACCCTATTAAATACAATGGATGCGAACGTTCGAATTCTAAAGTGCTAATTATAACAACTATTATGCATGTTATTGTCCTAAAAAGGGTTTGGGAACCCGGGTTCTGCACCAGGGGACATGTATCAATGCAAAAAGAAGTTTTAAAAACGGTCGTTTTTCGGGAGCAGTCATTTTAATGATGCATAAAGTGAAAAAAAAAAGTCAAATATTCCTTTAAATATCGTACCTGGGGGGTGTCTAAAGTATGCCTGTGAAGTGCCACATGTTTCCCGTGTTTAGAACTGTCCCTGCACAAAATGACACTTCTAAAGGAAAAAAAAGCCATTTAAAACTTCTTGCGGCTTTAATGTAATGTCTGGTCCCGGTAATATGGATGAAAATCTTTAAGAAAAATGGCATAGCTACCCCATGACCCCCCCCCCTACCCCAGCCCATTACCAGCCCCTTTGGGTCTTGTATGGATATTAAGGGGAACCCCGCACATAAAATAAAAAAGGCCCTATATACTCTGAACAGCCGTATACAGGCGGTGCATACAAGACAGGGACTGTAGGTTTGTTCTTATGTAGAATGTGTTTGTAATTTTGAACAGGTACATTGTTGAACTGTAGCTCCAGACCAAAAATCTATTTTTAAACTTTTTGGGAAACATAGGTAAGGGTTATCACCCCTGTAACATTTGTTTTGCTGTCTGTGCCCCTGTTCAGAACATTTCACCTCACTTTCCGTCCCAATGACAACTGTTTTTGAAATGTGGTGTTTTTCTTGAAACAAGGATTGCTGATAAAGCATCAGTACAGAGGAGACACCTTTCTCCCATATTTATTCTTACAGGAGAGAATTTTCCTTCCTAGGGGTAGATTTCCTCTCACTTCCTGTTGTCTTCTTTCGTTTGCAAGTAGGAGTCGTTTGTAAGTTGGATGTTTGAAAGTAGGGACCTGCCGTATATACTCTGCAGAAATAGGCCCCTTAGTTGTTGGTGTTGGCACAACACTGTAAGCACTCACAGTTACTCTTGGTTGGTGCTGGAACGCCCTGCTGTCAACTATTATATCAGGAATTTTAATTACATATAATTGTTGAACAGTGGTAGTAAAAATTGGGGCTTTGATGGTGGTGCTGGTGCCACAACACTGTAAGCCCTGACAGTTACTCTTGGTGGGTGCAGCAATGGGCCCTGCTGTGAATTATTAGATCAAGAATTGTAATTGCATGCCCCTGTTGAACAGGGGCTGAAAAATTGGGCTTTTCGTGGTGGTGGTGGTGGTGGTGGTGTTGCCACAACACTGTAAGCCCTCAGAGTTACTCTTGGTGGGTGCAGGAATGGGCCCTGCTGTGAATTATTAGATCAAGAATTGTAATTACATGCCCCTTTTGAACAGTGGCTGAAAAATTGGGCCTTTCGTGGTGGTGGTGGTGGTGGCGTTGCCACAACACTGTAAGCCCTCAGACTTACTCTTGGTGGGTGCAGGAATGGGCCCTGCTGTGAATTATTACATCAAGAATTGTAATTGCATGCCCCTGTTGAACAGGGGCTGAAAAATTGGGCCTTAGGCACTGGTGGCACAACACTACAACCCCTCACAGATACGTTACTTGGAGCACAGCAATGAGCCCTGTTGCAAAGTATTGCTTCAAAAATTGTAATGACACGCCCCTGTTAAACAGGGGCTGAAAAATTGGGCCTTAGGCACTGGTGGCACAACACTACAACCCCTCACAGATACTGTACTTGGAGCACAGCAATGAGCCCTATGGCAAATTATTGCTAAAAAAATTGTAAGTACACGCCCCTGTAAAACAGGGGCTGAAAAATTGGGCCTTAGCCACTGGTGGCGGCACCCATAAACAAAAATGATCTTCCAAGCTATCATCATCAATCGTATCATTGAGGACTCGGAGGAGGAGGATAGCCAGTCAACATAACAGCACAGGCACTCAGCATCAGCATCAGTCTTGAAGGGACGTGACATGTTAAAATCAATTAGTCTGTTATATCAGCATCAGGTGTGTGGTAGCTGGTGGTGATCCAAGACTGGTTCATCTTGATGAAAGTCAGTCGATCAACCGAGTCGGTGGACAGGCGCACCCTGTGATCCGTGACAAATCCTCCAGCAGCACTGAATGTGCGTTCCGAAAGAACGCTGGATGCAGGACAGGCCAGTAGCTCAATTGCATACTGTGCAAGCTCTGGCCAGTGATCCATCCTCAAGACCCAGTAAGCCAGAGGATTTTCGGTGGGGAAGGTGTCCAAGTCTGACCTTGCCCCTAGATATTCCTGCACCATGTTTATCAGACGCTGGCGATGGTTGCTGGAACCAATCATACTTTGGGGCTGCGGACTAAAGAATTGTCTGAACGCATCGGTCAGACGGCCACCTTCCCCACCGCTCCTTCTTTGACTGGCCGAAGCCTCAGCAACTCGTTGTCCTGGACCAGGAGTTTGTAACCTCCCAGTCTCTGGGAACGCGTTGCACAGACCTTTCTGCAAGGCCTCCCGGAGTTGTCTCATCCTCTGCTCCCTCTGCGACGGTAACATAATGTCCGCAACCTTACCCTTGTACCGTGGATCAAGGAGAGTGGCCAGCCAGTAATGGTCCCTCTCCTTGATCCGAAGAATACGAGGATCCTTCCGCAGACTTTGCAGGATCAGGGAGGCCATGCAGCGTGGGTTTGATGAGGCATTCGCTCCGGAGTCCTCTGGGTCACTAAGGACGACATGATCCGCAGTCACCTCCTCCCAGCCACGTACAAGTCCACTGGTTTCTTGGGACTGTAAATCATCCCTAAAAGACTGCTGCTGATGATGCTGAGTGCCAGCCTCCACCTCCATGCTGACACAATCCTCCTCCTCCTCCTGCTCCTCCTCCTCTTCCTCTTCCTGTGCGATGGGTGGGACAGAAGGAACACTGTCTGGGTAAAGGGGGCCTTGAGAGGCAAGGAAGTTCTCCTCTTCCTGCCTCTGTTCTGCCTCAAGTGCCCTGTCCATTATTCCACGCAGCGTGTGCTCCAACAGGTGGACAAGAGGTACAGTGTCACTGATGCATGCACTGTCACTGCTCACCATCCTCGTGGCCTCCTCAAATGGTGCCAGGACAGTGCATGCATCCCTGATCATGCCCCACTGGCGTGGAGAAAAAAAACCAAGCTCCCCTGACCCTGTCCTGGTGCCGTAGTCGGACAGGTACTCATTGATGGCCCTCTGCTGCGTGTGCAGCCGCTGCAGCATGGCCAACGTTGAGTTCCACCTGGTGGGCATGTCACATATAAGGCGGTTCTTGGGCAGGTTCAACTCCTTTTGCAGCTCAGCCAGGCGAGCACTGGCATTATAAGATCTACGGAAATGCACACAGACTTTCCTGGCCTGCCTCAGGACATCCTGTAAGCCCGGGTACCTGCCCAAGAACCGCTGCACCACCAGGTTAAGGACGTGAGCCACACAGGGCACATGGGTCAGTTGTCCCTGTCGGAGGGCGGAGAGGAGGTTGGTGCCATTGTCGCAAACCACCATTCCTGGCTTAAGCTGGCGTGGCGTCAACCACCTCTCGGCCTGGCCCTGCAGAGCAGACAGGACCTCTGCCCCAGTGTGGCTTCTGTCCCCCAAACACACCAGCGCAAGCACGGCATGGCATCTTTTTGCCTGCGTACTTGCGTAGCCCCGTGAACGGCTACGGAGCACCGCTGGTTCATAGGACAAACCACAGGAAGAGGCCATGGAGGAAGAAGAAGAGGAGGGGGTGGAGGAGAGAGGTGTGTCACAACCAGTAGTAGCATTTTGGAGGCGTGGCGGTGGGACAACCTCCAACACTACTGCACCTTGTCCTGCATCCTTCCCAGCTGCCAAAAGAGTGACCCAATGGGCCGTGAAAGAAAGGTAACGTCCCTGTCCATGCCTGCTGGACCATGAGTCAGCGGTAATATGCACCTTACCGCTGACCGCCCTGTCCAGCGAGGCCAAGACATTGCCTTCCACATGCCGGTAGAGAGCCGGAATAGCCTTCCGTGAGAAAAAGTGGCGTTTGGGAACCTGCCACTGAGGAACCGCACATTGCACAAACTCACGGAAGGGGGCAGAGTCTACCAACTGAAAAGGCAGCAGTTGAAGCGCTAGCAATTTAGCCAAGCTAGCATTCAACCGCTGGGCATGTGGATGGCTGGGAGTGAACTTCTTTCGACGGTCCAGCAGCTGGGGCAGGGAAATTTGCCTGCTAGAATCGGACGTCGGTGTACTGCTAGCAGAGTGGCCGCAAGTACTTGGCTGTGACACACCTAATTCTACACCTTCATTCCTCTCAGTGCATGTTTCAGAGAGGACTGAAGTTATAGTGGGGTTGGAGATCCCAGCTGATGCGGTGCAAGGAGAGGTCCGCTTTGTTCTTTGGTGTGGGTCTTTGAGGTAGGCTTGCCAACGAGCTGCATGGCAGGTCAACATATGTCTGGTCAGGCATGTGGTACCCAAGCGGCTGATGTTTTGGCCACGCGATATACGCTTGAGACATATGTTGCAAACAGCAGCTGTGCGATCTGATGCACTAGCCTCAAAAAAGGCCCACACCAAGGAACTTTTTGAATGACGGGCAGAGGCAGCGCCCTGCACAGGCGGAGCTCTGCGGTGTGATTCCGTCGGTGTACTGCCCTTACGCTGGCCACCAAAGGGCATCCTGTCTCGTTGGAGATGTGCCTCCTCCTCATCCTCCTCCTCCTCTCTCCTATTAGGCACCCACGTGGAGTCAGTGACCTCATCATCCCCTCCCTCCTCATCACTGGAGCCAATCTGGCAGTATGCTGCAGCTGCTGGAACATGACTGCCAGATTGGTGTCCTTCTTGAGCATCCCCTCTGTCTGCTCTCACCCTACTGCCTTCCTGTAGCTGGGTTTCATCATCAGACCCTTCGAAACGCTGGGCATCCTCCTGGAGCATGTACCCAACACTGTGCTCAAACAGTTCGGGGGACTCCTCAGGAGGAGGACATGGTGGGTCTAGGGAAGGAGTGACTGATGATGAGTCTGACATTGATACCAGGGAAGAGGACGCTTTGGCAGCTGCTTTGCCAGTACCCTGAGCCTGGGTGAGAGAGGATGAGGAGGAGGAGGAGGGCTTGGTCATCCACTCTACCAAGTCTTCGGCATGATGTGGCTCAACATGTCCAGCTGCGGAAAAGAAGGACAAGCGTGTCCCATGGCCATGTGCTGATGACAATGCACCGCGTCCACGACCAGCACTGTTGCCCCCAGACACAGAGCCTGCTTGCCCTCTTTTATTGCCTCCTGACTGTCTGCCTCTCCTTGTTTGCCTTCCAGACATTCTAATAGATGGCCTGCAGGGAGATGGGAAAAAAGCAATAAGGGCTACCTTCAGGTGTCCTTCTCTGTCCCTTGAAACAAGGACTTGCACAGTGAAAGAAACTGACACTCTCCCTACCTACAGTTTTCTGTCCCTAGAAAAAATGTTTTTTTTAAGCACAATATAGCACAAGGAGAATTCACTCACTGTCCTTCCAGGTCCCTAGAAACAAGGACTTGCACGGTGAAAGAAACTGACACTCTCCCTACCTACAGTTTTCTGTCCCTAGAAAAAATGTTTTTTTTAAGCACAATATAGCACAAGGAGAATTCACTCACTGTCCTTCCAGGTCCCTAGAAACAAGGACTTGCACAGTGAAAGAAACTGACACTCTCCCTACCTACAGTTTTCTGTCCCTAGAAAAAATGTTTTTTTTAAGCACAATATAGCACAAGGAGAATTCACTCACTGTCCTTCCAGGTCCCTAGAAACAAGGACTTGCACAGTGAAAGAAACTGACACTCTCCCTACCTACAGTTTTCTGTCCCTAGAAAAAATGTTTTTTTTAAGCACAATATAGCACAAGGAGAATTCACTCACTGTCCTTCCAGGTCCCTAGAAACAAGGACTTGCACAGTGAAAGAAACTGACACTCTCCCTACCTACAGTTTTCTGTCCCTAGAAAAAATGTTTTTTTTAAGCACAATATAGCACAAGGAGAATTCACTCACTGTCCTTCCAGGTCCCTGGAAACAAGGACTTGCACAGTGAAAGAAACTGACACTCTCCCTACCTACAGTTTTCTGTCCCTAGAATAAATGTTTTTTTTAAGCACAATATAGCACAAGGAGAATTCACTCACTGTCCTTCCAGGTCCCTAGAAACAAGGACTTGCACAGTGAAAGAAACTGACACTCTCCCTACCTACAGTTTTCTGTCCCTAGAAAAAATGTTTTTTTTAAGCACACTATAGCACAAGGAGAATTCACTCACTGTCCTTCCCAGTCCCTAGAAACAAGGACTTGCACAGTGAAAGAAACTGACACTCTCCCTACCTACAGTTTTCTGTCCCTAGAAAAAATGTTTTTTTTTAAGCACACTATAGCACAAGGAGAATTCACTCACTGTCCTTCCAGGTCCCTAGAAACAAGGACTTGCACAGTGAAAGAAACTGACACTCTCCCTACCTACAGTTTTCTGTCCCTAGAAAAAATGTTTTTTTTAAGCACAATATAGCACAAGGAGAATTCACTCACTGTCCTTCCAGGTCCCTGGAAACAAGGACTTGCACAGTGAAAGAAACTGACACTCTCCCTACCTACAGTTTTCTGTCCCTAGAATAAATGTTTTTTTTAAGCACAATATAGCACAAGGAGAATTCACTCACTGTCCTTCCAGGTCCCTAGAAACAAGGACTTGCACAGTGAAAGAAACTGACACTCTCCCTACCTACAGTTTTCTGTCCCTAGAAAAAATGTTTTTTTTAAGCACACTATAGCACAAGGAGAATTCACTCACTGTCCTTCCCAGTCCCTAGAAACAAGGACTTGCACAGTGAAAGAAACTGACACTCTCCCTACCTACAGTTTTCTGTCCCTAGAAAAAATGTTTTTTTTTAAGCACACTATAGCACAAGGAGAATTCACTCACTGTCCTTCCCAGTCCCTAGAAACAAGGACTTGCACAGTGAAAGAAACTGACACTCTCCCTACCTACAGTTTTCTGTCCCTAGAAAAAATGTTTTTTTTAAGCACAATATAGCACAAGGAGAATTCACTCACTGTCCTTCCAGGTCCCTGGAAACAAGGACTTGCACAGTGAAAGAAACTGACACTCTCCCTACCTACAGTTTTCTGTCTCTAGAAAAAATGTTTTTTTTAAGCACACTATAGCACAAGGAGAATTCACTCACTGTCCTTCCAGGTCCCTGGAAACAAGGACTTGCACAGTGAAAGAAACTGACACTCTCCCTACCTAGAGTTTTCTGTCCCTAGAAAAAATGTTTTTTTTAAGCACACTATAGCACAAGGAGCATTCACTCACTGTCCTTCCAGGTCCCTGGAAACAAGGACTTGCACAGTGAAAGAAACTGACACTCTCCCTACCTACAGTTTTCTGTCCCTAGAAAAAATGGTTTTTTTAAGCACAATATAGCACAAGGAGAATTCACTCACTGTCCTTCCAGGTCCCTAGAAACAAGGACTTGCACAGTGAAAGAAACTGACACTCTCCCTACCTACAGTTTTCTGTCCCTAGAAAAAATGTTTTTTTTAAGCACAATATAGCACAAGGAGAATTCACTCACTGTCCTTCCAGGTCCCTGGAAACAAGGACTTGCACAGTGAAAGAAACTGACACTCTCCCTACCTACAGTTTTCTGTCCCTAGAAAAAATGTTTTTTTTAAGCACAATATAGCACAAGGAGAATTCACTCACTGTCCTTCCAGGTCCCTAGAAACAAGGACTTGCACAGTGAAAGAAACTGACACTCTCCCTACCTACAGTTTTCTGTCCCTAGAAAAAATGTTTTTTTTAAGCACAATATAGCACAAGGAGAATTCACTCACTGTCCTTCCAGGTCCCTAGAAACAAGGACTTGCACAGTGAAAGAAACTGACACTCTCCCTACCTACAGTTTTCTGTCCCTAGAAAAAATGTTTTTTTTAAGCACAATATAGCACAAGGAGAATTCACTCACTGTCCTTCCAGGTCCCTGGAAACAAGGACTTGCACAGTGAAAGAAACTGACACTCTCCCTACCTACAGTTTTCTGTCCCTAGAAAAAATGTTTTTTTTAAGCACAATATAGCACAAGGAGAATTCACTCACTGTCCTTCCAGGTCCCTGGAAACAAGGACTTGCACAGTGAAAGAAACTGACACTCTCCCTACCTACAGTTTTCTGTCCCTAGAAAAAATGTTTTTTTTAAGCACAATATAGCACAAGGAGAATTCACTCACTGTCCTTCCCAGTCCCTAGAAACAAGGACTTGCACAGTGAAAGAAACTGACACTCTCCCTACCTACAGTTTTCTGTCCCTAGAAAAAATGTTTTTTTTAAGCACACTATAGCACAAGGAGAATTCACTCACTGTCCTTCCCAGTCCCTAGAAACAAGGACTTGCACAGTGAAAGAAACTGACACTCTCCCTACCTACAGTTTTCTGTCCCTAGAAAAAATGTTTTTTTTAAGCACAATATAGCACAAGGAGAATTCACTCACTGTCCTTCCAGGTCCCTAGAAACAAGGACTTGCACAGTGAAAGAAACTGACACTCTCCCTACCTACAGTTTTCTGTCCCTAGAAAAAATGTTTTTTTTAAGCACAATATAGCACAAGGAGAATTCACTCACTGTCCTTCCAGGTCCCTGGAAACAAGGACTTGCACAGTGAAAGAAACTGACACTCTCCCTACCTACAGTTTTCTGTCCCTAGAAAAAATGTTTTTTTAAGCACAATATAGCACAAGGAGAATTCACTCACTGTCCTTCCAGGTCCCTGGAAACAAGGACTTGCACAGTGAAAGAAACTGACACTCTCCCTACCTACAGTTTTCTGTCCCTAGAAAAAATGTTTTTTTTAAGCACAATATAGCACAAGGAGAATTCACTCACTGTCCTTCCCAGTCCCTAGAAACAAGGACTTGCACAGTGAAAGAAACTGACACTCTCCCTACCTACAGTTTTCTGTCCCTAGAAAAAATGTTTTTTTTAAGCACACTATAGCACAAGGAGAATTCACTCACTGTCCTTCCCAGTCCCTAGAAACAAGGACTTGCACAGTGAAAGAAACTGACACTCTCCCTACCTACAGTTTTCTGTCCCTAGAAAAAATGTTTTTTTTAAGCACACTATAGCACAAGGAGAATTCACTCACTGTCCTTCCCAGTCCCTAGAAACAAGGACTTGCACAGTGAAAGAAACTGACACTCTCCCTACCTACAGTTTTCTGTCCCTAGAAAAAATGTTTTTTTTAAGCACAATATAGCACAAGGAGAATTCACTCACTGTCCTTCCAGGTCCCTGGAAACAAGGACTTGCACAGTGAAAGAAACTGACACTCTCCCTACCTACAGTTTTCTGTCCCTAGAAAAAATGTTTTTTTTAAGCACACTATAGCACAAGGAGAATTCACTCACTGTCCTTCCAGGTCCCTGGAAACAAGGACTTGCACAGTGAAAGAAACTGACACTCTCCCTACCTAGAGTTTTCTGTCCCTAGAAAAAATGTTTTTTTTAAGCACACTATAGCACAAGGAGCATTCACTCACTGTCCTTCCAGGTCCCTGGAAACAAGGACTTGCACAGTGAAAGAAACTGACACTCTCCCTACCTACAGTTTTCTGTCCCTAGAAAAAATGTTTTTTTTAAGCACAATATAGCACAAGGAGAATTCACTCACTGTCCTTCCAGGTCCCTAGAAACAAGGACTTGCACAGTGAAAGAAACTGACACTCTCCCTACCTACAGTTTTCTGTCCCTAGAAAAAATGTTTTTTTTAAGCACAATATAGCACAAGGAGAATTCACTCACTGTCCTTCCAGGTCCCTGGAAACAAGGACTTGCACAGTGAAAGAAACTGACACTCTTCCTACCTACAGTTTTCTGTCCCTAGAAAAAATGTTTTTTTTAAGCACAATATAGCACAAGGAGAATTCACTCACTGTCCTTCCAGGTCCCTAGAAACAAGGACTTGCACAATGAAAGAAACTGACACTCTCCCTACCTACAGTTTTCTGTCCCTAGAAAAAATGTTTTTTTTAAGCACAATATAGCACAAGGAGAATTCACTCACTGTCCTTCCAGGTCCCTAGAAACAAGGACTTGCACAGTGAAAGAAACTGACACTCTCCCTACCTACAGTTTTCTGTCCCTAGAAAAAATGTTTTTTTTAAGCACAATATAGCACAAGGAGAATTCACTCACTGTCCTTCCAGGTCCCTGGAAACAAGGACTTGCACAGTGAAAGAAACTGACACTCTCCCTACCTACAGTTTTCTGTCCCTAGAAAAAATGTTTTTTTTAAGCACAATATAGCACAAGGAGAATTCACTCACTGTCCTTCCAGGTCCCTGGAAACAAGGACTTGCACAGTGAAAGAAACTGACACTCTCCCTACCTACAGTTTTCTGTCCCTAGAAAAAATGTTTTTTTAAGCACAATATAGCACAAGGAGAATTCACTCACTGTCCTTCCCAGTCCCTAGAAACAAGGACTTGCACAGTGAAAGAAACTGACACTCTCCCTACCTACAGTTTTCTGTCCCTAGAAAAAATGTTTTTTTTAAGCACACTATAGCACAAGGAGAATTCACTCACTGTCCTTCCCAGTCCCTAGAAACAAGGACTTGCACAGTGAAAGAAACTGACACTCTCCCTACCTACAGTTTTCTGTCCCTAGAAAAAATGTTTTTTTTAAGCACAATATAGCACAAGGAGAATTCACTCACTGTCCTTCCAGGTCCCTGGAAACAAGGACTTGCACAGTGAAAGAAACTGACACTCTCCCTACCTACAGTTTTCTGTCCCTAGAAAAAATGTTTTTTTTAAGCACACTATAGCACAAGGAGAATTCACTCACTGTCCTTCCAGGTCCCTGGAAACAAGGACTTGCACAGTGAAAGAAACTGACACTCTCCCTACCTAGAGTTTTCTGTCCCTAGAAAAAATGTTTTTTTTTAAGCACACTATAGCACAAGGAGCATTCACTCACTGTCCTTCCAGGTCCCTGGAAACAAGGACTTGCACAGTGAAAGAAACTGACACTCTCCCTACCTACAGTTTTCTGTCCCTAGAAAAAATGTTTTTTTTAAGCACAATATAGCACAAGGAGAATTCACTCACTGTCCTTCCAGGTCCCTGGAAACAAGGACTTGCACAGTGAAAGAAACTGACACTCTCCCTACCTACAGTTTTCTGTCCCTAGAAAAAATGTTTTTTTTAAGCACAATATAGCACAAGGAGAATTCACTCACTGTCCTTCCAGGTCCCTAGAAACAAGGACTTGCACAGTGAAAGAAACTGACACTCTCCCTACCTACAGTTTTCTGTCCCTAGAAAAAATGTTTTTTTTAAGCACAATATAGCACAAGGAGAATTCACTCACTGTCCTTCCAGGTCCCTGGAAACAAGGACTTGCACAGTGAAAGAAACTGACACTCTCCCTACCTACAGTTTTCTGTCCCTAGAAAAAATGTTTTTTTTTAAGCACAATATAGCACAAGGAGAATTCACTCACTGTCCTTCCAGGTCCCTAGAAACAAGGACTTGCACAGTGAAAGAAACTGACACTCTCCCTACCTACAGTTTTCTGTCCCTAGAAAAAATGTTTTTTTTAAGCACACTATAGCACAAGCACAAAACACACTGACACTCTCCCTACCTATCCTTCTCTTTCCCTAAACTAAAGGAATCCAGGTTAAGCAAGAAAGAAATAAAAGTCACTGTCCCTGCCTATGCTGCTCTATCCCTGCTCCGGAACACACTACACTAGGCCGCCGTGCTGGCGGCCTTTTATAGTGTGGGGCGTGTACTAAACACCCTCAGCAATAATTGGCCACAGGCATCCTGCCTGTGGCCAATCATTGCTCTCCTCGCTGCCGGCGCTGTGATTGGCCAAGCATGCGGGGTCACAGTGCATGCTTGGCCAATCACAGCGCCTGGATGACACTGCGATGGCGTAGTGCATTGTGGGCCGTTCGCGTCACTCGAATTTGGCGCGAACGGCCCAAATCGTTCGATCTTCGTCGAACGATCGAACAGCCGATGTTCGAGTCGAACGTATGTTCGACTCGAACACGAAGCTCATCCCTACTAAAGAGAGGGAAGGAAAAAAAAAATACACCTAAAGGAACAACAAAGAGGAGACTTTCTTCCTCTCCTTCCCCTGATTTAGGGGGGGGGAAGCCAAATAAGAGCCAGAGAGTTTTCCTGCGATTTTATACGATTAAATATCGAGGAAGAAAGGAGAGGTCTGCGGTAAGTATGTACCAATATGCACTATATTTGCAATCTGGCCTGTTTATATTCTGGCCTTTGTGTGTCCCTCTGTTTCTCAGCGTCCACATGTGCTGTTGTGGGTCGTCATGCAGATAGTCCGGCCACTTTATGTTATTCAAGGTGTCTCTTCTTTTATTTCACCTGTTGCACATGGAAATTAGCAGTAATGAGGGATAGCTTTACCTTGATCCTCCTCCTCTGCTCCCTTCCTTTCTCCCCTCCGCCTCTTGGTTTATTAGAGTATTATACTTTTGTATGCACTGTCCCCCAAAGACTAGTTTGCACATGAACAGTCCATTAGCTTTTTAGGGGGGGGGGTGACCTTAACTCCTCCTCCGTCCCCGTCTGTTTAAAAAGAGCTTTAGTCTTATATCTATGGGGCCTTATATCTCCTGTAGTGGAGCTTTACAGTTAGGGTAGGCTAGCAGCAGTACAAACCGCTATTAGTGGAGGGGCAAACAGGCTTCCCTCTACAATGCTCCCAGTACACTCCCACTTCAGTTATTGTCCAGTTTATACCAGGTACACCATAGACAAGCCAATAACAGCTATACCATATTTTTGTTGACTTCAGCATGTTCTACTCGTGCAAATATTAGTGCATCTTTTTGTACATGTGTTGGCATACTCACTTTTTATCCTTTTTACTTCATAATACTTTTACTTCTCTCCGAGATTTATAAATGTTTTAAAGCAGCATTACCTTGTCTTCCTGCTTTTGCCGTTCGGGGAGAGCTCTCACCTGTCCCCGCGCGAGATCCTCTGGCTTGTGATCTCTCCTGTTACTTCAAGCATCTGTGGCTGCTGCCGAGGTTTCCAGGGGGAGGGGGGTTTCAGCGAGGGGGTCACATGGGATGGTACGAGCCTTCACCGCAACCACACCGCGACCCGATGTCCGTCCCGCAGCGTCTGCTGCGTCCGCTTAATGACTCGTTGTCGGGGGGAGGAGGAGGAGAGCAGGGGCATCATCCATGGATGCGCAGCCTCTCACGCTGCCCGATGTCCACGGCTCTCACCGGCTCACCTCACGCACCTCCTTCGGCAGCACGGTCAGGCCCCTCCTTCATGGCACGTATCACGTCCTCACGCCCATCCTGCACTTCTGCTTCTTCTCAATTGGTCATCGGGGATATTCTAACTGGTTTCCAGCCAGCCTGGAATAATGCTTCTCAACAGCAGGAACTGTCGTGTGGCACTTGAACTGTGGCAATGGAACTCAAAGTCAGCCTATTTACTCACTGTGCATTAGTCTCTCCCTAATAGATTTTAATCTGACATGTGACAAGGCCTCTAAACCTAGGACTTTTTAAGTGCTCCTTTGAGACCACATGTAGACCTGCAGAAGAATGTCAGGAAGGGGTTCACCCGTTGGTGGCGCTGGTGGTCCCGTGGATTGCAGTGCTGGTTTCCGCCAGCAGGTGTCTTCTTGCAGCCTGGATCTGTGTTGGGAGATCTCACCTTCTGGCAGGACTGTCAGATCCATGGGCCGTAGTACCAGTGTCCACCAGCGGGTGTATTCCGGCAGTGTGGGGCAGGCAGCACCTCCTGTGCGCCAGTGTTACCTGAGGACAATTACCACAGTCTTATAAATACCCGGCAAGCCCTCACATGCTTGCCTTGGTATCTCTCTTCCTGACCTTGAGCCTGCAATCCTGACCCTGAGCCTGCATCTGACCCGACCCAACCTGATCCGATCTGATTTCTATCCCGAGCCCATCCTGGACCTGCCCTCCTGTTACCTGTTTACCTTGGATCCCTGCCCTGCAGCCTGTCCATCCATCCTCTCCCTGTCCTGTTGTTTTCCCGTCCTTACCCATCTGCTGATATCCCCTTGTGTATGACCTTGGCCTGGCTTTGTTTACGATTCCGGTATTTCCCCTTTATTTGTATATGCTATTTGTTGTTGGTTGTGCACTGGTTGTTTTAACTTTTTTTGTCACCTTTTTAATAAACACCTTTTTCTTTCACTTACATGCGTTTTTGGCCTCCTCTGTGCAGTCACACAGTCTGGTCGGTCTACCAATTCCCTGATAGTATACCAAGGCCATCCCTGACCAGACGTGGCTGCATTGAGGAACCATCCTGGTGTTGTGAGTTCTGCTGATATGGATTTCGATGAAATCGTTTACTATTCTCTGCTGATATAAGAAGGATATGAAAAGGATGGACTTTGTAGGCAAGTACGTAAAAAATATATAATAATTTTATTTCACATGATGTGACATATTGATTTTAACAATTGCATCTAAAGATAGAATACATAGATAAAGACAAATTATAAAAGAAAGAAGGATCACGTGGTTAATCCCAAGGAGAGTTGCTCAATATGTGATATGTTGCAATGGTGTCTATGAAATAGATGCCCAGGCTTGTTCAAGAGTGTCTCCTGGGTATAGATCCACAAAATCCTTGGATTGGTTTAAAACATTTAGCTCGACATGTTTCGCGATATAAACATCAATCGCTTCCTCAGGAGCTTCTGGATAGTGCGAAGAAATTTAACCTCAATTAATTGATGGAGTACATCATTATATAAATTATGACATAATTATAGATTTTAAAAACGTTTGAACATGTGAAATGCTCACCAAATACTTGGTGCCAATAAAAAGGATACTTCGGGGCAGCCATCCTAACCGCAGGTGCAATCAACAGGCCAGACCCCACCCCATTGACGGATTTTTGGGGTGGATGACCAATACCACCAACCTCAGTTGAGTAGCCCAGAAAGCCAGGTGGGAAAATATGGGGGTATACCGGGTAGCTAGAGAAAAAAGGGATAATATAAAATAATATGCTAGAGAACTTTTATGTTAAGGGATAGCCTATATATAGCATGATAAAAAATTTTTATCCATACTTACGTTTAGAAGGGACAGTAAAAAAGTAAGAAGGGGGAACCGGCGGGGACAAAATGCCGGGCTACCAGCCTGATCGTCTAACGGGTCACTAAAAAAAACATTTTTTAAATTTTTAAATTTTAAGACATAATGCCTGGGGTAACCAAAGTGATGTTGTCTACAACTACCATATTAAAGTAGAAAAGGAAATATGAAAGATTATACATTAACAATTATGTATATATACAAGGGAAGCCACATACCTTAATGCCGTGAGGCATTGTAAAATGAGTATGCTTAATAATCAAGCCAACCTAGATTCGCTGATGGTTTGCAAAACTTGCACAGGTTGAAAATATCACTAAAAGAATATTTGTTGAAAAGCACCAATTATTATAAAGCTATCAGTGATATATAGTCTGTTAATAGAAAGGAAAAAGAGTTGTAGATATATATACCTGGTGATAGATCTTGCAAAGCAAACATAAAGGGTTAATTAACACCTGTGTTTGCTGGTAACCAGGAAGGCTAGCGAAGGTCCAGGCAGAACAAGATAGTATAATAGAGGGGAAGAAAATACAATATACCATTAGTCCCCAATGTACACAGCAAGTAAAACCTGCTGTATATCAAACAAAGGGAATGGTATCTGACCTGATGTAGGCTGGCGTCCATAACAATGTCCCCTCCTGGTCCCGAATCCTACCGTAACCGCGAGGTGGTACTGGTGAATCCTCTCCCCACTAGCATCTGGGGAATGGAGTCCCAGTCTCGCTGTAGATGTACACCCCACGCGCGTGCACGCCAGAGGACGTCTGACATAACGCGGGTCAGCCAATTGAAAGTGTCCCGTGTACGACGGGGCATGCGTGCCCTGGCCGTGAAGCCAGGCACTGTGGGTGGAAACACTAGAGATGCTTGGTGGAACAGCGTCTCTATATGTGCCAGCGATATGACGGCAAAACCGGATCCACCCAAAGGGGGGTTGGATGGACCCAATCGCCAGCATACACTGGCTTGGGTGTCCACATATTAACCCACTGGTCGGGCTAAACAGTGAAGGTCCGCAGGCCGGTCTGATTGTCTGAGTATGTTGCATCGCAGAATAGAGGTGGATGCCTCCATAAGTATCCATAATAGAAATGCATGTTCAAAAACACGCCGTAACATTACTGACATGATTCAGTTTACGCTTATTAATATACTAATGCTGTGAGGCCTGCATGGCCCCCATAGTGGGTATCACATCGGTCTCACAGCATACATATCATTTAATCAAAATGGGTTATTCTACATAAACACAAAAGGTATATATAAATCCAATCTTGTTGCTTGGGTTCATAGGGATGGAAAGACAAAAACTTGGGGGCAAAACAAAAGGAGAAAAATAAATACAAATAAAAAAGGCAGGAAAAATGCAGGAATTACAGTCAAATCAGTTTGAATCACAATTGCTGAACTGCAAAAGACATTAAGTAGCAGGGTATCCTTACATGAAATATGAGTAGATGAAAAATAGTAGTATATCTAAGAAACACCCAGTATGGAAACAACTAGCATTCCGTGATGGTAATTGTTAGACTTCAAAGGTAGTGCAGAAGCACTGAAAACAAGGAGCCAGGACATCCCTGACTTGTAGGGTGTAAAACTAAATTCTCCCAATGTACATAGATTACTATAAAAAGAAAAAATGTGTATATATGATATGAACCATAGTTGTATGGTGTGATTATAGTATATATAATAATAATTTGTTTTGGAATCATGAGGCTGCCATATCGGTCCCTCATAGGAAGGGCTGATATGATAGTACCTCATTGATTCCTGGTGGTTTGGTTGCCTCCAAACGCTCAATCCAAAATGTTTCTTTCTGCAAAATGCGTTTGTCCCAGTTTCCGCCTCGTGGGTCTTGGGCTACTACCTCTAGAATGGTAAATTTGACCACTGAAGTGTCAAATTTGTGGTATAGGTGGCGGCTGACTCGTGTGAGCATCTTTGCATATTGCGAATAATAGAGGTGATCATAAATACGTTTTTTGAAGGGACGAAAAGTTTTACCAACGTAAAATGCCCCACATCTACATGTCATGAGACAAACCCGGAATATAATAGTACTCAATCTAGTGAACCCAGTCAGGCGCCGAGTGTTGGTGCAAAAAGTACAACAATCTATAAAAACAAGTCAGATCAGTTTTCTGATTTAAGCACCAACCCTCAGGTATCTGCCTTCCTTATAGCTATGATTAGTGATATCAGAAAGATGACTACGACAGCTGTCCCTTCTAATTTAACTGATGGACAACTACAAGCCCTTAAAAGTTTACAAGTCAGACAAGACACAGTTATTAAGGCATCCAATAAGGGCAGCAACATAGTATTATTAACAAAACAACAATACGAAACTATGTGCCTTGACATTCTAAGCAATGACGAATGGTATAGACCCATTACAACCGAGATTACAGCCAAATTCAAAGTAGAATACAAAATGTTGATCTATACAGCCTATATCGATGCCTTAATCGACAAATCAACATATGAATACTTAAATACTCAGTTTCCAAGAGAGGCTATCTTTTACGCAATCCCGAAGATACATAAAAACAAAACAAAACCACCGGGTAGACCCATTATATCAGGCATTGGCTCGATTACAGAAAATGCCAGTAGGTTGGTGGATTTCTTTCTTATGCCTCATGTGACAGGACTCCCCTCCTACATAAGGGATACGTCGGATCTTCTAAAACGTTTGGATGGGCTAACCATCCCTTCAGATGCCCTCTTTGTTACCATCGATGTAGAGGCCTTATACTCAAGTATTCCCCATGATTTGGGTCTTGAAATTACAAAAATGTTCCTTATGGAACAGGATCATAGGCAATGGAAATTTCAGTCCTTTGTCGTTAAACTATTGGCATTTATCCTCCAGCACAATTGTTTCTCCTTTCTTGGCTCCCACTACCTCCAGGTGCAGGGTGTCACCATGGGCACATGTTGTGCACCGGCGTATGCCAATCTGTACCTGGGGGGATGGGAGCGCAAGATTTTTTCAAGTGAAGAATACCGTCGGTACCTGGACCATGCCTTGTGCTGGTTCAGGTACATTGACGATATTTTGGTCATTTGGACGGGCACAGTTACAGCCCTTGATGAATTCATTCGTCAACCTAATATCAATAGATTTCATTTAAAATTTACCTTTGAATATTATAACAACCACATTCGCTTTTTGGATCTATCCATTTATAGAGATTCTCATGACAACATAGCAACCAAACTATATCGCAAGAGCACAGCAGGCAACACCTTGCTGCATGCTAACAGTGGACTTCCAATGTCCCTGATACACAGCATACCATATGCGCAATACATTCGCTTGCGTCAAAACTGCACGCACGAAGCAGAGTTTTGACTGCAGGCGAATGAATTGCGCACACGTCTACAAAAACGGGGATATAGCAAAAGCCTCCTAAAGAGGGCTTACAACAAAGCTGTAGGAAGAGAAAGAACTACCTTGCTTTACTCACGTAAAAAATCTGACCCCAATCAAACTACAACCAAATTTATCACAAAATATTCAGCTCAACATCGATCGCTCCGCACCTGTATACAGCCTAAGGTCTGTATCTCCTCAGTGAGGATCCAATACTTTGCAAGTATATAAGAAACACCCCTGAAATAGTCTTCTGCAGAAATACCTCAATTGGAAATAGACTAACAGCAAGTGAATACAAACCCAATCATAATGACCAACCCACATTACGAGGCATTTTTACTTGTGGCCATTGTACCTATTGTCCATGGGTCCAAACAGGATCACGTTTTAGTTTGCCAAATGGGGAAATATTTCGACCCCACTTTCATGCCACATGTAGTGATGAGCCGAACACCCCCGGGTTCGGTTCGCACCAGAACCCGCGAACGGACCGAAAGTTCGAACGAACATTAGAACCCTATTAAATACAATGGATGCGAACGTTCGAATTCTAAAGTGCTAATTATAACAACTATTATGCATGTTATTGTCATAAATAGGGTTTGGGAACCCGGGTTGTGCACCAGGGGACATGTATCAATGCAAAAAGAAGTTTTAAAAACGGTCGTTTTTTGGGAGCAGTCATTTTAATGATGCATAAAGTGAAAAAAAAAAAGTCAAATATTCCTTTAAATATCGTACCTGGGGGGTGTCTAAAGTATGCCTGTGAAGTGCCACGTGTTTCCCGTGTTTAGAACTGTCCCTGCACAAAATGACACTTCTAAAGGAAAAAAAAGCCATTTAAAACTGCTTGCGGCTTTAATGTAATGTCTGGTCCCGGTAATATGGATGAAATTCTTTAAGAAAAATGGCATAGCTACCCCATGACCCCCCCCCTACCCCAGCCCATTACCAGCCCCTTTGGGTCTTGTATGGATATTAAGGGGAACCCCGCACATAAAATAAAAAAGGCCCTATATACTCTGAACAGCCGTATACAGGCGGTGCATACAAGACAGGGACTGTAGGTTTGTTCTTATGTAGAATGTGTTTGTAATTTTGAACAGGTACATTGTTGAAGTGTAGCTCCAGCCCAAAAATCTATTTTTAAACTTTTTGGGAAACATAGGTAAGGGTTATCACCCCTGTAACATTTGTTTTGCTGTCTGTGCCCCTGTTCAGAACATTTCACCTCACTTTCCGTCCCAATGACAACTGTTTTTGAAATGTGGTGTTTTTCTTGAAACAAGGATTGCTGATAAAGCATCAGTACAGATGAGACCCCTTTCTCCCATATTTATTCTTACAGGAGAGAATTTTCCTTTCTAGGGGTAGATTTCCTCTCACTTCCTGTTGTCTTCTTTCGTTTGCAAGTAGGAGTCGTTTGTAAGTTGGATGTTTGAAAGTAGGGACCTGCCGTATATACTCTGCAGAAATAGGCCCCTTAGTTGTTGGTGTTGGCACAACACTGTAAGCACTCAGTTACTCTTGGTTGGTGCTGGAACGCCCTGCTGTCAACTATTATATCAGGAATTTTAATTACATATAATTGTTGAACAGTGGTAGTAAAAATTGGGGCTTTGATGGTGGTGCTGGTGCCACAACACTGTAAGCCCTGACAGTTACTCTTGGTGGGTGCAGCAATGGGCCCTGCTGTGAATTATTAGATCAAGAATTGTAATTACATGCCCCTTTTGAACAGGGGCTGAAAAATTGGGCCTTTCGTGGTGGTGGTGGTGGTGGCGTTGCCACAAGACTGTAAGCCCTCAGAGTTACTCTTGGTGGGTGCAGCAATGGACCCTGCTGTGAATTATTAGATCAAGAATTGTAATTGCATGCCCCTGTTGAACAGGGGCTGAAAAATTGGGCCTTAGGCACTGGTGGCACAACACTACAACCCCTCACAGATACTGTACTTGGAGCACAGCAATGAGCCCTGTTGCAAAGTATTGCTTCAAAAATTGTAATGACACGCCCCTGTTAAACAGGGGCTGAAAAATTGGGCCTTAGGCACTGGTGCCACAACACTCCAACCCCTCACAGATACTGTACTTGGAGCACAGCAATGAGCCCTATGGCAAATTATTGATAAAAAAATTGTAATTACACGCCCCTGTAAAACAGGGGCTGAAAAATTGGGCCTTAGCCACTGGTGGCGGCACCCATAAACAAAAATGATCTTCCAAGCTATCATCATCAATCGTATCATTGAGGACTCGGAGGAGGAGGATAGCCAGTCAACATAACAGCACAGGCACTCAGCATCAGCATCAGTCTTGAAGGGATGTGACATGTTAAAATCAATTAGTCTGTTATATCAGCATCAGGTGTGTGGTAGCTGGTGGTGATCCAAGACTGGTTCATCTTGATGAAAGTCAGTCGATCAACCGAGTCGGTGGACAGGCGCACCCTGTGATCCGTGACAAATCCTCCAGCAGCACTGAATGTGCGTTCCGAAAGAACGCTGGATGCAGGACAGGCCAGTAGCTCAATTGCATACTGTGCAAGCTCTGGCCAGTGATCCATCCTCAAGACCCAGTAAGCCAGAGGATTTTCGGTGGGGAAGGTGTCCAAGTCTGACCTTGCCCCTAGATATTCCTGCACCATGTTTATCAGACGCTGGCGATGGTTGCTGGAACCGATCATACTTTGGGGCTGCGGACTAAAGAATTGTCTGAACGCATCGGTCAGACGGCCACCTTCCCCACCGCTCCTTCTTTGACTGGCCGAAGCCTCAGCAACTCGTTGTCCAGGACCAGGAGTTTGTAACCTCCCAGTCTCTGGGAACGCGTTGCACAGACCTTTCTGCAAGGCCTCCCGGAGTTGTCTCATCCTCTGCTCCCTCTGCGACGGTAACATAAGGTCCGCAACCTTACCCTTGTACCGTGGATCAAGGAGAGTGGCCAGCCAGTAATGGTCCCTCTCCTTGATCCGAAGAATACGAGGATCCTTCCGCAGACTTTGCAGGATCAGGGAGGCCATGCAGCGTAGGTTTGCTGAGGCATTCGCTCCGGAGTCCTCTGGGTCACTAAGGACGACATGATCCGCAGCCACCTCCTCCCAGCCACGTACAAGTCCACTGGTTTCTTGGGACTGTAAATCATCCCTAAAAGACTGCTGCTGATGATGCTGAGTGCCAGCCTCCACCTCCATGCTGACACAATCCTCCTCCTCCTCCTCCTCCTCCTCCTCCTCCTCCTCTTCCTGTGCGATGGGTGGGACAGAAGGAACACTGTCTGGGTAAAGGGGGCCTTGAGAGGCAAGGAAGTCCTCCTCTTCCTGCCTCTGTTCTGCCTCAAGTGCCCTGTCCATTATTCCACGCAGCGTGTGCTCCAACAGGTGGACAAGAGGTACAGTGTCACTGATGCATGCACTGTCACTGCTCACCATCCTCGTGGCCTCCTCAAATGGTGCCAGGACAGTGCATGCATCCGTGATCATGCCCCACTGGCGTGGAGAAAAAAAACCAAGCTCCCCTGACCCTGTCCTGGTGCCGTAGTCGCACAGGTACTCATTGATGGCCCTCTGCTGCGTGTGCAGCCGCTGCAGCATGGCCAACGTTGAGTTCCACCTGGTGGGCATGTCACATATAAGGCGGTTCTTGGGCAGGTTCAACTCCTTTTGCAGCTCAGCCAGGCGAGCACTGGCATTATAAGATCTGCGGAAATGCACACAGACTTTCCTGGCCTGCCTCAGGACATCCTGTAAGCCCGGGTACCTGCCCAAGAACCGCTGCACCACCATGTTAAGGACGTGAGCCACACAGGGCACATGGGTCAGTTGTCCCTGTCGGAGGGCGGAGAGGAGGTTGGTGCCATTGTCGCAAACCACCATTCCTGGCTTAAGCTGGCGTGGCGTCAACCACCTCTCGGCCTGGCCCTGCAGAGCAGACAGGACCTCTGCCCCAGTGTGGCTTCTGTCCCCCAAACACACCAGCGCAAGCACGGCATGGCATCTTTTTGCCTGCGTACTTGCGTAGCCCCGTGAACGGCTACGGAGCACCGCTGGTTCATAGGACAAACCACAGGAAGAGGCCATGGAGGAAGAAGAAGAGGAGGGGGTGGAGGAGAGAGGTGTGTCACAACCAGTAGTAGCATTTTGGAGGCGTGGCGGTGGGACAACCTCCAACACTACTGCACCTTGTCCTGCATCCTTCCCAGCTGCCAAAAGAGTGACCCAATGGGCCGTGAAAGAAAGGTAACGTCCCTGTCCATGCCTGCTGGACCATGAGTCAGCGGTAATATGCACCTTACCGCTGACCGCCCTGTCCAGCGAGGCCAAGACATTGCCTTCCACATGCCGGTAGAGAGCCGGAATAGCCTTCCGTGAGAAAAAGTGGCGTTTGGGAACCTGCCACTGAGGAACCGCACATTGCACAAACTCACGGAAGGGGGCCGAGTCTACCAACTGAAAAGGCAGCAGTTGAAGCGCTAGCAATTTAGCCAAGCTAGCATTCAACCGCTGGGCATGTGGATGGCTGGGAGTGAACTTCTTTCGACGGTCCAGCAGCTGGGGCAGGGCAATTTGCCTGCTAGAATCGGACGTCGGTGTACTGCTAGCAGAGTGGCCGCAAGTACTTGGCTGTGACACACCTAATTCTACACCTTCATTCCTCTCAGTGCATGTTTCAGAGAGGACTGAAGTTATAGTGGGGTTGGAGATCCCAGCTGATGCGGTGCAAGGAGAGGTCCGCTTTGTTCTTTGGTGTGGGTCTTTGAGGTAGGCTTGCCAACGAGCTGCATGGCAGGTCAACATATGTCTGGTCAGGCATGTGGTACCCAAGCGGCTGATGTTTTGGCCACGCGATATACGCTTGAGACATATGTTGCAAACAGCAGCTGTGCGATCTGATGCACTAGCCTCAAAAAAGGCCCACACCAAAGAACTTTTTGAATGACGGGCAGAGGCAGCGCCCTGCACAGGCGGAGCTCTGCGGTGTGATTCCGTCGGTGTACTGCCCTTACGCTGGCCACCAAAGGGCATCCTGCCTCGTTGGAGATGTGCCTCCTCCTCATCCTCCTCCTCCTCCTCTCTCCTATTAGGCACCCACGTGGAGTCAGTGACCTCATCATCACCTCCCTCCTCATCACTGGAGCCAATCTGGCAGTATGCTGCAGCTGCTGGAACATGACTGCCAGATTGGTGTCCTTCTTGAGCATCCCCTCTGTCTGCTCTCACGCTACTGCCTTCCTCTAGCTGGGTTTCATCATCAGACCCTTCGAAACGCTGGGCATCCTCCTGGAGCATGTACCCAACACTGTGCTGAAACAGTTCGGGGGACTCCTCAGGAGGAGGACATGGTGGGTCTAGGGAAGGAGTGACTGATGATGAGTCTGACATTGATACCAGGGAAGAGGACGCTTTGGCAGCTGCTTTTCCAGTACCCTGAGCCTGGGTGAGAGAGGATGAGGAGGAGGAGGAGGGCTTGGTCATCCACTCTACCAAGTCTTCGGCATGATGTGGCTCAACATGTCCAGCTGCCGAAAAGAAGGACAAGCGTGTCCCATGGCCATGTGCTGATGACAATGCACCGCGTCCACGACCAGCACTGTTGCCCCCAGACACAGAGCCTGCTTGCCCTCTTTTATTGCCTCCTGACTGTCTGCCTCTCCTTGTTTGCCTTCCAGACATTCTAATAGATGGCCTGCAGGGAGATGGGAAAAAAGCAATAAGGGCTACCTTCAGGTGTCCTTCTCTGTCCCTTGAAACAAGGACTTTGACAGTGAAAGAAACTGACACACTCTCCCTACCTACAGTTTTCTGTCCCTAGAAAAAAAATTTTTTTTAAGCACAATTTAGCACAAGGAGAATTACCTCACTGTCCTTCCAGGTCCCTGGAAACAAGGACTTTGACAGTGAAAGAAACTGACACACTCTCCCTACCTACAGTTTTCTGTCCCTAGAAAAAATGTTTTTTTTAAGCACAATTTGGCACAAGGAGAATTCACTCACTGTCCTTCCAGGTCCCTGGAAACAAGGACTTTGACAGTGAAAGAAACTGACACACTCTCCCTACCTACAGTTTTCTGTCCCTAGAAAAAATGGTTTTTTTAAGCACAATTTAGCACAAGGAGAATTCACTCACTGTCCTTCCAGGTCCCTGGAAACAAGGACTTTGACAGTGAAAGAAACTGACACACTCTCCCTACCTACAGTTTTCTGTCCCTAGAAAAAATGTTTTTTTTAAGCACAATTTAGCACAAGGAGAATTCACTCACTGTCCTTCCAGGTCCCTGGAAACAAGGACTTTGACAGTGAAAGAAACTGACACACTCTCCCTACCTACAGTTTTCTGTCCCTAGAAAAAATGTTTTTTTTAAGCACAATTTAGCACAAGGAGAATTCACTCACTGTCCTTCCAGGTCCCTGGAAACAAGGACTTTGACAGTGAAAGAAACTGACACACTCTCCCTACCTACAGTTTTCTGTCCCTAGAAAAAATGTTTTTTTTAAGCACAATTTAGCACAAGGAGAATTCACTCACTGTCCTTCCAGGTCCCTGGAAACAAGGACTTTGACAGTGAAAGAAACTGACACACTCTCCCTACCTACAGTTTTCTGTCCCTAGAAAAAATGTTTTTTTTAAGCACAATTTAGCACAAGGAGAATTCACTCACTGTCCTTCCAGGTCCCTGGAAACAAGGACTTTGACAGTGAAAGAAACTGACACACTCTCCCTACCTACAGTTTTCTGTCCCTAGAAAAAATGTTTTTTTTAAGCACAATTTAGCACAAGGAGAATTCACTCACTGTCCTTCCAGGTCCCTGGAAACAAGGACTTTGACAGTGAAAGAAACTGACACACTCTCCCTACCTACAGTTTTCTGTCCCTAGAAAAAATGTTTTTTTTAAGCACAATTTAGCACAAGGAGAATTACCTCACTGTCCTTCCAGGTCCCTGGAAACAAGGACTTTGACAGTGAAAGAAACTGACACACTCTCCCTACCTACAGTTTTCTGTCCCTAGAAAAAATGTTTTTTTTAAGCACAATTTAGCACAAGGAGAATTCACTCACTGTCCTTCCAGGTCCCTGGAAACAAGGACTTTGACAGTGAAAGAAACTGACACACTCTCCCTACCTACAGTTTTCTGTCCCTAGAAAAAATGTTTTTTTTAAGCACAATTTAGCACAAGGAGAATTCACTCACTGTCCTTCCAGGTCCCTGGAAACAAGGACTTTGACAGTGAAAGAAACTGACACACTCTCCCTACCTACAGTTTTCTGTCCCTAGAAAAAATGTTTTTTTTAAGCACAATTTAGCACAAGGAGAATTCACTCACTGTCCTTCCAGGTCCCTGGAAACAAGGACTTTGACAGTGAAAGAAACTGACACACTCTCCCTACCTACAGTTTTCTGTCCCTAGAAAAAATGTTTTTTTTAAGCACAATTTAGCACAAGGAGAATTCACTCACTGTCCTTCCAGGTCCCTGGAAACAAGGACTTTGACAGTGAAAGAAACTGACACACTCTCCCTACCTACAGTTTTCTGTCCCTAGAAAAAATGTTTTTTTTAAGCACAATTTAGCACAAGGAGAATTCACTCACTGTCCTTCCAGGTCCCTGGAAACAAGGACTTTGACAGTGAAAGAAACTGACACACTCTCCCTACCTACAGTTTTCTGTCCCTAGAAAAAATGTTTTTTTTAAGCACAATTTAGCACAAGGAGAATTACCTCACTGTCCTTCCAGGTCCCTGGAAACAAGGACTTTGACAGTGAAAGAAACTGACACACTCTCCCTACCTACAGTTTTCTGTCCCTAGAAAAAATGTTTTTTTAAGCACAATTTAGCACAAGGAGAATTCACTCACTGTCCTTCCAGGTCCCTGGAAACAAGGACTTTGACAGTGAAAGAAACTGACACACTCTCCCTACCTACAGTTTTCTGTCCCTAGAAAAAATGTTTTTTTTAAGCACAATTTAGCACAAGGAGAATTCACTCACTGTCCTTCCAGGTCCCTGGAAACAAGGACTTTGACAGTGAAAGAAACTGACACACTCTCCCTACCTACAGTTTTCTGTCCCTAGAAAAAATGTTTTTTTTAAGCACAATTTAGCACAAGGAGAATTCACTCACTGTCCTTCCAGGTCCCTGGAAACAAGGACTTTGACAGTGAAAGAAACTGACACACTCTCCCTACCTACAGTTTTCTGTCCCTAGAAAAAATGTTTTTTTTAAGCACAATTTAGCACAAGGAGAATTCACTCACTGTCCTTCCAGGTCCCTGGAAACAAGGACTTTGACAGTGAAAGAAACTGACACACTCTCCCTACCTACAGTTTTCTGTCCCTAGAAAAAATGTTTTTTTTAAGCACAATTTAGCACAAGGAGAATTCACTCACTGTCCTTCCAGGTCCCTGGAAACAAGGACTTTGACAGTGAAAGAAACTGACACACTCTCCCTACCTACAGTTTTCTGTCCCTAGAAAAAATGTTTTTTTTAAGCACAATTTAGCACAAGGAGAATTCACTCACTGTCCTTCCAGGTCCCTGGAAACAAGGACTTTGACAGTGAAAGAAACTGACACACTCTCCCTACCTACAGTTTTCTGTCCCTAGAAAAAATGTTTTTTTTAAGCACAATTTAGCACAAGGAGAATTCACTCACTGTCCTTCCAGGTCCCTGGAAACAAGGACTTTGACAGTGAAAGAAACTGACACACTCTCCCTACCTACAGTTTTCTGTCCCTAGAAAAAATGTTTTTTTTAAGCACAATTTAGCACAAGGAGAATTCACTCACTGTCCTTCCAGGTCCCTGGAAACAAGGACTTTGACAGTGAAAGAAACTGACACACTCTCCCTACCTACAGTTTTCTGTCCCTAGAAAAAATGTTTTTTTTAAGCACAATTTAGCACAAGGAGAATTCACTCACTGTCCTTCCAGGTCCCTGGAAACAAGGACTTTGACAGTGAAAGAAACTGACACACTCTCCCTACCTACAGTTTTCTGTCCCTAGAAAAAATGTTTTTTTTAAGCACAATTTAGCACAAGGAGAATTCACTCACTGTCCTTCCAGGTCCCTGGAAACAAGGACTTTGACAGTGAAAGAAACTGACACACTCTCCCTACCTACAGTTTTCTGTCCCTAGAAAAAATGTTTTTTTTAAGCACAATTTAGCACAAGGAGAATTCACTCACTGTCCTTCCAGGTCCCTGGAAACAAGGACTTTGACAGTGAAAGAAACTGACACACTCTCCCTACCTACAGTTTTCTGTCCCTAGAAAAAATGTTTTTTTTAAGCACAATTTAGCACAAGGAGAATTCACTCACTGTCCTTCCAGGTCCCTGGAAACAAGGACTTTGACAGTGAAAGAAACTGACACACTCTCCCTACCTACAGTTTTCTGTCCCTAGAAAAAATGTTTTTTTTAAGCACAATTTAGCACAAGGAGAATTCACTCACTGTCCTTCCAGGTCCCTGGAAACAAGGACTTTGACAGTGAAAGAAACTGACACACTCTCCCTACCTACAGTTTTCTGTCCCTAGAAAAAATGTTTTTTTTAAGCACAATTTAGCACAAGGAGAATTCACTCACTGTCCTTCCAGGTCCCTGGAAACAAGGACTTTGACAGTGAAAGAAACTGACACACTCTCCCTACCTACAGTTTTCTGTCCCTAGAAAAAATGTTTTTTTTAAGCACAATTTAGCACAAGGAGAATTCACTCACTGTCCTTCCAGGTCCCTGGAAACAAGGACTTTGACAGTGAAAGAAACTGACACACTCTCCCTACCTACAGTTTTCTGTCCCTAGAAAAAATGTTTTTTTTAAGCACAATTTAGCACAAGGAGAATTCACTCACTGTCCTTCCAGGTCCCTGGAAACAAGGACTTTGACAGTGAAAGAAACTGACACACTCTCCCTACCTACAGTTTTCTGTCCCTAGAAAAAATGTTTTTTTTAAGCACAATTTAGCACAAGGAGAATTCACTCACTGTCCTTCCAGGTCCCTGGAAACAAGGACTTTGACAGTGAAAGAAACTGACACACTCTCCCTACCTACAGTTTTCTGTCCCTAGAAAAAATGTTTTTTTTAAGCACAATTTAGCACAAGGAGAATTCACTCACTGTCCTTCCAGGTCCCTGGAAACAAGGACTTTGACAGTGAAAGAAACTGACACACTCTCCCTACCTACAGTTTTCTGTCCCTAGAAAAAATGTTTTTTTTAAGCACAATTTAGCACAAGGAGAATTCACTCACTGTCCTTCCAGGTCCCTGGAAACAAGGACTTTGACAGTGAAAGAAACTGACACACTCTCCCTACCTACAGTTTTCTGTCCCTAGAAAAAATGTTTTTTTTAAGCACAATTTAGCACAAGGAGAATTCACTCACTGTCCTTCCAGGTCCCTGGAAACAAGGACTTTGACAGTGAAAGAAACTGACACACTCTCCCTACCTACAGTTTTCTGTCCCTAGAAAAAATGTTTTTTTTAAGCACAATTTAGCACAAGGAGAATTCACTCACTGTCCTTCCAGGTCCCTGGAAACAAGGACTTTGACAGTGAAAGAAACTGACACACTCTCCCTACCTACAGTTTTCTGTCCCTAGAAAAAATGTTTTTTTTAAGCACAATTTAGCACAAGGAGAATTACCTCACTGTCCTTCCAGGTCCCTGGAAACAAGGACTTTGACAGTGAAAGAAACTGACACACTCTCCCTACCTACAGTTTTCTGTCCCTAGAAAAAATGTTTTTTTTAAGCACAATTTAGCACAAGGAGAATTCACTCACTGTCCTTCCAGGTCCCTGGAAACAAGGACTTTGACAGTGAAAGAAACTGACACACTCTCCCTACCTACAGTTTTCTGTCCCTAGAAAAAATGTTTTTTTTAAGCACAATTTAGCACAAGGAGAATTCACTCACTGTCCTTCCAGGTCCCTGGAAACAAGGACTTTGACAGTGAAAGAAACTGACACACTCTCCCTACCTACAGTTTTCTGTCCCTAGAAAAAATGTTTTTTTTAAGCACAATTTAGCACAAGGAGAATTCACTCACTGTCCTTCCAGGTCCCTGGAAACAAGGACTTTGACAGTGAAAGAAACTGACACACTCTCCCTACCTACAGTTTTCTGTCCCTAGAAAAAATGTTTTTTTTAAGCACAATTTAGCACAAGGAGAATTACCTCACTGTCCTTCCAGGTCCCTGGAAACAAGGACTTTGACAGTGAAAGAAACTGACACACTCTCCCTACCTACAGTTTTCTGTCCCTAGAAAAAATGTTTTTTTTAAGCACAATTTAGCACAAGGAGAATTCACTCACTGTCCTTCCAGGTCCCTGGAAACAAGGACTTTGACAGTGAAAGAAACTGACACACTCTCCCTACCTACAGTTTTCTGTCCCTAGAAAAAATGTTTTTTTTAAGCACAATTTAGCACAAGGAGAATTCACTCACTGTCCTTCCAGGTCCCTGGAAACAAGGACTTTGACAGTGAAAGAAACTGACACACTCTCCCTACCTACAGTTTTCTGTCCCTAGAAAAAATGTTTTTTTTTAAGCACAATTTAGCACAAGGAGAATTCACTCACTGTCCTTCCAGGTCCCTGGAAACAAGGACTTTGACAGTGAAAGAAACTGACACACTCTCCCTACCTACAGTTTTCTGTCCCTAGAAAAAATGTTTTTTTTAAGCACAATTTAGCACAAGGAGAATTACTTCACTGTCCTTCCAGGTCCCTGGAAACAAGGACTTTGACAGTGAAAGAAACTGACACACTCTCCCTACCTACAGTTTTCTGTCCCTAGAAAAAATGTTTTTTTTAAGCACAATTTAGCACAAGGAGAATTCACTCACTGTCCTTCTGTCCTTCCAGGTCCCTGGAAACAAGGACTTTGACAGTGAAAGAAACTGACACACTCTCCCTACCTACAGTTTTCTGTCCCTAGAAAAAATGTTTTTTTTAAGCACAATTTAGCACAAGGAGAATTCACTCACTGTCCTTCCAGGTCCCTGGAAACAAGGACTTTGACAGTGAAAGAAACTGACACACTCTCCCTACCTACAGTTTTCTGTCCCTAGAAAAAATGTTTTTTTTAAGCACAATTTAGCACAAGGAGAATTCACTCACTGTCCTTCCAGGTCCCTGGAAACAAGGACTTTGACAGTGAAAGAAACTGACACACTCTCCCTACCTACAGTTTTCTGTCCCTAGAAAAAATGTTTTTTTTAAGCACAATTTAGCACAAGGAGAATTCACTCACTGTCCTTCCAGGTCCCTGGAAACAAGGACTTTGACAGTGAAAGAAACTGACACACTCTCCCTACCTACAGTTTTCTGTCTCTAGAAAAAATGTTTTTTTTAAGCACAATTTAGCACAAGGAGAATTCACTCACTGTCCTTCCAGGTCCCTGGAAACAAGGACTTTGACAGTGAAAGAAACTGACACACTCTCCCTACCTACAGTTTTCTGTCCCTAGAAAAAATGTTTTTTTTAAGCACAATTTAGCACAAGGAGAATTACCTCACTGTCCTTCCAGGTCCCTGGAAACAAGGACTTTGACAGTGAAAGAAACTGACACACTCTCCCTACCTACAGTTTTCTGTCCCTAGAAAAAATGTTTTTTTAAGCACAATTTAGCACAAGGAGAATTACCTCACTGTCCTTCCAGGTCCCTGGAAACAAGGACTTTGACAGTGAAAGAAACTGACACACTCTCCCTACCTACAGTTTTCTGTCCCTAGAAAAAATGTTTTTTTTAAGCACAATTTAGCACAAGGAGAATTCACTCACTGTCCTTCCAGGTCCCTGGAAACAAGGACTTTGACAGTGAAAGAAACTGACACACTCTCCCTACCTACAGTTTTCTGTCCCTAGAAAAAATGTTTTTTTAAGCACAATTTAGCACAAGGAGAATTCACTCACTGTCCTTCCAGGTCCCTGGAAACAAGGACTTTGACAGTGAAAGAAACTGACACACTCTCCCTACCTACAGTTTTCTGTCCCTAGAAAAAATGTTTTTTTTAAGCACAATTTAGCACAAGGAGAATTCACTCACTGTCCTTCCAGGTCCCTGGAAACAAGGACTTTGACAGTGAAAGAAACTGACACACTCTCCCTACCTACAGTTTTCTGTCCCTAGAAAAAATGTTTTTTTTAAGCACAATTTAGCACAAGGAGAATTCACTCACTGTCCTTCCAGGTCCCTGGAAACAAGGACTTTGACAGTGAAAGAAACTGACACACTCTCCCTACCTACAGTTTTCTGTCCCTAGAAAAAATGTTTTTTTTAAGCACAATTTAGCACAAGGAGAATTACCTCACTGTCCTTCCAGGTCCCTGGAAACAAGGACTTTGACAGTGAAAGAAACTGACACACTCTCCCTACCTACAGTTTTCTGTCCCTAGAAAAAAAATTTTTTTAAGCACAATTTAGCACAAGGAGAATTCACTCACTGTCCTTCCAGGTCCCTGGAAACAAGGACTTTGACAGTGAAAGAAACTGACACACTCTCCCTACCTACAGTTTTCTGTCCCTAGAAAAAATGTTTTTTTTAAGCACAATTTAGCACAAGGAGAATTCACTCACTGTCCTTCCAGGTCCCTGGAAACAAGGACTTTGACAGTGAAAGAAACTGACACACTCTCCCTACCTACAGTTTTCTGTCCCTAGAAAAAATGTTTTTTTTAAGCACAATTTAGCACAAGGAGAATTCACTCACTGTCCTTCCAGGTCCCTGGAAACAAGGACTTTGACAGTGAAAGAAACTGACACACTCTCCCTACCTACAGTTTTCTGTCCCTAGAAAAAATGTTTTTTTTAAGCACAATTTAGCACAAGGAGAATTACCTCACTGTCCTTCCAGGTCCCTGGAAACAAGGACTTTGACAGTGAAAGAAACTGACACACTCTCCCTACCTACAGTTTTCTGTCCCTAGAAAAAATGTTTTTTTTAAGCACAATTTAGCACAAGGAGAATTCACTCACTGTCCTTCCAGGTCCCTGGAAACAAGGACTTTGACAGTGAAAGAAACTGACACACTCTCCCTACCTACAGTTTTCTGTCCCTAGAAAAAATGTTTTTTTTAAGCACAATTTAGCACAAGGAGAATTCACTCACTGTCCTTCCAGGTCCCTGGAAACAAGGACTTTGACAGTGAAAGAAACTGACACACTCTCCCTACCTACAGTTTTCTGTCCCTAGAAAAAATGTTTTTTTTAAGCACAATTTAGCACAAGGAGAATTCACTCACTGTCCTTCCAGGTCCCTGGAAACAAGAACTTTGACAGTGAAAGAAACTGACACACTCTCCCTACCTACAGTTTTCTGTCCCTAGAAAAAATGTTTTTTTTAAGCACAATTTAGCACAAGGAGAATTACCTCACTGTCCTTCCAGGTCCCTGGAAACAAGGACTTTGACAGTGAAAGAAACTGACACACTCTCCCTACCTACAGTTTTCTGTCCCTAGAAAAAATGTTTTTTTTAAGCACAATTTAGCACAAGGAGAATTCACTCACTGTCCTTCCAGGTCCCTGGAAACAAGGACTTTGACAGTGAAAGAAACTGACACACTCTCCCTACCTACAGTTTTCTGTCCCTAGAAAAAATGTTTTTTTTAAGCACAATTTAGCACAAGGAGAATTCACTCACTGTCCTTCCAGGTCCCTGGAAACAAGGACTTTGACAGTGAAAGAAACTGACACACTCTCCCTACCTACAGTTTTCTGTCCCTAGAAAAAATGTTTTTTTTAAGCACAATTTAGCACAAGGAGAATTCACTCACTGTCCTTCCAGGTCCCTGGAAACAAGGACTTTGACAGTGAAAGAAACTGACACACTCTCCCTACCTACAGTTTTCTGTCCCTAGAAAAAATGTTTTTTTTAAGCACAATTTAGCACAAGGAGAATTACCTCACTGTCCTTCCAGGTCCCTGGAAACAAGGACTTTGACAGTGAAAGAAACTGACACACTCTCCCTACCTACAGTTTTCTGTCCCTAGAAAAAATGTTTTTTTTAAGCACAATTTAGCACAAGGAGAATTCACTCACTGTCCTTCCAGGTCCCTGGAAACAAGGACTTTGACAGTGAAAGAAACTGACACACTCTCCCTACCTACAGTTTTCTGTCCCTAGAAAAAATGTTTTTTTTAAGCACAATTTAGCACAAGGAGAATTCACTCACTGTCCTTCCAGGTCCCTGGAAACAAGGACTTTGACAGTGAAAGAAACTGACACACTCTCCCTACCTACAGTTTTCTGTCCCTAGAAAAAATGTTTTTTTTAAGCACAATTTAGCACAAGGAGAATTCACTCACTGTCCTTCCAGGTCCCTGGAAACAAGGACTTTGACAGTGAAAGAAACTGACACACTCTCCCTACCTACAGTTTTCTGTCCCTAGAAAAAATGTTTTTTTTAAGCACAATTTAGCACAAGGAGAATTCACTCACTGTCCTTCCAGGTCCCTGGAAACAAGGACTTTGACAGTGAAAGAAACTGACACACTCTCCCTACCTACAGTTTTCTGTCTCTAGAAAAAATGTTTTTTTTAAGCACAATTTAGCACAAGGAGAATTCACTCACTGTCCTTCCAGGTCCCTGGAAACAAGGACTTTGACAGTGAAAGAAACTGACACACTCTCCCTACCTACAGTTTTCTGTCCCTAGAAAAAATGTTTTTTTTAAGCACAATTTAGCACAAGGAGAATTACCTCACTGTCCTTCCAGGTCCCTGGAAACAAGGACTTTGACAGTGAAAGAAACTGACACACTCTCCCTACCTACAGTTTTCTGTCCCTAGAAAAAATGTTTTTTTAAGCACAATTTAGCACAAGGAGAATTCACTCACTGTCCTTCCAGGTCCCTGGAAACAAGGACTTTGACAGTGAAAGAAACTGACACACTCTCCCTACCTACAGTTTTCTGTCCCTAGAAAAAATGTTTTTTTTAAGCACAATTTAGCACAAGGAGAATTCACTCACTGTCCTTCCAGGTCCCTGGAAACAAGGACTTTGACAGTGAAAGAAACTGACACACTCTCCCTACCTACAGTTTTCTGTCCCTAGAAAAAATGTTTTTTTAAGCACAATTTAGCACAAGGAGAATTCACTCACTGTCCTTCCAGGTCCCTGGAAACAAGGACTTTGACAGTGAAAGAAACTGACACACTCTCCCTACCTACAGTTTTCTGTCCCTAGAAAAAATGTTTTTTTTAAGCACAATTTAGCACAAGGAGAATTCACTCACTGTCCTTCCAGGTCCCTGGAAACAAGGACTTTGACAGTGAAAGAAACTGACACACTCTCCCTACCTACAGTTTTCTGTCCCTAGAAAAAATGTTTTTTTTAAGCACAATTTAGCACAAGGAGAATTCACTCACTGTCCTTCCAGGTCCCTGGAAACAAGGACTTTGACAGTGAAAGAAACTGACACACTCTCCCTACCTACAGTTTTCTGTCCCTAGAAAAAATGTTTTTTTTAAGCACAATTTAGCACAAGGAGAATTACCTCACTGTCCTTCCAGGTCCCTGGAAACAAGGACTTTGACAGTGAAAGAAACTGACACACTCTCCCTACCTACAGTTTTCTGTCCCTAGAAAAAATGTTTTTTTTAAGCACAATTTAGCACAAGGAGAATTCACTCACTGTCCTTCCAGGTCCCTGGAAACAAGGACTTTGACAGTGAAAGAAACTGACACACTCTCCCTACCTACAGTTTTCTGTCCCTAGAAAAAATGTTTTTTTTAAGCACAATTTAGCACAAGGAGAATTCACTCACTGTCCTTCCAGGTCCCTGGAAACAAGGACTTTGACAGTGAAAGAAACTGACACACTCTCCCTACCTACAGTTTTCTGTCCCTAGAAAAAATGTTTTTTTTAAGCACAATTTAGCACAAGGAGAATTCACTCACTGTCCTTCCAGGTCCCTGGAAACAAGGACTTTGACAGTGAAAGAAACTGACACACTCTCCCTACCTACAGTTTTCTGTCCCTAGAAAAAATGTTTTTTTTAAGCACAATTTAGCACAAGGAGAATTACCTCACTGTCCTTCCAGGTCCCTGGAAACAAGGACTTTGACAGTGAAAGAAACTGACACACTCTCCCTACCTACAGTTTTCTGTCCCTAGAAAAAATGTTTTTTTTAAGCACAATTTAGCACAAGGAGAATTCACTCACTGTCCTTCCAGGTCCCTGGAAACAAGGACTTTGACAGTGAAAGAAACTGACACACTCTCCCTACCTACAGTTTTCTGTCCCTAGAAAAAATGTTTTTTTTAAGCACAATTTAGCACAAGGAGAATTCACTCACTGTCCTTCCAGGTCCCTGGAAACAAGGACTTTGACAGTGAAAGAAACTGACACACTCTCCCTACCTACAGTTTTCTGTCCCTAGAAAAAATGTTTTTTTTAAGCACAATTTAGCACAAGGAGAATTCACTCACTGTCCTTCCAGGTCCCTGGAAACAAGGACTTTGACAGTGAAAGAAACTGACACACTCTCCCTACCTACAGTTTTCTGTCCCTAGAAAAAATGTTTTTTTTAAGCACAATTTAGCACAAGGAGAATTCACTCACTGTCCTTCCAGGTCCCTGGAAACAAGGACTTTGACAGTGAAAGAAACTGACACACTCTCCCTACCTACAGTTTTCTGTCCCTAGAAAAAATGTTTTTTTTAAGCACAATTTAGCACAAGGAGAATTCACTCACTGTCCTTCCAGGTCCCTGGAAACAAGGACTTTGACAGTGAAAGAAACTGACACACTCTCCCTACCTACAGTTTTCTGTCCCTAGAAAAAATGTTTTTTTTAAGCACAATTTAGCACAAGGAGAATTCACTCACTGTCCTTTAAGGTCCCTGGAAACAAGGACTTTGACAGTGAAAGAAACTGACACACTCTCCCTACCAACAGTTTTCTGTCCCTAGAAAAAATGTTTTTTTAAGCACAATTTAGCACAAGGAGAATTCACTCACTGTCCTTCCAGGTCCCTGGAAACAAGGACTTTGACAGTGAAAGAAACTGACACACTCTCCCTACCTACAGTTTTCTGTCCCTAGAAAAAATGTTTTTTTGAAGCACAATTTAGCACAAGGAGAATTCACTCACTGTCCTTCCAGGTCCCTGGAAACAAGGACTTTGACAGTGAAAGAAACTGACACACTCTCCCTACCTACAGTTTTCTGTCCCTAGAAAAAATGTTTTTTTTAAGCACAATTTAGCACAAGGAGAATTCACTCACTGTCCTTCCAGGTCCCTGGAAACAAGGACTTTGACAGTGAAAGAAACTGACACACTCTCCCTACCTACAGTTTTCTGTCCCTAGAAAAAATGTTTTTTTTAAGCACAATTTAGCACAAGGAGAATTCACTCACTGTCCTTCCAGGTCCCTGGAAACAAGGACTTTGACAGTGAAAGAAACTGACACACTCTCCCTACCTACAGTTTTCTGTCCCTAGAAAAAATGTTTTTTTTAAGCACAATTTAGCACAAGGAGAATTCACTCACTGTCCTTCCAGGTCCCTGGAAACAAGGACTTTGACAGTGAAAGAAACTGACACACTCTCCATACCTACAGTTTTCTGTCCCTAGAAAAAATGTTTTTTTTAAGCACAATTTAGCACAAGGAGAATTCACTCACTGTCCTTTAAGGTCCCTGGAAACAAGGACTTTGACAGTGAAAGAAACTGACACACTCTCCCTACCTACAGTTTTCTGTCCCTAGAAAAAATGTTTTTTTAAGCACAATTTAGCACAAGGAGAATTCACTCACTGTCCTTCCAGGTCCCTGGAAACAAGGACTTTGACAGTGAAAGAAACTGACACACTCTCCCTACCTACAGTTTTCTGTCCCTAGAAAAAATGTTTTTTTGAAGCACAATTTAGCACAAGGAGAATTCACTCACTGTCCTTCCAGGTCCCTGGAAACAAGGACTTTGACAGTGAAAGAAACTGACACACTCTCCCTACCTACAGTTTTCTGTCCCTAGAAAAAATGTTTTTTTTAAGCACAATTTAGCACAAGGAGAATTACCTCACTGTCCTTCCAGGTCCCTGGAAACAAGGACTTTGACAGTGAAAGAAACTGACACACTCTCCCTACCTACAGTTTTCTGTCCCTAGAAAAAATGTTTTTTTTAAGCACAATTTAGCACAAGGAGAATTCACTCACTGTCCTTCCAGGTCCCTGGAAACAAGGACTTTGACAGTGAAAGAAACTGACACACTCTCCCTACCTACAGTTTTCTGTCCCTAGAAAAAATGTTTTTTTTAAGCACAATTTAGCACAAGGAGAATTCACTCACTGTCCTTCCAGGTCCCTGGAAACAAGGACTTTGACAGTGAAAGAAACTGACACACTCTCCCTACCTACAGTTTTCTGTCCCTAGAAAAAATGTTTTTTTTAAGCACAATTTAGCACAAGGAGAATTCACTCACTGTCCTTCCAGGTCCCTGGAAACAAGGACTTTGACAGTGAAAGAAACTGACACACTCTCCCTACCTACAGTTTTCTGTCCCTAGAAAAAATGTTTTTTTTAAGCACAATTTAGCACAAGGAGAATTCACTCACTGTCCTTCCAGGTCCCTGGAAACAAGGACTTTGACAGTGAAAGAAACTGACACACTCTCCCTACCTACAGTTTTCTGTCCCTAGAAAAAATGTTTTTTTTAAGCACAATTTAGCACAAGGAGAATTACCTCACTGTCCTTCCAGGTCCCTGGAAACAAGGACTTTGACAGTGAAAGAAACTGACACACTCTCCCTACCTACAGTTTTCTGTCCCTAGAAAAAATGTTTTTTTTAAGCACAATTTAGCACAAGGAGAATTCACTCACTGTCCTTCCAGGTCCCTGGAAACAAGGACTTTGACAGTGAAAGAAACTGACACACTCTCCCTACCTACAGTTTTCTGTCCCTAGAAAAAATGTTTTTTTTAAGCACAATTTAGCACAAGGAGAATTCACTCACTGTCCTTCCAGGTCCCTGGAAACAAGGACTTTGACAGTGAAAGAAACTGACACACTCTCCCTACCTACAGTTTTCTGTCCCTAGAAAAAATGTTTTTTTTAAGCACAATTTAGCACAAGGAGAATTCACTCACTGTCCTTCCAGGTCCCTGGAAACAAGAACTTTGACAGTGAAAGAAACTGACACACTCTCCCTACCTACAGTTTTCTGTCCCTAGAAAAAATGTTTTTTTTAAGCACAATTTAGCACAAGGAGAATTACCTCACTGTCCTTCCAGGTCCCTGGAAACAAGGACTTTGACAGTGAAAGAAACTGACACACTCTCCCTACCTACAGTTTTCTGTCCCTAGAAAAAATGTTTTTTTTAAGCACAATTTAGCACAAGGAGAATTCACTCACTGTCCTTCCAGGTCCCTGGAAACAAGGACTTTGACAGTGAAAGAAACTGACACACTCTCCCTACCTACAGTTTTCTGTCCCTAGAAAAAATGTTTTTTTTAAGCACAATTTAGCACAAGGAGAATTCACTCACTGTCCTTCCAGGTCCCTGGAAACAAGGACTTTGACAGTGAAAGAAACTGACACACTCTCCCTACCTACAGTTTTCTGTCCCTAGAAAAAATGTTTTTTTTAAGCACAATTTAGCACAAGGAGAATTCACTCACTGTCCTTCCAGGTCCCTGGAAACAAGGACTTTGACAGTGAAAGAAACTGACACACTCTCCCTACCTACAGTTTTCTGTCCCTAGAAAAAATGTTTTTTTTAAGCACAATTTAGCACAAGGAGAATTCACTCACTGTCCTTCCAGGTCCCTGGAAACAAGGACTTTGACAGTGAAAGAAACTGACACACTCTCCCTACCTACAGTTTTCTGTCCCTAGAAAAAATGTTTTTTTTAAGCACAATTTAGCACAAGGAGAATTCACTCACTGTCCTTCCAGGTCCCTGGAAACAAGAACTTTGACAGTGAAAGAAACTGACACACTCTCCCTACCTACAGTTTTCTGTCCCTAGAAAAAATGTTTTTTTTAAGCACAATTTAGCACAAGG
Organism: Rana muscosa; assembly: GCA_029206835.1. Taxonomy (NCBI): domain Eukaryota; kingdom Metazoa; phylum Chordata; class Amphibia; order Anura; family Ranidae; genus Rana; species Rana muscosa. The sequence continues at coordinate 216,683,521 of CM055120.1, read as the reverse complement.
AGAATTACCTCACTGTCCTTCCAGGTCCCTGGAAACAAGGACTTTGACAGTGAAAGAAACTGACACACTCTCCCTACCTACAGTTTTCTGTCCCTAGAAAAAATGTTTTTTTTAAGCACAATTTAGCACAAGGAGAATTCACTCACTGTCCTTCCAGGTCCCTGGAAACAAGGACTTTGACAGTGAAAGAAACTGACACACTCTCCCTACCTACAGTTTTCTGTCCCTAGAAAAAATGTTTTTTTTAAGCACAATTTAGCACAAGGAGAATTCACTCACTGTCCTTCCAGGTCCCTGGAAACAAGGACTTTGACAGTGAAAGAAACTGACACACTCTCCCTACCTACAGTTTTCTGTCCCTAGAAAAAATGTTTTTTTTAAGCACAATTTAGCACAAGGAGAATTCACTCACTGTCCTTCCAGGTCCCTGGAAACAAGGACTTTGACAGTGAAAGAAACTGACACACTCTCCCTACCTACAGTTTTCTGTCCCTAGAAAAAATGTTTTTTTTAAGCACAATTTAGCACAAGGAGAATTCACTCACTGTCCTTCCAGGTCCCTGGAAACAAGGACTTTGACAGTGAAAGAAACTGACACACTCTCCCTACCTACAGTTTTCTGTCCCTAGAAAAAATGTTTTTTTTAAGCACAATTTAGCACAAGGAGAATTACCTCACTGTCCTTCCAGGTCCCTGGAAACAAGGACTTTGACAGTGAAAGAAACTGACACACTCTCCCTACCTACAGTTTTCTGTCCCTAGAAAAAATGTTTTTTTTAAGCACAATTTAGCACAAGGAGAATTACCTCACTGTCCTTCCAGGTCCCTGGAAACAAGGACTTTGACAGTGAAAGAAACTGACACACTCTCCCTACCTACAGTTTTCTGTCCCTAGAAAAAATGTTTTTTTTAAGCACAATTTAGCACAAGGAGAATTACCTCACTGTCCTTCCAGGTCCCTGGAAACAAGGACTTTGACAGTGAAAGAAACTGACACACTCTCCCTACCTACAGTTTTCTGTCCCTAGAAAAAATGTTTTTTTTAAGCACAATTTAGCACAAGGAGAATTCACTCACTGTCCTTCCAGGTCCCTGGAAACAAGGACTTTGACAGTGAAAGAAACTGACACACTCTCCCTACCTACAGTTTTCTGTCCCTAGAAAAAATGTTTTTTTTAAGCACAATTTAGCACAAGGAGAATTCACTCACTGTCCTTCCAGGTCCCTGGAAACAAGGACTTTGACAGTGAAAGAAACTGACACACTCTCCCTACCTACAGTTTTCTGTCCCTAGAAAAAATGTTTTTTTTAAGCACAATTTAGCACAAGGAGAATTCACTCACTGTCCTTCCAGGTCCCTGGAAACAAGGACTTTGACAGTGAAAGAAACTGACACACTCTCCCTACCTACAGTTTTCTGTCCCTAGAAAAAATGTTTTTTTTAAGCACAATTTAGCACAAGGAGAATTACCTCACTGTCCTTCCAGGTCCCTGGAAACAAGGACTTTGACAGTGAAAGAAACTGACACACTCTCCCTACCTACAGTTTTCTGTCCCTAGAAAAAATGTTTTTTTTAAGCACAATTTAGCACAAGGAGAATTACACTCACTGTCCTTCCAGGTCCCTGGAAACAAGGACTTTGACAGTGAAAGAAACTGACACACTCTCCCTACCTACAGTTTTCTGTCCCTAGAAAAAATGTTTTTTTTAAGCACAATTTAGCACAAGGAGAATTCACTCACTGTCCTTCCAGGTCCCTGGAAACAAGGACTTTGACAGTGAAAGAAACTGACACACTCTCCCTACCTACAGTTTTCTGTCCCTAGAAAAAATGTTTTTTTTAAGCACAATTTAGCACAAGGAGAATTCACTCACTGTCCTTCCAGGTCCCTGGAAACAAGGACTTTGACAGTGAAAGAAACTGACACACTCTCCCTACCTACAGTTTTCTGTCCCTAGAAAAAATGTTTTTTTTTAAGCACAATTTAGCACAAGGAGAATTCACTCACTGTCCTTCCAGGTCCCTGGAAACAAGGACTTTGACAGTGAAAGAAACTGACACACTCTCCCTACCTACAGTTTTCTGTCCCTAGAAAAAATGTTTTTTTTAAGCACAATTTAGCACAAGGAGAATTCACTCACTGTCCTTCCAGGTCCCTGGAAACAAGGACTTTGACAGTGAAAGAAACTGACACACTCTCCCTACCTACAGTTTTCTGTCCCTAGAAAAAATGTTTTTTTTAAGCACAATTTAGCACAAGGAGAATTACCTCACTGTCCTTCCAGGTCCCTGGAAACAAGGACTTTGACAGTGAAAGAAACTGACACACTCTCCCTACCTACAGTTTTCTGTCCCTAGAAAAAATGTTTTTTTTAAGCACAATTTAGCACAAGGAGAATTCACTCACTGTCCTTCCAGGTCCCTGGAAACAAGGACTTTGACAGTGAAAGAAACTGACACACTCTCCCTACCTACAGTTTTCTGTCCCTAGAAAAAATGTTTTTTTTAAGCACAATTTAGCACAAGGAGAATTCACTCACTGTCCTTCCAGGTCCCTGGAAACAAGGACTTTGACAGTGAAAGAAACTGACACACTCTCCCTACCTACAGTTTTCTGTCCCTAGAAAAAATGTTTTTTTTAAGCACAATTTAGCACAAGGAGAATTCACTCACTGTCCTTCCAGGTCCCTGGAAACAAGGACTTTGACAGTGAAAGAAACTGACACACTCTCCCTACCTACAGTTTTCTGTCCCTAGAAAAAATGTTTTTTTTAAGCACAATTTAGCACAAGGAGAATTCACTCACTGTCCTTCCAGGTCCCTGGAAACAAGGACTTTGACAGTGAAAGAAACTGACACACTCTCCCTACCTACAGTTTTCTGTCCCTAGAAAAAATGTTTTTTTTAAGCACAATTTAGCACAAGGAGAATTCACTCACTGTCCTTCCAGGTCCCTGGAAACAAGGACTTTGACAGTGAAAGAAACTGACACACTCTCCCTACCTACAGTTTTCTGTCCCTAGAAAAAAATGTTTTTTTTAAGCACAATTTAGCACAAGGAGAATTCACTCACTGTCCTTCCAGGTCCCTGGAAACAAGGACTTTGACAGTGAAAGAAACTGACACACTCTCCCTACCTACAGTTTTCTGTCCCTAGAAAAAATGTTTTTTTTAAGCACAATTTAGCACAAGGAGAATTCACTCACTGTCCTTCCAGGTCCCTGGAAACAAGGACTTTGACAGTGAAAGAAACTGACACACTCTCCCTACCTACAGTTTTCTGTCCCTAGAAAAAATGTTTTTTTTAAGCACAATTTAGCACAAGGAGAATTCACTCACTGTCCTTCCAGGTCCCTGGAAACAAGGACTTTGACAGTGAAAGAAACTGACACACTCTCCCTACCTACAGTTTTCTGTCCCTAGAAAAAATGTTTTTTAAAGCACAATTTAGCACAAGGAGAATTCACTCACTGTCCTTCCAGGTCCCTGGAAACAAGGACTTTGACAGTGAAAGAAACTGACACACTCTCCCTACCTACAGTTTTCTGTCCCTAGAAAAAATGTTTTTTTTAAGCACAATTTAGCACAAGGAGAATTCACTCACTGTCCTTCCAGGTCCCTGGAAACAAGGACTTTGACAGTGAAAGAAACTGACACACTCTCCCTACCTACAGTTTTCTGTCCCTAGAAAAAATGTTTTTTTTAAGCACAATTTAGCACAAGGAGAATTACCTCACTGTCCTTCCAGGTCCCTGGAAACAAGGACTTTGACAGTGAAAGAAACTGACACACTCTCCCCTACCTACAGTTTTCTGTCCCTAGAAAAAATGTTTTTTTAAGCACAATTTAGCACAAGGAGAATTCACTCACTGTCCTTCCAGGTCCCTGGAAACAAGGACTTTGACAGTGAAAGAAACTGACACACTCTCCCTACCTACAGTTTTCTGTCCCTAGAAAAAATGTTTTTTTTAAGCACAATTTAGCACAAGGAGAATTCACTCACTGTCCTTCCAGGTCCCTGGAAACAAGGACTTTGACAGTGAAAGAAACTGACACACTCTCCCTACCTACAGTTTTCTGTCCCTAGAAAAAATGTTTTTTTTAAGCACAATTTAGCACAAGGAGAATTCACTCACTGTCCTTCCAGGTCCCTGGAAACAAGGACTTTGACAGTGAAAGAAACTGACACACTCTCCCTACCTACAGTTTTCTGTCCCTAGAAAAAATGGTTTTTTTAAGCACAATTTAGCACAAGGAGAATTCACTCACTGTCCTTCCAGGTCCCTGGAAACAAGGACTTTGACAGTGAAAGAAACTGACACACTCTCCCTACCTACAGTTTTCTGTCCCTAGAAAAAATGTTTTTTTTAAGCACAATTTAGCACAAGGAGAATTCACTCACTGTCCTTCCAGGTCCCTGGAAACAAGGACTTTGACAGTGAAAGAAACTGACACACTCTCCCTACCTACAGTTTTCTGTCCCTAGAAAAAATTATTTTTTTAAGCACAATTTAGCACAAGGAGAATTACCTCACTGTCCTTCCAGGTCCCTGGAAACAAGGACTTTGACAGTGAAAGAAACTGACACACTCTCCCTACCTACAGTTTTCTGTCCCTAGAAAAAAATGTTTTTTTTAAGCACAATTTAGCACAAGGAGAATTCACTCACTGTCCTTCCAGGTCCCTGGAAACAAGGACTTTGACAGTGAAAGAAACTGACACACTCTCCCTACCTACAGTTTTCTGTCCCTAGAAAAAATGTTTTTTTTAAGCACAATTTAGCACAAGGAGAATTCACTCACTGTCCTTCCAGGTCCCTGGAAACAAGGACTTTGACAGTGAAAGAAACTGACACACTCTCCCTACCTACAGTTTTCTGTCCCTAGAAAAAATGTTTTTTTTTAAGCACAATTTAGCACAAGGAGAATTACCTCACTGTCCTTCCAGGTCCCTGGAAACAAGGACTTTGACAGTGAAAGAAACTGACACACTCTCCCTACCTACAGTTTTCTGTCCCTAGAAAAAATGTTTTTTTTAAGCACAATTTAGCACAAGGAGAATTCACTCACTGTCCTTCCAGGTCCCTGGAAACAAGGACTTTGACAGTGAAAGAAACTGACACACTCTCCCTACCTACAGTTTTCTGTCCCTAGAAAAAAATGTTTTTTTTAAGCACAATTTAGCACAAGGAGAATTCACTCACTGTCCTTCCAGGTCCCTGGAAACAAGGACTTTGACAGTGAAAGAAACTGACACACTCTCCCTACCTACAGTTTTCTGTCCCTAGAAAAAATGTTTTTTTTAAGCACAATTTAGCACAAGGAGAATTACCTCACTGTCCTTCCAGGTCCCTGGAAACAAGGACTTTGACAGTGAAAGAAACTGACACACTCTCCCTACCTACAGTTTTCTGTCCCTAGAAAAAATGTTTTTTTTAAGCACAATTTAGCACAAGGAGAATTCACTCACTGTCCTTCCAGGTCCCTGGAAACAAGGACTTTGACAGTGAAAGAAACTGACACACTCTCCCTACCTACAGTTTTCTGTCCCTAGAAAAAATGTTTTTTTTAAGCACAATTTAGCACAAGGAGAATTACCTCACTGTCCTTCCAGGTCCCTGGAAACAAGGACTTTGACAGTGAAAGAAACTGACACACTCTCCCTACCTACAGTTTTCTGTCCCTAGAAAAAATGTTTTTTTTAAGCACAATTTAGCACAAGGAGAATTCACTCACTGTCCTTCCAGGTCCCTGGAAACAAGGACTTTGACAGTGAAAGAAACTGACACACTCTCCCTACCTACAGTTTTCTGTCCCTAGAAAAAATGTTTTTTTTAAGCACAATTTAGCACAAGGAGAATTCACTCACTGTCCTTCCAGGTCCCTGGAAACAAGGACTTTGACAGTGAAAGAAACTGACACACTCTCCCTACCTACAGTTTTCTGTCCCTAGAAAAAATGTTTTTTTTAAGCACAATTTAGCACAAGGAGAATTCACTCACTGTCCTTCCAGGTCCCTGGAAACAAGGACTTTGACAGTGAAAGAAACTGACACACTCTCCCTACCTACAGTTTTCTGTCCCTAGAAAAAATGTTTTTTTTAAGCACAATTTAGCACAAGGAGAATTCACTCACTGTCCTTCCAGGTCCCTGGAAACAAGGACTTTGACAGTGAAAGAAACTGACACACTCTCCCTACCTACAGTTTTCTGTCCCTAGAAAAAATGTTTTTTTTAAGCACAATTTTGCACAAGGAGAATTCACTCACTGTCCTTCCAGGTCCCTGGAAACAAGGACTTTGACAGTGAAAGAAACTGACACACTCTCCCTACCTACAGTTTTCTGTCCCTAGAAAAAATGTTTTTTTTAAGCACAATTTAGCACAAGGAGAATTACCTCACTGTCCTTCCAGGTCCCTGGAAACAAGGACTTTGACAGTGAAAGAAACTGACACACTCTCCCTACCTACAGTTTTCTGTCCCTAGAAAAAATGTTTTTTTTAAGCACAATTTAGCACAAGGAGAATTCACTCACTGTCCTTCCAGGTCCCTGGAAACAAGGACTTTGACAGTGAAAGAAACTGACACACTCTCCCTACCTACAGTTTTCTGTCCCTAGAAAAAAATTTTTTTTTAAGCACAATTTAGCACAAGGAGAATTCACTCACTGTCCTTCCAGGTCCCTGGAAACAAGGACTTTGACAGTGAAAGAAACTGACACACTCTCCCTACCTACAGTTTTCTGTCCCTAGAAAAAATGTTTTTTTTAAGCACAATTTAGCACAAGGAGAATTCACTCACTGTCCTTCCAGGTCCCTGGAAACAAGGACTTTGACAGTGAAAGAAACTGACACACTCTCCCTACCTACAGTTTTCTGTCCCTAGAAAAAATGTTTTTTTTAAGCACAATATAGCACAAGCACAAAACACACTGACACTCTCCCTACCTATCCTTCTCTTTCCCTAAACTAAAGGAATCCAGGTTAAGCAAGAAAGAAATAAAAGTCACTGTCCCTGCCTATGCTGCTCTATCCCTGCTCCGGAACACACTACACTAGGCCGCCGTGCTGGCGGCCTTTTATAGTGTGGGGCGTGTACTAAACACCCTCAGCAATAATTGGCCACAGGCATCCTGCCTGTGGCCAATCATTGCTCTCCTCGCTGCCGGCGCTGTGATTGGCCAAGCATGCGGGGTCACAGTGCATGCTTGGCCAATCACAGCGCCTGGATGACACTGTGATGGCGTAGTGCATTGTGGGCCGTTCGCGTCACTCGAATTTGGCGCGAACGGCCCAAATCGTTCGATCTTCTTCGAACGATCGATCAGCCACATGTAATACGGAAGGAGTAGTTTATCTCATGACATGTAGATGTGGGGCATTTTACGTTGGTAAGACTTTTCGTCCCTTCAAAAAACGTATTTATGATCACCTCTATTATTCGCAATATGCAAAGATGCTCACACCAGTCAGCCACAACCTGGGTCTATACCACAAATTTGACACTTCAGTGGTCAAATTTACCATTCTAGAGGTAGTACCCCCAAGACCCACGAGGCCGAAACTGGGACAAACGCATTTTGCAGAAAGAAACATTTTGGATTGAGCGTTTGGAAGCAACCAAACCACCAGGAATCAATGAGGTACTATCATATCGGCCCTTCCTATGAGGGACCGATATGGCAGCCTCATGATTCCAAAACAAATTATTATTATATATACTATAATCACACCATACAACTATGGTTCATGTCATTTATACACATTGTTTCTTTTTATAGTAATCTATGGACATTGGGAGAATTTAGTTTGACACCCTACAAGTCAGGGATGTCCTGGCTCCTTGTTTTCAGTGCTTCGGCACTACCTTTGAAGTCTAACAATTACCATCACGGAATGCTAGTTGTTTCCATACTGGGTGTTACTTAAATATACTACTATTTTTCATCTACTCATATTTCATGTAAGGATACCCTGCTACTTCTTTTGCAGTTCAGCAATTGTGATTCAAACTGATTTGACTGTAATTCCTGCATTTTTCCTGCCTTTTTTATTTGTATTTATTTTTCTCCTTTTGTTTTGCCCCCAAGTTTTTGTCTCTCCATCCCTATGAACCCAAGCAACAAGATTGAATTTATATATACCTTTTGTGTTTATGTAGAATAAACCATTTTGATTAAATGCTGTATGCTGTGAGACCGATGTGATACCCACTAAGGGGGCCATGCAGGCCTCACAGCATTAGTATATTAATAAGCGTAAACACGGCGTGTTTTTGAACATGCATTTCTATTATGGATACTTATGGAGGCATCCACCTCTACAGTATTCTGCGATGCAACATACTCAGGCAATCAGACCGGCCTGCGGACCTTCACTGTTTAGCCCAACCAGTGGGTTAATATGTGGCCACCCATGCCAGTGTATGCTGGCGATTGGGTCCATCCAACCCCCCTTTGGGTGGATCCCGTTTTGCCGTCATGTCGCTGGCACATATAGAGACGCTGTTCCACCAAGCGTCTCTAGTGTTTCCGCCCACAGTGCCTGGCTTCACGGCCAGGGCACACATGCGCCGTCGTACGCACGTGCGGGACACTTTCAGTTGGCCGGTGATCTGCCGACAAACATCCCCCCGGCGGATTCTGCCCCCAACTGTACTGCGCAGGCGCGGCGCTTGCACAGTACGAACGTCAATGAGCTTCCGAAAATAGCCGAACGTGTAGAGCTGAGAGTCAGCTCTACAAGGCGCCTACGTGGACCTAGATGTAAGTGGCCAGTCGGCCTCACGTCCTCGCTTCGCTCGGACGGCTCGCTACGCTCGCTCGGCCTCCTGGCTCTTTTTTTAACATCCTCCATGTCCACGGGGATGGTAAAGAAAGAGCCTGGATGTCAGCAGTGTAGCACAATTTGGTGTGCGCAGGCGCCATGTAGAGCTGACTCTCAGCTCTACATGTTCGGCTATTTTCGGAAAAAGCGCCGCGCCTGCGCAGTACAGAGCGGGCAGAATGCGCTGGGGGCAATGCTCGGCAGTACACCGGCCCGCATAACGTCAGACGTCCTCTGGCGTGCACGCGCATGGGGTGTACATCTACAGCGAGACTGGGACTCCATTCCCCAGATGCTAGTGGGGAGAGGAGCCACCAGTACCACCTCGCAGTTACGGTAGGATTCAGGACCAGCAAGAGAAATTGTTACGGACGCCAGCCTACATCAGGTCAGATACCATTCCCTTTGTTTGATATACAGCAGGTTTTACTTGCTGTGTACATTGGGGACTAATGGTATATTGTATTTCCTTCCCCTCTATTAGACTATCTTGTTCTGCCTGGACCTTCGCTAGCCTTCCTGGTTACTAGCAAACACAGGTGTTAATTAACCCTTTATGTTTGCTTTGCAAGATCTATCACCAGGTATATATATCTGCAACTCTTTTTCCTTTCTATTAACAGACTATATATCACTGATAGCTTTATAATAATTGGTGCTTTTCAACAAATATTCTTTTAGTGATATTTTCAACCTGTGCAAGTTTTGCAAACCATCAGCGAATCTAGGTTGGCTTGATTATTAAGCATACTCATTTTACAATGCCTCACGGCATTAAGGTATGTGGCTTCCCTTGTATATATACATAATTGTTAATGTATAATCTTTCATATTTCCTTTTCTACTTTAATATGGTAGTTGTAGACAACATCACTTTGGTTACCCCAGGCATTATGTCTTAAAATTTAATAAGTACAATTTTTATTCATTTAGTGACCCGTTAGACGATCAGGCTGGTAGCCCGGCATTTCGTCCCCGCCGGTTCCCCCTTCTTACTTTTTTACTGTCCCTTCTAAACGTAAGTATGGATATAAATTTCTTATCATGCTATATATAGGCTATCCCTTAACATAAAAGTGCTCTAGCATATTATTTTATATTATCCCTTTTTTCTCTAGCTACCCGGTACACCCCCATATTTTCCCACCTGGCTTTCTGGGCTACTCAGCTGAGGTCGGTGGTATTGGTCATCCACCCCAAAAATCCATCAATGGGGTGGGGTCTGGCCTGTTGATTGCACCTGCGGTTAGGATGGTTGCCCCGAAGTATCCTTTTTATTGGCACCAAGTATTTGGTGATCATTTCACATGTTGAAACGTTTTTAAAATCTATAATTATGTCATAATTTATATAATGATGTACTCCATCAATTAATTGAGGTTAAATTTCTTTGCACTATCTAGAAGCTCCAGAGGAAGCGATTGATGTTTATATCGCGAAACATGTTGAGCTAAATATTTTAACCCAATCCAAGGATTTTGTGGATCTATACCCAGGAGACAGTCTTGAACAAGCGTGGGCATCTATTTCATAGACACCATTGCAACAAGTCTTCACATATTGAGCAACTCTCCTTGGAATTAACCACGTGATCCTTCTTTCTTTTATAATTTGTCTTTATCTATGTATTCTATCTTTAGATGCAATTGTTAAAATCAATATGTCACATCATGTGAAATAAAATTATTGTATATTTTTTACGTACGTGCCTACAAAGTCCATCCTTTTCATATCCTTCTTATATCAATACTTAATAGGACATGGCACTATCGTTATAAGGGGTGTTTGATTACCACCCAAGGGCATCTGTAATCAATTTACTTCATACTATTCTCTGCTGGCAGCAGAGGATGGGGGATGTTGTCGCCAGATTTTAAAAGGGTGGACTAGTGACCAGCTGATTGAAACAATCCGATCAGTTCATTCCTTGGTGGATCAGGGTTATATGCCGTTTGAGGATGTTCAGCCGTTAATCCGGTTATGTGTAAAGCCAGCCCGTTCATGCATTCCCGAAGGAAGTGATGATTTCTCTCCTCCCTTCAATGGTGACCAAGTTGAATCCCTGGTATGGTTATTAGAGGATGATCCGGCTTCTTTTGATTAACATTATTTCCCTTGTTCCCAGCAGGTGTTATCTGACTGTATTCATTCAGTGCAGTCTTTGATCAGACAGGCTGTGTGTGAACCAGCTTTTGTTCAACCTGTGCTGCAGGCATGGTCGGATCTCCTGTGTTTAGCCGAGCCGTAACAATCCAGCCCTGCCATTGGTCATCTGCCTTCCCAAGAACCTATCTCCCCATCGCCCATGGTAATCTCAGCTGCAACCCAGTATACACAGCTTCCCACCAAGTACTATTACCCAGTCTCTACTTGCTGCACATACCCTGCCTTCAATCCACCTCCTTCTCCCCTTCCAACTGTAACAATTCCACAAAAACCTCCTCCAGCCACTGTTCCCGTGTCTCTGCCACATTCCAGTCCTTCTTTTTGCCCAATTACATCCTTTTCATACATCCCTCCCGTTACTTACAAATCTGCAGTGACTAAGCCTAAAAAGAAACAAAAGTTCTTTCCGACCCACACAATCCTGCCAGTAACCCAACCTGCCTCCACACCGACCAACCTGCTCCAGCCTGCGTTCATGCCAGTTGAACCTGATGACCCACCTAAATCTGCCAACTCTTTGCCTGCTGTCCAGTCTGATGTGCCTGCCTTCCAGTCTGATGTGCCTGCCTTCCAGTCTGATGTGCCTGTCTTCCAGTCTGGTGTCCTGGTGCCTTCCTTCTAGTCTGGAGTCCTGGTGCCTGCCTTCCAGTCTGGTGTCCTGGTGCCTGCCTTCCAGTCTGATGTCCTGGTGCCTGCCTTCCAGTCTGATGTCCTGGTGCCTGCCTTCCAGTCCGATGTCCTGGTGCCTGCCTTCCAGTCTGATGTCCTGGTGCCTGCCTTCCAGTCTGATGTCCTGGTGCCTGCCTTCCAGTCTGATGTGCCCACTTTCCAGTCTGATGTGCCCCCTTTCCAGTCTGATGTGCCTGCCTTCCAGCCTGACGTCTCAGTGCCTGCCTTCCAGCCTGATGTCTTGGTGCCTGCCTTCCAGCCTGATGTCTTGGTGCCTGCCTTCCAGTCTGATGTCTCGATGCCTGCCTTCCAGCCTGATGTCTCGTTGCCTGCCTTCCAGCCTGATGTCTCAAGGCCTGCCTTCCACACTGATGTCTCGATACTGGTGTCCCAGTCTGAAGTCCCGGTGTCCCAGTCTGAAGTCCCAGTGTCCCAGTCTGGAGCCCCGGTGTCCCGGTCTGGAGTCCCGGTGTCCCCGTCTGAAGTCCCAGTGTCCCTGTCTGAAGTCCCGGTGTCCCTGTCTGAAGTCCCGGTGTCCCAGTCTGAAGTCCCCATGTCCCTGTCTGAAGTCCCGGTGTCCCGATCTGAAGTCCCGGTGTCCCGGTCTGGAGTCCCGGTGTCCCGGTCTGGAGTCCCGGTGTCCCGGTCTGAAGTCCCGGTGTCCCTGTCTGAAGTCCCGGTGTCCCTATCTGAAGTCCCGGTGTCCCTGTCTGAAGTCCCGGTGTCCCTGTCTGAAGTCCCAGGGTCCCAGTCTGAAGTCCTGGTGTCCCTGTCTGAAGTCCTGGTGTCCCTGTCTGAAGTCCCGGTGTCCCAGTCTGAAGTCCCGGTGTCCCAGTCTGAAGTCCCGGTGTCCCAGTCTGAAGTCCCGTTACATGTTACTCGGCTTCCTAGACCAGCGCCTGGTGTCCGGCTCGCTGATCCGGGGCCCGTTTCCCAGCCCACTGGGCCGGGGCCCATTACTCTGCTAGCTCAGCTGGTGCCTGTTACCCAGCTTGCCAGTAGGGAGCCTGCGGCTCAGCTCGATGACCCGGAGCCCGCTGTCTGTCCGGATGTGCCCGCTGACTGCCCGGATGTGCCCGCTGTCTTCCCGGATGTGCCTGCTGTGCGCTTTGACTTGTCTGTTGTCCAGTTTAAAGTGCCTGATGACCAGCCTGAAGTATCCTCATCCATTGTTCTGCTCGATGCCATAGACTATGGACAATAAAAACTAGTTGGAGCGTCCGGAGGCCGCTCCTTTAGGGGGGTACTGTCAGAAAGGGCTTCACCCGTTGGTGGCGCTGGTGGTCCCGTGGATCGCAGTGCCGGTTTCCGCCAGCAGGTGTCTTCTTGCAGCCTGGATCTGTGTTGGGGGATCTCACCATCTGGCGTCACTGTCAGATCCATGGGCCGTAGTACCAGTGTCCACCAGCGGGTGTATTCTCGGCAGTGTGGGGAAGGCAGCACCTCCTGCGCACAGGTGTTGCCTGAGGACAATTACCACAGTCTTATAAATACCCGGCAAGCCCTCACATGCTTGCCTTGGTATCTCTCTTCCTGACCTTGAGCCTGCAATCCTGACCTGATCCGATCTGATCCCTATCCCGAGCCCATCCTGGACCTGCCCCTCCTGTTATCTATTTACCTTGGATCCCTGCCCTGCAGCCTGTCCATCCATCCTCTCCCTGTCCTGTTGTTTTCCAATCCTTACCCATCTGCTGATATCCCCTTGTGTATGACCTCAGCCTGGCTTTGTTTACGATTCCGGTATCTCCCCTTTATTTGCATATTCTATTTGTTGTTGGTTGTGCACTGGTTGTTTTCACTTGTTTGTCACCTTTTTAATAAACACCTTTTTCTTTCACTTACATGCGTTTTTGGTCTCCTGTGTGCAGTGACACAGTCTGGTACTACCAATTCCCTGATAAAGGAAGCCATGCCCTCTCAAACGCATAGTCATAACAACCACAAAGTGTCATTTATCAGCTGGCTTCTGAGGAATAGGTGCACGTGTCCTTGTGTGGAGTCTCACTGCTTTCCAGGATCCTTGCTAAGAGCTGGCGGCTCTCGTGCAGTTTGTCGGCGGCTGCTCGTGGACTATTAGACAGAGACTGTCAGTTCACTTTATATCCAGCTTGGATTTCTGGACTCAGGAGAGCAACCACAGCCTCTATGGATGCGCTTGTTTTTATCTACACAATGTGAGTGTACTACATTAATTTGTCTATATTTTTTTTAATAAACAGTGTCACACTAGGGTCGGTGCGCTTTCTCTTTTACTCTTGTCTTTTCAGTATTCCCGCTGGTTGATGGAGCAGCACAGCTAAACCTATGTTACACCCTACTGATTTAACCCTTACTATTAGGTTCTCAATGGTTCCTTTCAATACATATACTCTATTGATGGATTATTGTGGAACTGTTTTGGCTTTTTTATCCATCTTGCCATCAGCATATTGCCTTCAATGATTTTCTGGACTTCAGCGCTTTTGATATTTTTCCTTCTATTTACAAAAGACAGTAGAGGGCAACAGATGCCTACACTATAAATACCAAAGCTTGGTGTCAGATAATTCACAAAGCACTGACCATGCTGGTGAAACAGAGTAGCAGTAAAAGACAAGGGTGGTTCTTGTGTTTCAAGACATAAGTCTGAAAAATAAACAACCTAACATACAGTTTATACACATGCCCTTGAGAGGACCTTTAAGGATCCCTTTCTTGAAGAAGAAAGAAAAATGCAGATACACGGTTAGCACTCTTATGCCGCATACACACGATCAGAATTTCCAATAGAAAAAGTCAGATGGGAGCTTTTCGTCGGATATTCCGACCGTGTATATGCCCCATCAAGCTTTTTCTGGCGGAATTTCTGACGGATTTAGATAGAGAGCAGGTTCTCAATTTTTCTGATGGAACAAATTCCTATAGAAAAATCCATTTGTCTGTATGCAATTCCGACGGGAAAAAAAACCTGCATGCTCGAAAACATTTCAACGCATTCTCGGAAGCATTGAACTTCTTTTTCTTGCCTCGTCGTAGTGTTGAACGTCACCGCGTTCTTCACGATCGAAAGTTCAGAGAACTTTTGTGTGACCGTGTGTATGCAAGCCAAGCTTGAGCGGAATTCCGTCGGAAAAACCATCCAAGTTTTTTCCGACGGAATTTCCGATCGTGTGTACGGGGCATTACAACACCCAGGCAACATCCTTGGAATGCACTTGAGTCAGGTAGAGTGATGCAAGAACTATCACCTCAAAAAGATGGAACAAGGAGATCACCTTAATAAAAATAAAGTCTTAGACACATCACCATCTTATCCTTACAAAGGATAAGAAATTGAGGCATGTAAGACAAGGCTACACATTTCGAGACTTAAAGTGGAACTATAGGCAAAACATTATTTTTTTCATTTTGGATAGAGTAAGGGGGGGTTTTTCAATGTTGTTTTACTTTCCCTTTCAATAATAATGGTAAACAGGACTAATAGAGTGGCTCGATCGCGTTAAAGTATTTGTAAACCCCCAAAAAAAGATCCTGTTCTCTTAAAGCATGTTATACAGCACAGTACTTGTGCTGTGCCATTTGAACCCCTCTATCACCTGCAATTAGGGATGAGCTTCAAGTTCGAGTCGAACCCATGTTCGACTCGAACATCGTCTGTTCGGCTGCTCGCCGAATTTCGAACATTATAGGCCGTTCGCGGCCAAAATTCGAGTGGCGCGTCACTGCCCATAATTCACTGCGGCATCGCAGTGCATTGCTGGCTGGTGATTGGCCAAGCATGCATTATGACCCGCATGCTTTGGCCAATCACAGCACGGAAAAAACGGAAAGCCATAATTGGCCAAAGCCAGGGTGGCTTTGGCCAATTATGTCTCAGGGGGTTTAGTACACGCCGCACACTATATAAGACCGCCTGCGGGGCAGCCTTGTGTATTGGCGGGATGATCACATGCTTGGCGACCCGTGCCGGACCTACACTTTTGAATTCTATGTTGTTTATTTTTGTATGTGGGAAATCTGTACGAGCGGATGTCTCTTATCTTGCAAACGTGTTATCTCTGTATCTGTGGTCCGTGTGGACCGGCCTTTCTGATTTAAATAAAAAATAATTAAATAATAATAAAAAAAAATTCACAGCAGGGCATTCCAGCGCCCACCAAGAGTAACTGTGAGGGCTTACAGTGTTGTGGCAACACCAACACCTAAGGGCCAAATTTCTGCAGAGTATATACGGCAGGTCCCTACTTTCAAACATCCAACTTACAAACGACTCCTACTTGCAAACGGAAGTAGACAACAGGAAGTGAGAAGAAATATACCCCTAGGAAGGGAAATTCTCTCCTGTAAGAGTTAATATGGGAAAAACGTGTCTCCTCTCCACTGATGCTTTATCACTAATCCTTGTTTCACTAAAAACACCAAATTTAAAAAAAAACATTTGTCATCGGGACGGAAAGTGAGATGAAATGTTCTGAACAGATGCACAGACAGCAAAACAAATGTTACAGGGGTGATAACCCTTTTATATGTTTTCCAAAAAGCTTAAAAATAGATTTTTTGGCTGGAGCTACACTTTAAAAATGTACCTGTTCAAAATTACAAACAGATTCTACGTAACAACAAACCTACAGTCCCTGTCTTGTTTTCACCGCCTGTATACTGCTGTTCAGAGTATATAGGGCCTGGGGGCCCCACGCCTTTCCTTTTTTTAATTTGGGTGCGCGTGGTTCCTCTTAATATCCATACAAGACCCAAAATCTCAATGATTTTCATCCATATTGCCGGGACCAGACATTACATTAAAGGCGCAAGCAGTTTTTAAATTACTTTTTTTCCTTTAGAAATGTCATTTTGTGCAGGGACAGTTCTAAACACAGGAAACACGTGCCACTTCACAGGCACACTATAGACACCCCCCAGGTACGATATTTTAAGGAATATTTAACTTTTTTTTTCACTTTAAGCATCATTAAAATCACTGCTCCCGAAAAAAACTGCAGTTTTTAAAACTTTTTTTTGCATTGATACATGTCCCCTGGGGCAGAACCCTGGTCCCCAAACCCTTTTTAGGACAATAACTTGCATATTAGCCTTTAAAATTAGCACTTTTGATTCCGAACGTTCAAGTCCCATAGACTTTAACGGGTTCTAAAGTTCGCGCAAACTTTCGGTCCGTTCGCAGGTTCCGGGGGTGTTCGGCTCATCCCTAGTTCTGGTGCGTACCGAACAGGGGGGGTTTTGCTCATCCCTAGCTAAAAGTGCCTATAGGAAAAAGACTCCAGAGGTTTGCCACATAGAGGTGGAAAGAGGTCTTCGAGTTCTAAAGAAACACCAAAACCTTCACAGTGCTGTCCTACGTTGAGCTGCAAGTCTGAGTCACCACATGAACCTCAGATGTAAAAGAGCCATTCTTTTTTTTTATAATTGTAATTTTTATTAGTTCAGAAGAAAAGAATGTTACATTACGTATTCAACATAAACATCTCAAGGCATTTATCTGAGAGACATTAGCACATTTTAAAGGCAGTTGGTACATATAAAAATACACTCAAGAAATTATCAAAACCATACCAGGATAATTTGCATATATGTCATTAACAAAATTTGTAAAGGGCAATATGAACGGATACAGGTTATAGAAACAATGCAAGTCAGCTCACAACGAAGGGATCTGCACAGAAATAATAAAGAGAATGTAGGCTAATCTTAAATCTCTTGTTCTCCATAACTCGAGGAGTCCCAAATTTCCCACACCCTATCAAATTGAATCACTGTGTCGTGAACTTTGGCCGTAAGAGATTCCATTCTCCGAACCTCCGCAATTAGTTGTAGGAACTGCAGATGGGAGGGGGGGGTGGTGGACAACCAGCACAGCGGTATAGCCCTTTTAGCAGCCAAAAGTATATATGATATTAAACGTTTAACAGATTTTGGGACGCCCGGAAACGGGAGTCCAAGTAAATAGTGGATAGGATCTAGAGGGAGAGGTAAGCTTGTTATAGCCTGAAGGGTTTGCATAACCTCCATCCAAAATGGCCGTATAAGTGAACAGGTCCAGAATATGTGAAAGTGCGAGCCTATCTCAGTTTTGCATCTCCAGCATGTAGGAGAGAGGGCAGGATTTACTCGGTGAAGTCTATCAGTCTATCAAAACATTAAAATCTTCACTGCCGTTTCCCTCTGAGCTACACATTTAGAGGACTTAAAAGTTGAAGACCATATAGTAGTCCACAATTGCAAAGGAATAGGGCGCTCCAGTAGCAGACTCCATTTACGCATGTATAGGTGTGTTTCAGCCGTTAAATCTTTAGATTCATGTAGAATGTGATATATGGATGATATGAGATGTAATTGATGAGGACCTTCCGCACATACACGTTCAAAAGGAGTCGGTCTTTCTAGGGTGAGAGTAGGGGACAGGGATTGAAAAAAATGCCTAACCTGAAGGTAAAAATAAAATAACTTATGGGGAATAGAATATTTGTTTTGGAGAGTTGCAAAATCAAGATATTTGCGTGTGACCGGATTGACCAGGTTTCGCAACTGAAACAGTGGAGACAGCATCCATGGTAACAGATGACCATAGACCAAACTATCAGGCAATACTGGATTCAGTAGTACGTTAGTAAGAGGAGGACATAATGATGCGAGCGGAAATTTAGATCTGCATTTATTCCATATGGATTTGGTAAATAGCATAGATGCAAGACACATGCTTTTCACTATGGGGTCGCCGTGTAAGGATCTAGACCATACTAAAGAGCACGGATGTAACGGGTAAATGGCACCCTTCTCTATCTCCAACCACCTATTAGGGCTGTTCTGACATGGAAACAACCGCCCTTAAATGAGCGGCGAAATAATATCTAATGATATCAGGTGCTCCCATACCCCCCTGTGACCTCAAAGAAAATACCACCGAGCTGGCTATCCGATGTGTGTTATTATTCCTTATGAACTTCAAAAACCCTCTTTGAAGAGCTTTAAGCTGACTGGTAGGAATGGCTACAGGGAGTGTATCAAAAAGATAAAGAAGTCTAGGCAACACAGACATTTTCAGCACATTAATTCTGCCCAACATGGTAATAGGATAGGTAGACCACTGGTGAAGGTTTTTATAAATGTCCTGGAACAGAGGGGGGAAATTTGCAGCGTATATAGTATCGTATGAGGAGGTAATCTTCACGCCCAAATATGTCAGAGCTTGTGAACACCACCTATAAGGGTATGCACTTTGTAATTGTAGCAACAGATCTGGCGGGACATGTATGGGGAGTACTTCAGTTTTAGTCGTATTTATTTTATAGCCTGTGTGAGGGGGTTAGCTCGGTAGCGGGTGTGTGTGACCCCCTGGATGGGCTCCCCACACAAAAACAGGCCCAGCAGACGGAGGTTGTGGTTTTCAAGATCAAAAGGTGCGGTTTATTTCTCTATTTACAGTGACAAAAACACAGCAAAGCAAAAAGAAACATAAACAAAATAAATCCTGGTCAGCTTGACCTCTGACTAAACATGCAGGTTTCCCTAACTAACAACTGGGATCAGCCTGGTGCTGTCCTAGTCCCTAAGTCCCTGGTTTAGTAAATGTCCAAACAAATAGCCACACAGGCTTTGTCTCACCGCACAGGGGTTCACTCTCCCTAGACAGTCCACACAGGTCTGGTTCCAGGCATGAGCAAACACCTAATGAAGCTGGGAGTTTTTATAGAGGCCTTAAACGAGCTGACAAGCTTCAGCTGGTCTCATCAACTCCCTGCCTGCACGACGCCCAGCACTCTCCCTAGAGGTATGAATCATCCATGAGCCCACTAGCCTCAGCTGGGCTTCATCAACTCTCTCCCTAGTTGTATAAGTCGGCATAAAGCCTGAATCTGGGAGAAATATACCTACCCCCCTGGATGCAACCAGGTGACTTTACCTTCCTGCTGTCACATACCCCCCCCCTCTTGTTTTAACCTTGGGGTTGGAACACCAGCAATCAGGCATTCATGTACTCGAGACAAAGCATCCACATTCCCCATTTGAACGCCAGGGCGATGCTTTACTGTGAAGTTGAATTCCTGTAGGGCCAGGAACCACCTATTTACTCTTCTATTTGTCTCCTTGTTTTGAGCCATCCACTTTAACGGAGCGTGATCCGTAACCATGTCAAAGTGCCTACCTAGCAGATAGTACCGAAGGGAATCTAGAGCCCACTTCACCGCTAAACACTCCTTTTCAACCGTGGCGTAATTTACCTCATGGGACTTCAACTTCCTGCTGAGGTAAATGACTGGGTGCTCTTCCCCGTTCCAGACCTGGGACAATACTGCTCCTAACCCCACATCTGACGCATCACTTTGTACGACAAAGTCTTTAGAGAAGTCGGGTGAGTACAACACTGGCTGGCTACATAAGGCTTGTTTCAAGAATTGGAACGCTGCCTCAGCCTCGGGGGTCCATTTAATCATGACCGACCCTTTCCCTTTCGTCAGGTTGGTTAGGGGCACAGCCTTAGAAGCAAAGTGGGGAATGAAGCGCCGATAATAACCCGCGATTCCCAGAAAGGCTCGTACCTGCTTCTTGCTGTTGGGACGTGGCCAACTCTGGATGGCCTCGACTTTGTTGAGTTGGGGTTTTATTACTCCCCTGCCAATGGTGTACCCAAGATATTTGGCCTGATATCCGCTTCCCGGATAGAGTCTAGGACTGCTTGCACTTTTGGCAGATGTGAGGCCCAATCTGTGCTATGGACAATTACGTCATCCAGGTAAGCCGCAGCATACTTCCGATGGGGCCTCAGTATCTGGTCCATTTTCCGCTGGAATGTGGCCGGCGCATTCTGTAACCCGAACGGCATTCTCTTATATTGGAACGCCCCGTCTGGGGTTACAAATGCGGTTTTCTCTTTGGCCGACTTGGCCAGGGGAATTTGCCAATACCCTTTTGTGAGGTCAAGAGTCGTCATGTATCGGGCTGTTCCCAGCCGGTCGATCAACTCATCTATACGTGGCATGGGGTAGGTGTCAAATTTTGTAACTTTGTTCAACTGACGAAAATCGTTACAAAATCGCCAGCTCCCATCCGGTTTAGGCACCAACACAATGGGACTAGACCAATCACTTTGGGACTCCTCTATCACCCCTAAGTTCAGCATTTTCTGTACTTCCTCCCGTATTGCCTCCCGTCGGGCCTCTGGGATCCGATAGGGTTTTAACTTCACCCTTTCACCGGGCGGGGTAATAATATCATGCTCTACCCCAGATGTTTGTCCCGGCAGCTCAGAGAACACCTCCTTGTTGCGAAGCACAAACTCCTTAACCTCCTGTTGTTGGGGTTGTGACAAGGTGGCTGCTATTCCAACCTCCGGAATCACGCAACCAGTTTGAGCTGGTGACCAAGTTTCTGCGACTAGGGACTCTCTATCCCTCCAGGCTTTCAACAGATTAACGTGATAGATCTGTTCGGGCTTTCGCCTTCCTGGTTGTCTGACCTTGTAATTCACTTCGCTCACTTTTTCCATTATCTCGTAGGGGCCTTGCCAATTGGCAAGGAATTTACTTTCAACCGTAGGGACAAGTACCAATATCCTATCCCCCGGGGAAAAGGTACGGGTCTTGGCTCCACGGTTGTACACTCTCTGCTGTGCCAACTGCGCTTGGGCCAAATGTTCCTTCACGATGGGCATTACCTGTGCAATTCGATCTTGCATCAGGGCGACATGCTCAATCACACTCCTGTGGGGAGAACTCTCACTTTCCCAAGTTTCCTTGGCAATATCCAACAGCCCTCTTGGGTGTCTCCCATACAGTAACTCAAAGGGGGAGAATCCCGTAGAGGATTGGGGCACCTCCCTAATAGCAAACATCAAATAAGGAAGTAGACAGTCCCAATCCTTTCCATCTCTATCCACCACTTTCTTCAACATTTGTTTTAGGGTTTTGTTGAATCTTTCAACCAGCCCATCGGTTTGGGGGTGATACACAGACGTACGCAATTGCGTCACTTTGAACAATTTACACAGCTCTTTCATAACCCGGGACATAAAGGGTGTACCTTGGTCCGTAAGCAGTTCTTTACAAATACCCACCCGGCTAAAAACAAGAGATAGCTCTTTGGCTATGGTTTTGGCCGAGGTATTTCGGAGAGGGATCGCTTCTGGATAACGGGTGGCATAGTCCATTATAACTAATATGTACTGCTGCCCCATAGCGGACTTGATTATAGGACCTACCAAATCCATTGCGATCCTCTCAAACGGGACCTCAATGATGGGTAGAGGGACCAGCGGGCTACGGAAATGTGGCATCGGGGCCGACCTCTGACACACAGGGCAGGAGGAACAATAATTTTCTATGTCCTTCATCACCCCAGGCCAATAGAATCTCTGTAATACCCTCTCTCGGGTTTTCTCTGTCCCCAGATGACCTCCAAGAATGTGCCCATGGGCCAACTCCAACACCAACTTCCTGTAAGGTTTGGGCACCACAAGCTGCTCAACGGTTTCTTCTGCCCTTTTTGCCACCCGATACAGTAGGTCCTTCTCTACGCTGAAGTATGGGTAAGTGCAGGTATTATCTGGGTTCACTAACTCGCCATCTATTTCCACTACGTTTTCCCGTGCCTTTATTAGGGCGGGGTCTTTTAACTGTTCTGTGGCAAAATTTTCCCTGTGAACCTCAAGATCAGAAAACTCCACAGACGGTAGGTTTTCGTCTGAGGAGGTGGGCTCCTCTCCAGTTTCTTGAGTCTCGCCTGCCAATACTGACAAGGGAAATTCTGGAGAGTCCTCACCACTCTCAGAGGAGTTCTGGCTATCACCTTCCTGGTACATAGGGGCACCAGTGGGGGGGCTCAGGATCATTCCACAGTTCCCAGAACTTCGGAAAATCCCTTCCCACAATGGCATCATGCGGTAATTGAGATACTAACCCCACTGGATGAGAGAGGGTACCTTTGGGGGTCTTGAAACACACTGTAGTCACTGGATACTCTCGGGTGTCCCCATGCACACAAATAACAGCTACCTTGCTATTCCCAGAGACCTCTGTTTTAACTAATTCAGCCTTTATCAGGGTCACAAGGCTACCTGAATCCAGTAATACCACAACATTTCTACCATTAATACACATTTTGCATAAATGTTTCTCAGTTCCCCGAATGGCAGTGCATGCGACTGTCGCACACAGCGACTGACGTCTGTCCGTCAGAAAGTCACATTGCATGGGTTCCTCCACAACCGGGCAATTTGCTGCAATATGTCCCGTTTGCCGGCAGCGGTAGCAAACAATCCTTTTGGCTGCCTCTTGAGCCCCCGACTTCCCAGGCTGTTCTCGCCAAACCCTGGGCAGAGCTCCCACCCTCTCACTCTCTCCACCCTCACCCCTTGGAATCATCTTATCCGCCCCTGGGGATGGTCTGGTCTTAGGGTGGAAAGTCCGAGAGTCTCTGGAAGAGGCCGTCAGGTTCTCTGCAGCCAAGTATCTCTCTACACGATCCACAAGTTTACCGGCCGTTTCTGGGTCTCCATGGCTTACCCACTTTTGAATGGCGGTAGGAAGAGCTCTCAAGAAACGATCCATCACAACACGTTCCACAATCTCCGGTGCGGACAAAGTCTCTGGCTGTAGCCACTTCCTGCTCAGGTGAATGAGATCATACATTTGAGACCTGGGGGGTTTTCCAAGCTGGAAAGTCCAGTTATGCACACGCTGAGCCCGGACAGCCAGGGTGACACCCAGCCTTGCCAATATTTCAGCTTTTAGCATCACATAGTCTTTTGCTTGGTCAGGCTCTAGGTCATAGTAAGCTTTCTGCGATTCACCAGTTAACAGAGGAGCCACCAGTCCAGCCCACTGCTCCTCAGGCCACTTTTCTCTTTCAGCAGTCCTTTCAAATGTGGTCAAAAATACCTCTGGATCATCCTCTCCAGTCATTTTTGTCAATAAACGACTCACCCCAAAGGACGCGGTATTAGTGGGACGGCTTTCCTCACTGGTCTGCGGACGTTGCTGCATTACTGCTTCCATCTGTTGTTGTAGTCTCTGCTCTTGCTTCTGCAACAGGTCTATGAAGCGGGCCTCAGATTGCTGCTGGGCTTGTTGCTGGGCTGCGAAGCTCTTTTGCAAACCTGCATTTGTCTGCTGTTGATTGGCATTTGCTAGAGCCAGCTGTTTCAGTATCTCCTCCATGCTGGCTTAAAAAAAAACTGCCTGCATTCTCCACCAACTGTGAGGGGGTTAGCTCGGTAGCGGGTGTGTGTGACCCCCTGGATGGGCTCCCCACACAAAAACAGGCCCAGCAGACGGAGGTTGTGGTTTTCAAGATCAAAAGGTGCGGTTTATTTCTCTATTTACAGTGACAAAAACACAGCAAAGCAAAAAGAAACATAAACAAAATAAATCCTGGTCAGCTTGACCTCTGACTAAACATGCAGGTTTCCCTAACTAACAACTGGGATCAGCCTGGTGCTGTCCTAGTCCCTAAGTCCCTGGTTTAGTAAATGTCCAAACAAATAGCCACACAGGCTTTGTCTCACCGCACAGGGGTTCACTCTCCCTAGACAGTCCACACAGGTCTGGTTCCAGGCATGAGCAAACACCTAATGAAGCTGGGAGTTTTTATAGAGGCCTTAAACGAGCTGACAAGCTTCAGCTGGTCTCATCAACTCCCTGCCTGCACGACGCCCAGAACTCTCCCTAGAGGTATGAATCATCCATGAGCCCACTAGCCTCAGCTGGGCTTCATCAACTCTCTCCCTAGTTGTATAAGTCGGCATAAAGCCTGAATCTGGGAGAAATATACCTACCCCCCTGGATGCAACCAGGTGACTTTACCTTCCTGCTGTCACACCTGATATAGAACCAAAAGTCTGAAGAAGAGCATGCAGGGAGGGGAGTGACGTGATGGGACTCGTTATTGTCAGGAGGATGTCATCCGCAAAAAGGGATAATTTATATTCTCTATGTCTCATCAGTACCCCCTTAATATCTGGGTGACATCTAATAGCCTCTGCTAACGGCTCTAAACAAAGAATAAAAAGAAGGGGGGATAACGGGCACCCCTGTTTAGTACCATTGGACATAGGAATAGATTGGGACAAAAAAGAGGCCATTTGTACCTGAGCAGACATGCCTGTGTACAAGGCCTGTATAGCTTTAAAGAAAGGACTGTTAAACCCAAATCTCCGCAGTACAGAAAACATATAGGGCCAACTTAAGCGGTCAAACGCCTTTTGTGCATCCAAGCTCAAAATAAGTGTTGGGCATGGGAATTTGTTTATCAGGTCGATCAAGTCCATGGTACGTCTTGTGTTGTCTCCAGCGTGTCGGGAGGGAAGAAATCCTACTTGATCTTTGTTTATTAATTTGGGAATGAGCTGGGACAATCTAGATGAGAGAAGTTTCGTGAAAATTTTATAGTCCGAGTTTAGTAGGGCTATAGGCCTATAGTTATCCGGTAAGGAATGGTCTTTCCCTGGCTTCGGAATCACTGAGATATATGAATGCGTAAACTGGCTATGTGGAATCTCCCCCCCCGTAATAGTGATGTATACAAGTTTGTCATATGTGGCAGTAGGGTGGGCAGAAAGGTCTTGTAATATAAGTAGGTGAGGCCGTCGGGTCCCGGAGATTTATGCGTGGGTAAGTCTTTAATAATTTTCGTAAGCTCCTCAGGGGTGATGGGGGCATTAAGCTTTTCCAGATCCGAGGAGTTCAACTTCGGCAGGGGAAGGGTCTGGATTAGAGTTGAGCGGACACCTGGATGTTCGGGTTCGACGGGTTCGGCCGAACTTCGGAAAAAAGTTCGGGTTCGGGACCGAACTTTAACCCGAACCCGGACCCGAACCCGAACCCCATTGAAGTCAATGGGGACCCGGACTTCTAAGGACTAAAAAGGCTCTAAAAAAATAATGGAAAGGGCTAGAGGGCTGCAAATGGCAGCAAAATGTTGTTAAGAGCATGGCAAGTGCTCTGCAAACAAATGTGGATAGGGAAATAACTTAAAATAACATTAAAAAAATAAAAAAATAAAAAAATATGCTGGAGGCCCCCTTTTCAGCAGAAGAGTATCGGGAAGTCATTAAGAACCTCAGAAACTCAACGGCACAATGCCACACATATGGTGGGAATGCCCCAGAATACGCCCTTTCTGGAATAAATTATTCAATTTAATGGATAAGCTAGTGGGAAAATAAAATACTTTGAAATAAAAATGTAGCGGGGTGCTAAATTTAAGGGAAGTGTTTGAGTGGTAAATAGGCTCAAACACCCTAATTCTGTAGGATTCATGGACCATTTTGTCCTTGGGGGACAGTATTGGTGTGCAGTTCCCTGCGGCCTACAGGTGGCGCTGCCATGGTAGGCTAGGGTTGAACCGCCGATACAGTGCTGTGCCTTTTGTGTCCCCTCTTGGCAGTAGTACAGCGGGGCGGGGAACCTGCTGTGCATGCCGGGAGAGCATATAAAAGGGGCAGACCTTTGGCCTGGGGGCTGATGTCCAGTGGGGTCCACGCCCAGGTGCCTTCGGCCTGGGTGCATGTGTTCCTGTTCCATCTCGGGTACCTTTAGCCCGGGTGACGTACTATCCTGGAGTTCCTGCTGCCCTGGGTATGGAGGCCTAGGTGCGGGAGTAAAGCCTGGAGTCCAGAGCCTTCGTCTGGAGTCCGCTAAGGGTCGAGGAGTCTTAGGGTGCCGCCTCGTGTAGGGGACCATGTTCCAGGGAAGGGAGGATCATTCTGATGGACCGATGCGGGAGTCACGGTGAAAGAAGGGTCTGTTGACTCCCTGGAGAGATGTCTTCCCCTTGATATGGGCTAGGTTCGTAGAAGGAGAAGCTCAAGGTCATCTTGACTGTATCAGAGGCCTTATTCACCCGGCCCGTGGCAGGGGCCTTATACACCCTGGTCTGTGGCAGAGACCAAAGTTCTCCAGGTCCGTGGCAGGGGCCTTGTACACCCGGTCTGTGGCAGAGACCAACCTCAAGGTCTGTGGCAGAGACCGTGCACCTAAAACTGTTTGAGAAACCTAAGCAGTGAAGTGAATGTGCTACGTTTGTGCCTGGACCTCCTCCACACCTTAAGCTGTCCTGTTTCTTTGCTCTAACCTTTTCTATCCGAGTAGAGTTTATTTTGCCATGAGAGAATAAGAGTTGTAATTTCAGCTGGTGTGGACATTGACTTTACTGGGAATTAAAGGACTTGCCTCTACCTACAGTAGAGGTGAGAATCATCCTCTGGAGGAGTTTTGACTCCGGCTGTGGACATGGCCCATCAAGTACACCGCTCAACCTCTTTATATAGGAGGGTACGGGCTGGTAGTGCCGTGTGCCTTTCTCCCTCCTGCGAGGAGCCAACAACATAAAGGCAGGTAAGGGGGAAAGGATCTGTGCGCTACAAAAAAATAAAATAAAAATTATAATCTTGACCTAGGAGGACGAGGTCCATATGGAGTAGGAGGTTGAGGTGGCGGTGGATGTGGCTGTGTAGGTGGAAACAGCGGTGGAGGAGGACGAGGTAGCCAACACTGGTTCAAAAATACAACAATGGCTGGGTAAGGCCGGTGATGTGTCGAATTCTGTCCCCCGTCAAATAGTGTCCACCCTGTACTGCGCTTGCTCAGTATGTAGGACAAGGGGATTTCGAAAATATCCCAAGACGAACGGCGCCTGCGTGGTGAGTTCAGGTGAAGGCCACACCATCCGTGGTTCAAGCCGAGCCAAGTGAGGCCGTGCCCGAAGCGTGGCGATCGAACCGAGCCCGTGAGGGGCCCTGTTACTATGTGCTACCGTATGTCCACTTGGATGGTGGGGCTTGAACCTGCACTCACAGCGCAGGCGCCGTTCATCTTCGGAGATTTCGTGAATCTCCTTGTCCTCTGTACTGCGCAAGCGCTGCGCCTTCGCAGTATGGGCCGGACACAATCCGATGGCCGGACAGTTTTTGTCAGAACACCGGTATACATGTCTATTCTGCACAAGGTACGGACAAGTCCTGTGGGATCCATGCCTGGTTCATTTTAACCACTTGTCCCCCGCCCACTGTCAATTGACGGCGGGCGGAGGATACTCTCGTTCTGGGAGGACGTCATATGACGTCCTCCCTTTAAAAGGAGCTAGGAGGCGCGCGCCCACCGCGTTCACAAGGCCCCAGTGCGCGTGCCCGGCGGCCGCGATTGCCGCCGGGCACCCGCGATTGCCCGGGAAACGAGCAGGAAAGTGGATCTCTGTGTGTAAACACAGAGATCCACGTCCTGTGAGGGAGAGGGGACCAATGGTGTGTCCCTTGTACATAGGGACAACCATCGGTCACCTCCCCCAGTCAGTCCCCTCCCCCCACAGTAAGAACACTTTGAGGGAACATATTTAACCCCTTCCCGCCCCCTAGTGGTTAACCCCTTCCCTGCCAATCACATTTATACAGTAATCAATGCATTTTTATAGCAGGGATCGCTGTATAAATGTGAATGGTCCCAAAAATGTGTCAAAAGTGTCCGATGTGTCCGCCGCAATATCGCAGTCACAATAAAAAATCGCAGATCGCCGCCATTACTAATAAAAAAAAAAATGCTATAAATCTATCCCCTATTTTGTAGACGCTATAACTTTTGCGCAAACCAATCAATACGCGCTTATTGCGATTTTTTTTTTTACCAAAAATATGTAGAAGAATACGTATCGGCCTAAACTGAGGAAAATTTTATTTAAAAAAAAAAAATGGGTATTTATTATAGCAAAAAGTAAAAAATAGTGGGTTTTTTTCCAAACTGGACGCTCTTCTTTTGTTTATAGCGCAAAAAATAAAAACCGCAGAGGTGATCAAATGCCACCAAAAGAAAGCTCTATTTGTGGGAAAAAAAGGACACAAATTTCGTTTGGGAGCCACGTCGCACGACCGCGCAATTGTCATTCAAAGTGTGACAGCGCTGAAAGCTGAAAAATGGCTTGGGCAAGAAGGGGGTTTTCGTGCACAGTAGAGAAGTGGTTAATGAACGTGAGCTTGTCCACATTGGCTCTGGACAGGCGGCTGCGCTTGTCTGTGATAACGCCCCCTGCCGTGCTAAATACACGTTCAGATAATACACTGGCTGCAGGGCAGGCCAGCACCTCCAAGGCATAAAGGGCAAGCTCAGGCCATGTGCCCAATTTGGAGACCCAGAAGTTAAAGGGGGCAGACCCGTCATCCAGTACGTGTAGGCCTGTGGACACATACTGCTCAACCATGTTGGTGAAATGCTGCCTCCTGCTAAGACGTTCCATCTCAGCTGGTGGTGCTGGTTGTTGTGGCGTGCTGACAAAGCTTTTCCACATTTCAGCCATGCTAACCCTGCCTTCTGAGGTGCTGCCGATGCCCCGGCTGCGTTGGCGACCTCTTCCTCCTCCTCTGCCTTCGCCTTGTGCTTCCACCGTACTCCCGCTGTCAGGTGGGAATGCCACCAGCAGCGCTTCTACCAGCGTGCGCTTGTACTCGCGCATCTTACGATCCCGCTCCAGTGAGGGAATTAAGGGCGGTACGTTGTCCTTGTAACGGGGATCCAGCAGGGTGGCCACCCAGTAATCAGCACCAGTTAAAATGTGGGCAACTCGGCGGTCATTGCGGAAACACTGCAGCATGTAATCGCTCATGTGTGCCAGGCTGCCCAGAGGCAAATAAAAGCTGTCCTCTGTGGGAGGTGTATCGTCTGTGTCCTCTGTATCCCCCCAGCCACGCACCAGTGATGGCCACGAGCTGGTCTGGGTGCCACCCTGCTGTGAAAATGGCTCCTCCTCCTCCTCCTCCTCCATCTCCTCCTCCACCTCGTCATCCTCCAGAACTGTGCCCTTTCTGCCGGACAATTGTGTACCTGGCGTTTGTTGGTGCAGGAACCCACCCTCGTAGCCACTTGTGAAAGACTGCCCTGAAAGCCTTTGAAATGATCCCGCTTCTTCCTCCTCCTCCTCATCCTCCTGTGCCACATCCTCTTCCATCATCGCCCGAAGCGTTTTTTCAAGGAGGCATAGAACTGGGATAGTAACGCTAAGAATGGCGTCATTGGCACTGGACATGTTGGTGGAGTACTCGAAACAGCGCAACAAGGCACACAGGTCTCGCATGGAGGCCCAGTTATTGGTGGTGAAGTGGTGCTGTTCCGCAGAGCGACTCACGCGTGATTGCTGCAGCTGAAACTCCACTATCGCCTGCTGCTGCTCGCACAGTCTGGCCAGCATGTGCAAGGTGGAGTTCCAACTTGTGGGCACGTCACATATGAGGCGGTGAGCGGGAAGGCCGAAGTTACGCTGCAGCGCTGACAGGCGAGCAGCAGCAGGTTGAGAACGCCGAAAGTGCGCACACACAGCCCGCACTTTCTGCAGCAGCTCTGGCATATTGGGGTAATTTTTAAGGAACCTCTGGACCACCAAGTTCAGCACATGCGCCAGGCAAAAGATGTGCGTCAAACCGGCTAGGCCCAGAGCTGCTACGAGATTTCGCCCATTATCGCACACTACCAGGCCGGGCTTGAGGCTCACTGACAGCAACCACTCATTGGTCTGTTGTTCCATGTCCCTCCACAACTCCTGCGCGGTGTGGGGTTTTTCCCCCAAACAGGAAAGTTTTAAAACTGCCTGCTGTCGTTTACCCCTGGCTGTGCTGAAGTTGGTGGTGAAGGTGTTACGCTGACCGGATGAGGAGGCGGTAGAGGATGAGGAAGCGGAGTAGGAGGAGTTAGCAACAGGAGGCAAACTGAAGCGCCTGCAATCCTCGGTGGTGGAAGGACATGCGCCAAACTGCTATCTGCCTCAGGCCCAGCCGCCACTGCATTTACCCAGTGTGCTGTTAGGGAGATATAACGTCCCTGACCGTGCTTACTGGTCCACGCATCCGTAGTTAGGTGGACCTTGCCACAGATGGCGTTGCGCAGTGCACACCTGATTTTGTCCCCCACTTGGTTGTGCAGGGAAGGGATGGCTCGCCTGGAAAAATAGTAGCGGCTGGGCACGACGTACTGTGGGACAGCCAATGCCATCAGGCTTTTAAAACTCTGCGTCTCCTCCATACGGAATGACAGCATTTCAAAGGCCAGGAGTTTTGAAATGCTGGCATTCAGGGCCAGGGATCGTGGGTGGCTAGGGGGGTACTTCCTCTTCCGCTCCAATGTTTGGGAGATAGAGAGCTGAACGCTTCCATGGGACATTGTGGAGATGGTTGGTGACCCAGGTGGTAGTGTTGCTGGCAGATCCTCTGTTTGCGGGGTGGCAGGTGCCACTGTCACTACAGAGGTGGATGAAGAGGCCGAGACTGCAGCAGAAGAGGAAGCAGGAGGAGCCAGAGACCTTTCTTGGTTTTTGAGGTGTCTACTCCACTGCAGCTCGTGCTTTGCACTTAGATGCCTGGTCATGCAGGTTGTGCTCAGGTTGAGAACGTTTATGCCTCGCTTCAGCCTCTGATTGCACAGCCTGCAAACCACTCGTGTCTTGTCATCAGCACATTGTGTGAAGAACTGCCACACTAGGGAACTCCTTGGACCTGGCTTTGGTGTGCTCGGTCCCTTGCTGCGTTGGGCAGTAGCAGACATACTGTCTAGGGGACGGACGCTCCGCTTTTGCACCCTGCTCCCTCTTCTGCTGTGCTGGTGGCTCTGTGCGACCACCGCCTCTTCCTCCAAACTACACTGGTCACCTGCATAACGTTGATTCCATGTGGGGTCAAGGACCTCATCGTCCTCCACATCATCTTCCACCCAGTCTTCACCCCTGCCCTCCTTGTCTGTCTACACAATTGCGAAAGCAGCAGCAGTTGGCACCTGTGTTTTGTCATCATCCGAGACGTACTGCGATGGTCCTCCCATGTACTCATCATGAAACATAAGTGGTTGGGCATCGGTGCACTCAATCTCTTCCACTTCTGGGGCAGGGCTAGGTGGATGGCCCTGGGAAACCCTGCTAACAGAGTCATCGAAAAGCAGAAGAGACTGCTGCATGATTTGGGGCTCAGACTGCTTGGCTGATTTGCAAGGGGGTGAGGTGAAAGACTGATGGACATGGGTTTCAGGTGCCAACTCTGATCTTTCATCAGAAGAGTGGGTGGGAGACAATGTGAAGGAACCCGAGGCACTGTCAGCAACCCAATCTACTATCGCCTGTGCTTGTCCTGGCCTAAACATTCGTACAGCCTCATTAGGCGCGACAAAATACCGCCGCAGGCTCGGTCGCCTACTCGCACCTGAGGAAGGTGTTTCACTTGTGCGTGTATCTGGCACAGATCCACCACGTCCTCTCCCTGCAACAGGAGCTCCACCAGCAGCACCACGACCGGGGCCACCACGTCTTTGGCCTTCTCCTCATATTTTCCAAATTTAGGATGTTGCCCTAAATGGGTGTTTTTGGAAGAGCAGAACACACCCACAGTACGTAACCGCTGAATCGCACAGCTACAGAACTGCAGAAAATGCTATTAAAAAAAATGTTGTTTTTTTAGTATAGCACAGTAGGAGAAAACTATTTAGAAATTGTTTATTTCACACACCTCCAAATATGTATAACACACTGCAAACTATTTTTTGTGCCCCTAAACTGCGTTTTTTGGAAGAGCAGAACACACCCACAGTACGTAACCGCTGAATCGCACAGCTACAGAACTGCAGAAAATGCTATTCAAAAAAAATGTTTTTTTTTTAGTATAGCACAGTAGAAGAAAACTATTTAGAAATTGTTTATTTCACACACCTCCAAATATGTATAACACACAGCAAACTATTTTTTGTGCCCCTAAACAGCGTTTTTTGGAAGAGCAAAACACACCCACAGTACGTAACCGCTGAATCGCACAGCTACAGAACTGCAGAAAATGCTATTCCAAAAAAATGTTTTTTTTTTAGTATAGCACAGTAGGAGAAAACTATATAGAAATTGTTTATTTCACACACCTCCAAATATGTATAACACACTGCAAACTATTTTTTGTGCCCCTAAACGGCGTTTTTTGGAAGAGCAGAACACACCCACAGTACGTAACCGCTGAATCGCACAGCTACAGAACTGCAGAAAATGCTATTAAAAAAAAATGTTGTTTTTTTAGTATAGCACAGTAGAAGAAAACTATTTAGAAATTGTTTATTTCACACACCTCCAAATATGTATAACACATTGCAAACTATTTTTTGTGCCCCTAAACTGCGTTTTTTGGAAGAGCAGAACACACCCACAGTACGTAACCGCTGAATCGCACAGCTACAGAACTGCAGAAAATGCTATTCAAAAAAAATGTTGTTTTTTTAGTATAGCACAGTAGAAGAAAACTATTTAGAAATTGTTTATTTCACACACCTCCAAATATGTATAACACACTGCAAACTATTTTTTGTGCCCCTAAACGGCGTTTTTTGGAAGAGCAGAACACACCCACAGTACGTAACCGCTGAATCGCACAGCTACAGAACTGCAGAAAATGCTATTCAAAAAAAATTTTGTTTTTTTAGTATAGCACAGTAGAAGAAAACTCTTTAGAAATTGTTTATTTCACACACCTCCAAATATGTATAACACACTGCAAACTATTTTTTGTGCCCCTAAACGGCGTTTTTTGGAAGAGCAGAACACACCCACAGTACGTAACCGCTGAATCGCACAGCTACAGAACTGCAGAAAATGCTATTCAAAAAAAATGTTGTTTTTTTAGTATAGCACAGTAGAAGAAAACTATTTAGAAATTGTTTATTTCACACACCTCCAAATATGTATAACACACTGCAAACTATTTTTTGTGCCCCTAAACGGCGTTTTTTGGAAGAGCAGAACACACCCACAGTACGTAACCGCTGAATCGCACAGCTACAGAACTGCAGAAAATGCTATTCAAAAAAAATGTTGTTCTTTTAGTATAGCACAGTAGGAGAAAACTATATAGAAATTGTTTATTTCACACACCTCCACATATGTATAACACACTGCAAACTATTTTTTGTGGCCCTGAATGGCTCTTTTTGCAAGCGTACATTAACCACTTAAGCCCCGGACCATTTGGTAGCTAGAGGACCAGAGGTGATTTCAGAATTTTGCACTGCGCTGCTTTAACTGTAAATTGTGCGGACATGCAATGTTGTACCCAAACGAAATTTGCGTCCTTTTCTTCCCACAAATAGAGCTTTCTTTTAATGGTATTTGATTGCCTCTGCGATTTTTTTTTTTGCAATATAAACGGAAAAAGACCGAAAATTTGGAAAAAAAAATGATATTTTCTACTTTTTATTATAAGAAAAATCAAATAAACTCAATTTTAGTCATACATTTAGGCCAAAATGTATTCAGCCACATGTCTTTAGTAAAAAAAATGTCAATAAGCGTATATTTATTGGTTTGCGCAAAAGTTATAGCGTTTACAAACTAGGGTACATTTTCTGGAATTTACACAGCTTTAAATTTATGACTGCCTATCTCATTTCTTGAGGTGCTAAAATGGCAGGGCAGTGCAAAACCCCCCCAAATGACCCCATTTTGGAAAGTAGACACCCCAAGGAAATTGCTGAGAGGCATGTTGAGCCCATTGAATATTTTTTTTTGTCCCAAGTGATTAAATAATGACAAAAAAAATAAATTACAAAAAGTTGTCACTAAATTATATATTGCTCACACATGCCATGGTTATATGTGGAATTGCACCCCAAAATACATTCTGCTGCTTCTCCTGAGTACGGGGATACCACATGTGTGGGACTTTTTGGGAGCCTAGCCACGTACGGGACCCCAGAAACCAAGCACCGCCTTCAGGATTTCTAAGGGCGCAAATTTTTGATTTCACTCCTCACTACCTATCACAGTTTCGAAGGCCATAAAATGCCAAAATAGCACAAAACCCCCAAAATGACCCCATTTTGGAAAGTAGACACCCCAAGCTATTTACTGAGAGGCATGTTCAGTCCATGGAATATTTTATATTTTGCCACAACTTGCGGGAATATGACAAACTATTTTTTTTTGCACAAAGTTGTCACTAAATGATATATTGCTCACACATGCCATGGGCATATGTGAAATTACACCCCAAAATACATTCTGCTGCTTCTCCTGAGTACGGGGATACCACATGTGTGGGACTTTTTGGGAGCCTAGCCGCGTACGGGGCCCCAAAAACCAAGCACCGCCTTCAGGATTTCTAAGGGCGTAAATTTTTGATTTCACTCCTCACTACCTATCACAGTTTTGAAGGCCATAAAATGCCAAAATAGCACAAAACCCCCCCAAATGACCCCATTTTGGAAAGTAAACACCCCAAGCTATTTACTAAGAGGCATGTTCAGTCCATGGAATATTTTATATTT
This sequence comes from Rana muscosa, assembly GCA_029206835.1. Classification (NCBI taxonomy): domain Eukaryota; kingdom Metazoa; phylum Chordata; class Amphibia; order Anura; family Ranidae; genus Rana; species Rana muscosa. The sequence continues at coordinate 216,648,609 of CM055120.1, read as the reverse complement.
TGCCACAAGTTGCGGGAATATGACAAACTTTTTTTTTTTGCACAAAGTTGTCACTAAATGATATATTGCTCACACATGCCATGGGCATATGTGAAATTACACCCCAAAATACATTCTGCTGCTTCTCCTGAGTACGGGGATACCACATGTGTGGGACTTTTTGGGAGCCTAGCCGCATACGGGACCCCAAAAACCAAGCACCGCCTTCAAGGTTTCTAAGGGCATACATTTTTGATTTCACTCCTCACTACCTATCACTACCTATCACAGTTTTGAAGGCCATAAATGCCAAGATGGCACAAAACCCCCCCAAATGACCCCATTTTGGAAAGTAGACACCCCAAGCTATTTGCTGAGAGGCATGTTGAGCCCATTGAATTTTTTTTTTTGTCCCAAATGATTGAATAATGACAAAAAGAAAAAAAAATGTACAAAAAGTTGTCACTAAATGATATATTGCTCAAACATGCCATGGTTATATGTGGAATTGCACCCCAAAATACATTCTGCTGCTTCTCCTGAGTACTGGGATACCACATGTGTGGGACTTTTTGGGAGCCTAGCCGTGTACGGGGCCCCAAAAACCAAGCACCGCCTTCAGGATTTCTAAGGTCGTAAATTTTTGATTTCACTCCTCACTACCTATCACAGTTTTGAAGGCCATAAAATGCCAAAATAGCACAAAACCCCCCAAATGACCCCATTTTGGAAAGTAAACACCCCAAGCTATTTACTGAGAGGCATGTTCAGTCCATGGAATATTTTATATTTTGCCACAAGTTGCGGGAATATGACAAACTTTTTTTTTTGCACAAAGTTGTCACTAAATGATATATTGCTCACACATGCCATGGGCATATGTGAAATTACACCCCAAAATACATTCTGCTGCTTCTCCTGAGTACGGGGATACCACATGTGTGGGACTTTTTGGGAGCCTAGCCGCGTACGGGACCCCAAAAACCAAGCACCGCCTTCAAGGTTTCTAAGGGCATACATTTTTGATTTCACTCCTCACTACCTATCACTACCTATCACAGTTTTGAAGGCCATAAATGCCAAGATGGTACAAAACCCCCCCAAATGACCCCATTTTGGAAAGTAGACACCCCAAGCTATTTGCTGAGAGGCATGTTGAGCCCATTGAATATTTTTTTTTGTCCCAAATGATTGAATAATGACAAAAAGAAAAAAAAATGTACAAAAAGTTGTCACTAAATGATATATTGCTCAAACATGCCATGGTTATATGTGGAATTGCACCCCAAAATACATTCTGCTGCTTCTCCTGAGTACTGGGATACCACATGTGTGGGACTTTTTGGGAGCCTAGCCGCGTACGGGGCCCCAAAAACCAAGCACCGCCTTCAGGATTTCTAAGGGCGTAAATTTTTGATTTCACTCCTCACTACCTATCACAGTTTTGAAGGCCATAAAATGCCAAAATAGCACAAAACCCCCCCAAATGACCCCATTTTGGAAAGTAAACACCCCAAGCTATTTACTGAGAGGCATGTTCAGTCCATGGAATATTTTATATTTTGCCACAAGTTGCGGGAATATGACAAACTTTTTTTTTTGCACAAAGTTGTCACTAAATGATATATTGCTCACACATGCCATGGGAATATGTGAAATTACACCCCAAAATACATTCTGCTGCTTCTCCTGAGTACGGGGATACCACATGTGTGGGACTTTTTGGGAGCCTAGCCGCGTACGGGACCCCAAAAACCAAGCGCCGCCTTCAAGGTTTCTAAGGGCATAAATTTTTGATTTCACTCCTCACTACCTATCACTACCTATCACAGTTTTGAAGGCCATAAAATGCCAAGATGGCACAAAACCCCCCCAAATGACCCCATTTTGGAAAGTAGACACCCCAAGCTATTTGCTGAGAGGCATGTTGAGCCCATTGAATATTTTATTTTTTTGTCCCAAGTGATTGAATAATGACAAAAAAAAAAAAGTACAAAAAGTTGTCACTAAATGATTTATTGCTCAAACATGCCATGGTTATATGTGGAATTGCACCCCAAAATACATTTTGCTGCTTCTCCTGAGTACGGGGATACCACATGTGTGGGACTTTTTGAGAGCCTAGCCGCGTACGGGGCCCTGAAAACCAAGCACCGCCTTCAGGATTTCTAAGGGCTTGATTCTTGATTTCACTCCTCACTGCCTATCACAGTTTTGAAGGCCATAAAATGCTAAGATAGCCCAAAACCCCCACAAATGACCCCATTTTGGAAAGTAGACACCCCAAGCTATTTGCTGAGAGGCATGGTGAGTATTTTACAGCTCTCATTTGTTTTTGAAAATGAAGAAAGACATTTTTTTTTCTTTTTTCAATTTTCAAAACTTTGTGACAAAAAGTGAGATCTGCAAAATACTCAACATACCTCTCAGCAAATAGCTTGGGGTGTCTACTTTCCAAAATGGGGTCATTTGGGGGGGTTTTGTGCCATCTGGGCATTCCATGGCCTCCGAAACTGTGATAGGCAGAGAGGAGTGAAATCAAAAATTTACACCCATAGAAATCCTGAAGGCGGTGCTTGGTTTTCGGGGTCCTGTACGCGGCTAGGCTCCCAAAAAGTCTCACACATGTGGTATCCCCGTACTCAGGAGAAGAAACAGAATGTATTTTGGGGTGCAATTCCACATATAACCATGGCATGTTTGAGCAATATATAATTTAGTGACAACTTTTTGTACATTTTTTTTTTTCTTTTTGTCATTATTCAATCACTTGGGACAAAAAATAAATATTCAATGGGCTCAACATGCCTCTCAGAACATAGCTTGAGGTGTCTACTTTCGAAAATGGGGTCATTTGGGGGGGTTTTGAACTGTCCTGGCATTTTATGCACAACATTAGGAAGCTTATGTCACACATCATCCACTCTTCTAACCACTTGAAGACAAAGCCCTTTCTGACACTTTTTGTTTACATGAAAACATTTTTTTTTTGCAAGAAAATTATGTTGAACCCCCAAACATTATATATTTTTTTAAAGCAAAGGCCCTACAGATTAAAATAGTGGGTGTTGCATTTTTTTTTCCACACAGTATTTGCGCAGCGATTTTTCAAACGCATTTTTTGGGGGGAAAACACACTTTTTTTATTTTTAATGCACTAAAAAACACTATATTGCCCAAATGTTTGATGAAATAAAAAAGATGATCTTAGGCTAAGTACATGGATACCAAACACGACATGCTTTAAAATTGCGCACAAACGTGCAGCGGCGACAAACTACATTCATTTTTAAAAGCATTTAAAAGCCTTTACAGGTTACCACGTTAGATTTACAGAGGAGGTCTACTGCTAAAATTACTGCCCTCGAGCTGACCTTCGCGGTGATACCTCACATGCATGATGCAATTGCTGTTTACATATGACGCTAGACCGACGCTTGCGTTCGCCTTTGCGCAAGAGCAGGGGGGACAGCGGTGCTTTTTTTTTTTTTTTTTTTTATTTATTTTGCTTTTTTATTTTATTTTTAAACTGTTCCTTCCATATTTTTTTTTTTTTTTTACCATTTTTATTGTTATCTCAGGGAATGTAAATATCCCCTATGATAGCAATAAGTAGTGACAGGTACTCTTTTTTTGAAAAAAATTGGGGGGTTAGACCCTAGATCTTTCCTCTGCCCTCAAAGCATCTGACCGCACCAAGATCGGTGTGATAAAATGCTTTCCCAATTTCCCAATGGCGCTGTTTATATCCGGGGGGGGGGGAATTCCCTCCCACTGCTTGTAAAAGCAGTCTAGAAGCTAATTATCTGCTAGAATTGCTTTTACATGAAAGCCGGCCACTGGCTGAAAAGAATGATACCAAGATGATACCTAAACCCGCAGGCATCATTCTGGTATAAACATTCAAAGTCCAGCAACATACCAGTACATTGCTGGTCCTTGTTGGACATGTATTGTAATCTTTTTTTTCATGCAGCCTGTTGGCTGAACGAAAAAAAGAGATTGATCGGTGGGTATGCCCACCATTAGAATACCTCCCTTCCTTCATCCACCCACTTCTAATGATGGGCATATATGCCGAAGCATGGGGGCATCCTCCCGCAAAAAAGTTATGCCGCGTACACACGGTCGGACTTTTCCACGGGCAAGCCTCCGTCGGAATTTCGACCGTATATAGGCGGCATTAGGAGCAAAATCGCTCCTCCGCCCCTGCTGCCCCCATGCTTCGGCATATATGCTCTTTTTTTAACTGTGGTGGTGAAATCACCTCCTACAGCGTTGGAGTCACGGCTTTATGTATCGTGGGAGCAAACGCTGTTGCTGTCAAGATAAATATATCCGCGATGCAACTGAATGGCGTACCTGCTAAGCAAATGATGGTTAACATTAAAACAAAGTAACATTACAGTACAACAGTAAGACCATACCATACCTGCAAAGCAAATACCAAAACAAAACCTAGTAAAAAATAAAACATTTTTTTTAACGCAACCTGTGCCTAAAATATATATATGCCGAAGCATGGGGGCATCCTCCCGCAAAAAAGTTATGCCACGTACACACGGTCGGACTTTTCCACGGGCAAGCCTGCGTCGGAATTTCGACCGTATATACGCGGCATTAGGAGAAAAATCGCTCCTCCGCCCCTGCTGCCCCCATGCTTCGGCATATATGCTCTTTTTTTAAACTGTGGTGGTGAAATCACCTCCTACAGCGTTGGAGTCACGGCTTTATGTATCGTGGGAGCAAACGCTGTTGCTGTCAAGATAAATAGATCCGCGCTGCAACTGAATGGCGTACCTGAAAACAAAACATTACATACCTGAAAAGCAAGCATGATAAAACATTGCAGAATAGAATACAGTAAAAAAGAGCAGAACAATAGAGAGAAAATAGAGAGAGAGAGAGAACAATAAAACGACAACTATTTTTGGTTTTTTTATTTGATATTTTTTTTGTGTTTTGTTTTTTACGTTTTTTTTTTCTTTTTTACACTTTTTTTTGTAACTTTAACAACTGTAATGGTTCGGGTCTCTCAAAATGTAATGGCATCTTGGGAGACCCTGTGTAAGTGTGTCCTAGTCCTTGAAATGCTGTACCCTACGCTAAAACTTCACTTTTGAGTGGTAGCGATCAAAACATTCACCAAGGCAAAGACCAGGTTTGTCAGGACAGAGTGGACAAAAAACACGGGTGTCACGCCTAAATCCGCGCTTGCTACAGACACGACATCTTTTTTGGGGGGTTCGTTGGGTAGGGGTACTCGGGAGGGCATACGGATAATGCCTCTCATGCAGCCGGCTTACTGCATTTGGTTGGGAATGGTGAGGTGCAGAACCGCCTGGATACAGGAGTTCTGTGACTATCTCATTCTGGAATTTTAGAAGAGATAACATCCCGCCTGAAGCTCTGTATAGCACATGAGCGTTCAGCAAAGCCAATTGGAATAAGGATAGAGACACTTTTTTGTACCAGCGTCTCGCCTTACGGTCAATTAGATACGGCGCCATCAACTGGTCGTTGAGGTCCACCCCTCCCATATTTTTGTTATATTCGTGGACACAGAGGGGTTTCTCCACAACACCAGGCGCCGTACGAATTTGGACTGTCGTGTCTGCATGAAGGGAGGTAAGAAGGAAAACATTCTTATTGTCCCTCCACTTCATAGCGAGCAAGTTATTACACTTCACGCAGGCTCTCTCCCCCAGCCTAAGACGGGCATCTACAAGCCGCTCGGGAAAGCCCCGGTGATTAGGTCGCACGGTGCCACATGCTCCAATCTGATGATCAAACAAGTGACTAAACAGTGGCACGCTCGTGTAATAATTGTCCACATACAAGTGGTACCCCTTTCTGAATAAGGGTGACACCAATTTCCACACTATCTTGCCAGTGCTCCCTATGTAATCCGGGCAGTTGACCGGCTCAACCTGACTATCTTTTCCCTCATAAACCATAAAGCTCCATACATAGCCTGTTGCCCTGTCACAGAATTTATAGAGCTTGACCCCGTATCTGGCACGCTTGCTGGGAAGGTACTGCTTGAAAGCCAAGCGGCCAGAAAATGTAATCAGGGACTCATCAACGCAGACAACTTGATTGGGAATAAACAAGGCTGCAAAACGTTCGTTGAAGTGGTTTATGAGGGGCCGAATTTTATAGAGCCGGTCGTACTCAGGGTCCCCACGTGGACGACAAAGTTCATTGTCGTTGAAGTGCATGAACCGCAAAATCTGCTCGTATCGTGTCCTGGGCATGGAGGCAGAGAACGCGGGCATGTGGTCAATTGGGTGCGTGGACCAATAAGCACGCAATGACGGGAATTTATGTGTGCCCATGTTGAGGGAAAGGCCCAGAAAGGTCTTAAATTCGGAAACCGTAATTGGTTTCCAATCTTTGGCAATTTTAGGCAACTGGGGGTTAGCGGCGATGAATTGACCAGCATACAAATTACTCTGGTCCACAATAGATCTATAGAGATCTTCCGTGAAAAACAGCGAATAATAATTGATTGGCATAAAATCAGCTGTTTCCACCTGAATACCGGGTTGGGCAGTGAATGGGGGAAGTACGGGTTCTGCAGAAGTGGTGGGGACCCAATCAGGATAGGCGAATTCTGCAGGAAGGGCACTATGGGCACGACGGGCCTGCCTTTGTCTTCTTGGTGGCAGCGGGACACTACTTGTGCTTGCCACCTCGCCAGCTTGAACTGCATTTATGGGACTCGCCACGTCACCACGTGATACTGCAGTGCTGGATGTACGCCCAGGCTGTACTAGGCCGCTGGTGCTTGCCAATTCACCAGAAGGAATAGCGGCGCTAGTACTACTCTGCTCCATGATACGAGAGCCCTGCGGTTCTTGCTCCTCAACAACCTCAGAAGATCGGGATCGGGTACGCCTGACCTTAGCAGGGACCTCAACTTCGTCGTCAGAGCTATCTGACGTGGGGCCGCTGACGTCACTGTCTTCTACGGGAAGATATTCTGAGCCTGAATCTGACAGATACGTGACCTCCTCTTCACTATCTGTCATGCTCAGAATCTCGTAGGCCTCTTTACTAGTGTACCTTCCTCTTGCCATTTTGGGCTCTAAATTTAGGGGTACACTAGTAAGATTCACAGGTAAAAAAAGCACCTGACTGTCACCAAATGTATCAAACGCTACCAAAAAAACTGTTAGCGATCGCAGGGATCAGGACTGTCTCTGCGAACGCTGCAGTTATGTGTGTTGTGTTTGGTAAGTGACAGTGATCGATCGATACTGCACTTGGGTGGGCTGGGCTGGGCTGGGCTGGGCGGAGGGGCTAAACGCAGGTACTAGCAGGTATCTGGGCTGATCCCGCTAACACTGCGTTTTTGAGAACCCTAAACCGCTGGGGACGCTAGTATAGATCTGATCAGATACTATACCACTAAGGGAGGTGTATGCTTTGCGCGTGGGTGTTAGCGTTACTGGCACTAACCTAAAGCTGCCTGGGGCGACGCAGACCCTCTCTGGCGCTAAAACCTAATTGATATCACCCGCCGGGCGATCAGGGGGTTAAACCTTTATTGGGTTATATACGGCGGGTGCCCTGATGCTATAAAAGCAAACTAACCAACCAGCGTCACCTGTAACCTTTATATGGTGATCACTGGTGAAAGGGTTAACTAGGGGCAATCAGGGGGTTAAAACCTTTATTAGGTTAAATATGGGGGTACCCGACGCTATATAAAAACCTGACGGGTTACCTAAATAACTAACTGGGTAACCAGTGTCACCAGTGACGCTTATACGGTGATCACTGGTGAAAGGGTTAACTCTAGGGGCAATCAGGGGGTAAAAATAATATATGGGGGTACCTGACGCTAATAAAAACCTGCGGCGAACCTAAAAATAATTAACTGGCTATCTAGGACACCAGCGACAAGAAAAAAGCGATCGGAAAAACGATCGCTTAGTGACGCTGGCGTTAGGGGGTGAAAGGTTTACCTGGGGGGTGATCAAGGGGTTAAACCTTTATTAGGGGGGTTAGGGGGCTACCTTGGACCTAAAGGGGCCTAATCCTAACTGCCCTGCAACTTTTTACAGTCACAAATGACACTGATTGCAGTGATCAGTAAAAAAAATGATCACTGCAAACGGTGCACTGTGACTGGGGGTGATCTGGGGGGTGATCTGGGGGTGACTGGGGGGTGATTTGTGTGCCTACGTGTACTGGTGTCAGTGGGCTGTTGGTGCACTTACTGTGAGATGTCTTCACTCCTCGCGCCGGATCGAAAAGACCGACACGAGGAGAGATGACATCACTTCCTCTGCCTGTGTTTACATTACACAGGCAGGGGAAGCTCTCTCATTCGCCGGGAGCGATCGAGAGGGGGTGGCCGGAATCGAACGGCCGTCCCCTCATGCCGGATCGCTCCCGAACACTTAACCACCGCTCACTGTACAGAAGGGGGGTCTGATCGGACCCCCCAACTATACAAAGGCGATCACGTACATATACGTGATTCTGCCTGTCTGTGCCATTCTGCCGACGTATAATTACAGTGGGCGGTCGTTAAGTGGTTAAAGTGCAAATTTTTTTTTTTTTGCCCTAAACGGGTCTTTTTTTGCATGAGCAAAATAAAATGCAAATTTTTTATTTTTTTTTGCCCTATGGGTCTTTTGTAAAAGAGCACAATAAAGTGCCTTTTTTTTTTCCCCTAAAAGTTAGATTTTCTCTGACACTGGGCTCATGGCAGTGTAAAAAGACTGCACTGCAACACAAACAGGTAAACCTATGCAGATCGCTGATTTTAATCTCTGAATCTGGACTCCTTTATAATATTCTCTCTCCCTGAAAGCACCAACAGGAACCTGGCCCTACACTACACTATCTCTCTATCTTTTCCCTCAGATTTCAGAATCAGGACTACCTCATGTATTTTTCTATCTCTCCCTAAAAGCAGCAGCAGCAGACTAGATCCTCTCCCTATCTATTCTGAAGCAGAGTGACGTGTGTGCTGTGTGCCTCTAGCTTATATAGAAGCTGGGTCACATGTTGCACTAACCAATCACAGCCATGCCATTAGTAGGCATGGCTATGATGGCCTCTAAGGGCACACCAGCTAATCAAAAGGTGATTGGCTGGCCCCTGAAGCATTTCTAAATGCGTAATTAGATTGCCGAACCCGAACCCGGACTTTTGCGCAAAGTCCGGGTTCGGGTTCGGGAAAAAGCTAATGTTCGGTACGGACCCGAACTTTACAGTTCGGGTTCGCTCAACACTAGTCTGGATGAATTGGTCAAACCTATCCTGTGTAAAATGAAAATTATTTTCGGGGGTAAGACAATTATATAATTCTTTGTAAAAGTTACCAAAAACTTTAGTCATGGTTTGGGGACAATGAGTGGGGGTGCCATCTTTTTGGATCAACAATTAAGGGAAGGAGTGGAATGGACGCGGTCTAAGTTTGTTCACTAGCATCCTATGTGGCTTGTTGGAAAACTCATAGAATTTTTGTTTCACCCACTTAAGAGATTTTGTTGCCTTACTATATGCTAGCGATTTCAGTTGATTGCGCAGAGCTACAACCCTACGAAGAGCCTCAACCGTTGGGGAGCCCAGAAGGCCCCGCTCCGCCCGCTTTAGGTCAGCTAATAAAGAAATCCGACGACTCTCGCCGTCTCTCTTCAGACGAGAGCCCTCGGCAGTACATGTACCACGGAAACAGGCCTTGTGAGCCTCCCAAAGGGTAGAAACCTTTTGTACGGAACCCACATTTAGTTCAAAATATTCATTCAGGCTTTTGGTCAGTCTATCCCTAATAGGGGGGGAACTAAGTAGGTGTTCATTAAGTCTCCAATGGCAAGTCCTAGAGGGCGAGTTGTGCAACAGTAGCTCCAATGAAATAGGAGCATGGTCCGACCACGTTATAGGAGAAATGTTAGAGTCTACTAGGAGGGGGAGTAGTGGGGCTGTAATAAAGAAATGATCTAGTCTTGAGTACATCTTATGTGCCATGGAATAAAAGGAATACTGTCTTTGGATCGGGTGCCTGATTCTCCATGAATCAAGCAGTCGATGCGATCTGACCAGTTTCCTAAAGGAAGCGGATTGAGACATCACACGTTGGGAAGGAGTGTCCCCAAAGAGCGTGTAACGATCACGCCTATGAGACATAAACAGATTAAAATCTCCCCCTAGTATCATGAATGGCTTTGAATAACGCTGAAGCTTACCAAAGAAATCATCCAGAAATACCAATTGGCCTGAATTGGGTGCATAGACATTAACCAACGTAAATGTAGACGACATGTAATCACAAATCAAGATGACAAACCTCCCATGGGGGTCGATGTATTTTTCTCTGACCTTTACCAGGCATGATTTTTTAATTAAAATAGCCACTCCAGCTTTGCCAGAAGGAGCAGATGCCACATAGGAAGTGGGATAGAATTTAGATGCAAATTTCATCGAACCCCCAGCACGGAAGTGAGTCTCCTGTACCAGTATTATATCCGCCCCTGACCGTCTAAAGTCTTTAAGAGCAATCCGACGTTTTGAAATTGAATTTAAGCCCTTGACGTTGTGAGATACTATCTTCAAAGCCATATTGAGTCAATAAAACAACTGCATTGGAGACCTTGAAAACACATCACCTGTATGACTCTTGACCATAAAGTTGCCCTGTACCCTAACAGACAATTAGCACTGGTATGTTGTAATTGAGATGCAGTGAAAGAAAGCAAAAGAAAAACATCAATGATTAAACCCAGGGGGGTCCAAAACAAAAAAAACATGAGAATCAAAGTTATTACACCTGAGTAGTAAAAATCACTCAGGAGTCCCATACCGAAGCCTGGGACCATTTGGGGCCACTTGGCAACTCCCATCACATGGACACGTGAAGAGGGGGATCCCCCCGCTCTCCAGCAAAAGGAAGCTCTTATGAAAGTAAGACTGTTAGGGCTGTCAAAAAACACTAGTGTCATCTCAATAAAGATAGAAAGAAACTTTCAAAACTTTCAAAAACTTTACCCCATGGGTGAGCAGGGTTTGAACTCCAGATGTCGGGTAACTTGTCCACTGGTTATTCAGAGTGGTGACTGCAACAAACGAAAGAAAACAGCAAGTAGAACACAGGTCAATTGTCTGACACCAGGGTACAGGCTTTTCCAGCCAAAAAAGATTAAAGCCAGCCTTGACTTCTTGACCTTTCAAGGGGGGTGTCTGGAGCTACGATGAGGAGTGGAGAAAGATTTCATCTGCTTTCTGCGGACTGGGGTCCATTCTCTGGAAGGTGTAGACGGTACAATGCGATTTTGCTGGGTTGCAGGTATCGGCATCAAATCTTCAGGCACGGGAGGTAGGCCCAGACTTTTAATGAAAGCTTCACCTTCATGCATATCACGGAGACAGTGTTGATTTCCATCTCGGGGTACAATCAAACGAAAAGGAAAGCCCCAAAAGTATAGGACGCGCATGTTTTGCAGGTGGGATGTGATCGGGCGTAGGTTCCTGCGTTTCGCCAGGGTCACTGGAGACAGGTCATTGTAAATCTGTATTTTAGCCCCATTATATTCAGTAGCTGATTTATTATGAGTAGCAAGGGTCAATGCCTCCTTGCTATCATAATAATGAAAACGTACTATGACATCCCTTGGCCTGGTACCAGTGGGCGGTTTGGGGCCCAGGGAACGATGCGCACGATCCAGGCGCCAATCAATATCTGCAATTCTGGGGGCTAAGGTGTTAAACAATCCCAGCAGGTACTGCTGTAGATTGTTGTCTCCCACTGACTCCGGTATTCCTCGGAATCTCAGGTTCTGTCTCCTCTCCCTGTTCTCCTGGTCTTCCTGTTGTAGCTGGAGTTGTGAGAAAGAGCTTTTCAGTGCAGAAGTTTCTTCCTCCAATTCTTGCACATAATTGACCAAGTCATCAAATTTAGACTCTAGAGCATCTGTTCTGTCCTCAATTTGAGCTATTTCACTCCTTAACTCCTGCGACAGTTTTCCCATTTCAGCAGCCATGTTGCGTGTCATTTGCATGAGGAGAGCCTGGAGCTTTTCATCCATGAGCTCTGGGGTTAAAATGTTCTGTACAGCAAGGGAAGACACTGTGGGGGGAGTCCGAGTGCCCCCAGGCTGTGTGCTTTGTGTAGCGTGACGACCCATATCCTCGATCCCCAGCGAGGGGTCCATAGCCGCGAGTGGTTCCGCTAGTGTAGGCAAGACCGGGGATTGTGGCCTAGTGACGAATCTGTCCATCGCGGTCAGTGTGTGTGGGTCTGTTAGCGGTTTGTAGTACTGTTTTTGCTGACCGATTTTACCCATGGGGTGCTGTAAGCTTACCGGGTGTAGATGTGCTTACCCCCGTGGCGATCGTTGCTGTGTGGAAGCTTTATGGGGGTCAGGAGTGCGGGCGGGATCCGGAGCTCAGCCTCTACACGTCCGCCATGTCCAAGAGCCGCGCATGCGCCTCCTAAAAGAGCCATTCTAAAGATTCATAAGGTATGCACACTCTGTGGGATATTAGAAGGGCTCTGTAAAGAAAGTGTGGTGAGAATGTTTCTTGAGAACCATTATTGTCATCAGCAACTACTTCAGTAAAGGACTTTTGTTTATTTATTTCCTTTGCCTGGTCTAAAGTCTCTGAAAGGGATGCATGCACATCGTATCAAGTGAACAGTGCTTGCAATACAACTAGGGGACTGAATTAGAAGAGATGCAATACATGGGCCTAACACACAGAGTGCTATTCAGAGGAAGCTAATGTGCTACGGTTCCTTTGTCACATGCAATGCAGCCAATTAACCAGGAGATGGGGGACATGGCAAAGGTGACTGCTACTCTCCTCATGGGGGGGGGTTAAGTGCTGGGCACCGGCAGTTCCCCACTCTTTGGGAGAAGACCTATGGTACAGTTTACCTAGGGACCCAGCCTGGAGTCACGGGAGAGATGTATGAGGTACCTTGGGAAAATAAAAGCATCCGCGGAGGTTGGAGAGAAAGAGAGTATTTCTTGTATCCCATAGCAACCATGGGATTAGTCACTGGGAGAGAGGTGACGTGAATGCTGGATTGGTGGAGACCCGTACAGGATCTGTGCTCCCTAAATTCTGCACACCTGGGGAGTGGCATCCTCCAACAGAAGGAGTGTTTGAAGTGTACAAGTGTCAGTGTTAACAAAGAGTTAATAGTGTAGTTGCAGCCCACTTCTAAGCTCGAAAGATCTGCCTTAATGTTGACTGTCACATGACCGCAGCTCCCTGCCTTGGGATTAGGCAGTAATGATTGCAGTTCCACTTGTCCCCACTAGGGTACCTAAACCCCACCCACACACATGTGCAATAATCTGCCGATTGTACAGAATGTACAGAATGTATTCCTGTCTCCAAACAAATCACTCGCAACATTGAGTCTCACCCTGGATACCACAAGGGCCGTTTCCTGCTTTTGATTATTTTCTCCCACTTGTTGCAACCACATCAGCCATGACTATTTTGGAGCTGGCTGTTTTGTACTGTAGGGAACCCTTGTTATTTCTCTCTAAGGATAACATTATCTTAAGAACTAGATAATCCTTTATTGCTGCTAGTCTCTGCTCTCTGTATTTAGGTCTCATCCTAAAGCATTTTCCTTCACTGTTTTGGTGCAAGACACTGCCCTGTTTAAGTCTGATTCAACTCCATTGGGGAAACTGTCCGATATTACTTGTTTCGGGCTGTGCAGCGCATACATCTCTCCCATATGTGTTCTTCCCTTTTCTATATAGTTGGGTGGTTAAACACCCCTTTCTCCCCCCTATTACACATGAGAGATAAGACAGGTGTTTTGTGTTGTTCTGTAGTCCCTATAACCCCTGCATGGTTGACCCTTCAATTTAACCACATTAAATAATTGAATGGTGATTAATGTTAGCCTCGCGTTGAGGCAATTCATGAATCAGGACCAGATTCCTGTATTGCAGTATCCTCAATATATTGAAACGAATATTTGTTCTGGACTCCTACATGCAGGGATTTTGGACCTTTGAACTAACACACTGTCCCTGTATAAGTTCAATATAAAATATAATACAATTGTTGTTATTTGACCTATTATGATTTTTTGAAATGAACCATTAATGTACCACGAGTATGGTCCATGCCAGTATACCACATACTTATTATAGTTGATTGGTCGTTGAGTTACGGTAGGCATGTGCAGCGCCTGTCCCCCCCCCCCCCCCCGTGGGGTCGGTCCCTGGTCCTTTTTGGTTTCACGGCAGGATGTGGGGATGTGGTTAATTCCACGCCCCCGTCACACTCCATTTGGCGGATGGGTGTTCACCTCCCGTCCGCCGACGTGAGCCCCACCCTGCCGGTGGTGTCCCTTGTTCATCTCTGGACTGTCTACGGCACAGTGCGCATGTGCAAGATCCTCGGTGTGCGCACGGTTCCGTGACATCTCAAGTTTTGCAGCAGAGATGACGGCAGTGGCCAAGGCACACTCAGCCTTCCGGGACGCTGAGGGAGCCACACCTTGGGCCGTCTATTCCACGGTCTAGACGCCAGAGCTCCAGGGGGAAGGGGGAGGGAGACGGCACCTGTGCGCACTTACTCTAATTGCCTTTAAAGGAAAATATTAATGACCGCCTGCCTGTGAGTCATACCATGATTCCCTGCAGGCTAGGACGGAGGGCTCTGCACTTATCTTCCCTCGGTTCCTGAGTCTCTACCTCTCTTGCTTTTCGCAGTTAGGCTTAAAAAACATACAACTTTCACCTTACACAAGCCACACCTGCTCTATAAGGTAAACGACAATACTAGACTTATAATTTATAACTGATTTTGATTTATCGCATCCCTTTTCACCTATTTTACATGTTTTCGCACACAGTTGACACATATCATACACTCATACATTATTCTTTGCATCCTCCTCACTAGGGATGAGTCGAACACCCCCCGGTACGGTTTGCAAACATGCGAACGGACCGAAAGTTTGCGCGAACTTTCGAACCCCGTTAAAGTCTATGGGACTCGAACGTGAGAAATGAAAAGTGCAAATTTTAAAGGCTAATATGCAAGTTATTGTCCTAAAAAGGGTTTGGGGACACGGGTCCTGCCCCAGGGTACATGTATCAATGCAAAAAAAGTTTTAAAAACTGCAGTTTTTTTCGGGAGCAGTGATTTTAACCACTTCAACACCGGGCTTTTTTTACCAGATCAATACCGGGCCTATTCTGGCACTTCTCCCCTACATGTACAAATCATCATTCTTTTGCAAGAAAATTACTCAGAACCCCCAAACATTATATATGTTTTTTTAGCAGACACCCTAGGAAATTAAATGACGGTCATTGCAACTTTTTTTCTTGCACGGTATTTGCGCAATAATTTTTCAAACGCCTTTTTTTGGGAAAAAAATGGTTTCATGAATTAAAAAATAACAAAACAGTAAAGTTAGCCTAATTTTTTGGGAAAATATGAAAGATGATGTTATGCCGAGTAAATAGATACCTAACATGTCACGCTTTAAAATTGCGCACACTCATGGAATGGCGCCAAACTTCGGTACTTAAAAATCTCCATAGGTGACGCTTGAATTTTTTTTTACAGGTTACCAGGTTAGAGTTACAGAGGAGGTCTAGTGCTAGAATTGTTGCACGCGCTCTAATGCACGCGGCGATACCTCACATATGTGGTTTGAACGGCGTTTAAATATGTGGGTGGGACTTACGTGTGCGTTCGCTTCTGATCGCGAGCTACCGGGGACAGGGGTATTTTCCTTTTTTTTTTTATTTATTTATTTTTTTTACTTATTTTTTACACTTATTTTACTTTTTTTTTTATCACTTTTATTCCTATTACAAGAAATGTAAACATCCCTTGTAATAGGAATGTGTGTGACAGGTCCTCTTTATTGAGAGATGCGGGGTCAATAAGACCCCACATCTCTCCTCCAGGCTGGAAAGCATGAGATTGTGAAAAAAATTGCACTGATCTCATACTTACTAGTCGCAATGGCGGCTTTGTTTACATATGAGGACCCGGGCGTGACGTCATCACATCGTGCCCGGGCCTCCGACGATCATAGAGATGACCAGTCATCTCTATGCTCATCACGTGACCCACCACCGGCACCGGACGATTCTCTCCGGGTCCCCGATCGCACGGGAGAGCCCGGAGAAGCACCGGATGGCGGCGGGAGGGGGGGATGTCCCCTCCCGCCGCCTATAAGAACGATCAAGCGGCGGAACCGCTGCTATGATCGTTCTTATGGTGCGCAAAATCGCCAGCCCAAGAAAAGGATATCTGAATGATGCCTCTAGCTGCAGGCATCATTCAGATATCCCCCCTCAAAGCCGAGGATGTCATATGACATCCACCTAGGATGGGAGATCCCATCTGTGGACGTCATATGAATATGGGCGGTAGGGAAGTGCTTAATGATGCCTAAAGTGAAAAAATAAAAGTGAAATATTCCTTTAAATATCGTACCTGGGGGTGTCTATAGTATGCCTGTGAAGTGGCGCGTGTTTCCCGTGTTTAGAACAGTCCCTGCACAAAATGACAATTCTAAAGGAATAAAAGTCATTTAAAACTGCTTGCGGCTTTAATGTAATGTCTGGTCCCGGCAATATGGATGAAAATCATTGAGAAAAACGGCATGGGTACCCCCCCAGCCCATTACCAGCCCCTTTGGGACTTGTATGGATATTAAGGGGAACCACGCACCCAAATTAAAAAAAGGAAAGGCGTGGGGCCCCCAGGGCCTATATACTCTGAACAGCAGTATACAGGCGGTGCAAACAAGACAGTAGAATCTGTATGTAATTTTGAACTGGTATATTTTTAAAGTGTAGCTCCAGCCAAAAAGTCTATTTTTAAGCTTTTTCGAAAACATAGGGAAGGGTTATCACCCCTGTAACATTTGTTTTGCTTTCTGTCCCAATGACAATTGGATTTTGAAAATTTCGGGTTTTTAGTGAAAAAAGGAACTCTTATGCCCCGTACACATGACCGGTTTTCCTGGCAGGAAAACTGAAATGATAGCTTTTCGGCAGGAAAATCAGCTGTGTGTATGCTCCATGGCAGTTTTCCTGGCAGGAAAACTGCGGGAAAAATAATGTGAACTTATTCTCTATTTTCCTGTCAGGAAAAATACCGGCCGAGAAAACCGGTCATCTCTTTCCCTTCCTAGGGGTAGATTTCCTCTCACTTCCTGTTGTCTCCTTCCATTTGCAAGTAGGAGTCGTTTGTAAGTTGGATGTTTGAAAGTAGGGGCCTGCCCTATATACTCTATAGAAATTTGGGCCTTAGGTGTTGGTGTTGCCCTCACAGTTATTCTTGGTGGGCACAAGAACGGGCCCTGCTGTGAAATATTAGATCAAGAATTGTAATTACATGCCCCTGTTGAACAGGGTCAGAAAAATTGGGCCTTTGGTGGTGGACGGTGTGGTGGTGTTGCCACAACACTGTAAGGCCTCACTGTTACTCTTGGTGGGCGCAGGAACGGGCCCTGCTGTGAAATATTAGATCAAGAATTGTAATTACATGCCCCTGTTAAACAGGGGCTGAAAAATTGGGCCTTAGGCACTGGTGCTGGTGCCACAACACTGCAACCCCTCACAGAAACTCTAGTTGGAGCACAGGAATGAGCCCTGCTGCAAAGTATTGCATCAAAAATTTAAATTACACGCCCCTGTTATACAGGGGCAGAAAAATTGGGCCTTAGGCACTGGTGCCACAACACTGCAACCCCTCACAGAAACTCTAGTTGGAGTGCAGGAATGAGCCCTGCTGCAAAGTATAGCAGCAAAAAATATAATTACACGCCCCTTTTAAACAGGGGCAGAAAAATTGGGCCTTAGGCACTGGTGCTGGTGCCACAACACTGCAACCCCCCACAGAAACTCTAGTTGGAGCGCAGGAATGAGCCCTGCTGCAAAGTATTGCAGCAAAAATTGTAATTACATGCCCCTGTTAAACAGGGGCAGAAAAATTGGGCCTTAGGCACTGGTGCCACAACACTGCAACCCCTCACAGAAACTCTAGTTGGAGTGCAGGAATGAGCCCTGCTGCAAAGTATAGCAGCAAAAATTGTAATTACATGCCCCTTTTAAACAGGGGCAGAAAAATTGGGCCTTAGGCACTGGTGCTGGTGCCACAACACTGCAACCCCTCACAGAAGCTATAGTTGGAGCACAGGAATGAGCCCTGCTGCAAAGAATTGCAGCAAAAATTTTAATTACACGCCCCTGTTAAACAGGGGCAGAAAATTGGACCTTAGCCGCTGGTGGCGATGCCAAGACCCAAAAATGTTCTTACAAGATATCAGCATAATCATTGAGGAGGAAGAGGATAGTCACTCAGCATAACATGATAGTCACTCAGCACAAGCATAGGCAGTCTTAAAAGGATCTGACATTCAAAAAAAATTATTCGGCTACATCAGCATCAGGTGCTTGGTAGTTGGTGGTGATCCAACAATGATTCATTTTTATGAAGGTCAGCCAATCAACAGAGTCGGTGGACAGGCGCACCCTGTGATCAGTTACAAAGCCTCTAGCAGCACTGAATGTGCATTCCGAAAGAACGCTGGATGCAGGACAGGCCAGTACCTCAATTGCATACTGTGCAAGCTCTGGCCAGTGATCCATCCTCAAGACCTAGTAACACAGAGGATTTTTGGTGGGAAAGGTGTCCAAGTCTGATCTTGCCCCTAGGTATTCCTGCACCATGTAAATCAGACGCTGGCGATGGTTGCTGGAACCGATCATACCTTGGGGCTGCGGACTAAAAAATTGTCTGAACGCATCGGTCAGACGGCCACCTTCTCCACCGCTCCTTCTGTGACTGACCGAAGCCTCAGCAACACGTTGTCCAGGACCAGGAATTTGTAACCTCCCAGGCTCTGGGAATGCGTTGCACAGACCTTTCTGCCAGGCCTCCCGAAGATGTTTCATCCTCTGCTCCCTTGGCGACGGCAAGATAAGGTCCGCTACCTTACCCTTTTAACGTGGATCAAGGAGGGTTGCCAGCCAGTAATGATCCCTCTCCTTCACACCACGAATACGAGGATCCTTCCGCAGGCTTTGCAGGATCAGGGAGGCCATGCAGCATAGGTTTGCTGAGGCATTCGGTCCGGAGTCCTCTGGGTCACTAAGGACGACATGATCCGCAGCCACCTCCTCCCAGCCATGTACAAGTCCATGGGTTTCTTGGGACTGTAATTGATCCCTTGAAGACTGCTCCTGATGCTGAGTGCTAGGCTCCTCCTCCATGCTGACACAATCCTCCTCCTCCTCTTCCTGTGTGATAGGCGGGCCAGCAGGAACACTGTCTGGATAAAGGGGGCCTTGAGAGGTAAGGAAGTCCTCCTCTTACTCCCTCTGTTCCGCCTCAAGTGCCCTGTCCATTATTCCACACAGCGTGTGCTCCAACAGGTGGACAAGACGGACAGTGTCACTGATGTATGCACTGTCACTGCTCACCATCCTCGTGGCCTCCTCAAATGGTGACAGGACAGTGCATGCATCCCTGATCATGACCCACTGGCGTGGCAAAAAAAACAAGCTCCCCTGACCCTGTCCTGGTGCCATATTGGCACAGATACTCATTAATGGCCCTCTGCTGCATGTTCAGCCGCTGCAGCATGGCCAACGTTGCGTTTCACCTGGTGGGCATGTCACAGATTAGGCTGTTCTTGGGCAGGTTAAATTCCTTTTGGAGGTCAGCCAGCCGAGCACTGGCATTATATGACCGGCAGAAATGCACACAGACTTTCTTGGCCTGCCTCAGGACATCCTGTAAGCCCGGGTACCTGCCCAAGAAATGCTGCACCACCAAGTTAAGGACATGAGCCAAACAGGGCACATGGGTCAGTTATCTCTGTCGGAGGGAGGAGAGGAGGTTGGTGCCATTGTCGCAAACCACCATTCCTGGCTTAAGCTGGCGTGGCGTCAACCACCTCTGAGCCTGCCCCTGCAGAGCTGACAGAATCTCTGCCACAGTCCCCCAAGCACACCAGCTCAAGCACCGCATGGCATCTTTTTGCCTGCGTACTTGCGTAGCCCCTTGAAAGCCTACAGATCACCGCTGGTTCCGAGGACAAATCAGCACAGTAAGAGGCCATGGAGGAAGAAGAAGAGGAGGGGGTGGAGGAGAGAGGTGTGTCAGAATCACCACTAGTAGCATTTTGGAGGCATGGTGGCGGAACAACCTCCAACACTACTGCATCCTGTCCTGCATCCTTTCCAGCTGCCAGCAGAGTCACCCAATGCGCCGTGAAAGATAGGTAACGTCCCTGTCCATGCCTGCTGGACCATGAGTCAGCGGTAATATCCACCTTACCGCTGACCGCCCTGTCCAGCGAGGCCAAGACATTGCCTTCCACATGCCAGTAGAGAGCCGGAATCGCCTTCCGTGAAAAAAAGTGGCGTTTGGGAACCTGCCACTGAGGAACCGCACATTCCACAAACTCACGGAAGGGGCAGAGTCTACCAACTGAAAAGGCAGCAGTTGAAGTGCTAGCAATTTAGCCAAGCTAGCATTCAACTGCTGGGCATGTGGATGGCTGGGAGCGAACTTCTTTCGGCGGTGCAGCAGCTGGGGCAGGGAAATTTGCCTGGTACAATCTGACGTTGGTGTACTAATAGCAGATTGCCCGCAAGTACTTGGCAGTGACACACCTTATTCTACACCTTCATTCCTCTCGGTGCAGGTTTCTGAGAGGACTGAAGGTATAGTGGGGTTGGAGATCCCAGCTGATGAGGAGAAAGGAGAGGTCCGCTTTGTTCTTTGGTGTGGGTCTTTTATGTACGCTTGCCAATGGACTGCATGGCAGGTCAACATATGTCTGGTCAAGCATGTGGTGCCCAAGCGGCTGCTGTTTTGTCCACGCTGTAGGGGTACAGTTGCTTCTAACCAGCCAGGCAGGTAAAAGTGTAATGCAGGAAAGACTTCAGCGACCGCCACAGATCTGGAGACATTAAATTGACACAGGAAAGCCTTTGCAATGTGCCCAAATTATGTCTGGTTTAATCAGCTTAACATCTCGGTATTTATGCCGGTCTTAGGGGACAAAGGTGGGGATGGGAGGAGTTTACATGATACAAATTCAGGTTAATAATTTCCTATTAGCTAGTACGTGTTACAAAGTTCAGGTAATATTTCACTGATGAAACAAAAAACCTTACATAGATGTGAACTAAAACATGTGTGACATGAATGTATTCTTTCTGTGATTACACAAGTGTTGGTAGAACTATACTTAGCTTATCTTTAACAAACATGAGCTAGGGCAAAGTCCATAGATATGGTATATGCCTAAATGACCATGAAAACCTTTACACAGAAATAAGTACATTTCAAAAAACCTTTTCTTTAACCTATGACATGGCGTCCTGAACTCAAAATGGAGGTTGTCATGCCAAGTTACCTTTACAATCCTCTCTTTGAGACAAAATATGTCTCACAGTTATATGATCTTTCTTCTATCATAATAATAGTTATGGCTGCACTTCTCAACCATGTCAGTATTCCTACTCCAGAACTTAGGTTTGCAAAAAGGATCCCATGTCTTGGCAATGTTTCTAGCTTCATCTTGTAATTTGCTTACTTCCTTTCGGTGTTGTGCAATTATATCATAATAATCTGGTACCTCAATACTAGTGTTATGAAACCAGGTACAACACTCATAATCTTCTGTGTTCTCACATAACCCAGTTAAAGCAGCACTCATGCTTTCTATGGCTAACTCGTGTAGTTCCAATTGTTTTTTAATTGCTCTAGTTTCTATATTTAATTTAGTAATATCATCAGAATTCTTTTCCATTATTTCATCAATGATTCCAGTGTAATTATTCAACCTTTTCATTAAGTCTATTTGGATAGATATATATGTATATCTCAACATTATCAGACCCCTATGGCCAGGTCACTACCATATCTTCTCTACTTAGTATGATACCAGAGGGTCCACAGTACTACTTCACATCTATGTGGAGTAAAGCTCTTCTTAGGGTGTATATGGATACATATCTTTACTCATTCATATCACCCATCTTGGCATCATACAAATCTGCTAATCTGACGATCTGATAACACTCTATCTCTTCCCTGGGGTCATCTTCCTCAGTACTAATTATTGTATTTCACATTTATGATATTTAAAAGGTACAGCCATGAGAGGAATACTAACAGTGGAGGGGTGTAATTTGACTACATATCCAACATTTTCATATCCTGATTTCTGTGCATAGGCATATTTAAACTTCAATAATAACATTTTATCTGTATTAATTTCTGAGTTTTCATTTCTCTTGTGTCTGTCATGTGTATTATTCATATTACTCTGTTGTGGAGTTTTAGAGGCTCCACAAATACTCTTTATGTGTCCCAAATCTTCAGGATGATAAATACAGTTAGTTATCAGCCAAGTTGGCAAAAACACGATCAGGGCAGCCCAGCATAAGAGGCACAAGGCTTTCCCAGAAGTCCGTGGTGAAATAAGCAACAGCATTTTGTTCAGAGCCTTGACCAACTGCTTCACTCAATTTTCCTTGGCTTGCTTCTTAGGTGTTTGGTTCACCTTCTTCACACGACTGGCATGGATCCAAGCC
The DNA here is from genome assembly GCA_029206835.1 of Rana muscosa. Classification (NCBI taxonomy): domain Eukaryota; kingdom Metazoa; phylum Chordata; class Amphibia; order Anura; family Ranidae; genus Rana; species Rana muscosa. The sequence goes on along the minus strand of CM055120.1, from coordinate 216,626,056 downwards.
TGTTGTCCCTCTACCAGAATAGTTGTTCGGGTAACCGCAATCACTGTAGTCGGGGGTCCAAATGGGTACTCTTCCTTCTTGGTATGCTTCAGTTGCTGGACCACTACGACATCTCCCACTTGGAAGGAATGAGTTGGTTCCTGCGAAAAAATAAGAGAGGTGCGAGCAACATTCCTTTCAACTTGATCTAAGGTTTCAATACGTTTTTTTTTACATAATCTTTCTGAATAAGATCTAGGTCCTCTCTTTCCAACATAAGTGGCTGTCTGGCCCATGGGGTGGGGAATGGCCTACCCATTAAAACTTCAAAAGGGGAGTATCCTGTCTTTCTAGAGGGTGTCATTCTTACCTCGGCTAGTACAGCTGGTAGGACCTTCTTCCAATTTGCATACGTACCTCCAGTGGCTTTCCTGATCTTATCTTTAATGGTTCTGTTCATCCTTTCCATAATACCTGAACTCTGGGGGTGGTAAGGAATATGAAACTTCCATTCTATTTTCAGTGTTTGGCCACAAATGCAGGACCATTATCTTAGTTGATCTGAAGTGGGCAACCCCATCTGGGAATGATTTCCTGTGTGAGAATTCTTACTACTGTTTGTGCATCTTCCTTTGTTGTTACAAACACTTCTATATATCTTGAGAACATGTCCACTATTACTAGCAAATATTCCTGTCTTTTACCTAGTTTGGGCATGTGTGTAAAATCAATTTGTAAATGAGTGAATGGTGTAGATGGATATATCAGATGTTCATGTTTTGCCTTGTGAGGGTTCCTGGGATTATTCCGAATGCATGTGATGCATCTGGAAACATATGCCTTAACCAGAGAGGGAAGACCTGGAATGTAAAAATCCTTATCCAAAAGTTCACATGTGACTTTCCACCCTATGTGACCTATCCCATGGTATTGTGAAATAAAAATGGGTGCGCTGGCTACAGGGATACATAGTCTCCTCTCTTGGCAGACAAGGCCAGTTTCTGGGCCTGTCTGCACACCTATTGAGTTCCATTGTTGGATGTCTTTGTCTGTAACATATGTTTGGAGTTCATGCAATGTTTTATCTAGGAGTGAGATTTCAAGTGAGAGCAATGGCATTTGGATGTCTGCTGGCTGTGTGGATGCTGCCTCTCTTGCTGCTTTGTCAGCTAAAGCATTTCATTTGGCTATGTCATCCTGTTGCCCTGTATGTGTCCTACAGTGTAGTGTGGTTGCATGTCCTAGAGTGAATGATGTAGCCATTTCCACCACCATCGCACAGGATACCAAAGCTCTGAGACACGCCAGCATGCCCTGCACTGGCATAGGCACAACCCTTGGGGAAAAACGATAGGGCGCAGTTTGCCTCCCATGTTTTTGCGCTAGGACTCCCGTCATGGTTTTACAGTTGTCCCTAGCAAATAGGTAAAACTCTTTGCTATACTCAGAGACCAAGACCAGGAGCTGTTATCATAGATGTTTTGAGGTATACGCAAGCATTGTACATTTCATCATTGCATTTTATACAATCTGGTATGTCAGTACCTGTGGTTTGTCTCAAGAGATTATCATAGTAGGAACAGTCAGGTAACTAATCATGCCAAGAAAGGACAGCATATCCTTCTTGGTCTGTGGGGGGGGGGGGGCTAGACCCACGGAGAGCCGCAGCTCATGATTGACTTTCCTTTCACCTTTTGTGAGTACAAAACCAAGGCATTCAACAGTTTCCTGACACTATTGAAGTTTCTTTTTTTTTGGAAACTTTATGACCATTATCTGCCAACCAATGTAGCAGATCTTCTCGTTGCAGGCTACCTGGCTTGGGTTACATATCAATCAACATATTGGAGTAGGACAGAATGATGGCAGGGAGTCCAGGACCGCAATGTGGCCTGGAGCACAACTGAGTAGACTACAGGGTCAACATAACCCATGACACCTTGTCATCTGGCAAAAAAAAATTGTTTTTAAAAAACAGAAAGCAAGGATTGGCTGTGTCTCCTCATCCACAAGGACGCTAAAAAATACATTTGTTAAATCAATCACAGTAAAATACTCTGCATCGGGTGGTATGGAGGTAAGGAGTGATGGCACATCAGGCACTATAGGCGCACACAAGGTTATTCACAGCTCGAAGGTCTTGAACAAATCTATAACTGCCATCCTGCCTGATACTCACTGCTTTCTCTTTCCCATTACATTTAAACATCCTGCTGCTTCTTTCTGTATTAAAGTTTCCTGAAATTGGTCAATTGTTTGTGTGGTCCATTCAGATATCATCTGTTTGACCATCAAGGCGAACTGGGGTTTTAGAGCTAATCATATAAATTTGAATAAACAAAGCTCCTACATCAGTAGCTGCAGCTAATCCAGCTTCTGTTGTCCAATTTTCATGAAACCTTTTCCAGAACTCAACTACAGATTCTTCTGACTTTTGTTTGCATGCTATGGCAGTAGGAAGGGAACTTTTATTTTTAAATACTTTCATCATTTCAGCCTCTAATTCTGTCCACATAGTGTTACTACCTGTTATTGTGTTTAACCCATATGCTCCCGCATTACCAGTGTCAATAGTGTTTATACTTGGAACATTTGCTCCAGGAACTGGTGTATCCTATAATGCCATCAATGATAAGGCGCATGTCTTCCTGTGTGTAATTTCTACCCTTACATGCCTTTTTTAAGTAAGTTAAAGTACCTGTTGCGGAGGCAGTGGGTTGGGGCAATGTTTCACTATCCTGTCAATGTCCTCAACGTCTATTACTTTTTTCAATATTTCATTTCCAATGGTCATGAAAGGCGCTTGAAGGTTAGTGTTACTATATACAGTTCCACTCTTTGTTTTAGGGGGACTAAGTGTTTTACCCACTACAGCGTTTTCCTGTTCTTCCTCCTGCTCTTTGCCAGGTGGTGAAACTACACCTCATATAGCTCCCTGATCTTCTTCTGGTTCAGCTACCTCGACTCAGGCTTCCTGTCCTTGCCTCTGTAGGCCGCTGTCTATCTTGTTGTGGAGCGGGAGGGATCTGCCATTGTCTGATTTCATGATGTAGAGCCAGAAGATCAATATCTTCCTCTCTTAAATTTGGATAGACATGTACATGTGAGGGTGGAGGATGACTGACTACTGGCAGAGGTGGAGCTGTTGGGTCAGGGACAAATCTCTTTTTATCGGCTTCGTCTCTATGTTTCTGGTCATAATCTACCTTACTTAAACATTTGGTGGGCTTTTTCTGCTTCTTTTTGTTCCTCTGAAACCAATATGGGGCATATTTTAACCAATTCTCTCCTCCCTTTTCCATATAATCCATATCCCATGTGAAATTCATCATTACTACTATCCCGGGGAAAGGGGTCTATACTGTGTATGGCTCTGGTCTATCCCACTAAATTTTAAACTCATGGGACTATAAATTCATAATCAGTACCACAAATTCTGGCTACAAAATCCTTACACGTTTCTCCTGGGTCGGGAAGAGGGAGAGGATATTCTTTACCTTGTTTCTGACCCATATTGACAGTGGGAGACGACTGTTTTACCACGCAGTCTTCTGATCCACACAACAAATTATTCTTAATACTTCTATTATCTTAACACTTCTATGCGATAGAAAGAAAAGCAAAGGTTTTGGGATCACCGGAGTCTACCTCCTCATTACCACTTCATATTCCTTGCCAAAAGGAATGTATCTATCATATTCCTTGCCAAAAGGAATGTATCTATCATATTCCTTGCCAAAAGGAATGTATCTATATGCAGTACTGCTGATCTTTGGATTTACCAAAAATCCAATATTAACCTCCTGGCATGGTTCTTATCCCTTAATAATTTATGGGTCTAAAAGCTTTAATCAGAGCTGAGGCAAGAAAATATTTAGTCAATAAAGACAAAAAGGATTCTTACCACAGATGATTTTGCTTTTCCCGGACGAACCGCCAGTTGTAGGGGTACAGTTGCTTCTAACCAGCCAGGCAGGTAAAAGTGTAATGCAGGAAAGACTTCAGCGACCGCCACAGATCTGGAGACATTAAATTGACACAGGAAAGCCTTTGCAATGTGCCCAAATTATGTCTGGTTTAATCAGCTTAACATCTCGGTATTTATGCCGGTCTTAGGGGACAAAGGTGGGGATGGGAGGAGTTTACATGATACAAATTCAGGTTAATAATTTCCTATTAGCTAGTACGTGTTACAAAGTTCAGGTAATATTTCGCTGATGAAACAAAAAACCTTACATAGATGTGAACTAAAACATGTGTGACATGAATGTATTCTTTCTGTGATTACACAAGTGTTGGTAGAACTATACTTAGCTTATCTTTAACAAACATGAGCTAGGGCAAAGTCCATAGATATGGTATATGCCTAAATGACCATGAAAACCTTTACACAGAAATAAGTACATTTCAAAAAACCTTTTCTTTAACCTATGACATGGCGTCCTGAACTCAAAATGGAGGTTGTCATGCCAAGTTACCTTTACACACGCGAGATACGCTTCAGACATATGTTGCAAATAGCAAAGGTGCGATCTGCTGCACATGTCTCAAAAAAGGCCCACACCAAAGAACTTTTGGAATAACGTGCAGAGACAGCAGCGCCCTGCACATGCGGAGCTCTGCGGTGTGATGCAGTCGGTGTGCTGCCCTTAAGATGGCCCCTGGAGGGCATCCTGCCTCGTTGGAGATGTGCCTCCTCCTCCTCCTCTCTCCTATCAGGCACCCACGTAGAGTCAGTGACCTCATCATCCGGTCCCCCCTCACCACTGGAGCAAACCTGGCAGTATGCTGCAGCTGGGGGAACATGACTGCCAGTTTGCTGTCCTTCTTGGGCACCCCCTCTCTCTGGGCTCACGTTACTGCCTTCCTCAAGCTGGGTACCACCATCGGAGCCTTCAAAACGCTGTGCATCCTCCTGCAGCATGTACCCAACACTGTGGTCAAACAGTTTGGGTGACTCCTCAGGAGGACATGGTGGGACTAGGGAAGGAGTGACTGCTGCCATTGAGCCAAGGGAAGAGGCCGCTTTGGCAGACAATGTACCCTGAGGCTGGGTGAGAGAGGATGAGGAGGATGAGGACGGCTTGGTCATCCACTCTACCAACTCTTCAGCATGTTGCGGCTCAACACAGCCAGCTGCCGAAAAAAGGACAAGCGTGCCCCACGGCCACGTGCTGATGAGGATGTACCGTGTCCACGACCAGCACTGTTGCCTCTAGACACAGAGCCTGCTTGCCCTCTTTTATAGGCCTGTGTGTGTCTGCCTCTCCTTGTTGGCCTTCCAGACATACTTTATTTGATGTATTGGAATAGGTAGGTACACAAGGAATTGTCTGCAGTCAGCTTTAGCTGCACACTGTGGCCAGTATACAGTACACTGACTTAATATACTGCAGGTTAGCTCAATCAACTGCCTCTTTTATCAGTAACAGAAAAGCAATAGTCTGCAGTTGGAAAATTGGTGAAAAAAGAAACTGCGCTAGGATATTGTAAACAATTTCTAAATAAAGAAAGCAGCAACTAATCTGAAAACAATCATCAGTGGAACAAATTAGAAAAATATATATATAGTTGCGCTAATAATGAAATTAATCATAAACACCAGAGATTGTAAATCTAAATGAATACACCAGTGATAAGTGAACAGTGACAAATGAAGTTCTACATTGCTCAATAAAGGCCAAAGCAAACTGCATCTGTATAATGTTATGAAATAAATGTGAAAAAAATTAAAAATTGAAAAAAATTGAAAAAATAAATTATGAATTGTCCACCAATCTTATAAAAATTCATCAAAGTTCATGTGCTATATCAAAAACACCCGTGATAGTGTCCAGATGAAAAAATATAAATCCAATCTTCATTGAAAGATATCAATCGTGACAATCCACCACCAACAGTGAGTAATCCTGCTTACCAGAAAAGGTTGGTCCCCTATCACAGAGGACCTTAAACAGCATGTAATATATCTTGATCAAAACCACCAGTCTTCAAACCGCATGCAGTAGATCTCGATTAATGCTCCCAGATAGCCCATATACCATCATCCAGTTGCCAATATTCCACACCATTAAAGGCACATGAAAGGAAGGGGGACACTAGATAGTGTAAAATCCTTGGGTTTATTGTTAAAAAGTCATAAAAACATACTTACAAAAGCAAAATTGTTAGACAGCCTTAGGTATAACAGCGCCGGCCGGTCAGGCGCTGGCACACAGACACGTCCGTGGATCGAGCAGGAGGAGGGTGACATCAGCACAACGCTCGTATCCGCCCTATGCGTTTCGGGAAAACTCACATCGTCCCGTGCCCCGAGACGACGTGAGTTTTCACGAAACGCGTAGGGCGGATACGAGCGTTGTGCTGACGTCACCCTCCTCCTGCTCGATCCACGGATGTGTCTGTGTGCCAGCGCCTGACCGGCCGGCGCTGTTATACCTAAGGCTGTCAAACAATTTTGCTTTTGTAAGTATGTTTTTTATTACTTTTTAACAATAAACCCAAGGATTTTACACTATCTAGTGTCCCCCTTCCTTTCATGTGCCTTTAATGGTGTGGAATATTGGCAACTGGATGATGGTATATGGGCTATCTGGGAGCATTAATCGAGATCTACTACATGCGGTTTGAAGACTGGTGGTTTTGATCAAGATATATTACATGCTGTTTAAGGTCTTCTGTGATAGGGGACCAACCTTTTCTGGTAAGCAGGATTATTCACTGTTGGTGGTGGATTGTCACGATTGATATCTTTCAATGAAGATTGGATTTATATTTTTTTATCTGGACACTATCACGGGTGTTTTTGTTATAACACATGACCTTTGATGAATTTTTATGAGATTGGAGGGGGCGCATGCGCGGAGGCTAGCGGGACGGTTATGCCTGACTAGAGCTCCGCTCCGTGAGGGGGAAAACCGCTGGATAACTACCGCCTACCATCACGAAATTTACAGAAAAGCTGTAGCAACTATCAGAGAGGTGAGGGGGATAGACTAAATACAAAATGGTATTTGGAGGAGCCCGCAGCAAAACGAAAATGAACCCCAATAGCGGCTCACAAGCGCGGAATACCTCACAGAAAAAAGCGCCAGTCACCTCAGACACACTCACCACAAAGCAGAAAAGCAAACCTAAAAAAACACAAACTTTCTCCTCAGGAGATTCAGATTCAGAAGCTGAGGCTTTTCTACCACAACTAATGTCACAAGAAACAACTACTCCCTCAAATATTTTAAAACAATTTGAAAAAATGCTTCACAAAGCGCTGAAACATACCTCAGAACAAATCACCACTAATTTAACCACTTCCCGCCCAGTCAATAGCAAATTGACGTCCGGGAAGTGGTTCTGTTATCCACACTGGACGTCATATGACGTCCTGCGGGATAACAGCCGCCGCGCGCCCGGGGGGGCGCGCATCGCGGCGATCGGTGGAGCGGTGGGTCAGTCTGACCCACCGCTACACTGATCTCAGTAAAAAGCCTCCGTCGGAGGCTTTTTACCATGTGATCAGCCGTCTCGAATTACGGCTGATCAGGAAGTAAACAGGAAGAGCCGTTGATCGGCTCTTCCTCACTCGCGTCTGACAGACGCGAGTAGAGGAGAGCCGATCGGCGGCTCTCCTGACAGGGGGGGTTCACGCTGATTGTTTATCAGCGCAGCCCCCCCTCGGATACCCACACTGGACCACCAGGGAAGCCCTAAGCATGTGGATGGCCCCCATGGCCATGCACATGTAGTAAAAAAATATATATATATAAAAAAAATGCCAATCAGTGCCCACACATGGGCACTGACTGTCACGATCATGCCAAGAAACAAATGTGTGGTGGCTGGCATTGCTAGGCAGCAGTGTCACCAGTGCCACCTACTAGTGTCCATCAGTGCCACCTATCAGTGCCCATCCATGCCCATCTGTGCCCAAAGTGCCCACCTATCAGTGCCCGTCCATGCCACCTATCAGTGCCACCCATAAGTGCCCATCAGTGCCGCCTAAAAGTGCCCATTAGTGCCGCCTATGAGTGCCCATCAGTGCCGCCTATGAGTGCCAATCAGTGCCACCTATGAGTGCCAATCAGTGCTGCCTATGAGTGCCCATCAGTGCCGCATACCAGTGCCACATATCAGTGCCCATCAGTGCCGCTTATCAGTGCCCATCATCAGTGCCCATCAGTGCCACCTCATTGGTGCCACCTCATCGGTGCCCATCAGTGTCGCCTTATCAGTGCCCTTCAGTGCCGCCTTATCAGTGCCCATCATTGAAGTAGAAAAGGTACTTATTTACAAAAAAAAATAACAGAAACAAAGAAAAACATATTTTTTTTAAAATTTTCGCTCTTTTTTTATTTGTTGCGCAAAAAATAATAATCGCAGAGGCGATCAAATACCACCGAAAGAAAGCTCTATTTCTGGGAACAAAATGATAAAAAATTTGTTTGGGTACAGTGTAGCATGACCGCGCAATTGTCATTCAAATTGCGACAGCGCTGAAAGCTCAAAATTGGCTTGGGCAGGAAGCTGTATAAGTGCATGGTATTGAAGTGGTTAACAAAGGAAATCAGAGAACTGGGACACCGCACATCTGCACTAGAAATTAAAGTGGAGGAAATAGAAAATACCACACAAGAGCACCTGTCAGAATTAGAAAACATGAAAGAGGAAAATATAATACTTCAAAATAGACTTGAAGATTTTGAGAATCGGGCAAGACGTGCTAACCTACGCTTCAGAGGTATACCAGAATCTATAATAGACCTGCAAGCAACAATATTAGCACTGTGCCAAGAACTAGCACCAGGTATACCGGTAGAAAGAATGGAGATGGACAGAGTACACAGGGCTCTAATGCCCAAAAAAACAGAAGGACCACCTTGCGATATCATAGCAAAGTTCCACTTCTATCGGACAAAAGAACAACTTTTAAATGCAGCAAGAGAAAAAAATAACCTAATTTTTCAAAGGCATGAATATCAGATCTTTGCAGATTTATCACAATCAACAATCTCCAAAAGAAGGGCAATGAAACCGCAATTATTGGAACTCCAATGCCATAATATCAAATACCAATGGGGTTTCCCTTTCGCTCTACGTTTCACCTACCAGGGTACCAAAATTTCATATAGAACATCAGAAGAACTACAACAAGCCCTCCAGGATCTCAATCTGACAGAAGGGAGCTCTGCACCAAGTACTTCACAAAGAAGATCATCCCCAGCCTCTTTCAAACAAAAAGCAACCCATTCTGAGAACAGTAATGGTAATATCCAGGCACATAAAAGAGGATGATTCACATCCTCACCCCAAGGCCAAGAAGATTCTATGGACTGAAGAAATGATAGACATTTTATGGGACGAATTTACTGCTGAATATACTTCAGTAGAAGCACTTAGGGAATCTTTACCCCAGCTTCAAGTCAGTCTTAGTGACACATAACTTAGGAGACATCCAAAATACACGCCAAACAAACTACAGCGGCTTCTTCTCCTATCCCTATCCCAAAAAATGTTTTTCCTTTTTATATTTATATTCGGTCCTATGGTTCTTACTATTATTATTTTTTAATATTTTAATATTTCTTATTTTAAAATTCTTATTTTTTATATTTCAGCTTTATCTATTATTTATTTATTTTTTATTTATTTATTTATTTATTTATTTATTTATTTTTACTTTTCATTAGAAGCATATTATTTTGTCTCTAATATTTTACATAGAAATACAGTGACATAACTGTCAGGATAACAAAATTCTTTCTTTGTTTTTAGTTATTTATTTATTCTTATATTATTCACTCATTTTTTATTTATTTTTGTACTTTCCCAAAATAGGTGATTTTGTCACCTACGGGTGACAAGGTTTTGTACATTGGACTTTAATATCCCTGTTTCAATCTACACTAAGTAATTTGCAACATAGGAGATCTTTGAAAAACCCTCACAAAGCACATAATAGTGGTTTCTCTCCTACCCCAATTCGAAAGGCCATTTTTTCATTTTTATTTTTTACATTTTTATATTTTCATTCTTTCAGCTGACGTATATTATTATTAAACCACTAAAACTCATACTGAAATACAGGGATGCAACAGTTTTGTTACCAAAGTTTGCTCTTTTTTACCTTTACATATGTTAATTAATGGTTAATTTTTTTGCAGCAGACCCTTTCACTTATAAAGGACGAGCTATCTACATTGTACCTTTTAGTCTCTGCGGTGCATTAAATAACATAGCAACTTACTTTTAACAATATTAGATGACTTAAAGATGAGTATCATATATGCAGTTCTTAAGCAGTTTGGTTCTCATGACTTTGTTTCTCATTAATATCCTATAGTATCCTTTCGAGTTGACAAGATTTGATACATTTAAGGTAATCCCCTAGGCTCATTGCCTAGTGACTATTCTTTCCCCACTCTCTCTGAAAGCTAAATTATTAATTTTTAAGTAACATTTATAAGCACAATTAGGGCTAATACGCATACATCCACAGGATGTACATCCCATCTTTCAGAGCGGCACCCCATTGTGCAGAAACCCCATGCGCCCCACCAGACTTTCCTCGGACTCCCACAGTAATAAATGGGAGTTCAATGAAAGTCCCCTGACCCCTAATGGGGGCTTTCGCCCCCCATCACGGGTAAACTTCAAATATCACTATATCTTTACAATAATTGTATATTGTATAGTCTCATTTGTTTTTTACTTCTTCCTTAACACTGATCGCACTGGATCCTTTTCTTCCTTATCTTCTTTCTTGTCTGCGTGGAAGGGCCCGGAAATCCACTGCACTAAAGTAACTGGTAAGAATGGCTTTTTGTTTCAAACACACTTTACACCAAATCAAACCCCCAAATTCTTTAGTAAATCCTACCCTCAAGTATATACGGCTTCAGCCACCACAAAAAAACGAGGTACGCTTATCGCATTCCACCGTACAACTCTGTTCACATTGCATTCAGAAATAAAAGATCCTGAAGGCCGCTACATAATTCTAACAGGATACATCATGGACACAGCTGTAACGGTAGTCTCATATTATGCACCAAACACACAACCCCTTCCTTTCCTATCTCATCTTTTTCAAGTAATAAACTCACATAAGAAAGGAACTCTTCTTGTATGCGGAGACTCTAATCAGGTCCTCCTCCCATTTTTGGACAGATCCCCTTACACCCCGGCGAAACATCAATCCAAATGGTCTCTCTCTCAGCTTCTTTTCCAAACACAATATGGTAGACTCTTGGAGAGAATCCAATCCTACTAAAAAACATTACACATATTTTTCTAATCCTCATCAAACATTTAGTCGAATAGATCACATATTTACAACAATAGGTATGGTCCCAGAAATTATGTCTTCAACCATAATCCCCATCCCCTGGTCAGACCATGATGCGGTATGTACCACTATTGCCTCCATTCTGCCCAAAGCACATGACCCAACCTGGTACCTACCAGACATACTACTCAAGCATCCATCCTAAAGCATATTAATAGAACAAGAATTAAAAAATTATCTAAAGAATAATACTAGCCCTGAAATCTCCTCACTCACGTTATGGGAAGCGCATAAACCAGTACTAAGGTGGGTTTTTCAACAACAAATAGGGATTCTGAAACGAGAGCGTAAAACACTCTCACAAAAATTAGAAAAAGAATTTAACACAGCATTTATGAACTTTCAAAATAATCCTACCTCTACAACCAAATCACGTCTAGAGAAAGCACGTATAGAATATGACCTTTTTCTCACTGATTCGGCAGATAAATTATTACGCAAAACCAAACATGCATTCTACATGAAATCTAATAAGCCCGGCACATATCTAGCAAAAGCATTAAAATCGTTCAACAAATCCTTCAAACCTATCAAACTCAAATAGCAATATCTACACCAGCAATCCACAAAAAATAGTACAAAAATTCAGTACCTATTTGAAAACTCAATACAAAGAGACAAATATATTTAACACTACTGCAGCTGATGCATTTTTCTCAAAAATCAACCTTCCCCAAATGATGGATACCCAAAAAACAATACTAGAAAAACCAGTTACAAGTACTGAGGTAGATGCAGCTATTAAAGAATTAAAAATAAACAAAAGGCCTGGCCCAGATGGCTACTCAGCACTGTATTATCGTACATATAAGGACACTCTTTCTCCCGCACTCGCAGAAGCATTCAATGATCTATTAAACAATAAAACATTTAGGAAAGAATCCCTGATGGCTATCATATGTATGATCCCAAAACCACAAACAGATGATATGCTTAGCAGTAACTACCGTCCCATTTCCATGCTAAATATAGACATAAAATTATTAGCGAAAATCATAGCAACCCGTTTAAACACAGTAATAATAGGATTTTTATAACAGCTTACCTGTAAAATCCTTTTCTTGGAGTACATCACGGGACACAGAGCGACATAGTCATTACTAATGGGTTATATAGTTACCGTCAGGTGCTGGCACTGGCAACTTCCAAAACCGGAAGTACCCTCCCCTATATAAGCCCCTCCCATCCGGGAGCACCTCAGTTTTGTAGCAAAGCAATAAGTGTCCCCAAAGAGGGGCGGGAGCTCTGTGTCCCGTGATGTACTCCAAGAAAAGGATTTTACAGGTAAGCTGTTATAAAAATCCTATTTTCTTTCTCGTACATCACGGGACACAGAGCGACATAGTCATTACTAATAGGATGTCCTAAAGCAATGCCAAATGAGGGGGGGGATACACCATATATAAGCTGAGCGCTATCAGACATGAGGATCTTTTGCGGCCTGCAACACACTGCGCCCAAAGGCGACATCCTCCTGACTTCTAACGTCCACCTGGTAGGACCTAGTAAACGTGTGTACCGAAGACCATGTTGCGGCCTTACAGATTTGAGCCAGGGAGGCCTGGTGATGCACTGCCCATGAAGTTCCAACTGCTCTCGTGGAGTGCGCTCTAACTTTGAACGGAGGCGGTCTCCTTCTCAAGCCATAAGCTTGCATAATGACCTGTCGAATCCACTTGGCTAAAGTAGACTTTGACGCTGCCTGACCCTTTCTGGGGCCTTCCGGCAGAATAAACAAAGTATCCGTTCTGCGAATCTGAGCAGTGGCTTTTAGATAAGCTTTAACTGCTCTTACTACATCCAAAGAATGCAATAACTTTTCCTCTACCGAAGTAGGTTTGGGGAAAAAAGAAGGAAGAACCACATCTTGGTTCAAATGAAACCTCGATACCACCTTAGGAAGAAAGGCTGGATGAGGACGTAACACTACTCTGTCCTTATGGATAACCAGATATGGCTCCTTACAGGACATAGCTGCTAATTCCGATACTCTTTTAGCCGAACAAATGGCTACTAGAAAAATCAATTTCCTGGTGAGAAGCACCAAGGAAATATGCTGTAATGGTTCAAATGGTTGTTTCTGTAGAACCGACAGAACCAAGTTTAGATCCCATGAACATATGGGAATATTAACCGGAGGCCTAATACGCATCACTCCTTGTATAAAGGCTTTGACTAGTGAATGCGAAGCCAAGGGCCTTTGAAAAAATATTGACAAGGCCGAAATCTGACCCTTGATAGTACTCAAGGCAAGCTTCCTATCTACAGCCCACTGTAGGAAGTCCAGAATCCTACCTATTACGTACTTATGTGGATGCCATTTCTTGGCCTCACACCACGCGATGTACGCCTTCCAGATTCTATAGTAGATCTGCCTGGATACCGGCTTCCTGGCATTGATCATGGTAGATACCACAGCATTAGAGAGCCCTCTCTTTTTTAGAATGTGGGCTTCAATAGCCAGGCCGTCAAACCTAGGGCTGGTAAGGAAGGGTGGTATATCGGTCCTTGCGAAAGCCGGACGACGTGGGAGAGTCCAAGGATTCCCCACTGAAATTTTACAATCTCCGCGTACCACGCTCTTCGGGGCCACGCTGGAGCCACCGGAATCACTGGTTTCTTTTCTACCCTGATTCTGCGGAGTAATCGAGGTAACCATTGTGGCGGTGTGAATGCATATATCAGCTTGAACTGATCCCCAGGGAACACTAGGGCATCCGAGCCGCAAGCTAGGGGATCCCTTGTCCGAGAGACAAACCTATCCCCCTTTGCGTTGAATCTGGATGCTAGAAGATCTACATCCGATGTTCCCCACCGCTGACATATTGTCCAGAAAACCTCGGGGTGAAGGGACCCTTCCTCTGGGCCTAATTGCTGGCGACTTAGAAAGTCCGCCTTCCAATTCTCCACTCCTGGAATGAATACCGCAGATATGGCTGGGACATATTTTTCCTGCCCATTTCAGGATGTAATTTACTTCCCTCTGGGCTGCAGGACTCCTGGTGCCCCCCTGATGATTGATATATGCCACTGCTGTGGCATTGTCTGATTGAATTCTGACAGGGGACCCTTGGAGTTTGGATGTCCATGCTACTAGGGCATACCGGGCTGCTCGTATCTCTAAGAGATTGATGGGCAGGGCCTTTTCTGCATCCGACCATCTGCCCTGGAGAGACTATTGCTCCAGTACTGCTCCCCAGCCTATAAGGCTGGCATCTGTAGTGACCACCTTCCAAGAAATCGGACTGAAGGATTTCCTTTTTTCCAGATTCTGGGGAACCCACCACCAACGGAGGCTCTTGCGAACGGAAGGGGACAAGGACATTGTAAGTCTAGGGCCTGAACTTTTTTGTTCCAGGCTGACAGTATGGCCCCTTGCAAATTCCTTGAATGGAATTGACCGTAGGGTACTGCTTCGAATGATGCCACCATTTTTCCCAGCAGCCTCATATACAGGCGTATGGACGGCTGTCTTTTTTGTACCCACTAAGTGGATCAAATCTTTCAAAGACAACACCTTTCCTCGAGGCAAGAATATTTTTCTCTGGCCTGAATCCAACCTTAGCCCCAAGTATTCCAGACTTTTGACTGGTTTTTAGGGCTGACTTGTCTCGGTTGATAATCCAACCGTGAGATTCCAGATACTTGATCGTCTTGTGAACGACCACGTCTAGTTTTTTCACTGAGTGGTCTATCAGCAACAAGTCATCCAGATATGCCATTATCATTACACCTTGTGTTCTTAGATTGGCCAATAAAGGGCCAGAATTTTTGTGAACACTCTTGGTGCTGTGGCCAAACCGAAGGGTAAGGCTCTGAACTGAAAATGGCGCCCTTCTACTGCAAAGCGTAGAAATTTTTGGTGGACTGGAAAGATGGGAATGTGCAAATAAGCATCTTTGATGTCGATCGTGGCTAACCAATCCTCCCCTTGTAGGGCAGTGGCCACCGATCGGATCGACTCCATCGGAAAGTCCTGATATACAGGAATTTGTATAGCCCTTTTAGAATTAATATGGGCCTCCCGTCCGCGTTTGCTTCGGGACTGTAAAGAGGTTTGAGTAAAACCCGAACCCTCATTCTTCCAGGGGAACCTCCATAATTACTCCTTGGAGCAATAGTTGTTCTAGTGCCAACAGGAGGGACTCTCTCTTCCGGGGATCCCTTGGCACGTTTGACCTCAAAATGGGAAGGAGGAGAGTCTTTTAACTCCAAACTGTATCCCAAACCTACTGCGGAGAGCACCTATCTGTCTTGATCGTGTCCCGCCAGGTCTCTTTGCGAACAACTGGAGTCCTCCCCCCACCCGACTGAGTGGGGGCTTCAATGAATTTAACTTTGGGGGAGGTTTTGTACCTCCCCTGACCCAGGGTTTCTCATTACCCTGCTACTGTCCCTGTTTTTTACCCCCGGGATTTGACCGAGGAGGCCGTCGGAACTGTTACACAGCCGATGCCCCAGGGACTGGAGAAGCAGGCCTCTTAAAGAGGGACCTCTAACTCTGCTTTTAACCGGCAAGAGCGTATTTTTACCGCTGGAAATTTTCTGGATATATTTGTCCAGGTTTTCCCTGAATAAGCGTTCACCATGAAATGGGACGCTAACCAGCCATTCTTTACAGGGAGCTTCAGCAGACCAGTTTCTGAGCCATAGGAGCCTACGCATATGTACTATAGACAGCGTAAGGCGGGAGGCCTGATGGACTGAATCCTCTATGGCGTCAACCGCAAAGCCTAAGGCTCTAGGTAGATCAGCTAGGGCAAAGCCTGCTGATCTGTCAAGTCCCTCAAGACCTGTTTAAACTGATCCTTCACTGCTTAGCAGACCCCAATAGCTGCTACTGCTGGTTGTATCACCAAGCAGATTTTCATAAGGACTCCAATCTTTTATCTATTGGGTTCTTGAACATTTGGACATTATCCACTGGACATGTCAGTGATTTATACATACAAGAGATGGCTGCGTCCACTGTAGGGACCTTCCATTTTTTTTTTTTTTTTTTTTTGATGAACTTATCCTCCATGGGATAGACCACCGGAAATCTCTTGGGGGAATAAATATTTTCTCAGGACGTTCCCAATCCTGGTAAATGAGCCCTTTCAGTAAAGGGTGAAGTGGAAAAGAACAAACAGTCTGGGGGCTTCTAGCGACCCCAACGAGGATACAGTAGTGGTTGATGGTTCCGCAAGGTGCATATTTAAATGCTGATCGGACCATGTTAGTCAGAGACTGAACCCATAATCTTTCAGCTTGAGATGCTGAGAAAAGGTTCCCCCACTGTTGATTCCTCTATAACAGAATCAACCTTATCCTGATCCCCTTCAGGCAGGTCGATCCCTGTATGGGACTGTTGCTCTGCTAACAGGCACTCTGAAGGAGGAGACGGAGATCGGGCGTGCTTTCCCTGACAGGGAGGCAGCGATAAATTTTGACAATCTCTCTCTAATCCTCCCAGAGCTGAGGAAAAAACCTCCTCTGTTACATACACAGGAGCAGGTGACTGAGGACAGCCACAGTACCAAGTACCCCTGCGGGGTCTCTACGGTCACTTACCTCTGAACTTCAGGGGAGACTGGTGCAGCAGGAGTATGCCCAAGATCCTCAGAGCCCGATGAGACCCCCTTCGCTTCCTGGAAGATTCAGTTCCGGAGCTACTGGACGGCATATTCCTAAGCCTAAAGCTGAGGTATTCCAGCCGTAATACACCACTTTTACTGAGAATAGTCTAGCACAATTGCTGCTATATCACAGTTGGTGTCTACTAATGTGCCTTTCTAGGGGATGCCTGTATCAACCGCTTGCTGTATGCCTTTAAATGTTGCCAGCTCTGTCTCTGTACTTCATAGCCAGCTTACTGCAATAATGTGGCTTTTTAAAAACCTGCTGGGACGCCCGCACATGCGCAGAAGCGCTGCGGCGCGCACAGAGCGTCATCCCCAGGCCCCGCCCCTTTTTCCGGCCACCTCTATATATAGAGGCGCGTGCACGCGCACGCGCGCGGCCACGTGCGCCTCGGCGCTAATTTTCAAACATGGAAACCAGGGACAGGAGCCAGGGCCCCCTTTGCCGCAGCCCGGGGGATAGACGAACACTGCAACATGGCAGAGGAAACAGTTTCCTGTAGGAGAACTCACCAGCTGCCTGGACTTTGCTCTCTGAGAAGAAACTAGTCCATATGACAAGAAAAACATTCCACAGCGGCCTCTAGTGGACAAACACAGGTACCGCAGTTTAATATACTAAACATATATAAAAAAACATTCTTTTTTTTTTTTTTTTTTTTTTCTTGACCACCATTAAAAATTATTACATTTTTTTTTTAGTAGTTACAGGCATGCACAGATATTAGCGGGAATACCGTTAGGTAACAGACAGAAAGACAAATTAGGCTTGGGGGTCCCCCAATAGAACCAAGTTCCTGGGGGCCCCCACTTACCTGTTCCCCGCCGCAGGACTTTGTTTGGTCCACAAAAGCCCAAACTTCACCTATCACGGCAGGCATTGTAATCAAACCTTCAGGGACCGGGTTCCCAAGGATTCCACTCCCCTGGACCTGTATAGCACCCTGCACAGAAAACATCTTGGTCGTGGGTATGACCAGAGCTCTGGATCCCAGGGTCCAGCTCTCCTAAGAGAAGCATTACAGGCAGAACCTTGCTCTTCTCTGCAAGGCCCGGGTACCGACCGTTTAGCTATGAAGCTTTTTTGGTCGGATCCGGAATAGCTTACTGAGGCCCAAAAGAACCTGTACGCAAGCTCAGTGAAAAACACATGTTTCTTCTTGGCCAACACCTTAGACACTGGCAAAAAACTGAGGTGCTCCCGGATGGGAGGGGCTTATATAGGGGAGGGTACTTCCGGTTTTGGAAGTTGCCAGTGCCAGCACCTGACGGTAACTATATAACCCATTAGTAATGACTATGTCGCTCTGTGTCCCGTGATGTACGAGAAAGAAAGGTACACTCGTGCATCGTGACCAAGTAGGATTCATGCCCTCTCGTCAAGCAGGAGATAATGTTCGCAGAGCAGTTCTCTTGGCACAAATTGCGAAAAAAAGAGGCATACCAGCCTGTTTTCTCTCTCTCGATGTTAGAAGGGCTTTTGACTCAGTATCCTGGCCTTACATGACATATACTTTACAAAAATGGGGCTTTGGCCCAAACTTCATGAACTGGATCAAGGCACTTTATGATAAACCGAGAGCGCATGTAAGATATGCGGGATACAGGTCTGAATCTTTTGATATGGAGAGAGGTACAAGACAAGGTTGTCCACTTTCACCCTTATTATTCGCCCTTCTCATAGAACCGCTTGCTCATATAATCAGATCACAACCCACTATAACAGGAATAGAAATAGGAGGTTATCAACATAAGATCTGCTTATTTGCAGACAATATCCTCCTATTTCTATCATCCCCCAAATATCGGGCCCTAATCTTATCCCAATTCTCAACAACTTTGCCACATTCTCAGGTTTATATATTAATCCCAAAAAAAGTTCCGCCCTAAACATATCTCTCTCAAACATTGAATTGTCAGCCGCTAAAGTGGGCCTCCCCTACACATGGGCAGAAGGGGCACTTCCATATCTAGGTATTAAACTTACAGCATCTCTCTCAGATTTATTCTCTTATAATTACCCACCGATTTTGAAACAAATAACAAAATTGATGAATTCTTGGGACCACATGCCGATATCATGGTTAGGAAGAATCAATGCTGTAAAAATTACGATATTGCCAAAAATATTATACTTGTTTAGAGTTCTGCCTATCCCGATACCGGCATACTACCTAAGAATTTTACAAAATAAATCATCATCATTTATTTGGGGTTCAGCTAAACCAAGAATACAACAACGCACACTTTATCTGCCAAAAGTAAAGGGGGGCCTAGGATGTCCAAACTTTGCATGTTACTATAGGGCAGCGCATATAGCCAGTCTCAGTAAACTACATGCTCAAAATGAAATCCCACTATGGGTATCCATAGAAGCGGCTGAGTGTGATCCAATTTCAGTCTCAAATTTACTTTGGATCCCTCCAAAATATCGCAAAAATTTACAAAACCCAATTACGAAGCATTTTATCTCCTTATGGGATAGATATAAAATTAAACACCAACTACAATCCATACACAACCCTCTACTCTCCTTTTATAAAAACCCTGCATTTTACCCGGCATGGGTCCTTCCTAATTCCTTTAGAGAATGGACTTCTCGGGATGTCATATATAAGTACAAATTTATAAACTCAACATCATTTATCCCCTTCCCGACCCTTTGCGAAACTTATGGTTTGCCGCAATCAGAACTATTTAGATACCTCCAAATAAAAGATTTTTTCTCTCCAATACAAAACACTTTAACCCCAATAACTCAACTGACAATCTTTGAAACAATTTGCAAAAAAGATCCGCACATCAAGGGAGCAATATCCACTCTGTATTCTCAGCTATTGACTCAAGCAGATGCAGGTAAGCCACATTATGTTCTGAAATGGGAGGAAGACTTACAAAGAAACTTAGATGATATAGAATGGAACCAGATATGGTTAACTGCAAAATCTGCCTCCCCTAACATACTGGCGGTCGAAGCCAATTACAAAGTACTAATACGCTGGTACCTTGTACCAGCTAGGATAGCAAAGTATGTTACAAATTATTCAGGACACTGTTTTAGAGGGTGCACAGAGATAGGAACACAATTTCATATTTGGTGGTCGTGTCCAGTTGCACTAAAATTTTGGAATAAACTCTTTAAAATTGCCTCTGAAATATTGGGTAAGACAATTCCTCTAGACCCGGCAACAGCAATACTTAACTTGAAACCGGAAAATGTAACGCACATGCAATTTAAACTATTAGTACAATTCTTTACTGCAGCAAAACAAGCCTTAGCAAAGGCCTGGAAATCCCCTAAACTAAGCATAACCGAAATATTAGCAAGAATGAATAGTGCTATGACTCATGCTAAGATGACTGCCATAGAAACGGACACGATGCCCAAATTTGAAAAACTTTGGCAGCCCTGGATTGACTATACCATGTTATCAACCTTTGACAACACAGTTCTTTTACCATGGTAGATGTGACAGACAACCCAAAACATTATTTTTTCAGTTGCAGCGGTGGATTCGGACCTGACCACGCGGACTTCTCTTCTCTTTTTTCTTCTTCTTCCCTCATTTCTCTCTCATTTCCATTTCCTATTTTCCTTATTTTTGAGAACGAAATTTAATTTTGCCTCACACATTCCTTTATTTTGCTTAAATTTTTTTATAAAAATATACTACCTGAGTTACACACCCATATTTTTTATTATTTAAGCATTACTCTAACAGGTTGTATAAAATCACAAACAAGTTGAATGTTTATATGGAACATAAAAAGTTCTAGTATGTTATAAATGTAGTATTATCATCACTATATCACATATTCAGATAGTGAATAATAACTTTCTGATGAATAACAACATGTTCTCAAATAAGCTCATCTGTATAGTGTCACTTGTTAAAATATAAGTATTTAAGACTATTTGTACACTGCACCATGTAAACTTTAATAAAATATTTTGACATGGAATTTTTATGAGATTGGTGGACAATTCATAATTTATTTTTTCAATTTTTAATTTTTTTCACATTTATTTCATAACATTATACAGATGCAGTTTGCTTTGGCCTTTATTGAGCAATGTATAACTTCATTTGTCACTGTTCACTTATCACTGGTGTATTCATTTAGATTTACAATCTCTGGTGTTTATGATTAATTTCATTATTAGCGCAACTATATATATATTTTTCTAATAGTCTGCAGTGAGCATTACGTGCACACTGTGGCTAGTATACACTACACTGACTTAAGAAACTGCAGGTTAGCTCAATCAACTGCTAGTATTATCAGTAATAGAAAAGCAATAGTCTGCAGTAAGCTTTACGTGCACACTGATCCCAGTATACACTACACTGACTTAATATACTGCAGCGAGAATAACAGGAACACTCTGAAGTGAGATCTAGCTAAACTGAATACAGTGTATATATATATATATATATATATATATATATATATATATATATATATATATACACAACTCCTAGGATGCATATATATACTAAATACACTGACTGCAGCTACCTGAATCGCCTGCCTGCTCTATCAAACTGAAATGAAATGACACTCTGACTCTCTCTCTATCTCTCTCAGACTTTCACAAGTCACAACGCCGCAACACACTACACAAGGCCGATACGCAGGCGGCCTTATATAGTGTGGGGCGTTTACCTACTCCCCTGAGCCATAATTGGCCAAAGGCACCCTTCCTTTGGCCAATTGCGGCTTTCTGTACTGATGGCGCTGTGATTGGCCAAGCATGCGGGTCATAGTGCATACTTGGCCAACCATCAGCCAGCAATGGAAAGAAAAAAACGGCGCTAGTGAATAAAAAGTAAAGCTGCAACAATAAGTGTTATACAACACCAAGCAAAAGTAAAGAGAAAAAAGTTGCGCTAAATTGAACGTGACACCTGAGTGGCATACATTTTGAAAATGTAAAAATATTACCAGTACAGCGACTGATAAATAAATACAATATAAATGAGCACAACGGCTCACACAGTAAATGAGTAACACAAATTATTGAATATAAGTAGGGTTGAGCGAACCCAAACTGTAAAGTTCGGGTCCGTACCGAACTTTAGCTTTTTCCCGAACCCGAACCCGAACCCGGACTTTGCGCAAAAGTCCGGGTTTGGGTTCGGCAATCTAATTACGCAGTTAGAAATGCTTCAGGGGCCAGCCAATCACCTTTTGATTAGCTGGTGTGCCCTTAGAAGCCATCATAGCCATGCCTACTAATGGCATGGCTGTGATTGGTCAGTGCAACATGTGACCCAGCTTCTATATAAGCTAGAGGCACACAGCACACACGTCACTCTGCTTCAGAATAGATAGGGAGAGGATCTTGTCTGCTGCTGCTGCTTTTAGGGAGAGATAGAAAAATACATGAGTTAGTCCTGATTCTGGAATCTGAGGGAAAAGATAGAGAGACAGTGTAGTGTAGGGCCAGGTTCCTGTTTTTTGCTTTTAGGGAGAGAGATATATTATATAGGAATAGGAGTCCAGATTCAGAGATATAACTCAGCGATCTGCATAGGTTTACCTGTTTGTGTTGCAGTGCAGTCTTTTTACACTGCTATGAGCCCAGTGTCAGAGAAAATCTACCTTTTATCTGCAAGCTCAGTGCACCAGCACTGCATATATTACGTTGAGAGATACACCGTTTCCATACTGTGGGTGTATTCTGCTCTTGGAAAAAGATCCATTTAAGACAAAAAAAAAGGCACTTTATTGTGCTCTTTTCCAAAAGACCCATTAAGGGCAAAAAAAATAAAAAAATTCCATTTTATTTTGCTCGTGCAAAAAAAGACCCGTTTAGGGCAAAAACAAAAAAAAAGTTTGCACTTTAATGTACGCTTGCAAAAAGACCCATTTAGGGCCACAAAAAATATTTTGCAGTGTGTTATACATATGTGGAGGCGTGTGAAATAAACCATTTCTATATATTTGTCTTCTACTGTGCTATACTAAAAAAACAACATTTTTTTTGAATAGCATTTTCTGCAGTTCTGTAGCTGTGCGATTCAGCGGTTACGTACTGTGGGTGTGTTGTGGTCTGCCAAAAAACGCCATTTAGGGCCACAAAAAATATTTTGCAGTGTGTTATACATATGTGGAGGTGTGTGAAATAAACAATTTATATATAGTTTTCTTCTACTGTGCTATACTAAAAAAAAAACATTTTTTTTGAATAGCATTTTCTGCAGTTCTGTAGCTGTGCAATTCAGCGGTTACGTACTGTGGGTGTGTTGTGGTCTTCCAAAAAACGCCATTTAGGGCCACAAAAAATATTTTGCAGTGTGTTATACATATGTGGAGGTGTGTGAAATAAACAATTTATATATAGTTTTCTTCTACTGTGCTATACTAAAAAAAAAAAACATTTTTTTTTAATAGCATTTTCTGCAGTTCTGTAGCTGTGCGATTCTGCGTTTACGTACTGTGGGTGTGTTTTTTAAGTTATTTTAAGTTATTTCCCTATCCACATTTGTTTGCAGAGCACTTGCCATGCTCTTAACAACATTTTGCTGCCATTTGCAGCCCTCTAGCCCTTTCCATTACTTTTTTAGAGCCTTTTTAGTCCTTAGAAGTCCGGGTCCCCATTGACTTCAATGGGGTTCGGGTTCGGGTTCGGGTTAAAGTTCGGTCCCGAACCCAAACTTTTTTCCGAAGTTCGGCCGAACCCGTTGAACCCGAACATCCAGGTGTCCGCTCAACTCTAAATATAAGTGGTACAAACACGTGATAAGGAATTACTAAATCTGAGTGATCCATAAACCATAAAGATGTCTATAAACGAGAAAAAATCCCACATAAAGTCCAAACAATAAAGTTCATATGCACATGTATATATGATGCTCCTCCACCGTGCTGGTTATGATCCAATCATGTTGCACCCATAGCCAGTGTTAGATAGGACAGCCTCCACCAATAAAATTACTGCCTCTTACCGAAGGAGATGGATCCCTTGTCACAGGGGATCAAAGAAAACCTGTGGCTATTCCCCAGCCAAGGGTATGGGGCAAGCAGCGTCTCTTGACCGGGAGGTCAGCAACTCTCAGCAGTAGAAACCATGGTCCCCGTAAATAAAGAGAAGGAATATACTATAGTGTAAAACCTTTTTACACGTTTATTAAAAGGAAAAAGACGAAAGCACACTTACATATATGCAGATAAAAACAAGCGAAAATAAGCCTGCCGGCTCTTAGGAGACAAACGGCCCGTATGTCTCCGGGTAGCGGTGACATACGGGCCGTTTTACACCTAAGAGCTGGCCGGCTTATTTTCGCTTGTTTTTATCTGCATATATGTAAGTGTGCATTCGTCTTTTTCCTTTTAATAAACGTGTAAAAAGGTTTTACACTATAGTATATTCCTTCTCTTTATTTACGGGGACCATGGTTTCTACTGCTGGGAGTTGCTGACCTCCCGGTCAAGAGACGCTGCTTGCCCCATACCCTTGGCTGGGGAATAGCCACAGGTTTTCTTTGATCCCCTGTGACAAGGGATCCATCTCCTTCGGTAAGAGGCAGTAATTTTATTGGTGGAGGCTGTCCTATCTAACACTGGTTCTGGGTGCAACATGATTGGATCATAACCAGCACGGTGGAGGAGCATCATATATACATGTGCATATGAACTTTATTGTTTGGACTTTATGTGGGATTTTTTCTCGTTTATAGACATCTTTATGGTTTATGGATCACTCAGATTTAGTAATTCCTTATCACGTGTTTGTACCACTTATATTCAATAATTTGTGTTACTCATTTACTGTGTGAGCCGTTGTGCTCATTTATATTGTATTTATTTATCAGTCGCTGTACTGGTAATATTTTTACATTTTCAAAATTTATGCCACTCAGGTGTCACGTTCAATTTAGCGCAACTTTTTTCTCTTTACATCAGCCAGCAATGCACTGCGATGGCGCAGTGAATTATGGGCCGTGACGCGGCACTCAAATTTGGCGCGAATGGCCCATAGTGTTTGAAATTTGGCGAATGGCCAAACAGACAATGTTCGAGTCGAACATAAGTTTGACTCGAACACAAAGCTCTTCCCTACTCCTCACACGGTTGCCAGCATTTTAGCTGGCTGCTCTATATACCGTATATACAGTCAGGTCCATAAATATTGGGACATCGACACAATTCTAATCTTTTTGGCTCTATACACCACCACAATTTGATTTGAAATGAACAAGATGTGCTTTAACTGCAGACTTTCAGCTTTAATTTGAGGGTATTTACATCCAAATCAGGTGAACGTGTAGGAATTACAATAGTTTGTATATGTGCTGCCCGCTTTTTAAGGGACCAAAAGTAATGGGACAATTGGCTGCTCAGCTGTTCTATGGCCAGGTGTGTGTTATTCCCTCATTATCCCATTTACAAGGAGCAGATAGAAGGTCCAGAGTTCATTTCAAGTGTGCTATTTGCATTTGGAATCTGTTGCTGTCAACTCTCAATATGAGATCCAAAGAGCTGTCACTATCAGTGAAGCAAGCCATCATTAGGCTGAAAAAACAAAACAAACCCTTTAGAGAGATAGCAAAAACATTAGGTGTGGACAAATCAACTGTTTGGAACATCCTTAAAAAGAAAAAATGCACCGGTGAGCTCAGCAACACCAAAGACTCGGAAGACCACGGAAAACAACTGTGGTGGATGACCGAAGAACTCTTTCCCTGGTGAAGAAAACACCCTTCACAACAGTTGGCCAGATCAAGAACACTCTCCAGGAGGTAGGTGTATGTGTATCAAAGTCAACAATCAAGAGAAGACTTCCCCAGAGTGAATACAGAGGGTTCACCACAAGATGTAAACCATTTGTGAGCCTCAAAAACAGGAAGGCCAGATTAGAGTTTGCCAACCAACATCTAAAAAAGCCTTCACAGTTCTGGAACAACATCCTATGGACAGATGAGACCAAGATCAACTTGTACCAGAGTGATGGGAAGAGAAGCGTATGGAGAAGGAAAGGAACTGCTCATGATCCAAAGCATACTACCTCATCAGTGAAGCATGGTGGTGGTAGTGTCATGGCGTGGGCATGTATGGCTGCCAATGGAACTGGTTCTCTTGTATTTATTGATGCTGTGACTGCTGACAAAAGCAGCAGGATGAATTCTGAAGTGTTTCGGGCAATATTATCTGCTCATATTCAGCCAAATACTTCAGAACTCATTGGACGGCGCTTCACAGTGCAGATGGACAATGACCCGAAGCATACTGCGAAAGCAACCAAAGAGTTTTTTAAGGGAAAGAAGTGGAATGTTATGCAATGGCCAAGTCAATCAATTGACCTGAATCTGATTGAGCATGCATTTCACTTGCTGAAGACAAAACTGAAGGGAAAATGCCCCAAGAACAAGCAGGAACTGAAAACAGTTGCAGTAGAGGCCTGGCAGAGCATCACCAGGGATGAAACTGAGCGTCTGGTGATGTCTATGCATTCCAGACTTCAGGCTGTAATTGACTGCAAAGGATTTGCAACCAAGTATTAAAAAGTGAAAGTTTGATTTATGATTGGTAATCTGTCCCATTACTTTTGGTCCCTTAAAAAGTGGGAGGCGCATATACAAACTGTTGTAATTCCTACACCGTTCACCTGATTTGGATGTAAATACCCTCAAATTAAAGTTGAACGTTTGCAGTTAAAGCACATCTTGTTCGTTTCATTTCAAATCCATTGTGGTGATGTATAGAGCCAAAAAGATTAGAATTGTGTTGATGTCCCAATATTTATGGACCTGACTGTATATGTAACTTTTATCCAATCACTGCATTTAATTTTATCATCAACATGCAGCACTTTTTACTACCCTACTGTCCCCTATGGGGCAGTTCCTTTAACCCCATTGCAGTCTGCACTGCCACTATCATCACATTAACGCCCACATTCATTCATTTCCTCTACTACCCCTAATCCCCTTACATATAGATTTATTTACTATTATATTGTTCCATTTATATTGGCTAACTACATTTCTGGCAACCTTAGGACAATTTGATGTGCACTTATTGACAAACATGATCGCAGCTAGTCCATATATTCAAATACATACAGTTCAAATTCAATACTCTTGCAATTAGGCCAAGAGTTAACTTACCCAATTCCTCTATTTAATATATGGTCATTAATAGGGTAACTTGTTGCAGGTGCCGACCCTCCTGTTCTCTCCTGTCCCCTGGCAGGCGTCACTAGTGTGGCTTCCTTTTAGCCCATAAGGCTGGGCTCGTTCCCTTTGAGGAGGTGGGTGGCAGCCACATGGTTCTCTGGACTTCTCCACGGCTTTTTGACTTTTCTGGTCATGCAATTACCTACTCCACCCTGATGTAAAAGGAGAACTCTGTGGTCCCTGATGTAAAAGGAGAACTCTGTGGTCCCTGATGTTAGGGGGATCTGGAATAAAAGGAAACT
Organism: Rana muscosa; assembly: GCA_029206835.1. NCBI lineage: Eukaryota > Metazoa > Chordata > Amphibia > Anura > Ranidae > Rana > Rana muscosa. The sequence continues at coordinate 216,598,689 of CM055120.1, read as the reverse complement.
CCAATGTAGGGGGTCTCTGAACACCAGAGCCTCCCCCTCTTACACAACAATTCCAGTTCCCCCTTACATTCAGGTCTGCATCATCCCCCCTTACATCACAGTCTACAGTGTTCCCTTTGTATATCAGGATCCACAAGAGTTCTCCATTGCACTCTAAATGGGAATTCTGCAAACTCTGATGTTGTAATGGGGAACGCTGAGGACTCTGATTTAAAGCAGTAGTAAAGGCATTTCAAACAAAAAACAAAAACAAGCCCTGCAAGTTAAAGGCATAATGTGCTAGTATGCACTGAATACCAGCACTTTATGAAAGACTTTAGCCCTAGAACTAAGCCCTCCAGCGGCACGCTGTCACTACTGCAGACTCTTCCATCTTCATTCGGTCTTCCTTCCTGGTTTGGGGACTCTGGCCGTCTGACTGGATGAGCCGCGATGACATGCACGAGAGTCTCTGCAGTGCCACACAGCTCACAGTGACATCACCCACTGCTGCTAAATCAGTGCAAGTTTAGGAGATATTAATAAAAAAAAAAAAAAAAAAGTCTACTACCACTTTAGGCTGCATTCACACCTGAGTGTTTTCAGCTCATAAAACGCTCATAAAATGCCCCAAAAAATGCCTGAAAAATGCCCAACAAGCAAAATCCCATTCATTTCAATGGCCCTTGTTCACATCTAAGCGTTTTGTCACCTGAAACAAAACGCCTGAACGCTTTTTTTACATTGGTGACCTGTACAAAAACGTGGAAAAAACATGCAACTTTGAAACGCTCAGGTGTAAATACAGCCTAAGGGGGAAAGCTGGATTCTCTGATGGGGGGGGGGGGGGACTCCGGTGACCACAGACCACCTTCTACGCAGTGAATGCACTAAAGTGTGGGGGGGTCACTGATATAAGGCTTGATTGATATCAGTGCCCCCCTTACTTTGCTGCTTTTGGAACTGAGCATGTGCAGTTGCAAGCTGACCTGTGGCCATATTTTGTTTATGGGCAGTGGCTGCCATTGCCAGACATTTAGCCTGGTTTCACACTGGTGCGTGCAGAACGCTGCATGTGATTCGCACAGGAATCACAACGCATTCTTGTTTACATCACATGCAATGTCTGTGTGGTGTGATATGAGCCATACATTTTGTATGGCTCAAATCACATCCGCACAAAATTGGTGCAGGACCCTTTTTTTCCCTGCACCTAAATCGCATCGCATGGGTGTTCGCGATTCTGGCAATAGCAATGCGTTTTGCAATATGTTTTGGGGTGTCGTTAATCTAACATTGACACTCGCTGCAGATCGCATGGATGTTGCGTGATTGCTATGCAGTAAAATGCGAGGAAACGCAGTGAATCTTCTGCGTTTCCCGCAACGCATCAGTGTGAACCAGGGCTTACAGGCACAGTAAAATTGTCAGATTTTTACAAATTGTCTGCCCCCCTCCTGGTAATGACACATGCCCCCCCACCCCAGTTGCAACATATTAAATTCCTCCCCTCATCAAGTTAATAACAGAGGTTTGCCACCCCTCCTGGTAAGCCACATGCACCCCCTTAGTAATGACAAATGTCCCCCACCTCTAGGTAATGATAGGTGTCCTCCTACTGGTAATCACACATGCCCCCTGATGTTAATGCTAGATTCCCCCCTCTTCTAGTACTTCTCTAATTGACACAAAAACATCTTAGCCCCTGGAGCCCTTTGGGGCCCCTCAGGAGGTGTTAGGGGAATTTTTACCAACATTTCTGTAAGTGTTGTGGGGGGTTGTGTGTCTGTTCCCAGCTGTCAGTGTTTCCACATAAGCAGACATGTCAGGTTGGGGGTACACTGAGTGACATGAGTGAGCACAGCAGTGTCATACCTCAGCTACAGCCGTCCTGTCCCGGCTATCAGGCACTGCTCTCCTCCTCTCCTCCTCCTCGCACACACAGACACAGGTCTTTGTGACAGGGAGGCAGCTCAATGTCCCCACAATTTATCAGCAGCATACAGCAGCACCGAGCCACACTGACCTTTCCCGGGCTCCACGGCACTCAGTCCTCCACTCCGTACAGGAAACAGCACAACTTCTCCCCAGCCAATGAGAGCGGAGGAGGGGTGTGGTCTGGAGGTCTGGGGAGAAGGCAATCTAGAAGCTCCGGACTGGATTGCAGAGCTCGGCTGGGACCCTGGGAGACACGGGGTGGATCGGACCTGGATTCTATTTCCAGGATTTTGTGATTGTAAAATACAGCATGTAAGATAGCTCAAGGAGCTGCGGGCCCCCTGGAGCTGAACGCGGGCTCGCAACTGCGACTCTCGCACCCTTGCACGCTACGCGCCTGCCCCCACCTGTTTATAATATTGGAAGGCCTTCCTACTTTTTTGCGGGGAGTTAAAGCCTCTCACATTGTGGGATATTATATGTAAACCCATCAAAGGTATATGAGTTTTGGGGATTGTAGGTATAATTGTTTGCTAGGTATCCAGGGTCCGGGATACATCTGAACCTTATTGAGTCCAATATTATGGGGATCACAAGAGTGCCCCTGAAGTCAGGCACATTACTTTTACAATTACTATCGCATATATGTAAAGTGATCAGAGTGAAGGAAGCAACTGTTCTTGTCATCTCAGTATCAAATAAAAAACCAAAACTTAAACTATATGTAAAAAACCAAACTCTAAGGGGCCAGGATGGTGAGGCCATCCTGACCTGCATACCCAAATACAGCGGACTGTCAAGTCCAAAACTCCATGTGCTCTCGAAATCCCCCTGATGAGGGGGAAGGGAATTACCTGGAAAGGAAAAGGGTTAAGTTTGGATCCTCTCCCTTCAAAAATTGGGCTGGAGAGAAATGTGGGTACGAATGAGAGCGGCTGTGGAAGGGGGGCTGATCAAGCGGGTGAGAAGTGGCATTTGTCCGAGGGTGTGACACCGAAGGGCTCATGTGAATCTCTGATTTTCATTACCAGTATAGGGAGATAGAGAATATCTTCTCCAAATACTGGTATATATTGCGCATAGAAGGACCTAAATTTATTTATAGAAGGGCCCCCAATTTTGGGGATAGGGTGGTACAGAAAATTCTGGACACCCCGGCTAAAACTCCGTCAATCGATTTTAAAGGTTTTTATTCATGTCGCAGATGCATTTGTTGCAGAACTGTGCAAGTTAGTAATAGGGGTCGTATGAATATTACTAATGTAGATAATGAGGTGTTTGAAATAGAACACTTTATTACATGTAATTCTTTGTATGTCGTGTACTTGCTGTGGTGCCCATGTGGTCTCTATTATGTGGGCAGAACGAAACGCCTATTGAGGGTCCGCATAGCGGAACACTTAGCTAATATTAGGAAGGGCTTTAAATATCACAGTGTGTCTTTACATTTTAAAGATAAACACGGCCAGGACCCCACAGTTCTGCAATTTTGTGATATTGACATTATGCAACCCTCTTGGAGGGGCTCCAATCAGGTGAGGGATTTATCGAGGAGGGAAACCAAATGGATTTTCCTTTTGAAGAGTCTCCACCCAAGAGGGTTGAACATTGAATTAGATTTAAATTGGTTTATTAACAATTTTTAATTTTTTGTTTTTAAGCAGATTTTAGATCTCTTTTATAGAGATATACTTTGAAATAATTAGATCTTATAAAATTAAAAAATATTTTTATATATATTATTTTAAATTTAATATCACGTTGGAGTCTAAAAAATAATAGTTTTATGTATTGATAATATGTCTGCAATACTTCTACCTCATAAGTGTCTCAAGTATGAGGTGATGTATGTGGAATGGTGTGTTTTCTGCCCTGTCTGTATTGGAGGTTGCTATCCATGCATATAGGATCTGCCCAAAGGTTTTATTTTAGTATTAGGATGTAGCACACTATAATCATTATATGTGGATTGTATTGATGTTGAAATAATACACTTATGCCCTGTATGATCAAACAGGATGGTGTTGCTGCTGAGGTATTGTGGTCACGGGGACACAGGCATAACGCAAGCGCTCTGGATACCTAATCAAGTCAGTGACGTATGTATTTAGTGAGGAGTATAAAGGGGAGGTGTTTTTGCCGCTTAGCCAATCCCAATGATTAAGTCTGGATGACGAAACATGTCTGGGCGTGGCTTATGCGGTAAGCGTGATGTGAGGAATAACGTTTGCAAGCACCGGCTGTTGAGGTAGCTACAGATCCAGGAGAGGAGGCGGACGTGCGAAGGGTGAGAGTGCTGGGTTTTGCTCTGGGTCCGCCGTGGCCGTGATACAATACAGTACACTGCAACAACCCTCCCGTTGAAGATTCTACTTGAAGTTTTGCTGTGATATATCTTCTATGTTGAGGAGTATTTTTTATTCTTTGAAGTGATGTGAGTGTAATGTTTGAAGATTACGAGTGCTTTTTAATAAAGTGTTTTTTAACAGTATTTCACTATTGGAAGCACTATTTATTCTTTTACATATTCACATCGAGTATTGAGTGGACACCGTCGGAAGAGCTGCAATCACTGTGTGTGATGTGTTTAAGCTTGATTGCCTATGCATGAGAGTGCTAGTTCATTTTTTCTGGTGAGTGCAATACCTTTGGGAGAGGAATCACAGTCACAGCGGTGTTGGTGGAAGGATTTTTCTGTTCAAGATTTATGGACTTTGATTGCTGATTTAAGTTGAAACACTTGGATGCACATATAAGAAAATATCTTTTTGCTTTTGGACTTATTTTTACCCCCCTTTTTTTCTTATATTCTTTTGTCAAAGTTTAGCTCACATTTTACTTTAGGACTCACTAAAGGATGTTATATGTTTAATATATCACTTATGTATGATATTTATGTATATTATTTTTGCACACTATCACGTGGTGTGGGTTTGAGATATATAAATTTGTTTAGTTATATACTCATCGTATATGGTTTTAGCGCCACTATTTTTTACTTAAAATACGGTTCACAATATTACTTTGTTTAAGTTGGCAGCTGTTAGCTTCATTCATTTCACCTTTTCATGTGCGCAGTGGTGGTTTGATTAATCAGGGTGCGCGTGATTTTTTTGACCTACTTCTAGATTCATGTGAATGCCTAACTGGAAAAAAAGGGGGGGGGGTTAGGTGGTAGAAAAAGTTCAGTAAAACCCCCCAAAACTGTACTTTAATGCAAACCATTCTCCGCTGATGATAAGTGTAAAGATCAGTTCTGTCGATCCGTGTTCAGGCATCCAAGGTTCTAGGGAGTTGGCAATTCCTGTTGTCTCGCTGGGGTGATGGGGTAGCCCAGATCTGAGTCAAACGAGGAGTCGAGGGGTGCCTCGTTGCGTGTTGAGGTTCTAAGAGGCCCAGTTTCACCAGGATTTCCTTGCCTTCCGCAACCATGGTGGCGGTGCAGGTAGTGCCGTTGTGCGGGATTGAGAGCTTGAAGGAAAGCCCCATCTATAGCGAATCTTCACCAATTGCAAGACTGAAGTGACCTCCTTCATACTTCTCCTTTTCGCTAGGGTTGCTGGGGAGAGGTCCGGGTAAATTTGGACTGTTACCCTGTCTAACTGTATGCGTGGGGTGTTGCGGGATGCACGGAGGATCTCCTCCTTCACAAGGAAGTTCTTCAGGCACATCACATGTCCCTAAGGTTGTGGATTAGGTTTCAAGGCTGTATGGAGCCTGTCTCAGATGAAGGAGTCCTCAGACAGATCAGTGACTGTTTCTGGCACTCCATGTACCCTGATATTGTTTCTCCTGTTACGATTGTCTAAATCTTCAAGGTGATTTTGTAACTGGAGAACTGTATCAGAAAGCATTTCATGATCCTTTCGGAGGTCCACATATGCCAAGTGCAATTCATAATGCTTGATTTCTAACATGTCCGTCCGCCCACCTAGAGTTGCAATCTCCTGGGACAAGGTGTTTGTAGATTTATGTAGTTCAGCCTGGAATTTGCATGCCAGTCTATCATACATCATGGACAGACTGCCCTCCAGATCTGCCTTGTTGAGTTGGGGTAAGTACACACTCTGTTCCGAAGATGCAGTAGGAGAAGCCGCTGGGTTAGGAAGGACAGGCGAAGCATACGTCGGGTGGGCGCCATCTTGAGCCATCGCTGTCTGTTCATGGACCCGGAGCAGGTAGTTTGTTAGGGACCGCTGTGCGGATTTCTGTTTGTTTTTCTTTGCCGTCGGCATACACCACGGGTCCCACAGGGGAGATGGAGCTTTCAGAGAAAGAATTGCGTGCTTAATTTCCCTGGGGAGTGCGATAAGGTCTCCGCTTCCCTCGGAGCTCCTTTACTTAGCTGCCTGCCAGTTTTGCACCACGCATGCGCCCCATCGTCTTCCATTTATTTTTAACCGGCCGATGTCTTCCGACATTCGGCCTGTGTGTACCCGGCTTACAGTGATATGTAATTTGGGAATAAAACCCAAATAATGTTATTAAAAGTAGTATAGTTACCAGAATATATGAACTTCTGAGTCTTCATTGAGGCCACAATGCGACAAGGTGATCATGTTAAACCCTTCCTTATTGTCTTTTTATAAAATCCCCAAATAATTTTGGGGGGGTGAAGAAAAACAAGGTCACATGTGCCACATTTTCTTTTGGCACATGAATAGGCATTGGAATTTGTTTAGATAATAAAGAATAAATTGTGCAATGATATGTGTAATCCATTGTGGTTTACCGACAACATTTTTTAGGTTTATCAGTGAGTTTGGTACCTAAAACTGGATCCAATTTCGTAATGCCCCATTTCTTGTATAGGATTCATTTCATTTGAAATGCTTTGATGTTGTACAAAGTGGTAAATCTTCCTTGTTCAGATTATTAGCTGAAGAATAGGAGTTGTTTGCTTCTACAGGAGGATGTAGGTATCTATTTTAGGCCTAATGAGATTATCTTTACCATACCAATTTTCTGTTAATTTGTTTTTTTGTCCTTGTTTTTTGTAATACTGAGTTTTAGAGCTATTCCTACGTAAATTGCAAACCTGACTAAAAGGGATTTTTCTTATCTATAGTATCTTATATGGGTGTAGCATAGAAGTAGAAATTGTCACCTTACTTATCAACTTTAGAACTTGAAAAATGAGACACCACAGGGAGATTAGCACATGAGCCATAGTAAAAAGTGGGCGTTACTAAATTATTCAGAATGTTTTGTGTGGCCTAATAGAGTCTGATCGCGTATGTGCAATAAACATACATTACAGTCCTTGTACTCACAACATACCCCTTAAGTACAGTTGTCCAAATAAGAATCTAACAGACACACAAAAACCTCAGTACAAAGAATCAACTAATTTTAAATTGAAACTCTTTCATTACTGCCCATAGTGAACTCTTTAATAGCCTTGCTACCTTGAGTACTGACAGTAATGTTTTTTTCGCACTTAAAGCCCAGATGGGGGGCGTGGCCTGACATAGCATGGAGTAGGACGTGCATGATTTGAGCTCCGTCCATTACTCCTGTACAGCCCATCCTGACCTTCAGCGTCATCCTGCACCAGCCCAGCGGGACCCCCTGGGGACCCTGAACATCCGTGGCCGCAAATCCACCATCCTCCGCTCGTACGGCGGCCTCCGCAGGGCCGCGATCCCGATCGTGGGTGCCGCATTTAGGAAAGTCCGCGGCTTCGGCCTAGCCCTGGAAGTCGGCGGCCATCTTGCTCCACCCGACCTGCCGCCTGTGCTGCTTCCTGGCCCTCCTGCTCTCAGGTAACAGCCTGCAGGGGCCCACCGAGTCCCCCTGAGGACCCCTCACACCCACAGAGGCAGATACATCAGCCTCTGACTGCGCGGCCGCCGCGTTCAGGACAGGCCCCGGCTTCGGCCTAGTGCTGGTCGGTGGCCATCTTGCTTCACCCGGCCTGCTGACTAGTGACTCTTCCCGGCCCACCAGCCCTACAGCTCCCTACCATTTGGTATAGACTGAGCTGCCTGCTTTGGAGGGGGGAGGGATCACAGCGGATACCTGCCATGACTCCGCCAAAAACGCCAAAGGCCACCCTGGCGAAATTGGACCAGTACCGCCGCCAGGAGGAGGAAAGAGATGGCGGTGCCGCAGGCGGTGAGCAGGACGCTACGGGAGGCGACACAGCTAAACTGCTCGAGGCGATCACATACTGCCGGACGTCCCTGACGGCGCAAATAGAGGGGGTCAAGGTGGACCTTTCACTCATGCGACAAGACTTCCAGAAACTTCGTGAGCGTGTCACGACTGCCGAAACCCGCATTGGAGAGGTGGAGGACACCGTTACGCCGCTCCAAGTCAGCTCCGATCGAATGCAGCTCCAAATCAATCAGATTCTAAGCAAGCAAGATGATATGGAAAATAGGCTCCGGAGGTGCAACCTCCGCTTCATCGGGCTCCCCGAGGGAGCTGAGGGCAAAGATCCTACCACCTTCTTGGAGAAACTCCTTGTTGACACCTATGGCCGCGAGGCCTTCTCCCCCACCCTGGCGGTGGAGAGGGCTCATCGTATGCCTGCCAGATCTCCTCCTCAGGGGGCTCCCCCCCGCACGTTTATAGCAAAATTCTTGAATTACAAAGATAGAGATGCGGCGCTGCGCATGGCCAGGGAAAAAGGTAACATCCACCTTGGAAACTCCAAGATCGCTATCTTCCCCGACTTTTCTGCCGAGGTGCAGCGCCGCCGCCAAGGCTTCATGGAGGCGAAGAGGAGGCTCCGGATACAACATCTTAAATACTCTATGCTATTTCCAGCTCGTCTTAGAGTCGAAAGGGACGGCCGTGTGTTCTTTTTTGAGGATCCTCAGGAAGTCATTGCCTGGTTGGAGCGTCCGGGGCCCGCCAGAGGGGCGGCGGAGTGACCTGACCGAGCATGTTCATCAGCACTATTGATTGCCTGTCATCATCACCAGCACATTATACGCCGCAGCGGGAGTCTGCAAATCCTGGTATGTTACCCCCCCTTTTTTTTTGTCTCCCCTTTACTGCCCGCGGCGCATACCCTATTGCTCCTTACCCCTGGGACCCCCTTTTGCCTTCCCCTGCTATAATCCTCTTTCAATTGTAACCTGCAGAGGGGGTCTCCCATACTTAGGGCCCCCACTGACTGGTTGATCCATGTAACTACCCTGGAGACTGTAATTGCGGAGCACAATCAGTCCTACACTCCACATGCCTAACACAGCGAATTTTCGCCCCCCAGCAACCGGAACACGCATCTCTTTATTATGTGACTGCAGAACTTTCTATACCACCGACCCCGCACTGTACTTCTGGTTCACAGTACAAGAAGAGCCTGTTGCTCTTTATTTGCGGGCATTGGATCTTCCACACCTCCCATGTGAGGAGATCGCTGCAGATCTTTTACGTAACAGCAAGATATTTTGGTTTTATCTGCTACCGGTTGTTACTTTCTTTTGGTTTTGGGAACATACCCGCATCAGTTGGGGAAGATGCAGGGTGGGGAGGGGGGAGGGGGAGGTTCGTTTTTTCTTGATGGACTGCAATACAACGAAGTGCATGCTAACATTGATACTGCATAGATGGCAAACCTTGTATTCATGTAATGCTACTGTCCCACGATATGTTTTAATGTTTGAATTATGGCATCGATAAAACTGCTCACTTGGAATGTGCGTGGGCTTGGGGACAAGGTAAAGAGATCTGCAGTTTTCTCATTTCTCAAAAAACAACGAGCCGACATTGTGGTGTTAGTGGAGACACACGTTGAGGGTCGGCTCCAGATGGCACTCCGCCGGCCATGGATTGGGTGGGCATATCATTCATCCCACTCGTCCCACGCCCGCGGAGTCTCAGTTTTGATTGCCAAGACGGTACATTTTGAGCTGTGTGATGTTCAGTCTGACCCACAGGGGCGCTATGTCTTTCTTTCGGTTAAATTGTATGGTGAACCTTTCCTACTGATGGCATTCTATGTACCTCCACCATTTAATTCTACTATAGTCACAGAGGGCTTGCTATATATGACTCGTCATCCTTCGATTCAGGCGGTGTGGCTGGGGGATTTTAACGCTACGTTGAACCCTACATTAGACAAACTGTCGCCCTCGCCATTATCTACTACAGCTCCAACCCACACTAGATTCTCCCGACTTATCTCTTCCTTTAATCTCACTGACACCTGGCGTTTTAAATTCCCGCTCACTCGAGCTTACTCCTGTTTCTCAACTACCCATAACACCATGTCCCGTATAGATTTTATATTCATTTCTAGTACCCTTGCCCCAAGATTACTGGAAGCTGAATTTGCCCCCAGATTACTTTCAGACCATAGCCCATATTTCATTAGCCTCTCCATCCCATTAGACAAACCGCCCCGTACGTGGCGCCTGAATCCGTTTTGGCTCACCCTGTTGTCGGAGGATGACGAGCTTGGTAACAGTTGGAGAACTTACTTTTTAGAGAATGACGGATCTGCATCCCCAGACGTAGTATGGGAAGCCTTCAAACTGCATGCACGTATGACTCTGACCTCCTTTATCAACAGGCTGAAGGCTAATTCATCAGCCATACTGGACGGGGCAATGCGGGATCTGTCCTCCTCTGAACAGGGGTACATGTCGAACCCCTCTCCTGATGGAGCTGCCCGACTCAGGTTACAAACCAGGGTGGTTAATCAGCTACAACACGAGACGGCCAGGAAAAAACTTTTCTTTGCCAGACAAAAATTATATGAACATGGGGAGAGAGCGGGTAAACTGTTGGCCTACTTGGCACATAGTGAGGATAGACCCCCTACTGTCATTTCCCTCACTGGTCCTAATGGGGAAAAGATTACGGAACCCCAGGCTGTCACTTCTGAATTTAGGGACTTCTTTTCTCAACTATATACGTCCCAGGTTTCTACCACTGACTCTCAATTGGAAGATCTACTGGCGGAAATCATCTTTCCACAGCTAGACGATGCCCAAATGGCTATGCTAGACGCACCTATTACACTCGACGAAATAACCACAGCGATTGGGAGCTTCGCCAGATCCAAGGCCCCGGGTTCAGATGGGTTGCCCATAGAATTTTACGCCCAATACATCGAGATACTTGCCCCCAAGTTATTGTCCCTCTTCAACCATCTATTTGACAATTTCACCTTACCCCCATCGATGGGCGAGGCGGTAATTATCCTCATACCTAAGCCAGGCAAGGACCCAGGCCTCCCGGAATCTTATAGACCAATATCGCTACTCCAGGTAGACATAAAGATTCTGGCTAAAGTACTTGCCCTACGCCTTAACCAAGTGATTCTAACCCTGATCCATGCTGACCAAGCTGGATTTATGCCGGGGCGTAACACCTCCTTCAACCTCAGAAAATTGTATATTAACTTACAAGCGACACATACTAATGTTGGGTCCCGGGTGGTGGTGGCTTTGGATACTGCCAAGGCCTTTGACTCAGTGGAGTGGCGGTACCTTTGGGGATGCCTCCGTGGCTTTGGTTTTGGACCTAAATTTATTAAGTGGGTTCAATTATTATATCTGGCACCCAGGGGTAAAGTAGTGGCCAACGGGAGGGCCTCCCAGACATTTGACTTATCCAGGGGCACTAGACAGGGCTGCCCACTGTCTCCGCTCCTCTATGCCTTGGCGGCGGAGCCCCTTGCAATCTCCATTAGAGGGGACCCCGAGATTCAGGGTCTCTGCCTTGGTTCCCTGACTGAAAAAATTAGCTTATACGCAGACGACACGCTACTATACCTGGCCGACTCTGCCACATCGCTTCAGAAGGCGTTGCATACAATTGAACACTTTGGTCAGTTCTCTGGCCTTAAAATTAATTGGGAGAAATCTCAAATACTGCCTATGGATAGTTTCCCCTCTCCCAAGCTACAGGCACAGTTACCACTCCAGCGAGTGAACACTATCAAATATCTTGGAGTATTGGTGAATAGAACACCGGCTGACTATATATCCCTGAACATAGAACCCCTTTTCGATCTCATCAAGTCTAGAACCCAGGTATGGGCGAGACTGCCGCTCGGCGTGTGGGGCCGTATTAACATTGTTAAAATGATATTATTTCCGAAAATATTGTATATACTCTGGCACACACCCGTATACTTACCCTTGAAATTTTTCAAGTCAATGGAGGCCATACTCAAGACATTTATTTGGGGTAACAACAGACACAAGCTGGCCTGGAGAGTCCTTAAGAACCCTACTGACCTAGGTGGAACAGCCCTCCCTGACTTAAATCTTTATTACCTTGCGTCCCAACTGTCTCAACTATACCACATAGAAAAAACCGACAGACTCAGATTCCTCACCCTCCTCTGTCCACGGTGGGCACAACTGACCACTGACCCACTCACTGCAATTGCAGTGGGACATAGTGGGAATAACTCCAATAGAGACCGTGGGTCCCTATTATACCAATATAGGCGCGTATGGGACATCACCACTAAAACATTAACGACCCCTAAACACAACAACTATACCCCCTTATGGCACAATAGACTACTCTCAGAGTTTCTCTTGATCCCTGACACAGAGATATGGTGCGAATATGGAATATATTATTTGCACCACATAATTTCCGATGGCACACTTAAAAACTTTGAGGACCTCCAAAATGAGTTCCTGCTGCCCAATTCTATGCTTTTTAGATTCTTCCAGGTGCGTCACGCAGCCCAAGCTCAGTTTCCCCAGCCTTTGCCACAATCTACGCCTAATGTTATTATGGCTGTGGTTAAAGGTGTGGACCCGCGAAAGCTGATCTCTGATTTTTATGTCATGCTTCTCACCCCATCATCTACCACGCTAGCTTACAGCCTTAAACCAAGATGGGAAAGAGAGGTGGGCCCACTGGAGGATGAGGAGTGGAGTGAAGCACTAGACTCGTGCAAGACTGTATCCCCCAAGCTCTCTGACAGGCTGACCCAGTTATACGTGGTGCACCGAGCGTATCTCACCCCCCTAAGAATCGCCCGCTTTAGACGACAGTTTTCTACCTTGTGCACAATGTGTAACCAAACGACGGGCACATTCTTCCATCTACTCTGGGCGTGCCCGGTCCTTCAGGGTCTGTGGAAGCAGATTGTTGACTTCCTCCATGATGACATGGGATCCCCATTGACCCTGGACCCCAAACAATGCTTACTGGGGATATTCCCCGACTCTGAGATGGACAAATTCACTAAAACATTCTTGCATGAAACATTGTTTAATGCTAGAAAAATTATAGCCAGACAGTGGATGAGACCCACTCCCCCCAGCTTCAACGATTGGAAACTAGATATAAATAACACTCTTCCCTACAAAAAGTTCATATACATCAACAGAGGTTGTCCAGATAAGTACTACAAAATCTGGGATCGATGGCTTGAGTCCGCAGACACATGCACTGATGGTCCGTAATATTATACATCCTTCTAGCGTGCAATTCCATGAATAGCGTGGACATAGGGTTTTCCACTTATTGATAGTCACTGAATCCAGTGTTCAATCTGAACAAGTTTTTTGATCTACTGTGCCTATATATGTATAAGCCACATTTCTTGTTTTATGCATTTCTCCAGTATTGCCTTGTAACTTGCAGAATTATGTTCCAAATGTAAATTGTTCAATAAAAAACTTTTTTCTCAAAAAAAAAAAAAAAAAAGCCCAGATGGAGCCACAACCCTAGCCCTGTGGGGTCACTCTGCCAGCATAAATCATGTTTGGGGGTCTTGGTGCCTTAGGTAGGTCGTTTTGTGTCTGAGGAGCTAAAAATATAGAGCTGTCCGGCTGATAAGTGAAGAGAACTGAGCTTTAGGGATGAAGGGGTTAACATTCCCTGACTGATGTTCTAGCATTATTGGGGGCCATTGAATGGCCTGAAGGCTGTTGTCATGTTATTAGGCTCTCCTAACAACAGGTTGCACTATTGAAATGCATTGGAGAAGGTGTGGGCACAGATGACAAGAGAGAGTGCAGACTTGAAGGGGGGGGGCGAAAATCCAGCACCAGTATGCAGTGTTGCTGGTATGGCTAAAGGAGGATGTTTTTTTTGGGGAGTCGGGAGAGACTGTTCACTTGGAGGTGGAGGTCCAGCAGCCATGTGCAGTAGAGCTGGAATGGGAAAGGGTGTGAGTGTGTGTGCTGAAAAATAAGGAAAAGAGTGCAAATCGAATAACTCTAAGGCCCTTCAAGGTCTGGCAGCCTCGAAAGGGGGAACTGGCTAGGGTCTCCACTCCAGTGTTTAGGCTTCCTCAAGTACAGTCTCAAGCATTATCAGCCACTGATATGCTTTCGTCAGGGAGGTGGATGGGCCAGTCAATGTCATGTGCCAGCAGGAAAGGCATCAGGTGCCACCCTAGCATGCGTTTCTTGGGGTGCTGACCCCTGCACTAGATCAAGGTTTATTTCTGGGGGTGCTGACCCCTGTACTAAAACAAGGTTTAAACTTGTCAGGATCAGTGACATATGAGAGGTTATTGGACCAAATATTGGTATTCTCCATATAACAAATGAAAAAGTTAACATAGTCCAGAGCACAGATCACCACAAATATTTGGGGATGAGGTTTGAATCGAGCATGTGCAAACTCAACCTATTCTTGGTTCACAGTTCAAAGAACTAATGTGCAGTTTTGCCACCATAGCAAATAACAACCAGTAATTACCTGCTAGCCTTTGAACTTACATCAGATGTGCTAGCATGGCCTATAATGTTTGCTTTGTCATATGCAAGTTTCAAGGCTGGGCTCTAAATTGCTATATTTATATATTTTTTTAGCTTTCTGCTAGGTTTGGTTAAATAAATTGATAAAAGTTAGAATTTTCATGTTTCAGGGTTTATTTTCAAGGCAGGTATATTTTATTCTATTTTGTTTTCTTGGATTTTTTTTTATTCTGTAGCATACAGTACATTTGTTACTTACACAATCTGCTTTTTGTTTGCAGCACATCACTGCATACTTGTGCTGTTAAGTGTGTTGTTTTCAATAATGAATAATAATTAATAAAGTATTATTATTGTGGTAGCAGAAGTACGAGAGTAAAATGCAACTTTCTTCAAGCAAATTCGAACAGTAGTGCCTCCACCTTGGGACAATCAACCACAACAAAAGTACTGTTGGTAGTTTAACAAATACCCAGATTGGAAAGTTGCTCAGTTTTTGAAGTCAGGTTTTGCATAAGGTTTTCAGATCCCCTGTAACTTAGTGGACACTCCTCCTGTCCAATGTAAGTTAGGATCTGTGTTGGAACACCCCAAGGTAGTTTCATCAAAGTTGCAAAGAGAAATTGACTTGGGCCAGATAGGAAGGCTTTCGAGTCTCTTCCATATTTTAAGTTGGTAGTGTCTTCTTTGGATGAGGTCCCTAAACAAACACATTTCAGCTCATTCATTACTTGCCCTTCACAAAAGAGGGCTCAGTGAATGATGCACTTGACTCTTAGCTGTGTGCAATGCCATAAACGTCCTTAGATGCGGCCATCCCATCATGTCCATATACCTGGTTATTCTATAATGGTGGCTGATTCTTTATCCCAGTTTCAGTAGAACAAGTTCTGATTGTTGGCACTGGAACCATGTTTAATTTGCATAATAGGTCGACCTTACATTTACTGGTCCAATGGCAGCCAGCTGGGAGGGCTGCAAAGGGAGGCAAATGTAAGGTGGATAGTCATACCCAGGATGATCTGGAGCTGTATGTTACCAGAAATTCATCACTACTCCCAGCTAGATGGACTACCCGACATCCTGGTCTTACATAATGACTGGAAATTATGTGGGTGTGCAGTAAATGTGGGAGCTAACTAGAGACATTCAAATTGATGTGTTGCGGTTACAGGTGTCTTTCCTGGGTACCTTTATCATGTAATCCGAAAGAGCTGGGGAGGGGCATCGGTTTGTCCGATGAAAAAAGTCCATCGAACTGTTTTCATCGGTAAAACCTATCGTGTGTACACAGCTAGAAAGCTACACCTGCAAAGCCCAGTACCCAAAGGTCAGATTTTCAAGGTGGTAAAAAGAATGGTAGCCTACTCATTCCTAGCTGTTCGCAGATGTCAAAGCCAAAGTATCTCAAATAGTGTTTTTGAGAACTCAGAACTATACAAAATTATGCCATGCCTAAATTCAAAAAAAATCTTGAACTCTTGGGTCATAAACTAATTGCCTCTCCTTCCAACTTATACATGGTTTATTTGAATCTTATCAATAAAACACATGCCCCAGCACAATGTATCATGTGATATTTTGGCTCAGTAATTAGAAGCATTGTGCCACTTCTTGATATGTCTGCTCCCCCTGGGCTCTACGAACAAGCTCTATTTATTACCCTATTGGAGTACCTATCTGCAACACTCCTCTCTTTCTTCCCTTTCTTAGCTCTGGACCCCATGCTTCAGTAGGTTACTTATTGTTATTTATGTTAAATAAATAAACAAGAAGGGAGATGTAGATGTGCATTACCAATTACCAAAACCACCTTCCATTCTCTGTGCTCCTTCATAAGTGTTTTGTAAACTGCTAATACCGTAAAATGATAATTTAGTACTGTGACTCGTGCCATAAAAATAATGTACCTTTCAAGTTGTTGACATATGTTTACAGTTGACATTCTTTTTCTTCTTCAATATCCAATAAAATGTAGTTTAAAAACAAAAGCACAGGACTCCCTTATTTTAATATCCATGTACCTGCTATTAATTTTGGAAAAAAGTGGTACTTTTCTTTTTGGCACCAAGAGTCTGTTGCAGCTAGACCCTCCTGTAGGTGAACTAAGCTTCTGATTGCATGCCTACCTCTCTAATGTGAGAGCCTCAATGCTGATAAAGAGATTCAGGGTACTGTGGCAAAAGATACAAATCTTGTTTTACTAAAAATCTCCATGGATTTCAGTATAACAAGATCGGTGCACTAGATTTTACAAAGTTTTCTAAATATATTTTTTATATTACAGTGTTTTAAATTTTTATAGTAAATGACAATAAACCAGCACATTAAAATATAATTTATTAACATTTTTATAAGAAACAAACTTGTGTTTAAATACATGCACTTTTCTGATTGGGTCACTCACATTCGGTCAATACATTTACTGGAAAATATGCTCCTATAAATTTTCTGTTCCCTCAAACATTCTTCTACAGACAGAAATTAAATTTTTTTGTACTGTGGTTCTGCTGTAAAGCTTTTTATTACCTTCCGGTAGTGCTGTTTTGATCCAGGCAGCCAGAAAAATTACATGGGACATTGTCCAAGTTCCATCACTTTTCTTTGGTCTTAATAAAGCCTATTGGCATTGTATACTGCCGTTTCAAATTCCTACTGCTGTGTTGTGTTATATATACTTGTGGCAATGTTTTGCCTAGACTGAATGAGCTAAAAGCTAAAAAAAACACTGGGATTGTTTTACTTAAGAAGCAGAGACTCTTAGCAAAGTGTAAAGTCACTTAGCATATGACATAAAGTAAAGCAGTGTTCACTTCAATCATCCAAATCTCTGCATGAAAAAATCCTGTTCTGGATTTTAATTTCCCTTGCACGAGACTGGATAATCAAAGTAAGCACAGTTTCACTTAATTTACTAAGCTCAGTGAAATTTTACTTTGCAAAGTAATTATTTACCTTGAGTGAACAATCTTTTTTATTAATAGTCATCTGCTGGAGGACAAAAATAGATGCATACCAGTCTTGCATTCATAACAAGTAGTCTAAACTTTAGGGTTGAAGCAAATTAATACCATATAGCGATCCTTCAAAAATGTTAAAATTTACAACTTGGTATCTTCCTTTCATTCTTTGCACTTGTAAAAGTCCTTTGTTGTTTTCTGCTCAGCCCCAGCTGGGGGTTTCGTGGCAACTTTGCTTGACATGTTGATGTTGTAATATTTGTCTGTAAAGAAAAAGCATTGATCTGAACATGACTTTTCAAATGTATAATTCTTCTCAGAAATGGCCAAATTGTTTTCATAGATTTTCACTATTAGATTGTCATAATTTAATTGCCATACCATAAAGATAACCCTTGGCAAAACGCATAGTTAAAATATATATACTGTATACAGTACATATACGGTTGGAAACCTGGTCCGCTGATCTTGTGGTCCACGAATCGAAGGAAGTGTGGGGCACTGGACCCTTATTTTTAATAGCTGTTTTAGTAAGAGCTAGAGCCCAGGACTGAAGGTAAAATGGTATGTTTTCTCTTCTAGGCAGATATCCAGGAGCAGCAACTTTATAACAGCATATATCTCATAAAATGGTGTATGGTGAGGAAAGTGGCACACACATTATTGTAAGGTCCAGAAGTTAATTTACTGAAAGAAATGTTCACATCAAAAACTGTGTATTTTGGGAGTTTAAAGGGTTCCCACGAGGATAACATAAAATGGAATGAGTAATAATTATACTTTCTATGATATCTTCTTTTATACCTGATGAAGAGAAAACGGAAACACGTATGCTTTTATTTGAACACATCCAATAAAAATACCAATTGGCTTGGACAATAATTTATCCGGTGCTTATCCTGTCATACATCAATATTATGATCTAGGCACCCTTGCCAGATATCCATAATTTAGTGCTGCAGCCATCTGCAAACTGCACTGCAGTTAAGCAATACAGCTTGGTCCTGGACCTGCCCCTTTCTGAAAATGCATAATGGAGTAGCAGCGCGCTGATGAGGTCATCCCTGTGCTTGTCCTTCCTGATACTACTTTGCAAGCATCAGAATTTGGTTGACTCAAAGTGCTGACTTTATCTCTGAGCATATGACCTTTTGTGCTGGACATTATTCGAGGGTTATATGAAGACAGATGTAGATATGGATGCTAAATTATTGATCTAAAATAAATAAATACATTTGTTTTTTACTTTAATATCTGCTGGGGTTTAGATTTAAAGTGTATACAAAATATCTCTTCACGTCAGAGAGATATCTTCTTTCTACTGTATTTCTGGAAAAGGAAGTGCAGGAAAATCTCCCTGAAGGGACACAGACAAAAAAAAAATACAGAGGTCGAATCCATACCATACTCCAAAATGGCCTTGCAAGATTCTTAACCTTTCCCTACTCTATCCAAAAAACAAAAGGCTTTACATACACTCATATGTTATATTCGAATAGTTCCGACTCTGCTAAAAAATTGTCCAAAAGTCCACGATTGACTTTGCAAAAATCCTCTTTTGAGACTTTAAGGGCAACCAAAAAAAAAATCAGTAGATAGAAATTCTTAACTTATTAAATATGAATATAAAATTATACAAAAATTCTAAATAAAAAATGATACACCATTATTAACCTTCAGGACATAACTGTTGACATATATTCAACACTGAATATATTCAACATATATTCAACTGTGTTTGTTCAGAAAGTAGCTTTCTGGAGAAGTGTGCTTCCACGTTGTCAAGGACAGGACATTTGGTATTCACATTGCGATTGTTATAATTACATGAGTATAAGATTGTAAGTGTTATACAGACAACTTAAAAGTTTAATGTATGAACTATGTGATGTTATTAGATCCCGGTTTTGTTTTTATCTGATTTCAGAATGGTACTTTTTCACCCCTTAGGAAGGAAAAGAGAAATAAAGACTCAAAAATCATTGGGTTACCCAGTATAAGGACTTGCTAATGATGGTTATATGTTATGAGTCTGATCTGGAGGTACCATTTAGTTGAATATATGTTGAATATATGTTACCTTTATGTCCATTAGTTGAATATATTATATTATGTCCATTAGTTGAATATACCTATGTTAACCATTATGTCCTAGAGGCTAATGATTGTGTACACATAATTTTTTATTTAGAATTTTTGGACAATTTTTTATTGATATTTAATATTTTTTGTATATATTCTTTTGTTTTGGTTGTTTTCAAAGTCCCAAGAGAGGCTTTTTGCAAAGTTTGTACAGCATTATAGGGATGATGGCCACCCCCATCTGCAACAGAGAAACAATAGTTTATTCAAATGACCAAGACTGAATATGATTTGGTAAAATGTCTCAGTTTTTCTGAGTTGTGGTTTTCATGAACCAAAGCAACATCCTGATTAAGTCTCTAATTATAGCAAATGGAAAGTTGTTATGTACTTTCCATGCATTTCTGAACACTATGAATTGCAGAGGGTACCATGTTTCTTTTTTTTTTTGTGTTTGTTTATGTTACATGCGTATATAGAAACTTACCTTTAGAAAAGACAAAATAATCAAATCCATCTTGCTTTTGGGGATTAGGTAGTGATACAGCAGAGACAATGTTGCTAGGGATACCTCTCCAAGTTGAGCGAACTGAACGTTCTTCATGAAGGATTCCTGAAAGTAGAAAACATTAGTACAGGAGCCAACGTGGTATACATGTACCCATCTTACCATCAAAAGAACGTATGCACTGTTTTGATTATCCTTTAATGCATTCACAAAGTTGTTCCTTTGTCTCAAAGTAGTGAGAGAGATTGCTTATGGTAGGTTGTATAGTACAGGGTGGTCAGTCAATTGCAAATGATTTTATTACTTAACAATTCCATTTTTTTCCTCATCATAGATTTAGTGGCACAAGATTCTTGAAGTTATATGTTTTGACTGCTGCCTGAAGAAACTAACTGTAGGCCAGCCCCAGGATCTATAACCCCTCTGACATATACTATGCTCAGTTTTTCTTAGTGTTCCTAGAAGGATACATGTCTTTTCTCAGCTCTTTTTAAGACCCTTTTTGAGACTTTCTTCAATCAACAGCTGCTGGTAGTTTCAAAGAAAACTTTGCTAATCTGGGAGCCTGTCCAGTGCAGCCATTGGGGGCAGGCTATCTCAGTCAACATGCTCATGGATTCCACTGTGCTAAGACATGTTGCTGCATGGCATATCTGGAAGTACCCTTTGGGTGGTGGATCCTGCATGTTGGGGCTTCCTAGCACTCTAATTTGTCACTGTGGATCCTCTCTAGATCCTCTTTGTGGTTTGCCTAAAATTTGCTACTTTTGCTCCAATAGACATACAGTAGAGCACCCTCCTACAAAAGGTGGTCATGAACAGCCCAACCTTCCCCTGCATGTGATGCTTGGGAAAATATTGGCCTGTATAAGAATAACCTGGTGGTTCATAACAAGCATTTCTAAGCATCAGAAACTCTTGTTATTTCTACACAAATTTACCAAGTTGTAAAATCTTTCTGCAAAGAAACAGATCATTCTCTCATTTCAAATTGATAAAATGAAGACATTTCTAATTGCAAATGTCAACTGAGTAGCAAAAACATAGTGACAGTTGTCTCTCTTCCCACAGTTCTTAAGGAGACATCTGCTTAGTTATGGCCACCCTATAATAAACTTCTGTACATAACTAATAGAGAAACAATGCACATTACTATCAAATGTAATATTTGTATAATGGCTATACCAATGACCTCATCCAGACAGAGTAAAAAATCAGTCTGGAATCAGGAGGTCAATGACCTAATTTACTGTATATGAGCATTTACTTGTATTGTTTGCAGCAAGCCAGCTTTTGGAAAGGTTTGTTGAAATTTTTAGAGCAGTCATCAGCTTCAGCTTGAGTATGTTAAACACAGATATAAATGGGAGTTTAATGTGTCACTAAACCCACATCATAAAAACTATCAGTAAATTCTGTATTACATGCTGTTTAAACTCACTATGAGATTCGTTTTTTGTATTCTGCAAAAAACCTTGCTGCTCTTTTTATCATCTCTCTGTTCATGTCCCCAATTAAACTAGGGATTTTGCAGCTGTGGTGGCAACTCTACACATGCTCAGTCTTCAGTGAGTTTCTATGCTGAGCATTTCCTCCTTATCACATCTGAGCAGCCCATGTGACTATAGAGTCCCACATGTGGTAAATGAGAGCTCACTGCCTTCCTCCTCCTCCATGCCCACTAGTCACTTAAACTCAACATGGGCAGGATATTACATGTAAATTAATGGAAGCTTCACCTCCCTCTTATTCTAAGACATAAGCTGGAGGGGCGACACACAGCCTGTTACTGGCAGAAATCTGCCGACACCATGTTATTACCAAAAATAATAAATATTTAATTTCAAATATATATTTGTGTAGCGGGGTCTCCTTTAAGGCCCCGGGACTACGTTAACCAGAACCCTGTTCGGCACCCAGGGTGCATTTAGCCACCGCAGAGACCCATGGGAGGGGCTATATAAGGAAAGGGAGAGGCTGAGCTCGGCCTCTTTGGACACCGCGCTGCTATCAACAGGTCTTCCTGTGCGGATCTGCTGCAGTGCAGGGCCTGAAGCCAGGGCCTTGCACAACTTCCAGAGAACCTTCCACCCCACTGTGGAGCCTGGGTGGCACCTGACTTTATCGAGTTTGGACATCAGTTGGACCAGAGACCTGGCCGTTGCAGACACTGTGTGCGGAGACACAGTAGGTGGAAGTCCCGGTCTGGGATCGCGTCCGGAGTGGTGAGCGAGCACCTGCTCATTCATATAAACAGTACTTTGACTAGGCCTAGAGACTGCCTTGGCCCTCCTGGTTCTATTTTTCCTGTCCCACAGGAGACTAGTGGCGGAACTGAGTGAGTAGTCTCCTGTGAGTGGTTCATTCTGTCCTTTTTTATTTTCCTAACCTTTGGATTACAAATAACTGTTCCTGTTGTGCACCACCAGTCAAGTTGCATGCAAAGAAACTGTTCTTCTAGAGACTGAGTTAGAAAATCTGGATCAGGCCTGATCTGTAGTCATAGCTTAAGTTGCTTCGCCATAAGGGCGCATAGATAGAGATAGTAGTACTTGGCGGGTTGTCGCCTGTGTTAGATTTTCTGCTGCAGTACTCTGCAGATATATATGTGTTATGTGTTAACCTTATGCCTTTTACCCGAAGTAAAGAAACGTTATATTTTATCTCTTGCTATCAATGTGTTGCCTTTATGGAAAGAGGTTACCCATGCAATACAGATAGATTGTGTGCATATACTGTTAGATTGTGATACTAGAGAAACCCCTAGACTAACTGTGCCAGAGTGGTTCGAGTAAATTGCCGGGGGTTGGCGGTGCTGTAGACAGGGCCCGAAACAAAATCCAGCGGCTCTCTTAACTGGGGGTAGCGCTACATTTGTATGACAATTTAAAAAACTGTTTATTGATATTAATTATTTATTTTTACTCTGTATTGCAAGGGCTGTTTTTTTTAACATGTGACCAGTATCAGAGGACTAGAAGCTTTGCCTGCTTATGTTTCCCTGCAGACAGGCTGGGAAAGATCTAGCTCATGTGACAGCTGTATATAAAATAGGAAAAAGGTACTTAGATGTTTTTTCTATTAAAATAATTACAGTGCCATCATCCATATACAGAAATAGAGGGGACAATGTAAATTGTACAGTGTGTATTTGGTATCACTTTGTCTTTAGCCAGCTCTAATTTAGATCCATATTGAACATCCCCTAACTAGATCTAAAGTTTACTTTAAAAGATTCAGCAAAGCTGCTGAAAGCTTATTTAAAGCTTGCCGTACACTTCTCTCGTACAGACTAAAGTCCATGTGAGCAAGGCCTAGAGGCGGAAGTGGAGAAAACTGCAAACAAGTATGCTCTTATTGGCTTATTGACTGATTTATAATTTGTATATACAGCTCCCTTGACAGTCTTTTCTTAAGGCAACAATAGCATGTAGCAGAGATGGATTTCTGTACTAGCAAACTGAGTTTACCTCAAGATTATTTGGTACAGTGAGTCTGGACAAGCTCCTGAACATATGCTCAAATTACAATCAACCAATGTTTATAGGCATTTTGATCTCTTGAATATTACATAACACTCATATAACGGGGCAAGGAGGGTGGGCCTAAACACTCACATGCTGCAAACATACATCCTTGGTGGCTCATTGCATGCTCCAAGGACAGTGACTGGACTATCTCTACTTATGATCAGGAGGTGACGGGATGGGCTCAGGATCATGTGGCCATTGTGACAGCCAATCCCAGTGGTCAAGTAATCTGGATATCCATCCCGGGGTTAAAAGGCCACAGTGGGCAGGTGGGCAGAAAATGGTAAAGTTGTAAACACTTCTGAAACGTCCCTTCTTTTTGAGCTTTAAAAAAAGAGTATCATTTCAGTAAAAGCAACTTAAAATGAAACCTTAAATGCTCTTATTTGTGTGTGGAAGTTACTACTAAATTATTAGCTACAGAATTATATTTCTAATTATAAAGCACCTTACACACTATAATATTAATGCATATAGCTTGATAGTGGCAATTACCTAAAGGTTGTGGTATATTAGTGAAAGTGCGGCGTATCTCTATGCGATGTCTCACAATGTCTCGTGGAAAGCGGAACTTCACAGTCTGAACCTTCTGGGAGTATATAGGATAATTTACACTAGGCTGTTTCTTTTTGGTGCACCGTTTGGTCTGTTCTTGACGGAATGTGTATTTTTGAACATTTCCACCTATAAAACAGTTATTTCAAAATCATACTCAAAATAATTAAAAGCAATGTAACAGAGAATGCACAATCGGTGTGGGAAATATTGTGGTCCACTTCAATTGAAAAGCAAACCTGTCATGAGAAAAATGTGTGTGGGGGGAAGGGGTCATTGCCTGCCTCAGATAACTCAGCATACCTAGTCTGTATAATTGTTATATGTAAAGTATTGAACGAAGAGCATGGCAGCCAGGCAACTAAAGTTCAATAATGGAGGCCTCAATGTTTCTCTCATGATTAATTTTCTTTGATGCAGTTAAATCAAAACAAAAGACAACTTAACCAGGACTTAACTGTAATAATAAAAGAGGTTAATTTACTAAAGGCATATAAACTACTCCTTTGCATGCACTTAGTTTATTGAATGTGGTGAAAATTCACTTTGAAAACAAAATCCAAGTGCATGCAAGAAAAATATATATATATTTTCTTGCACATTACTGGATGATGGAAGTCAGCAGAGCATTACCTCATTCTCTAAGCTAAGGGAAAATTCCCTTGCAAAGTGAACAGCTTATTTGCCTTTAGTAAATTAACGACATACTGTTAATTGCATTTTCTGTGACCTCAGAGCAAGCGGTCTCACGGCGTGCATCAACACCATGTACTGAATGTGTAAGACGCAACTCAAATCAAGAACATTTATATCATACTTATATGGTGTTGAGATTTTTTTTTTCAAAAGTTTGGTTGCTGAAACCATAAAAATATACTCAAAACAAAATAATCAGTTCTATGTTAGATTAAGCTTCAGGCCTGTGTTCTGTAAAGCTGGACATACTAAACAGGCAATTTGATGGTCAAACTTTCAATTCCAAAATCAGAAAGCAATTATAAGAAAGTTGGAATCAACTGCAAGGAGATGGTATCAAAATTGCCACAAATGAACCTTGGGGGAAAAATGTGATCACTTTCAACTAAACTATATTTTTTTCCTTATCAGTTTTTTATTTTTCTATTTGAGTAGCTGTCAATCTATTGTAAATTTTTAGCTTTACAATCAACAGAATTCTACTGGTTGAATAAATGTGTGGGTAGTAGGTTGCTTAGTTTGTGGCACTTGTGATCAAACGAAATATAAATTACTATTAATAATAATATTATAACTACTACTAATGATAACACTGTGTGGGATTCCCAATAGATGGAAAGTGGTTGAAACAATTTGAAAATTGTTATATGTATGGTCAGCTTGAAACTTCTGCTAAAGCTGTGGTGTCAAAGTATTTCCCTTACAAATGACAATACCGACATCTGCTTTTAAAAAAAGAGTACACAAAGGAATAAGTCAATGTATCTTGACTTGTAATGTACAATCTTTAATTGCCTAACCTGTGTACCCAGAGTTCTCTCTGATTACATTGTTGTTACATTGCATTTTAAAGGGCAAGGGTTGGGCAAAAATAAAATGAACACAATTTTAAAAAGAAAAAAGAGGGGAAAGGGGAATGGGGGAATGGTGGGACTTTATATGAAGCACAACACCAGAACCAAATCAATGAATCATGAATCAATTAGTAGATAATATTTAATGGTGCACATGGATGCATGTGGGACAGTAAATAACATGTAACAGATAACATAATAAATACATATAAATGTATACACACACATAAGTGTTCCTATACAGGTCCTTCTCCAAAAATTAGCATATTGTGATAAAGTTCATTATTTTCTGTAATGTACTGATAAACATTAGACTTTCATATATTTTAGATTCATTACACACAACTGAAGTAGTTCAAGCCTTTTCTTGTTTTAATATTGATGATTTTGGCATACAGCTCATGAAAAACCCCAAAATCCTATCTCAAAAAAATAGCATATTTCATCCGACCAATAAAAGAAAAGTGTTTTTAATACAAAAAAAGTCAACCTTCAAATAATTATGTTCAGTTATGCACTCAATACTTGGTCGGGAATCCTTTTGCAGAAATGACTGCTTCAATGCGGCGTGGCATGGAGGCAACCAGCCTGTGGCACTGCTGAGGTGTTATGGAGGCCCAGGATGCTTCGATAGCGGCCTTAAGCTCATCCAGAGTGTTGGGTCTTGCGTCTCTCAACTTTCTCTTCCCAATATCCCACAGATTCTCTATGGGGTTCAGGTCAGGAGAGTTGGCAGGCCAATTGAGCACAGTAATACCATGGTCAGTAAACCATTTACCAGTGGTTTTGGCACTGTGAGCAGGTGCCAGGTCGTGCTGAAAAATGAAATCTTCATCTCCATAAAGCTTTTCAGCAGATGGAAGCATGAAGTGCTCCAAAATCTCCTGATAGCTAGCTGCATTGACCCTGCCCTTGATAAAACACAGTGGACCAACACCAGCAGCTGACATGACACCCCAGACCATCACTGACTGTGGGTACTTGACACTGGACTTCAGGCATTTTGGCATTTCCCTCTCCCCAGTCTTCCTCCAGACTCTGGCACCTTGATTTCCGAATGACATGCAAAATTTGCTTTCATCCGAAAAAAGTACTTTGGACCACTGAGCAACAGTCCAGTGCTGCTTCTCTGTAGCCCAGGTCAGGCGCTTCTGCCGCTGTTTCTGGTTCAAAAGTGGCTTGACCTGGGGAATGCGGCACCTGTAGCCCATTTCCTGCACACGCCTGTTCACGGTGGCTCTGGATGTTTCTACTCCAGACTCAGTCCACTGCTTCCGCAGGTCCTCCAAGGTCTGGAATCGGTCCTTCTCCACAATCTTCTTCAGGGTCCGGTCACCTCTTCTCGTTGTGCAGCATTTTCTGCCACACTTTTTCCTTCCCACAGACTTCCCACTGAGGTGCCTTGATACAGCACTCTGGGAACAGCCTATTCGTTCAGAAATTTCTTTCTGTGTCTTACCCTCTTGCTTGAGGGTGTCAATGATGGCCTTCTGGACAGCAGTCAGGTCGGCAGTCTTACCCATGATTGCGGTTTTGAGTAATGAACCAGGCTGGGAGTTTTTAAAATCCTCAGGAATCTTTTGCAGGTGTTTAGAGTTAATTAGTTGATTCAGATGATTAGGTTAATAGCTCGTTTAGAGAACCTTTTCATGATATGCTAATTTTTTGAGATAGGAATTTTGGGTTGTCATGAGCTGTATGCCAAAATCATCAATATTAAAACAAGAAAAGGCTTGAACTACTTCAGTTGTGTGTAATGAATCTAAAATATATGAAAGTCTAATGTTTATCAGTACATTACAGAAAATAATGAACTTTATCACAATATGCTAATTTTTTGAGAAGGACCTGTATAGTACATAATATATATTTTAAAATGTATTAAATGTAGCCCAAACTTGCATATAGACATGATTGATTGCACATATGATAATGTAAAATTGATTCAAATTTCTTCAAGGTGTAGTCGTTATCTCATATAAAGTCCCAAATTTTTATTAATGAGCAATTTTAGGGTGTTTGACATTGAGGTAAGTAAACTCGAACTTTAACTTATTAGGCCAACTGCTGATTAGCAGAATGTGTCAGCTATAATACTAATCAAACAATAAGAAGTTTTGTGACATTTTTACTCATACTTCATGTGCAAAAAATAATGAACTGAAGAAAGCAACCTTGTCAGTTATATTTATTGATTCTCAGTTATAATAATAGGTAGGGATGAGCTTCGAGTTTGAGTCAAACTCATGTTTGACTCGAACATTGCCTGTTCGCCCGTTCGCCGAACAGCGAACAATTTGGGGTGTTCGCGGCAAATTTGAAAAGCCGCGGAAACACCCTGTAAAAGTCTATGGGAGAAATCTAAAGTGCTAATTTTAAAGGCTTATATGCAAGTTATTGTCAAAAAAATTGTTTAGGGACCCGGGTCCTGCCCCAGGGGACATGTATCATTGCAAAAAAAAGTTTTAAAAACTGACGTTTTTTCGGGAGCAGTGATTTTATTAATGCTTAAAGTGAAGCAATAAAAGTGAAATATTCCTTTAAATTTTGTACCTAGGGTGTGTGTATAGTATGTCTGTAAAGTAGCGCATGTTTCCCGTGCTTAGAACTGTCCCTGCACAAAGTGTCATTTCTGAAGGAAAAAAAGTCATTTAAAAGCACTCGTGGCTATAATTAATTGTCGGTTCCCGGCAATACAGAGAACAGTCATTGAAGATCATTGATAAAAAAAAACCTTCAGGTCTGGTAT
This sequence comes from Rana muscosa, assembly GCA_029206835.1. NCBI lineage: Eukaryota > Metazoa > Chordata > Amphibia > Anura > Ranidae > Rana > Rana muscosa. The sequence goes on along the minus strand of CM055120.1, from coordinate 216,570,200 downwards.
GGATATTAAGGGGAACCCTGCCGCAAAGTAAAAAAAAAATGCGTGGGGTTCCCCCCAAATATCCATACCGGACCCTTCAGGTCTGGTATGGATTTTAAGGGGAACTCCACGCCAAATGTAAAAAAAAATGGTGTGGAGTTCCCCCCAAAAATCCATACCAGACCCTTTATCCGAGCACGCAACCTGGCAGGCCGCAGGAAAAGAGGGGGGGACGAGTAAGCGCCCCCCCTCCTGAACCGTAGCAGGCCACATGCCCTCAACATGGGGACCTCATCCCCACAACCCTTGCCTGGTGGTTGTGGGGGTCTGCGGGCAGAGGGCTTATCGGAATCTGGAAGCCCCCTTTAACAAAGGGGAACCCTAGATTCCGCCCCCCCTATGTGAATTGGTAACGGGGTACATTGTACCCCTACCATTTCACAAAGAAAGTGTAAAAAAAAAAAAAAAAACACACAGACTAAGTTGGGAAAGTCCTTTATTAAAAAAAAAAAAAAAAACCCATTCCAGCGATGTTCTGATCTGACGAGTGATCTGACAGGTGACCCCGCCCCCTCGTACGTCAGACCCCGCCTACATCATTGGCTGAGCGGACCTGATGGGGAACGTGATTTGATTCCTCTGCAGTGTAATAAATCAATAGACCCCACCCCTTCTCACGTTCCCCATCAGGTCCGCTTAGCCTTACACCCCATGTATTACACTGCAGAGGAAACAAATCACGTTCCGCATCAGGTCTGCTCAGCCAATGACGTAGGCGGGGTCTGACGTACGAGGGGATGGGGTCACCCATCAGATCATAGGGGTAAGCCTCGTCTATCCCCGCTTGCGCGGAATAGCCAATGACGTAGGCGGTATCCCGCCTACGTCATTGGCTATTCCCCGGCAAGCGGGGAAAGCTGGGGATTACCCTATGATGTGACGGGTGACCCCGCCCCCTCGTACGTCATGGGGGTTTTGTGTGGAGTGGAGACTGGAGGAGACTGCAGCGCTGGACATTGGATCACTGCGGGACATAGAGAACAACGCTGGACAGACTGGATTACATCGCTGGAATGGGTTTTTTATTTTTAATTTTTTTATTTTTAATAAAGGACTTTCCCAACTGTGTCTGTGTGTTTTTTTATTTTTTTACACTTTCTTTGTGAACTGGTAAGGGTACAATGTACCCCTTACCAATTCACATAGGGGGGGCCGGGATCTGAGGGTCCCCTTTGTTAAAGAGGTCTTCCAGATTCCGATAAGCCCCCGCCCATAGACCCCCAAAACCACCGGGCAAGAGTTGTGGGGATGAGGCCCTTGTCCCCATCAACATGGGGACATGGTGCTTTGAGGGGTCACAGACCCCCAAAGTATCCTCCCCATGTTGAGGGCATGTGGCCTGGTACGGTTCAGGAGGGGGGGCGCTCTCTCGTCCCCCCTCTTTTCCTGCGGCCTGCCAGGTTGCGTGCTCAGATAAAGGGTCTGGTATGGATTTTTGGGGGGAACTCCATGCCATTTTTTTTTAAATTTGGCGTGGAGTTCCCCTTAAAATCCATACCTGACCTGAAGGGTCCGGTATGGCTATTTGGGGGGAACCCCACGTATTTTTTTTTCATTTTGACGCAGGGTTCCCCTTAATATCCATACCAGTCCTGAAGGGCCTGGTAATTGAATTTGGGGGACACCCACGCATTTTTTTTATTTTTATCAATGACTTTTCTCTGTATTGCCGGGAGCTGACAATTCATTACAGCCAAGAGTGCTTTTAAATTACTCTTTTTCCTTCCGAAATTACACTTTATGCAGGGACAGTTCAAAGCACGGGAAACAAGCGCTGCTTTTCAGGCATACTATACACCCCCCCCCCCCCCAGGTACAAAATTTAAAGGAATATTTCACTTTTATTGTTTCACTTTAAGCATTATTAAAATCACTGCTCTCGAAAAAACGTCAGTTTTTAAAACTTTTTTTTGCATTGATACATGTCTCCTGGAGCAGGAGCCGGGTCCCCAAACCCTTTTTAGGACAATAACTTGCATATTATCCTTGATAATTAGCACTTTTGATTTCAAACGTTCGAGTCCATTGTATTTAATAGGGTTCTAAAGTTTGCACAAACTTTAGGTCTGTTCGCAGGTTCTGGTGCGAACCGAACCGGGGGGTGTTTGGCTCATTCCTATTAATAGGTTGCATTGCTCTGTTTGGTCTTTTTATGATATAGATCTGGGTGAAAGTGGTTAAAAAAGCTGCAACACTTTGAAGCGAATGGCCATTTGTGTGTCAGTTAATAAAGGACAGCATTGACAAGGCATTTATAAACATCATTGGCAGGGGTCACAAACTGAAGATTCCTGACACAGATAAGCAGACATTTTACAAGATAGTCGTTAACCGCTGCCTAAATTGAGCTTTCCTAGAGATTTAAATCGGTATAATGGCCAATGAGTCCACGTTCACACTCTTTTCTACAATTATATGGACTTATTAAAAGAAAAATAAAGGATGCCTTTAACCCACAAGGTCTGTTGCTATCTTTTAAACATGTTAGGGTATGCATAATAGTCATCCATGTCTACGCTCGATGATTTCCCAGCACATATGTACAACCTTTATGGAAAATTCTAAAATGCAGAGTGCAAAGTAGATTTCCATCTTATTCATGATGCTTATGTCAGTAGTCATATGACAGCACTCCAAGCAGGGTTAAAGCTGTTGTGAAGGCAAAGTTTGACCCTGCTCATTATTAGCTTTTGAAGTGCATACATTATTTATTTACCTTCTGTAATTTCCAGGCAAACTGCTGCTATGTATATTTGTTTAGCTTTGTATTTCATTAATTTGCCCTAATGAAATTTGGAAAATACAGTAGCCCAATCATAATCAGGGAAATCACCAAGGACAAACCTCAGCAGTGCATGAAGGTCAAAGCAAGCTATAATTCAGTTAAGCAATGTTAACTGGGATGCTGAATAAACTGATACAGTATCTGAGGATCAACAATACAGCCATGCATTCTTAATTTTTTACCTGGTTTAAAGAAATAGACAGACTCCGGTCTTGTTTTAATTCCAGCCACTGAAAGTACAGCAGTTACTTTACCTCCAAGTCCTCCAAACCCTTTGATAATTTCTTTAGGGTATCCTTTGTCCATAGCATCATTAGTAAAGCGCCAGTAGCGTGGACCCTTTGAAAGAAAGTATTTGTATTATTTTCTTGCAACGTGCAAAAATGTTAAATGTTAAGATATATCTTCTACCCCCAAGATATACTGACTGACTGTAGGATGCTCTTTACTTCTACTGCTGGAGAAAGTGATTTTTTTATTTTTTTTTTGCAAATTAATGAGCTGGATAAAAATTGATAAGACACTTACCATTTTGCCACTTCAGCACATCTCTCGTCCATGAAAAAATGTAATGCAAAAAGTTATTTTGTAAATAAATACAGGATCATAAGAGAAGCTCTTCCAGGCAGGGTCAGGAGGGAGGGGGGGTTCAGGTGGGGAGGGGCATCTGCCCTTGGCGCTGTGGTATCATGTGAGATGGAAGGGCGGCATCCCTACTTCTGTCAGCTTGGTACTGGAAGAAACAAGCTAAATATGGAGAGGAGGAGATAACTGGGAAGAGGTGAGGGCTGTGGTCTCTCTCCCCTCCAACTCCTCCCTTCTTCTTCTGCAGTGCTCCTGGATCCGGAAAGTCAAACTGGGACTGTGCAGGGTTTTCTTACTCACCCACATGTCCTCCCAGCAAAGAATGTGGGTAGGAGGTAGATAAGCATAGGAGTCCCAATCTGACAGCAGTGTTGTCCCAGTGTTGATCTGATACGCCTGCAGCTGCTGTATCTCTCTTCTCTGGCTATCTGGGAAATATGTCATCTTCTCTTAGGCTCCTTATCAACTCTGACATATCAAGATGAAGAGTAGCCTGGGAGGAAGGACATCCTATAGCCATCTGCCAGGCTACAACCGAAGTCTGTGTGTTGGAGAGAGGGGGGGATTGCACTGGGTGCACAATTGGGGGGCAGCAGAATAACAAACTAGGGATAGGAGTGTTTGTGCTAGGAGGTGGATGGAAAACAAGATTAGTGCTTGGAGAGGCTTTGGGAGCAAAATGTGCTAGAGGTGGGGGGGGGGGGTTAAGGGGTAAATGTGCTGAGGGGGATTGAGCATAGGGTATTTGTGCTGGGAGGGGGTATTTGGGGATGACAGGGGGTATGATTTTTTTTGAGGAGGGAACATTTTTGGGGGTGTGCTAGGGGTGGTAACTTGGGGAGATTTGTGTTGGAGGGGGATGAAGGAAAGAGGATTTGTGCTGGGAGGGGTGATTGTGCTAGGAGGGGAAATGTTGGGGTTTGGGGGGAGAGGATTTATTACTAGGAGAGGGGATTTCAGCAGGGGGAGATTTGTACTGGGAGGAGGGGAAATTTATGCTTAGGGGGTAAGCATGCAGGATTTTTTTTTCATTGAAATTGGTAAGCATACACTGGTTGCATACACATATTGGCTGGTACACTCTATAAAGGCTGATTTTAACCTCCATATTCCAATAAATACAATGTTGATTGGAATGAGCGGTACAATCTAGCAAACAGAACTACTCTTCTCAATGCAAATAGAGATCTAATCTGCATATTACCTATTTTTTTTCCCAAAAAGTGTTAAAGAAAACAAACGAGATAATACATTTATTAGATTGAATTCACAAAGCTATGGCAATCAATATGTTTAGCATTGAGATCTGAAAAAATAATCAACTATTATTGTGAATATCACATACAATATTATTTCTATAGTATATTTAGCCTACAGCAACCAAAGCATGATTATTTAATGGTAGAATTTGTAGACATTTAAGTGGCATACAGTATATTTCAATGGGATAATAATTGTCCATAAAATACTAATTACATTTATACAATATGATTTCATACCTTAAAAAAGAATGTCTTGCCACCACAATTACATCTTGTAAATACTGTGTCAATTGGAGATGGAATTCCCCACACTTCACTAATTTTACGAGGCATTCCTGTTGCTCCACCCTGATTAAGTGTCCAAAAGTAATGACCTGTAAAAATCCAAAGTATTTGTGTTACCATAATGCGCTTCAGTATTTAATTTTAATCACTTAATTTCCCCTACCGCCCTTTATGGACCCCAGCAGTTTTTACTTTACTGCTATGAGCCTGTTTGTTTGGTGGTAATTTTATGATTATCTAAGATAACAGAGTACATGTATTGTCTTTTTTAGGACAAACAAGGCAACACTACAGGGATCAGTGGTGTTAGGGTAATAAAATAGTGTTAAGCCTGGTACACACTATGAGTTATTTTTCTTCGTTCAACCCAGCGGGTTCAACAGAAAAAAACTGTCAGCTTCAGATGGAGCCATCGTACTAACTATGCAGCTAGTACAGCGATCTCCCCTGCTGAGCTGTGTTCTGACAGGGGGATGCCCCCCCCCCGTCAGAACACTATGATCAGCACTCTCCACCATTGGCTGAGAGCACTGATCGGGAGTTGGTCGGCTGTTGTTTTTTAGCATGCTCATCCGACAGAAGCCGGCCAAACTACTGGCTTCTGTCAGACAAGGTGGCATACACATGGGCCGAATGTCGGACATTTTTTTAGAACAGGCCAATGTCTCCCGACATTCGGCCATTGTGTATGAGGCTTGATATACAAGTAGCATCATGTCATAACTGAGTATAAAACAGAATAGAAGGTACAACATTTAGCAACCCATATGGTTGATGATTAAAACAGGCACATCTAAGTATGCAGGCTTCCAGGGTAAAGCTGTCCACATAGATCATCCTCCACACTACTATCAACGCCATCCCTTCCATGCTGTGCTCCACGGGCACTTCAAGCAGGGATGGACTGGCCATCGGGACTACTAGGAGTTTCCCGGTGGGCCGATGGCTCAGTGGGCCGGTTACAGCGGCCGCCTAATCTGCATCAAAGGTCCGCGGCGATCTACCCATCAATCGCCGACAGCTATCGTCTGACGGGAAGATCGAGATTTAGCCAGCATGCAGAGTAGCGCAAGAAGCATGTGTAATAAGTTCTCTCTCATGTCACGCTGCTCCCTGGCGGCCCCTCCTCTCTTCTCGTCCATCCCCATTTGCTTGTGACATCATCTGGGATGGACGAGAAGAGAGGAGATGCTGCTGGGGAGCAGCGTGACATGAGATGGAATTTATTACACACGCGTCCTGCGCTACTCTGCATGCTGGCTGGTAAACGATGTGCCCCATAATGTGCCCTGATGTGCTATGTGCCCCGTGTCCTGATGTGCCCTGTGCCCTGATGTGCTATGTGCCCTGATGTGCTATGTGCCCTGATGCGCTATGTGCCCTGTGTCCTGATGTGCCCCGTGCCCTGATGTGCTATGTGCCCTGATGCGCTATGTGCCCTGTGTCCTGATGTGCCCCGTGCCCTGATGTGCTATGTGCCCTGATGTACTATGTGCCCTGTGTCCTGATGTGCCCTGTGCCCCATGTCCTGATGTGCCCTGTGCCCTGATGTGCTATGTGCCCTGATGTGCCCTGTGCCCCTTGTCCTGATGTGCCCTGTGCCCTGATGTGCTATGTGCCCTGTGCTCCGTGCCCTGGTGTGCTCCATGCCCTGATGTGCTATGTGCCCTGATGTGCTCTGTGCCCTGTGCCCTGATGTGCTATGTGCCCCATTTCCTGATGTGCCCTGTGCCCCGTGTCCTGATGTGCCCTGTGCCCTGATGTGCTATGTGCCCTGATGTGCTATGTGCCCTGATGTGCCCTGTGCCCTGTTCCCCGTGTCCTGATGTGCCCTGTGCCCTGATGTGCTATGTGCCCTGTGCTCCATGCCCTGATGTGCTCCATGCCCTGATGTGCTCCGTGCTCTGATGTGCTATGTGCCCCCTGCCCTGATGTGCTATGTGCCCTGATGTGCTATGTGCCCTGTGCTCCATGCCCTGTGCTCCATGCCCTGATGTGCTATGTGCCCCATGCCCTGATGTGCCCGTGCCCTGATGTGCCCTGTGCCCTGATGTGCCCCGTGCCCTGATGTGCTATGTGCCCCGTGCCCTGATGTGCTATGTGCCCTGTGGTACTATGTTCCCTGATGTACTATGTGCCCCCTGTCCTGATGTGCTATGTGCCCCCTGTCCTGATGTACTCTGTGCCCTGATGTGCTATGTGCCCTGTGCCCTGATGTGCTATGTGCCCCGTGCCCTGATGTGCTATGTGCCCTGTGCCCTGTGCCCTGATGTGCTATGTGCCCTGTGCCCTGATGTGCTATGTGCCCCGTGTCCTGATGTGCTATGTGCCCCGTGTCCTGATGTGCTATGTGCCCTGATGTGCTATGTGCCCGTACCCTGAAGTGCCCTGTGCCCTGATGTGCCCTGATGTGCTATGTGCCCAGATGGGATCTGATGTGCCCCGTGCCCTGATGTGCCCTGTGCCCTGATGTGCTATGTGCCCCGTGTCCTGATGTGCCCTGTGCCCTGATGTGCTATGTGCCTTGATGTGCTATATGCCCTGTGCCCCGTGTCCTGATGTGCCCTGTGCCCTGATGTGCTATGTGCCCTGATGTGCCCTGTGCCCCTTGTCCTGATGTGCTATGTGCCCTGTGCTCCGTGCCCTGGTGTGCTCCGTGCCCTGATGTGCTATGTGCCCTGATGTGCTATGTGCCCTGATGTGCCCGGTGCCCTGATGTGCCCCATGTCCTGATGTGCCCTGTGCCCCATGTCCTGATGTGCTATGTGCCCTGATGTGCTATGTGCCCTGATGTGCCCGGTGCCCTGTGCCCTGATGTGCCCCATGTCCTGATGTGCCCAGTGCCCCATGTCCTGATGTGCTATGTGCCCTGATGTGCCCTGTGCCCTGTTTCCCGTGTCCTGATGTGCCCTGTGCCCTGATGTGCTATGTGCCCTGTGCTCCATACCCTGATGTGCTCCATGCCCTGATGTGCTCCGTGCCCTGATGTGCTATGTGCCCTGATGTGCTATGTGCCCCATGCCCTAATGTGCCCCGTGCCCTGATGTGCCCCCTGCCCTGATGTGCCCCCTGCCCTGATGTGCTATGTGCCCTGTGCTCCATGCCCTGATGTGCTATGTGCCCCATGCCCTGATGTGCCCCATGCCCTGATGTGCTATGTGCCCTGATGTGCTATGTGCCCCGTGCCCTGATGTGCTATGTGCCCTGTGGTACTATGTTCCCTGATGTGCTATGTGCCCCCTGTCCTGATGTGCTATGTGCCCCCTGTCCTGATGTGCTACGTGCCCCCTGTCCTGATGTGCTACGTGCCCTGATGTGCTATGTGCCCCGTGCCCTGATGTGCTATGTGCCCCGTGCCCTGATGTGCTATGTGCCCTGTGCCCTGATGTGCTATGTGCCCTGATGTGCTACTTGCCCCCTGTCCTGATGTGCTACGTGCCCTGATGTGCTATGTGCCCCGTGCCCTGATGTGCTATGTGCCCCGTGCCCTGATGTGCTATGTGCCCTGTGCCCTGTGCCCTAATGTGCTATGTGCCCTGTGCCCTGATGTGCTATGTGCCCTGATGTGCTATGTGCCCCGTACCCTGAAGTGCCCTGTGCCCTGATGTGCCCTGATGTGCTATGTGCCCTGATGTGATCTGATGTGCCCCATGCCCTGATGTGCCCCGTGCCCCGATGTGCTGTGCCTCAATGTGGTGTGCCCTGATGTGCTGTGATAGGCACTGATGTGCTGTGCCCTGTACCCTGATGTGATGTGCCCTGATGTGCCCTGTACGTGTTGTGCCCCGATGTGCCCCGTGCCCTGATGTGCTGGGCTCTGTACCCTGATGTGCTGTGCCCTGTACCCTGATGTGCTGTACCCTTATGTGCTGTGCCCTGTACCCTGATGTGCTGTGCCCTGATGTGCTGAGCTCTCTGTACTAGGGATGAGCTTCGAGTTCGAGTCAAACTCATGTTCGACTCGAACATTGCCTGTTCGCATGTCGCCGAACAGCGAACAATTTGGGGTGTTCGAAAAGCCGCTGAAACACCCTGTAAAAGTCTATGGGAGAAATCTAAAGTGCTAATTTTAAAGGCTTATACACAAGTTATTGTCCGTTTATAAAAAGTGTTTGGGGACCCGGGTCCTGCCCCAGGGGACATGTATAAATGCAAAAAAAAGTTTTAAAAACTGCCTTTTTTCGGGAGCAGTGATTTTAATAATGCTTAAAGTGAAACAATAAAAGTGAAATATTCCTTTAAATTTCGTACCTGGGGGGTGTGTATGATATGCCTGTAAAGTCGCGATTGTTTCCCGTGCTTAGAACTGTCCCTGCACAAAGTGTCATTTCTGAAGGAAAAAAGTCATTTAAAACTCACTCGCGGCTATAATGAATTGTCGGCTCCCGGCAATACATAGGAAAGTCATTAATAAAAAAAATTTATAAATGCGTGGGGGTCCCCCCAAATTCAATTACCAGGCCCTTCAGGTCTGGTATGGATATTAAGGGGAACCCCACGCATTTTTTTTTTACTTTGCGGCAGGGTTCCCCTTAATATCCTTCAGTTCTGGTATGGATTTTAAGGGGAACTCCAACCCAAATTTAAAAAAAAATGGCGTGGAGTTCCCCCAAAAATCCATACCAGACCCCCCGAACCGTAACAGGCCACATGCCCTCAACATGGGGAGGATGTCCCCATGTTGATGGGGACAAGGGCCTCATCCCCACAACCCTTGCCAGGTGGTTGTGGGGGTCTGCAGGCAGGGGGCTTATTGGAATCTGGAAGACCCCTTTAACAAAGGGGACCCCAGATCCCGGCCGGCCGGCCCAGATCCCGGCCCAGATCCCAGATCCCGGCCCAGATCCCGGCCCCTCCCCATGTGAATTGGTAAGGGGTACATTGTACCCCTACCATTTCACAAAGAAAGTGTAAAAAAAAAGTAAAAAAACACACAGACACCTTGGAAAAGTCCTTTATTAAAAATAAAAAACAAATTCCAGCGATGTAATCCATTGTCCCGCGGCGATCCGATGTCCAGCGCTGCAGTCTCCACTCGAAACATCATTGGCTAAGCAGACCTACACTGCGGAGGAAGTTCCCCATCAGGTCCGCTCAGCCAATGACGTAGGCGGGGTCTGAGGTACGAGGGGGGGGGGCGCCCTCGTATCTCAGACCCCGCCTACGTCATTGGCTAAGCGGACCTGATGGGGAACTTCCTCTTCAGTTTAAAAAAATGAATAGACCCGCCCCTTCTCACGTTCATCATTATCAATGACTTTTCTCTGTATTACCGGGAGCTGACAATTCATTATATTATTTTATTGTTTCACTTTATGCATTATTAAAATCACTGCTCCCATAAAAACCTCCGTTTTTAAAACGTTTTTTTTGCATTGATACATGTCCCCTGGGGCAGGACCCGGGTCCCCCAACCCTTTTTAGGACAATAACTTGCATATTATCCTTTATAATTAGCACTTTAGATTTCGAACGTTCGAGTCCATTGTATTTAATAGGGTTCTAAAGTTCACGCAAACTTTAGGTCTGTTCGCAGGTTCTGGTGCGAACCGAACAGGGGGGTGTTCGGCTCATCCCTACTCTGTACCATGCCCTGATGTGCACTGTACCCTGATGTGTTGTGCCCTGGGCCGGTCTGGATGAAGTCCAGGGCCACATTTTTGTCCCAGTCCAGCCCTGGCTCCAAGCCTCGCTTTCAAATCTCTCTACTGCAGGGTAGTCTTCCCGGTCACGATTGCAGACAGTGGTGAGAGCCGGCGGTGCGGAGAATGGTCTATGTGGACAGCTTTACCACGGATGCCTGCATACTTACATGTGCCTCTTTTAATCATCAACCATGTGAGTTGCTAAATGTTGTACCTTCATTAAATGTAACCATATTGCTACACTTAGAGGCCCCTCTCTTCTCTTTTATACTCTGTAGCTCCTGCTGGATTTTGCTTCTAATCCCCTTGTGGAGGCTTCCATTTGTGGATGGACATTTTATGGTTACACAACCTATCACATTACTATAATCTTTTTTATGGACTATAAACTCAAGGATTTATGAATAAATGGTTGCGGAACGAATCATCTGAGTTTCCATTATTTCTTATGGGGAAATTCGCTTTGATATACAAGTGCTTTGGATCACAAGAATGTTTCTGGAACAAATTATGCTCGCAATCCAAGGTTTTACTGTATAAGTATAAAATAATAATAGGTAAAAAAGTTAAATACAGAATTAAAACAAACTAGTAGAAATAGGGGGAAGAGGGATAGTAGATAATTAGTTAGCTGTAGATTAGCTGTAACCCGCCACTTCTAAGACTGAAAACTGAGCAATCAAACACCGCTGATCGCTCGGCTCTCAGTCTTCAGCCTGCTGGGAGCTGGTAACTGTTAGCCATCGGCTCCTTGCTCTGCCCCTCCAGCGCTCACTGGATCGTTGGGCTGTGAAGGGAGCAAGAGCGGCTGGATCAGGCTCTCAACAGCTCCATGGGCAGATTGGGGTCTAGGGTTCTGGGTGAATTGCAACCATATGGTCGGGATATTTTCAGGGCCTGGATCCGTGTCTGTGATGTCAGCTGACAGCAGGCTTTAGCCAGAACTTTACACCCTGTCTACCCTTTAAGCAAACAAAATAAATCACTGTACCTCGAAATACCACCATGGATCCATTCTGAAGTGTAGTCATTCCATCTGCTGGTGGTCCAATGCACAAATTCTTCTGAGGATCTATGGTAAAACATATATAGTTTTAGCAATACTGTGAATGATTCACAATTTATGTAGCAAAATCAATTGAAAAGAATAATTATTAGGAAAGCCTGCTTATTAGTTCAAATGGCGAAATTACATGTAACTGTAACTCAAAGCCTAAAACATGCAGGTATAGTTAAGATGTTCAGTTGTTGCTTTGCCAAATATTACAATGAAGAAGATGTATGATCTAAATGACTTTGACTAATAAATCATAGTTAATGTAAGACTTGTTGGTTGTAGGATTTCAACATCTGTTGTCTTACTGGCAGTTCATGCACCAAAATCTACAGTTTATAGAAAATGGTGTGACATACATTGTACAAATAATTTAGTGAGTTTTGTGATTAAAGAACTTTGTTAGTAAAGGAAGACAAAGAAGAATGACAAGCCGTTTTAGAGGAAGTAAAGCCTCCTTAAAAAAAAAAAAAATACACCCTGCAAGACAAAGGCATAATGAGCTAGTATACATAGCATACTAGCTCATTATGAAGTACTTACCTGAGATAGAAGCCCCCGCAGCCGCCCTCGTTCGCCTCCCCTGTCGCCGCCATGTCTCCCGGAGTGACATCCGGGTATCGCGGCTCCAGCGCTGTGACTGGTCGGAGCTGCGATGACATCACTCCCACACCACTAACGGCATGACCCCATTCACTGATGGCGCCGTAGACATCGGTGCTGACTTTTTTGCAAATATCTCCTAAACCGTGTAGGTTTAGGAGATATTTGTTGCACCTACAGGTAAGCCTTAATCTAGGCTTATCTGTAGGTATAAGTGGTCTGTAAGGGTTTACAACCACTTTAAAGCTTATATAAAATCCAAAAACAAACATTTGCATCAGAACTGATTCTCACTCCATACAAGTCAATAGGGATATCAATAGTCAAAAGTCAAAAACAATTGGAAACAGGTTGATACAACTTATAGTGGTTGTAAACCCCCACTGGCCTTTTTTTTTTATATACAACCTGCAAAATAAAGACATAATGAGCTAGTATGCATAGCATACTAGCTCATTATGAATCACTTACCTGAGATTGAAGCCCCCGAAGCGGTGCTCGGACACCTCCGTCGCCGCCGCCATCTCGCTCCCCTCTGCCTTCCGTGTATTGCCGCTCCGGCGCTGTGATTGACTCCGGAGCGGCGATGACATCACACACATGCGCGCTCGGGCCGGCTAACTCCATTCAGAAATCCAGCTAGTAAAGCGGCCCGCTAGTGCGCATGCGCGTGACGTCAGCGGCGCCGGTTTTAAATGCAAATATCTCCTTAACCGTGTAGGTTAAGGAGATATTTCATGCGCCTACAGGTAAGCCTTAATCTAGGCTTACCTGTAGGCGTTTGTTTACAAAGTGGGTTTACAACCACTTTAAAAGTAGGTCAAATGCAGGTCATAAACAGCAGATCAAGCACACCTTTCAATGAACATGTTAATGAGCTTCGAAAGTATCTCAAACTGACCTCAAATTAAATTAAATGTATCAGTAGATACATTGGAAACAACACACTCCATATATGGAGGACATTTTACCTCAAGAGTTATTAAAAGATGTCTGTAGTTTGGAGACTGTAATTCCTGACCTCTCCTTGTCAAAAATGCTTGTTAACTGGCTTTTTCAGCCAATTTTTGCCCATACATTGCACATTTTTCATATGGGCAACAAGTATAAAAGGCAAAAACAAAACCAATGTGGCTAACTTTTAAGCCTCGTACACACAATCGGATATCCTATGGATTCTAATCCGATGGTTTTGTCCATCGGAAAACCGATGAAGCTGACTTCCATCAGTCTTGCCTACACACCATCAGTCAAAAAACCGACCGTTCCAAACGTGGTGACGTAAAACACTCCGATGAGCCGAGAAAAATTACGTTTAATGCTTCTGAGCATGCGTCGACTTGATTCTCAGCATGCGTGGGTTTTTTATCCGATGGACTTGCCCATAGACGATCGGAATTTGCTATCGGTTTTTGATCCATCGGAAAAATTTAAAACATGTTCTTTTTTTTAAAACCGATGGAAAAAAGACAGATGGGTCCCATACACGATCGGTTTGCCCGATGAAAAAAGTCCATCGGACTGTTTTCATCGGTAAAACCGATCGTGTGTACAGGGCTTTACTGTTTAAAAGTCCATAAATAACAAGAAAATTACATGAAAATATAAAACATGAGGAATACTATAATCTTTTAAGAGTTTTAGAGAGTTAAAAGGCATCAAACAACAGCTGCAAAAAGGAAATCAGAATAGCACAAATACAAAATGTAAGGCAAGTTGCAAAAGAGAGTTTCATAACCCCTCCACTCAAGTTACTTTTAATCCTATATATGGAAAAGGACATGGTCCAGAAACAATAGGATAAAATACATTAGATAGTTAAAGTCTTTAAATCAGGGGTCTCAAACTGGCGGCCCTTCAGCTATTGCGAAACTACAAGTCCCATGAGGCATTGCAAGGCTGACAGTTACAAGCATGACTCCCCCAGGCAGAGGCTTGATGGAACTTGTAGATTTGCAACAGCTGGAGGGCGCCAGTTTGACACCCCTACTTTAAATAGTTAAGATAAATTATTTATAGGTGATTCCTTCCAGTTTATTGAGTGGCTTAGTACCTACGAACTGGCATAAACCAAGCAGTACCTATCTGTAAAACTATCAAACTCTTCACTCAACTCTTTTTGGCCATACATGTCCTGTGGGTCACAGGGGTTCAATTAGTTCTGCACTCCTGTGATCCAGATTCAACCAACAGTGGACTAGAGTCTACAGTCAGCTGACATCACAGAGCTGGTCCAGGCTTTGCAGGGATCCTGACAATAATGTCAGAATTCACCCAGATGCCTGACCAACAGCTGGTTCAGCCTCTAAGCCCACTGCTTACCTGATAAAACATTGAAAGAGGAAGAATCTAAGGACCTCCACAGAAGACCATAAATTCAGTCACAGAAAATAATTTAACTTTGAATCATCAGGTCCCATGAAAGGCTCTAAATTTGTCTCTCTTAGGGGAAATCAGTAGCAGATAAACCATGTGTCTAGCCTGCTGACCCTCAAGAGAAGTACAGGACCTTCCAACGATGAATACGAAGAAGTAAAGTCAATTCCATGCAGAACACCCAGAATTTAAATTGGTTGCAAAGGCAAAAGTTTTTGCTACCTTAATGCATTCTCTGCATTAATGTAAAAAAAACAACTTTTTTTTTACGTTCAGCTCCCTCCAAATACTTACCCAATCTTTATCCAGCATTGTGCCAGAGAGCAGCAACACTACTCTCTCTCTCCTCACTGGAAACTGAGGCAGCAGCAGGAGCCATTGGCCTCCTAATGCTGCTCTCAGTCAAATCATGTGAGGAGAGAGCAGCAGGGCCAAGCCGCACTGTGTGTGTCAGTAGATGCCCACAGCCTAGCTGTGGAAGCCTGCAATCACACAGAAAAATGACAAAACGTATCAATGTAATGTCCTAACATCACCATTTGATGAAAAGAAAAGAGGTTTAACCTTAAACTGCGTAGAGGGTTCTTTACTGTAAGAGCGGCAAGGATGTGGAATTCTCTTCCACAGGTGGTGGTTTCAGCAGGGGGCATCAAAAGTTAAAAAAAAACTATTAGATACACACCTGAACGGCCGCAACATACAGGGATATACAATGTAATACTGACCTATAATCACACACATAGGTTGGACTTGATGGACTTATGTCTTTTTTAAACCTCACCTACTATGTTACTATGTAACCATGCCAGGACGGGCTTACTACCTAGACAACTGCCGGATGCATGTAGTGAGCAATAGAGCCTACCTGCACATGTGCAGAATAGCGCACTGAGGCTAAGGCTGAGCTGGAACATAGGACAGAACTACCTAAAGCTGTGGTGAAAGCCACAAAGGGACTGCAAGATGTAATTATTGCGTGTTTACTTTCGCTACTCTATGCTCCACTTGTCCTCCACATGCATACCTCTATGCTGGAGAATGTATGTTCTGGAGCTGGACTGTTGTATGTATGAGCGAGGGAAGTCTGTTTATCCCCTGCTGCTTTTGGCTTACTTCTGTATTGCTGTTGCAAGCTTGTTTATACCTATATTGATGCAGCATTCATATCTATTTATATTGAGAGCTGTCAAAGTGGCCTATTGAAATGCTAAATGGGAAATTAACATTTGGCTTTTGCCATAGTATTTACATATACTTTTCTCCAATTTGTGGAGCTTGTTTCAAATTAACATTATCGTGACAGGGATCCATCTGTTTATATCTGTAGTCATTATCGGTACAGATATCATATTTGTCATTTTTATGGTGTAAGATGGAGGTATCAAATGAGTTGGTACATTGGCCATATTTGTTTTTTATTTTTATATTACTTAATTAAAGATTATACTATGGTAAAGTCACACTACTTGGGTCTTGATCAATACTGCTTCTCTCTATGTGGTGGCACACAGTGAAGAGAAGGAGCTGAGAGCAATGGGGAGGAACCCCAGAAGAGGGATTGGGAAGGATTGGGTCGTCTTTGTGCAAAACCATTGCACAGACCTGGTAAGTATAACATGTTTGTTATTAAAAAGAGAGAACCTTTACTATCACTTCAAATTGGGGATGATCATAAGAGGAGATTTTAAAGACAATATCTTGACACTAATAAAGTTAGTGTGGTTACTAATAACTCACTCATAGCATAGTGAGTAGATACCCCAGTCTGTACTAGTTGGGCATCCCAAAGCTTTTTGGAGGTGAAGATGCTGCAGCCTCCAGATGAAGTCTAGTGGATGAAGTCAGATCAATAGGCCATTCAGCAAGCGGATCCTCCAATGACTTAGGAACTGTCTGTCCTTTAGAAGTGGACTTAAGGAATAGGCAAGTAAATACATACACAAGGGGAGTCCTACAAGGAAGGATGGAGATGACCATCTCCTGCTCAGAGTCCAGCGAATAGTGTCTGGGAATTTTTGATCTGAAGAGACCAACTTGGTGTCTTTCCCTAATTTCAGACTCCATAACTCGGAGGAAAAAACCTAAAAGGACTGAGAGACAATTAAAGAAGGGGAACCTTGCTAAAAGGCAAACAGGGAACCCTGTACAGGAAAAAACTGCTACACATGAAGAAAGGATCAAAGGTCCACAGGGAGTTGACTTATTAATGAGGATTTGAGTTAAGCAGTTCCACATAAAGATGACCCAAAATTGCAACCACTAGATAGCTGCTAATTGATAGCTAGACAAAGATTGCAGAAGAACGGACCCTTGGCTTTGAATGAACTGTGAACATTTAGGACAGGGCTCAAAATTAAGTCCTGAACCACTAGCCAGGCCTTAAGAGTTAATCGCCACCAGTTGCCCCACCCAACCCCTACCCTGCCCCGCCGCTAAGTCTGCCCCTAAACACTCTGTGGTAAATTATCTCATGAAATTACACTGTTAAATGTTTTATTCAGAATTAAGTTAAAAAATAAACATTAGCAACAACTTTAACAATATTAACATATCATATTAGCATATCAGTACCCATCAGTGCAGCCAATCAGTGCCCATCAGTGCAGCCTTATCAGTGCCCATAAGTGCAGCCTCATCAGTGCAGTCCATCAGTGTAGCATATCTGTGCCCATCAGTGCAGCCCATCAGTGCAGTCCATCAGTGCAGCATATCAGTGCAGCATATTATTGCCCATAAGTGCAGCGTATTATTGCCCATCAGTGGAGCGTATCCATGCCCATCAGTGCAGTGTATCAGTGCAGTGTATCAGCGCCCATCAGTGCAGCATATCAATGCCCATCAGTGCAGCATACCATTTCCCACCAGTGCAGCGTACCAGTGCCCATTAGTGCAGCGTATCAGTGTCCACCAGTTCAGCATACCCTTGCCCACCAGTGCGGCATATCATGCAGCCTCTCATTGCCTATCAGCCTCATCATTGCCCATATGTGCAACCTTTCATTGCCCAAAAGTGCAGCCTCATCAGAAATCCATGCCCAGCAATGCACCAGGGAGGAATCGTGAGGATTGGGCGGCGGGATGACACAGAGCGGGATCTCCCACTAAGACGTGGCTTGTATATGAATAGCCACGCTGTCAAACGAAGTCCCGCCTCCTGGAATCTAATAGACAGCATACTGGTCCAATGCCGGTCTGGAGGCAGGACTTTGTTTGATATCAGCCGGCTATTTACATACAAGCCACATCTCAGCGGGAGATCCCCGCTCTGTGTCCTCTGGAT
Organism: Rana muscosa; assembly: GCA_029206835.1. Taxonomy (NCBI): domain Eukaryota; kingdom Metazoa; phylum Chordata; class Amphibia; order Anura; family Ranidae; genus Rana; species Rana muscosa. The sequence goes on along the minus strand of CM055120.1, from coordinate 216,552,286 downwards.
GCACAATCCCTCTGACCGTTTCCTGGCTGATCGCTTCTGCCAGAAGCGATGCAGGCTTTTCTACAGGACATCAGATTGGCTCGGGGGGCAGGGAACTGTCAGCCTGGTCCGCCCCTGCTCCTCACTCGCCCTCTGCTAAATTCCACTAGCAAAATGCGAGCAGGTGAGTGGAATTTTTGAGGGCTGATCTAGGAGACTAACTCACTTTAGGGAAAGTTTCCTGGGTGTTCCACATTAGGGATGCCAGGAATAGGCAACAAGGTGGACATAAGAGTGAGGCAGGATGGTTGAAGGCAGTCTTATACGAGGGCTGGCTTAATGATTTTGGTTTGCCTGTGTCCCAATCTCCTGAAGGCAACAGTATAACCCGACTGTTTAAGAATGTCTACAATTCCTGTTTATCAGTTTGCAATGTTCTTATTGTAGATGGATAGAAAACTAGGGTTAAACTGTATTCAGGCAGTCCTGATCAACTATTTTTACTTTTAATTATCCAAGGTTGTTATACAAGGTTTTGTATTACACTTTTACTTGTTTATAAATAGTGTCTAAGCTGACCAAGCACACTAGTTGAGTGGGCATTTATATAGCAAACAAGGTTCAATTTGAGGACAAAAACGTGCATGCAGTATAAAATCTAGCCAGGGGGCGTAACAAGTACCTTCAGGGCCCCGGTGTATGAAACCATGATGGACCCCCCTGACCCCCCCACTTCCATCCAAACCTCGGGCTTCCAATTTTGGGAGGGTATCCATGGATATCCTCCCAGAACTCTGCCTCCCATATGCCACCTGGGACGTGCGTCCAGCGCAATCACAGCGGCCCTTTACCATGTGATTAGCTGATAACATGTAAACAGTCTTGCTGGGTATCGACAGCCCTTTCCTTACACTCTGTGTCTGTTTGAGGAAAGGATAGGCGTTAACTGCCAAGAATGTCAGTAAATTGTTTACACTGATAATAAGCAATGCTGCCTATCAGTGCCACCTATCAATGCTCATCAATGCCACCTATTAGTGTACATCAAAGCTGCCTATCAGTGCTGCATTTCAGTGCCGCATATCAATGCTTATCAATGCTGCCTATCAGTACCACCTATCAGTGCCCATCAATGCTGCCTATCAGTGCCGTCTATCAGTGCTCATCAATACCGCCTATCAGTGCTGCATTTCAGTGCCGCCTATCAGTGCTCATAAATACTGCCTATCAGTGCCCATCAATTCCACCTATTAGTGCCCATCAATGCTGCCTACCAGTGCCCAGTGCCGCCTATCAGTGACCATCAATGCCGCATATTAGCATCCATCAGTGCTGCCTATCAGCATCCATCAGTGCCACCTATCAGTGCTGCTTATCAGTGCTCAATGCCCATCAGTGCCGCCTATCAGTGCCACATATCAGAGCTTATCAATGTCGCCTATCTGTGCCCATCCGTGCTATCTATCAGTGCTCATCAATGCTGTCTATCAGGGCCTATTAGTGCTTAATGCATATCAGTGCCACCCGTTCATTGCCCATCAATGCAGCCCATCAGTGCCGCCTATCAGTGCTCATCAATGCCGCCTATCAGTTCCCATTAGTGCAGCCTATGAGCGCTGCCTATCAGTGCTTATTAATGCCCATCAGTGCCACCTATCAGTGCCACCTATCATTGCTCAACAATGCCACATATCAGTGCCCATCAGTGCCATCTATCAGTGCTCATCAATGCTGCCCATCAGTGCTCATCAATGCCCATCAGTGACATGCCGCCTATCCATGGCACAGACCATTGCCCATCAATGCCACCTATCAGTGCTGGGTATCAGTGCTGCCTATCAGTGCCACCTACCAGTGACTATTAGTGCCACCTTTCAGTGCCCATCAGTGCCACCTATCAGTGCTCATCAATGCTCATCAGTGCTGTGCCGCCTATCCATGCCACAGACCATTGCGCATCAATGCCACCTCTCAGCGCTGCGTATCAGTGCTGCCTATCAGTGCCACCTACCAGTGCCTATCAGTGCCCATCAGTGCCACCCATCAGTACTCGTCAATGCTCTTCAGTGCCACACTGCCTATCTGTGCCACAGATGATTGCTCATCAATGCCACCTATCAGTGCTGCCTATCAGTGAAGCCTATCAGTGCCACCTACCAGTGCCTATCAGTGCCAACTATCAGTGCCCATCAATGCCTCCTATCAGCACTGCCTATCAGTGCAGCCAATCAGTGCTCATGAATACCGCCTGCCTCCTCAGCACGGCTCTGAGCGGAAAGCGTCTCTCATACAGCTCAGAGCCAACAGTTCTCCCTGCTCCCCCCTCTGTCCTCCCTCCCTCCTCTCTTGCACGGGATGACACCGACAATCTGCTCTTTCTCCCCCCACCGCTCTCCTGTAAGTGTACCGCGGGATGTGTGAGCTCATTAGATTCACACTTGACTTCCCGCAAATCACACACAGGAGAGGGGGGGTGAAGGAGCAGATAGGCTGTGTCATCCCGTGCGAGAGAGGAAGGAGGGAGGGAGGGTAGAGCAGGGAGAACTGTCGGCTCTGAGCTGTATGAGAGATACGCTCTCCGCTCAGAGCCGTGAGACTAGCAACCCTGCTGGGGCCCCCTGACACTGGCGGAATGCAAGGGCCTGGTCGCAAGTGCGACTGCTGCAACCCTGGTAGTTCCGCCACTGAATCTAGGTGGTAATTGGTTGCATCAATGACAGAGAAGGTTCTGTGTGTCCTGGTAGGTCATAGACCTAATAATGGTGTCTAAAGTTAGCAAGATTCACCCTTGAATACAATTTTATTTTAAATAATTTCACGTTTAACTCAATGCAAAAGACAAGAAGGCCTATGGAAAGTATTTTTTTTTACTCCAAGAGTTCTTAAAATGTGGGCAAGTTTTCCCTCAGCATTTTCTTCTAGTAGATTCAGCAGATTGCAATATTATCAATATTGTAATATGCTCAATGTTATCTAATGTACCCTGAAAATATATGCACTTATTGCATACTACCTGCACAATATCTATTGTAGCGGCCTCACTCCCTCTTCGACTTTATCGGTTACACTCCAGCTCATGTCTAGGGGTTCCTGGGTTGTGAGAGTGAGGTGCGCCACGGCCCATGTCCTCCCCATTGTAGTAGGGAGGTGAAGGCCACTTCCTGATGTTTCCTCGGGCCGGTGTGTTCTGTGAATGCACTGAGTCTGTAATTGCAAGCTCACCAGCCTCCCCTTTGCTTCCAGTAACTGGAGTTCACACACCGGAGAAAAGGTCCAACACTTGTTTATTTGGCACGCCAATAGCAAAGCACGATAAACAGTTCTTTTGGCAGCAGACTGGTTGGGACCTATAACCTTGCCAACGGTGGGATGAGCAGATCGAGGCACTTCCTAAAGTTTAAGTTCTATGCCACTGTACTATGACCAGCGGCGCCTAAGCCAATCCGGCTGTTACAGAACAGGAAGATGGGGTCTCTTCCAGCAACCCCTATGAACAGCAATGGAGCCCTCTTCGATACGCTGTGGCCCCTAACAGGGGGATGTGTCCTCCCAAGAGAGTTCCCAGAGGCCCACTGTCACCGGGTTGGTGCTGCTCCGGGTCTTCAGTGGGTAACCTCCCCGGCCTCCTCACCTCAGGTACGAGTCCCTCCGCTCAGGGACCCTCGGACAGTCCACCCTAGCGGGACCCAGTCGAAGGTACTGGGCCCCAGGCCTCCTCGATAGTACCTCACCCCAGGCTAAAGGTGCCTGGGATGGACGCCAACATGACTCCGGACCAGGCCATGGGCACCTGGACCAGACTCCTGGATCTCCAGCACCCAGGCCTGAGGGGCCTGGGTGCGGACCGCAACCCTCCTCCTCCGAGGACCTCCTTCTCCGCCAGACGACCACGACGACGACCTCGTGGTAAGGGCGTCTCCCCCTTTTATCTCCTCCCATCAACGGCCCGGCGGGTTCCCCGCCCCAGCCATACCATCTCCGGGAAGGGACAAAACAGGGAGCACTGCAGGAGATGATTCTACCTGAAGCCTGTGGGTACCCCGCCACCCACAGGCAAAGGAGAATATTACATCCTCCAGTCCTCCACGAAACAAAAAGGGGTCTGAATCCTAACACAATTATACACCTGGGTCACACTATTCCCCAGGTGTATCCCATCAATTTGAGGACCCCGCTACACACTCCCCCCTGTGATTGGACGCTGGTCCCCAGCGTCAGGTGCACACCCATGCCTCCCATAAAGTGGTGACATGGAGTGAAACTCCTGAGGCAGTTCCTCTAAATTTTTCCCAAGTGCCAAGACCTGCTCAGGGAATGGGGAACATATAAAACAACTTATGTCATAAAACACTTTAAACATCTGCATAGTCACAGCCCCTCTCCCACACTGTCTAAGAGCCACCCACTCTCAATGATCTTGACTGACGATTCTCCTGCAGGGGAAAGAAAAAAACAACATCCTAACATAATTTCGTGTCATTTGGGATGAGTGGGCCCGTCAGCCGAGAGACCCACTCACTCCAACAAGCAAGGTGATGTGTGTGTGAAACATTTTCAAACATTTGTTGCGCAACACTGCCACCTGGTGACAACGCCGCGGTCATGACACTCAACGAGTCTTCGTTCTTCCAGCTTTTCCCTACTCTGCCACTATTCCCAAATGTCCTTGCCTTTGGCACATGAAGAAAAGGGGAAACACGAAAACACAACAGTCCCCAAGTCTCCAACGAGAAAAAAAAAAGAAAAGCCCAAACAAAAACAAAAGCAGGGCAAAGTCCTGGGCGTCTGGGAATGGCTCCTCCAGAAAGTTCAAGTGCACAAAAGAAATAAACAGGAGTTCTTTTCTCCTATAAGTAAAACTTTGGATCCGGCAGGTACAGGGGTTTCAGGTGTTTGTCAAATGCCTCTATCGAATACTCGACATCTTCTCCTTCTCTTCTGCAAATGACTATCTTGTCAGCATGGATATGGCGCCCCAATTTCCATTCAGCTTTGCAGTCCTCAAACCTCTTAGACACTGCCGGCACACATTCCAGGTACCTGCGAGCATGGGGCACCTTCAACTTGTCCCACACAAACTCGTCATACCATCTTGTTCTCCAGACTTCCACCTCATACAGCAAGTCCCGGGGCAGATACGGGTACTCCCACCCATATTCCCGAGCTACTTTATGGCAGAACAGTCTCCGCAAGCGGGCCAAAGGTGGCATAGTGGCTTTCTCTCCAGTTCCAGGCAGCACAATAGCTTCCGGATGCCGAGGTGCCTTTACCAGCTCCCTGGAAATGACTTTCGGCGCTCTCAGAGAAGCGCGGGGTGTCCCCACAACCAAAGTAGGTGAGGTAACAGTAGATGAGGACACAGGTGGAGGGGTAGGTTCCCTCGTAAGCTGCGGGTCTTCCACCCGAGGCGTGCTGTCTCCTGTGTACATAGGTGAATCCCGTACCGCACGGGAAGCAAGAAGTGGCACTCTATCCCAGCCCTTGCGGCTGAACAGTTCGTCTATCTCGCCATCATCTCCGCAATCAGACAGCGACTCTAGGTCGGAGGTGTCATACATCTCCGCAGGCAGATATCTTCCGGTGGACACAGAATCAACCTCCCTGGGGGGCTCCACCTCCAATGGGCCCCCGACACCTCCAACCACCACCACAGTCCCAGCCCCTGGCTCACCTGACCCTTGTAGAGGACTGGGAAGTCCGGGACTTCCTTCTCGACCGGCGCCATCCAGGCCAGGCAAGCAGTGGGGTGAAGCTCGACCACGTCCATTGGATGCCTGTACTAGGCCAACTTTCCTCTTCGGTGGTGGGAGCAGAGAACTTGTGGCGACCGAGGCAGCATCCTCGGATTTTTCTCTGTTGGGCAGTCCATCGCCCTGGTCAGCGCGCACGGGAACCTCGACAGAGGCCTTGATCTCCCCTTCCGGAGTAGCAGTACCCGTGAGGTGGTTGAGGCGAAGGGCCCGGGGTCTTGCTGTGGACGACTCGACCTCAAAAAGGAATTCTCTGCACTCCTCACATCGCCCGAATGGCTTCAGGGTGACCACCAGTTCCGAGCAGCCGGGACAGATCACACCGAGGGCCTCCGTGTCTCTGCAAGTGTACAGAGCCAACCGCCCTCGGGGCCTAAGTCTTATCCCCGTGTCTGTGATGGGGGCAGCAAAGGAAGTCATTTTCGTGGGGTGAGGAACCATAATCCACGGGGCACTTGAGGTCATCCCGACTATCTGCTGCTCCATCATGCACTGACCCCGCGCCGGAGTCTCCACGTGTATCCCCACACTTGGCCAGACTCCTCCCATGAGCTGTACATTTTCGCGGGCTTCCTCTTGACTCCGCCCACGAACGATGTCGCCATGGGGTGCCTCGTGGCGCAGTGCGTTAACAGTCCCCACGTGCAGTACGTCACACGGCTGGACCTCTCCCTTTTTCCGCTCCTCCGCATGGGCCTTTCCCGTGTTAGGGTCATTTCCACAACTCCGAGCAGGGACGCACTTTGGCCAGTAATATGGCCGATCTGCTCGGAACTCCTCTGGGCAGCAAAGTTCAAATGTAGACATTCTCAAGTCCATCTTTAGAACACACTCTATCCCGGACTCACGAGCCCCCACGTGTAGCGGCCTCACTCCCTCTTCGACTTTATCGGTTACACTCCAGCTCATGTCTAGGGGTTGCTGGGTTGTGAGAGTGAGATGCGCCACGGCCCATGTCCTCCCCATTGTAGTAGGGAGGTGAAGGCCACTTCCTGATGTTTCCTCGGGCCGGTGTGTTCTGTGAATGCACTGAGTCTGTAATTGCAAGCTCACCAGCCTCCCCTTTGCTTCCAGTAACTGGAGTTCACACACCGGAGAAAAGGTCCAACACTTGTTTATTTGGCACTCCAATAGCAAAGCACGATAAACAGTTCTTTTAGCAGCAGACTGGTTGGGACCTATAACCTTGCCAACGGTGGGATGAGCAGATCGAGGCACTTCCTAAAGTTTAAGTTCTATGCCACTGTACTATGACCAGCGGCGCCTAAGCCAATCCGGCTGTTACAGAACAGGAAGATGGGGTCTCTTCCAGCAACCCCTATGAACAGCAATGGAGCCCTCTTCGATACGCTGTGGCCCCTATCAGGGGGATGTGTCCTCCCAAGAGAGTTCCCAGAGGCCCACTGTCACCGGGTTGGTGCTGCTCCGGGTCTTCAGTGGGTAACCTCCCCGGCCTCCTCACCTCAGGTACGAGTCCCTCCGCTCAGGGACCCTCGGACAGTCCACCCTAGCGGGACCCAGTCGAAGGTACTGGGCCCCAGGCCTCCTCGATAGTACCTCACCCCAGGCTAAAGGTGCCTGGGATGGACGCCAACATGACTCCGGACCAGGCCATGGGCATCTGGACCAGACTCCTGGATCTCCAGCACCCAGGCCTGAGGGGCCTGGGTGCGGACCGCAACCCTCCTCCTCCGAGGACCTCCTTCTCCGCCAGACGACCACGACGACGACCTCGTGGTAAGGGCGTCTCCCCCTTTTATCTCCTCCCATCAACGGCCCAGCGGGTTCCCCGCCCCAGCCATACCATCTCCGGGAAGGGACAAAACAGGGAGCACTGCAGGAGATGATTCTACCTGAAGCCTGTGGGTACCCCGCCACCCACAGGCAAAGGAGAATATTACATCCTCCAGTCCTCCACGAAACAAAAAGGGGTCTGAATCCTAACACAATTATACACCTGGGTCACACTATTCCCCAGGTGTATCCCATCAATTTGAGGACCCCGCTACACTATAATGCTATTGAAAGCATTCCAAACATGAAAGTGTACTACCCTGAGTGCTACAATTCCTTCCAAAAAATGACCTGTTTTTATAAAAAGGGATCATAGCACTTCAGTGAGGTTGTTTAATGTGTGGGTGTCATGGAAGAAGGTGGTTTGCACTTTAGAACTCTTGGCACTTTTTGTCTCAAGTTTCAGACATTAATTTACAACATTGTGCATATGGTCCTAAGAATTTAGAATTTTTGATATTTATGATATACAAAATCTATTTAAAAATGTTGCTTGTCTTGCAAAACGCTCTCAAGCCTAGTTACTCTCAAACCAAAGTTTTACTGTATGCTGTTTTCATTGCTATTAAATAACCACTTTACCTGTACACCCCCTGTGAACCAAAGCAATTTTTGCATTAATACTATGGGCATGTTTATTTAGGAATAACTTTGTTATAAATTAGGATTACAAAGTAATGCATTTAGTTTTTTTCTTTTGTTTTTTTTTAAACAAACAAGGCCTTTTTTTTTTTTGCAATATTGTCTTGAAAAAATTATTTATTATTTTATGTAATTCAAAGACAAAAAAAGTAAAAAAACATAAAAAAGTACTTTTTTCTACTTCAGCAGTATTTAACAATAATTATTGCCAAAGTAGATTAAAAAGTATACATTTCATTCTATAATTGGTCCTCTTTGAAATGACACTAATGCCCTGTACACACGACTGGGATTCCCGATGGCAAAAGGTCCGTCAGGAAATCCACAGGCGAAAACCGAGAACCTGTCTCTACTTTTCCCCCGTACACACGATCGTTTTTTCCGTCGGGAAAACTCAGATGAGAGCTTTTCCCCGGGAATCTCGACTGTGTGTATGCTCCATCTGACTTTTTCCCCACAGGAAAACGGCCGAAAACGGCCGTTTTCTGCTACCACGCGGCGGGGTTTTCCGATGGGAAAAAGTCAGACGGGAATCCCGACGGGAAAGAAGAGAGCTGGTTCTCAGCGGGATTCCCGGCCAAAAGCTTTCATCGCAGTTTTCCCGTCGAGAATTCCGGTCGTGTGTACAGGGCATAACATTATGATTCTGCCACAAAACATTGTAAAGTTATTTAGAAATGCAGTAAAGGTTTTTTTTTTCCAATTTTTCTCTTGTTTTAATGCAATGCCAATAAAATTTACCCCAAAAAATCTGAATAAAGCAAAATGATTAGAAAAACAGAAATAAAAAAAAAAAAAACTGCAGGAAAATAATAGGGGAGGGGGAGATGGGGAAGAAAGAGATAGTTAGGGCTGATTAGAGTAAACTAAGGGTTTATAAAGAAACAGAAATCATTTTTTGTTACTTTGATTCAATTCTGTTTTTTTTGTCAGGTCGCTTTAATGAAGATCAAATCTCCTCCCTTTGAATTGTATTGCTCGGATCACACTACTGAGATGTGATTTTGATGCAATTTCAGTCAGGGGCGGATCCAGGGGGAGGCAACAGGGCAATTGCCCCCCCGAAAATATCACACGGACAATGTCACTTGCTCTGCCTGAGTCTCTCTCTCTGTCTCACATCAGCCGATCCGCGGCACAGAGAGATAGAGACTCGTCTAGTGTGTGTAATTACGCTGCTGTGCCGTACTGACCAGGAGGAGGTGGTGGGTGGAGCCTCTTCCCTGCACTCGTTGCTAGCGCCTTGGCCGCTTGGCGTCTAGCAACGAGTGACGTCAGTGAGTCACGTGACGTCGGACTTGAAGTCTCAGAGCCGACGTGCGGCACATTACGTGCCACGGTGACAGGAGCCTCAAACAGGAAAACACTGCAGTTGTTTACCGCAGTGTTTGGCTTTGGGAGTGACACCTAAGGTTTATAACGTTGTGATGTGTGTGCTGCTGTTAACACTAACTGCACTAAAATGTCCAGCATCCAGTCTATGCTGCCTGACACAGGAAGGAAGTGACAATCCCCATTGCCCACCTTAGCAGGAAAGTGACAATCCACAACGTGTGGCAGATGGACAATCCGCAACGTGTGGCAGGTGACGTGACAAGTGACAATCTGCAACTTGTGGCAAGTGACAATCTGCAACTTGTGGCAAGTGACAATCTGCAATGTGTGGCAGGTGACGTGGCAAGTGGACAATCCGCAACATGTGGCAAGTGACAATCTGCAACTTGTGGCAGGTGACGTGGCAAGTAACAATCTGCAACTTTTGGCAGGTGACGTGGCAAGTGACATTTTGCAACTTGTGGCAAGTGACAATCTGCAACTTGTGGCAAGTGACAATCCGCAATGTGTGGCAGGTGACGTGGTAAGTGGACAATCCGCAACGTGTGGCAAGTGACAATCTGCAACTTGTGGCAGGTGATGTGGCAAGTGACAATCTGCATCTGGTGGCAGGCGACGGTGGCAAGTGACACACTCTGGGCTCCCACTGATTCTGCATTATGGTGAGTTGAACCATTTAATTTTCTATAACAATGTAATAATATAAATAATGCGCTTTAATCATCCTGACACCATAACAACCATGGTGCTGTGATGATTGAATCGCCAACACCAGGCATTTCCCAAATAAATTGCCCGCAAATTTTTTTATTTTCTGGCAGTGCCCCTCCCGAGACTAGACTCTGGATCCGCCCCTGATTTCAGTGCAATTATGTAGTGCAACTTTGATGCAACTTTGGATATGGTTAACTCATTCTAAGCCAAATCCCACTAAAATCACTCCAAAGTAGCAGAGGAACCTTTTCCAAAACTCGCACTGATTGGTTACTAGGCACCAGATTCTGTCTGCACCAGTTTTAGTAAATCTCCCCAGAGTGTTTTTTATATAAAGCTGGCTAGCAGGGATGAGCCGAACACCCCCCTGTTCGGTTCGCACCAGAACCTGCGAACAGACAAAATGTTCGTGTAAACTTTAGAACCCTATTAAATACAATGGACTCGAACGTTCGAAATCTAAAGTGTTAATTATAAAGGCTAATATGCAAGTTATTGTCCTAAAAAGGGTTTGGGGACCCGGGTCCTGCCCCAGGGGACATGTATCAATGCAAAAAGAAGTTTTAAAAACGGCCGTTTTTTCGGGAGCAGTGATTTTAATAATGCTTAAAATGAAAAAATAAAAGTGAAATATTCCTTTAAATTTCGTACCTGGGGGGTGTGTATGATATGCATGTGAAGTGGCGCATGTTTCCCGTGCTTAGAACTGTCCCTGCACAAAGTGTCATTTTTGAAAGAAAAAAAGTCTTTTAAAACTGACTCGCGGCTATTAATGAATTGTCGGCTCCCGGCAATACATACAAAAGTCATTGATAAAAATAAAAAAAAAGCGTGGGGGTTCCCCAGAATTCAATTACCAGGCCCTTCAGGTCTGGAATGGATATTAAGGGGAACCCCGCCGCAAATTTAAAAAAAAATTGACGTGGGGTTCCCCCAAATATCCATTCCAGGCCCTTCAGATCTGGCATGGATTTTAAGGGGAACTCCACCCCAAATTTAAAAAAAAATGGCGTGGAGTCCCCCTAAAAATCCATACCAGACCCCTTATCCGAGCACGCAACCTGGCCGGCCGCAGGGGAAAAGGGGGGGACGAGAGAGCGGCCCCCCCTCCCTCCTGAACCGTACCAAGCCACATGCCCTCAACATGGGGAGGATGTCCCCATGTTGATGGGGACAAGGGCCTCATCCCCACAACCCTTGCCCGGTGGTTGTGGGGGTCTGCGGGCAGGGGGCTTATCGGAATCTGGAAGACCCCTTTAACAAAGGGGACCCCCAGATCCCGCCCCCCCCCTATGTGAATTGGTAAGGGGTACATTGTACCCCTACCATTTCACGAAGAAAGCGTAAAAAAATGTTTAAAAAAACACACAAACACCTTGAAAAAGTCCTTTATTTAAAAAAAAGAAAAAAAAAAAAAACAGCGGTGAAATCCAGTGTCCCGCGGCGATCCCGATGTCCAGCGCTGTCATTCATTGGTTGTGCCTGAGCGGACCTGATGGGGAACTCCCTCTCAGTATTTTAAATGTATAGACCCGCCCCTTCTAAAGTTCCCCATCAGGTCCGCCAGCGGACCAGATGCGGAACATGAGAAGGGGCGGGTCTATACATGTATTACCAAAGTGAGAGCAGTTCCCCATCAGGTCCGCCCCCTCGGTATGTCGGACCCGCCTACGTCATTGGCTTGAGCGGGGAACTTCCTTCACTATGTAAATTTAAATTACACAGTGAAGGAAGTTCCCCGCTCAAGCCAATGACGTAGCCGGGTCCGACATACCGAGGAGGCGGACCTGATGGGGAACTTCTCTCACTGTGGTAATACATGTATAGACCCGCCCCTTCTCATGTTCCGCATCTGGTCCGCTGGCGGACCTGATGGGGAACTTTAGAAGGGGCGGGTCTATACATTTAAAATACTGAGAGGGAGTTCCCCATCAGGTCCGCTCAGGCACAACCAATGAAGGACAGCGCTGGACATCGGGATCGCCGCGGGACACTGGATTTCACTGCTGTTTTTTTTTTTTTTTAAATAAAGGACTTTTTCAAGGTGTTTGTGTGTTTTTTTTTACAATTTTTTACACTTTCTTCGTGAAATGGTAGGGGTACAATGTACCCCTTACCAATTCACATAGGGGGGGGCGGGATCTGGGGGTCCCCTTTGTTAAAGGGGTCTTCCAGATTCCGATAAGCCCCCTGCCCGCAGACCCCCACAACCACCGGGCAAGGGTTGTGGGGATGAGGCCCTTGTCCCCATCAACATGGGGACATCCTCCCCATGTTGAGGGCATGTGGCTTGGTACGGTTCAGGAGGGAGGGGGGGCCGCTCTCTCGTCCCCCCCTTTTCCCCTGCGGCCGGCCAGGTTGCGTGCTCGGATAAGGGGTCTGGTATGGATTTTTAGGGGGACTCCACGCCATTTTTTTTTAAATTTGGGGTGGAGTTCCCCTTAAAATCCATGCCAGATCTGAAGGGCCTGGAATGGATATTTGGGGGAACCCCACGTCAATTTTTTTTTTAATTTGCGGCGGGGTTCCCCTTAATATCCATTCCAGACCTGAAGGGCCTGGTAATTGAATTCTGGGGAACCCCCACGCTTTTTTTTTATTTTTATCAATGACTTTTGTATGTATTGCCGGGAGCCGACAATTCATTAATAGCCGCGAGTCAGTTTTAAATGCATTTTTTTCTTTCAAAAATGACACTTTTTGCAGGGACAGTTCTAAGCACGGGAAACATGCGCCACTTCACATGCATATCATACACACCCCCCAGGTACGAAATTTAAAGGAATATTTCACTTTTATTGTTTCACTTTAAGCATTATTAAAATCACTGCTCCCGAAAAAATGTCCGTTTTTAAAACTTCTTTTTGCATTGATACATGTCCCCTGGGGCAGGACCCCGGTCCCCAAACACTTTTTAGGACAATAACTTGCATATAAGCCTTTATAATTAGCACTTTAGATTTCTCCCATAGATTTTTCGAATTTGCCGCGAACACCCCAATTTGTTCGCTGTTCGGCGAACGGGCGAACAAGCAATGTTCGAGTCGAACATGAGTTCGACTCGAACTCGAAGCTCATCCCTACTGGCTAGTTTATCATTCCAAATAATAGTGTATTTTCTATACCCCAAAACCAGTAACTAGACTCCATTGTTTAGGTGTGGTGAAGTTCTATCAATTTCCTGCCAATACTGACACTTGATTGCAGTATCTGAGTACAGAGAGTCTGTCTGTCTGTTTGGAGGTCCTAAAAAAAATTTAGGATTAGAGATAACTTATACATACTGTTCACTTTTTAAAGGTATAGTTCATCTTTACCAAAAAAGTTGCCTTTGCAGGTAAGGGGCATTCATAGATAAAAACAAACTGTACATCTTTGACCAAAATTGAATAATGTCCTTGCTATAGGTGTAGCCCATTTAGGTACTTATTGAAGCCTGAGAAACTCTCATGCCTTGTACACACGATCGGTTTTCCTAGTTCTTTCTGTTCACCTCCACAATCACAGGAGCAAGGTCTCAAAAGCTGAGCTCAGACCTACTGCTTCAAGGGAAAGTGCATGTGTTGGGATTTGAATCAGAGAAAAAAAGAGCTTACTCCTGTGATGGTGGAGGTGAACAGTAAGAGCTGTGAATCTCTAAGCAATGTCCTAGCAACAAGACAGGATGGGAAGATGCAATCTCTGGGAATTTTTCAGTGAGGCTTTAGGAGGTGCAGTACTTAAATGGCCTAAACATATAGCAAGGGCATTATTCAACTTTGGTTAAAGCTGCACAGATTGTTTTTATCTACAGGCTCCCCTTACCTGCATAATCAACATTTGGTAAAGGCAAGTTATGCATTTAAAGTCCTGGATGAGTCCTAAAATCAATAATCATTAACAGTCTAACCTCATATGACTTTATACAATGACCTGATTAACTTCTATTACTTTATACAGGTATGTCCTTTCTATGTCCGATTCCAGGTACTAACAACCAGCTCTGGTAATTTTGTACAAAAATAAGATAGGGTAAGTATATAATCAAAAAAGTGCAATTATTTTATAGAATTAGTTTGTTTTAATCCATCTACTTACCAGTGGCACGCTTGATTTTGTTTATCAGCAATAGCCATGCTGTTGACCTATGGTTGTCCTGGCCAGGTATTCCTGTTAAATTTGTTGTTGGTGAAGTATTTATTCTCCTGTATATTTCCTCTATGATCTGAATAAGTTTTGATCCTGGTGGTTGATACCAAATATTTGGTGTCCCCTCAGATAATGGGTATTCTGGAGGAATCTTTCTCTCATCTATGTTTGGTTGTCTTGTTTGTAATGATGGTATATTTACATTAGGATACTGTTGTTGCATCTCAGCACATATTTCTGTAATAAGCTTCAAGTCACTCTCAGGTATTCTCAAACTGATTGCCTCATCCTTGAGCAAATTACAAATATGATGTGGGTGAATTGTATGAGGTGTGGTGGATTTATTAGTTTCAATGTCATCCTTGTTAATAGGCATAGTTGTAAAGGAATCTTTATGGTTTGGTGTTGTTGTGGTATGCCTAGGTATGGTTGTTGTTTTTGCATTTGGCGATTGTTTGGTTGTTGCTTCATAACTTGAACCATCACCTAGTGTAGGCCTTTGCCCTGGTTGCTTAGTAGTCTGATCCATGTCTGGTTGTCTAGTTGTCAGTTTAACAGATTGACCAGTTGTTGTTGTTGTTTCTGCTGTGTCTTTAGTTATAATATCATCAGCATGTCTTGTAGTAGGGTTTGTGCTAGTTTGTGATTGACCTTCGTTTGGATTCCTTGTGCTGAAAGGAGCAGAAGTAGTAGAATATTCATTAATTTCATTTGTTGAACGATCCGTAGTTTGAGTCTTTGGAGATGTTCCGCTGTCTTTTCCAGGAGAAGAATGAGATAAAGTAGTTGTCAAACCACTTTCAGGTGTGTGTTTTGTTGGGCCCATTGGAGTGCTCTTATGTTGAACTGCAGTTCCTTCTAATCCTGGAGTTGTAACTGCAGTTCCCTCTAATCTTGAAGTTGTAACTGCAATTCCCTCTAATCCTGGAGTTGTAACTGCAGTTCCCTCTAATCTTGAAGTTGAAACTGCAGTTCCCTCTAATCTTGGAGTTGTATGCTTAGCATTAGAATCTGCAGTATTTTGATCCTGGGGTGTTTTCAATGTACTCACTGTAAAATTAAAAGAAGGTTCATGTAAATTATTCATTCCACTTTCTATCACATCGTTCATGTGCTTAGTTTTTGTGATACTGCTTTTGATTAAAGGGGGAGTGCTTGTTACATTTACATTGGCATGCTGGTTAGTATTAATTTTATCTAAACCTTGTGCACTGGAGCCACTTACTTCAGTAATTCCACTTACTACAGCCACGGTGTGAAAGTATGGCGAATGCTTTGGACTTACAGTGTTTTGTAGAGTTGTGAATGTGGAATGTCCACTCACGTTCTCTTTTATAGTTGTAGACATTCTGCTTGTTCCTTTGCCAAACATAATCTTAGATAAGTGGCCCTTTGTAGGAAATGATGGACTTTCTATACTTTCACTTGTTACTTGGGCATCCCCAGCATCTGTGTTTCCTGTAGACATATTCTTTGGTCTCATTGTAGGCAAAACAGATAAAATGTTATGACTAGAAACATCTGTTGCTTCAACAGTTGTCTGAATTTTATGTAACATCTTAAAAGCTGAGGAACCTGGTGTAATTGTGTTTGTCGTAGGCACAGAAAATCTTTTCTTGTCTACTTCTGCAGTGCTTGGCTTTATTGTGAATGGAGTAACACTTTCTCCCTCACTCTTTGGATCTGTTGATAAGGGGTTGTAGCCATCAGTTTTCACTGGAAAATGTATTTCTGGATTTCCTGTCATGGCAGATGACTGGTCAGCCATGGAAACTTTATCCAATACAGTAGTAAAGGAATCACTACTATTTTCAGTAGCTACACTGGTTTCTTTTGCAACTATCATGGTGATGCCAGTGTTCTTATGATCAGCATCAGTAGCCTTTAAATCATGTGTTGACTGAGCTGTCATACTTTCCATCGCTACGGATGGTCCTTGTGATTTTGTATCTGGGGTTCTGCTTATGAGATCATTAAAAGAAGTGGTTTGTTGTGTATCATTATCAGGAAAGCTAATAGTAATATTTCTGATTACAGATATTGGAATAGCCACATTAGAAGTGTGCTCATCTGTGGTCTGCCATACTTTTATTTTTTCTATGGTAGTGACAGACAATATATCAGCATGTTCTGCATCAGTTTCTTTTTTTATTAGTAAATCATCTGTTGTCATATGCAGAGTGTCAGGTGTCTGTCTCATAGTTGATGTCTCAATGGTGGACCAGGATTTGTGTGCACTGCTGGTTGTGACTGTGTGAGGTATTTCTGTTTTCTCAGTGGAAGCTACAGTTTTAATTGGTTTTGAGCTACTTTCCTTAATACGTGTAGTGTCTGGGGGCTGATGTGTACTTTGCTCTTTGGTGGGTTGCACTGATGGCATGCTAAATGTTGTAGTTTGGTCTGTCAGTGTTATATGAGTTGAATGTTGTTTCTCGGTCAGTGTTGCATACATTGTGTCCATTTTTGCACTACTTTGTTCTATTGTAAACATATCTGAGACTGATTTGTCCTTTCCTGAAGTTGTGGAATATGGAAGGTTGGTGAAAGTATTAATTAATATCCCAACATTATTTCTATTGTCATCTGTGGTTGGTAAATATTCCTCTTTAATGGTTGTGGCCACTGTCACTGTTGTTGACTGAGGAATATTTTCCTTTGCATGGGTATCTATTGATCTAGGTGTATTTATTGACTCTTTTAGAGGTATCTGTGTTGTGTGCAAATTGCCTACTGTTTGGCTTATCTGAGGGTTTTCAGTTGTTATACTCAATGCATTAGCCTTTGCTTTTGTTGTGAAAGGTGTGTTGTGACTATCTTTTGAATTTGTATATGTTGTCATTATTATAGAAGTGTGTTCTGGCTGTGTTTTCTCACTAAAAGAAGTGGTCTGTTGTTTATCATTATCAGGAGATCTAACACTAGTCTTGCTGATTACAGATATTGGAATAGCCACAGTAGAAATTTGATCATCTGTGGGCAGAGAGCTTGTATTGGATATAGATTTTTCTGTTTGCTGTTTATGTTCTATAGGTGATATATTTGGAGTAGTAGCTTTGTCTTTGATTATATCAGTTATGTCGAAATCTTTCAAAGTATTTGCCTCTTCTGTTACCAAACCAATGCTTGCTTTATGATCAGCGGACAATGTGGTGTGGTAATTGGTTGATGTAATATCTATAGTGGTAACTGTAGCTGAAGCACTTAATTCTTCAGACAGAATTGTGGATTTTATTTGGTCTGTACCTGTAGTAGCCTTTGAAGATGTAGTTTTAGATGTAAAATTAGACAAATCCTCCATAAATGTCTCTGTTGTTAAAATGATGGAATTTGCTCTTTCACTAGCAGTCATAAAAGTATTAGATACAACTAGTACAGCAGTGCTGATTGTTGTAGCAATGTTTTCTTCACTTTCTTTGTCTATATTCAAGTTTTTTGTGGTAGGCCTAACATGTGGTACATCTGTAGTAGTGAGGGAAGATGTAGCAGAATCTGTTTCTCTTATGACTGAGTCACTAGTTGTTGTATGTAATGTTTCTGCTATGTTTGCAGTCTGGCTAGATCTGGCTGTTATACTAGTTGAGTTTGGTATTGGTAAATCAGTATATACTGTATGAGGACTTGCTTTGCATTCTGTGGTACTGGTTGTTATTGGTTCTGAGGCAACTGTATTCACAATAGTAATAGTGGTGT
Organism: Rana muscosa; assembly: GCA_029206835.1. Classification (NCBI taxonomy): domain Eukaryota; kingdom Metazoa; phylum Chordata; class Amphibia; order Anura; family Ranidae; genus Rana; species Rana muscosa. Next base: position 216,534,254 of record CM055120.1, on the reverse strand, counting down.
GTTGTGTACCTTGGTTTTCTGTAGTTTGCAAAGAGGTAGTGCTTGTTGTTGTATAATCATTTGTGATCCCTCTCTCTGTAGTTTGCTTTTCTGAAGATAAATATTCAGTGGTTATGTTGGGTGTATGGCGGTTTTCTGTTGAGGTAATCTCATTAATTTCTACATGGTATGTGGACAAAATGTCTCTTTTTGTTGTGGCAGTTGTCAGAGAGTTGTCTGGTGCTGTTGAAGTAATATATATGCTTTGTGTAGGGTTCTTATGTGGTGGAACAGTTTGTTCCTTGGTTATATCAGCTGTGTCAGTGGTATTTAGTACACTGCTATCTGGCCCTGTTGTATCTAAGCTTTTTTTATGGCCATCAGACAATGTAGTGTAGTAACTGACTGGAAACAACGTAACAGCACTTGTAGCATTAGCATCTCCTTTAACTGCTGTGACCTGCGTACTCCACTCTTTGGGCAATAGTGTTGTTTGCTGTTTTTCGGTTTTAGCCTTTACAGATGTCATACCTGATGTTTCCTTTGTGACAGCTATAGATTCTATATTATGTGTAGCGGTCTCTTTAGCTACAAAAATAGTACTACTTTCTACTGGTACTTCAGTGCTCATTTTAGTAGTAGGTGTTACTTTGTTATATATCTCATTTTCTGTAACTTCTTTTTCTACTGGTATCTCAGTGCTCATTTTAGTAGTAGGCGTTACTTTATCATATATCTCATTTTCTGTAACTTCGTCTTTTTCTATTAGTACTTCAGTGCTCATTTTAGTAGTAGGCATTACTGTGTTATATATCTCATTTTCTGTAACTTCTTTTTCTACTGGTACTTCAGTGCTCATTTTAGCAGTAGGTGTTACTGTGGTATATATCTCATTTTCTGTAAGTTTTTCTTTTTCTACTGGTACTTCAGTGCTCATTTTAGTGGTAGGCGTTACTTTGTTATATATCTCATTTTCTGTAACTTCTTTTTCTACTGGTACTTCAGTGCTCATTTTAGTGGTAGGCGTTACTTTGTTATATATCTCATTTTCTGTAACTTCTTTTTCTACTGGTTTTTCAGTGCTCATTTTAGTAGTAGGCATTACTGTGTTATATATGTCATTTTCTGTAACTTTTTTTTCTACTGGTACTTCAGTGCTCATTTTAGTAGTAGGCATTACTGTGTTATATATGTCACTTTCTGTAACTTCTTTTTCTACTGGTACTTCAGTGCTCATTTTAGTAGTAGGCATTACTGTTATAGAGATCTCATTTTCTGTAACTTCTTTTTCTACTGGTACTTCAGTGCTCATTTTAGCAGTAGGTGTTACTGTGGTATATATCTCATTTTCTGTAAGTTTTTCTTTTTCTACTGGTACTTCAGTGCTCATTTTAGTGGTAGGCGTTACTTTGTTATATATCTCATTTTCTGTAACTTCTTTTTCTACTGGTTTTTCAGTGCTCATTTTAGTAGTAGGCGTTACTGTGTTATATATGTCATTTTCTGTAACTTTTTTTTCTACTGGTACTTCAGTGCTCATTTTAATAGTAGGCATTACTGTGTTATATATGTCACTTTCTGAAACTTCTTTTTCTACTGGTACTTCAGTGCTCATTTTAGTAGTAGGCATTACTGTGATAGAGATCTCATTTTCTGTAACTTCTTTTTCTACTGGTACTTCAGTGCTCATTTTAGTAGTGGGCATTACTGTGTTATATATCACACTTTCTGTAACTTCTTTTTCTACTGGTACTTCAGTGCTCATTTTAGTGGTAGGCGTTACTTTGTTATATATCTCATTTTCTGTAACTTCTTTTTCTACTGGTACTTCAGTGCTCATTTTAGTTGTAGGCATTACTGTTTTATATATCTCATTTTCGGTAACTTTTTCTTTTTGTACTGGTACTTCAGTGCTTGTTTCAGTAATAGGCATTACTGTATTATATATGTCATTTTCTGAAACTTTTTTTTCTACTGGTACTTCAGTGCTCATTTTAGTAGTAGGCATTACTGTGTTATATATCTCATTTTCTGTAACTTTTTCTGCTGGAACTTCCGTGCTTATTTTAGCAGTAGGTGTTACTGTCTTAATTATCTCACTTTCTGTAACTTCTTTTGATGTTAACAGTTTTCCTTGAATAGTTGATGGAAACTGATCTGCGTTTATATTTTCTGTGGTATGCCTTGCTTTTAGAATGTCTATTGCAGTGGTAGAGGACATATCAGAATGGTAGGTTGTTGGCATCTGTGATGTTTCGGGCAAGTTTACGGTCTGCCTGGAAGTGGAAGTCTCACTGGTTAAAATAGATTTTTGTGAAATGTCGGTAGTTACTAAACTAGGATTTGTGAGCATTTCAGCTGTCACTGGTTTTAAACCAGTTTTACTATCTGGGGTCATAATCAAGGGCAAGTTTGTACTCTGTATTTGTGAGGTTTGTAGGTCTAGCCTGTACATTGTTGTATGACTGACTGTGTGTTTCTTTTCAGTAGATTGTTGGGTTGTTATGCCATTGGGCTTTGCTGGATCAGTTTGTTCTTTAATTATTTCAGCTGTGCTTATGGCATTTGTTACATCATTTGATTCTCCTGTTGACAAATCTGTTTTATGATCAACAGACAATGTAGTAGTTGCTTCCTTAACTTCAGTAACTTCATTAACAGGCGACACCTTAGTAATTTCCACTTTGGGTTGCAGTGTTGTTTGCAATTTATCTGTAGTACTTTCTATGGATGTGGTACTAGATGTAGAATTAGGCAAAAGTTCATTTACTGTTTCTCCTGGCACAGCTACGTAATCTGCATTATTTGAGGCTTTTTCTGTAGCAACCATTACACTATTCACTTCAGTTGGTGTATCAGTACTGATTTTACTAGATAGTGTTACTATGTTTTGGTTGTTTCTTTCTGTGGCATCGCTGGGTATTGCTGAAAATTGCTTTTCTTCAGCAGTTGTTGGGGACTGGACTTTGTCGGTTCCTTCTGTGGTCTCCCTTGTATTTTGTACAGATATACCAGAGACAGAATTTTCATTTTTAGTTTCTGTAATTTCCTTCAATGTTGTCAAATTTTCTTGAACAGTGGATGTAGGAGATACTTTATTTGTATTGTCTGTGGTCTGCCATGCTTTTATTTTATCTTTGGTAGTAACAGATGATATATCGGAATGTTCTGTATTAGTTTCTTTTTTTATCAATAAGTCATCTGTTGTCATATGCAGAGTGTCAGACGTCTGTCTCAAAGTTGATGTCTCGCTTGCCGGGGAGGATTTTTGTGCACTGCTGGTTGTGACTGTGTAAGGTATTTCTGTTTTCTCAGTTGAAGCTACAGTTTTAATTGGTTTTGAGCTACTTTCCTTAATAAGTGTTGTGTCTGGTGGCTGCTGTGTACTTTGCTCATTGGTGGGTTGCAGGGATGGATTACTCAGTGTTGTAGTTTGTCCTGTTAGTGTTATATGAGTTGAATGTTGTTTCTCTGTCAGTGTTGCATATATTGCGTCCATTTTTGCACTAGTTTGTTCTATAGTAATTATATTTGATACTGATTTGTCCTCTCCTGGAGTTGTAGAATATAGAAGGTTTGTGAAAGCAGTAGTTAATATCCTAACATTATTTCTGTTGTCATCTGCGGTTGGTAAACGTTCCTCTTTAATGGTTGTGACCTCTGCCACTGTTGTTGACTGAGGAATATTTTCCTTTTCAGTGGTATCCATTGATCTAGGTGTATTTGTTGAATCTTTTAGAGGTACCTGTGTAGTAAGCAAAGTGCTTAATGCTTGGTCTATCTTAGGGGTTTCAGTTGTTATACCTAATGTCTTTGCTTCTGTTGTGAAAGATATGCTGTAACTATCCTTTGAATTTGTATTTGTTGCCATTATTATAGAAGTCTGAGCTAGCTGTGTGGTACTGGCAGAAGTAGCATCAGTGCTAACACCGGTTGTATCTACAGAAACAGTCTGCTTATCACTGAAGGGTGCAGTGGTTTTAGATTCATTAATATTTTCCACTTTAGCAGTGCCTGCTGGAAAAATTGTGTTCACATTATCAGCTTCATCATGAAGTGAATAAGCCTTTTCAGTACTTCCAGTAGCAGAGGATGCTACATTTAAATATGGATTTTTTGTAGTTTTGAAAATTGATTCACTAAATACTCCATTACTTTGGTGAGAAGTTGGGAGCAATATTTGATCTGTACTTGTTGGTGGTTGTTCGGTTGTTTTTTCAGTTATAGAACTGTAGGTTATCATTTCCTTATTCAGTTTTTCATCTGTATCAAAGTGTGATGGGCTTATGGTCACCGTTGTCACTTTGCTATTTGTTCCTGATTTCACTGTGTTTCCTATATCAATTTCTACCTTCTCTCCATTATTTGTTCCAGGATATGGTGTGGTCATATCCATGTTAACTAGATTATTCAATGAATCTTGTGTACTTTTTGCTTTGGTTTCCATGTCTTGCTGCTCTATAGTAGTTTCATAGTTTTGTGCAGGCTTTGTGCTTTCCTTGTTGATGGTTGCTGCTGGAGTACTGGTTAATAAAGTAACAGATATATCCATACCATTCACAGTAATGCTTATGTTGTTCTTACTTTGTTGAGTACCCGTTGTTGTGTCCAGTTCTTTGGTTTTCTCCTCGTGTGTTGAACTTTGAGTGTAGAAAACTGTTGTGGCTGTGCTTCCTGCAGATTGTTTTTCTGTTGACTCAGGAATGGGAATATTGGTTGTTGTTTTGTATAAAGATCCATTAATGCTTTCTGTCTGTGGGTGTATTGAAGGCTTTAATGTTCCTTCTGTGTTTTTTGTTCCCACTGTAGTTGCCATGTTTGTGGTTGTATTAAGTCTTTTAGTTGTTGACACTATTGTTGTTTGTAAAAAGTCCATTCCACTACCATCTCCAGAGCCCTCATCTGGAGTCGTGTAAACAGGAGTTGGGAGAGGATACTTCTTCTTTGGCGGCATTAAGGGGGTTTCAGGTTCTTCTTCTTCTTAAAAAAAATACAAAATTTTCTTTTAATATGCTAATATAGTACAGGTTGAACTTGATAATTTGTTATTACTATGCTGTAAGTCAGCTAATACATCTTTGTTAACAATGTGTGCATGTTTTGCACGTTATGCATTTATGTTTTGGTAACAATGGAGGAGATTTATTAAAACTGAAGAGTGCAAAATCTGATGCAGCTCTGAATAGAAACCAATCAGCTTCCAGGTTTTATTGTCAAAGCTTTATTGAACAAGCTAAAAGCGGAGTTCCAACCAAAAAAGTAACTTCCATTTTTCCGGTTCCCCCCCCCCCCCTCCGGTGTCACATTTGGCACCTTTCAGGGGGGAAAAAATACCTGTCTAATACAGGTAATCTGCTCCCACTTCCGGGCTTAGATACCCGAGCCACCCGCGGGTATCTACGCCCATTCTGGTGCCTTCTCCGTCCCCCCTGCTGTCTTCTGGGAGACACAGGTATCACAGAAGACCGAGAGCCAAGGGAGAGATCAGCTTCGGGTGCCGACATCGCGGGCGCCCTGGACAGGTAAGTGTTCCTATTTTAAAAGTTAACAGCTGCAGTATTTGTAGCTGCTGACTTTAAAAAAAAAAAATCAGCGGACCTCTACGTTTAGAGGTTAATTGGCTACCATGCACAGCTACATCAGATTCTGAGTGCTTGAGTTTTAGTTAATCTTCCCCAACAAATCCATTTTATTTTTGTACTAAAGCAAAGTAAAAAAAAGAAAACTTTTTCTTACCAGGAAATTTCTTTTTGTTTTTTTCTTTAAGGTTTTTTTTGTTTTTTCCTGTCTTCCTCCTGACTGATTTGCTTCTACTATGTGATGATGAAGACTGGGAAGAACTTGAAAACTCACTCACTGTTTCTAATAAAAACAGACACAATAAAGATTATAATTACCAATACATATTGATACAACAATAAAAGAACGGAAATATGCATTGTAAGGTGGATGTAGGTCTTCAGAGCACTTGAGAATTAATGGAACTATCTATTTGACACCTAGAGGTTCTTACCTTTACCACCTCCAACCTTTTCTTTGAGCTGCGCAGTTTCCATTTTCTTGTTGTTCACACTTATTTGTTCAGTGGTAAGCAATACCATATTTTACTAGTTAATGTTAATGAAACCTAAATAACTGAATGGGTTCTTGTTATGAATGTTTGGAACTCATTATCAATCCTGTGCTAGCTCTAGCACCATCTGACGTGGAGCCTTTTCTGGATTGGACAAGGGCAACTGAGGGGCTAGTGAAAACCGCTGTCACTAATATGAGGCTTAATATGCTATCTTTTACCCCTCATGGACCAGACACGTATATACCTCATAACTAGTTGAGGACACTGGGCATGCTACACATGCCCATAAAAAGTCATCAAAGTTCACACGTCCAGTTCAGTCCTTTTAGCTCACTGCAACTCCCCATTCCCACTTGCCAGCAATCCCCAGATTTTATAAAAAATATGTGTTGCCCTGCAAATACATAAGCTCTAGCAGCTTTTGCTGTAATAAAAAAAGACTGTATGACTCAGTGTTTGTCAACACTGTTCAGACAAAATAGAGAGATACAAAGTAACACTGTTACTTTTATATCTTTTCTGATTCATTAATCTGCAGATCAAAGGGTTGAGCTTGATCTGCAGGGCCAGTTAAAGCAACCTGACAATTACTCATTCTTTCAACTGTTGTTGTCCTGCTGATTTGTTTTGCTTATTTCTATTCTTAAAAACAATAATATTTAAACGTTCTTTGTTTTTATTTGTTTTTTCATTAGATACCTTTATTGTCAGAATTGAAAAAAAAAGAGCTTTATTCTTTTTGCAAATAACTTTGCAGTGCTTTGTGCCAGAATCATAATTTTATAATTTTTATAAACTTTTTATCCACAGTAATACTATTTTTTTGCAGGTTGCATAAAAAAACACTTGCAAGACAGTATCACAAAAAGAAAGCATTGTTTTTTCTTAAAAATATATACTTGTATTATTTGATTATCTAAAATAATGACAAAATTCATAATGAATAAACTGGTCTATATAAAAAATAAATAAAAAAAATGCTCAGGCCCTGTAGAAGGACCAGAGAAAACTTTATACTTCAACTTTGTGACTAATGATTCTGAAACTATATTATTGGTAATTAGGTACAGCCAATCTTGTCTCTTGCTGGAGAGCATAACTGGGTTTTTAGTGTAGAGAACTGTTGTAGAGAACCTAGTATTACTAGTATATCTCTGTATCACAGAAAATACATTTCCACGAATCATGGCACATTTTAGTCACTATGTACCTTGTCTTTCTTCTTCTGAGTCAACTTTCTTTTTTCTTTTCACTGTATCTTTTGGTGAAGGTTTCTTTTTGGGGTTTTTCCCTTTTCCTGGTTTTGGGGATTCTGGTTGAGGAAAGATCAGGTTATAACACTGGCATGTAAGGAGGATTTGGCTGCAAAGAGGCTAAAGAAGGTTAGCAGTTCTGAAATTCACCAAATGGTAAAATAAGGCAAAAGTATTTTAAGTAAGCTTTAGCAAATTAAATGGAATTTATTTAGAGTTTACGTGTACTTTAAAATTTAGCTTTACATGGTGGACCTCAATTACATTTGTGCATATGTGTCTGTCTATTTAATTAAATATGCTATTGATGAATAATGATGTACAATAACTTTGGACACCAGGACTCCTGTGTAGGGCTGGCCACATGGAGCCAATTTTGCTTGATTCTCCCATCAACACATACAGTGTTGATGCGGGAATCCCTCCTACCAGGCCATTGTCTTCTCCCAGTGATTATTGCTAGCAGGTATAGCTGCCATTAGCGATAATCGCAGGGAAAACCCAGCATGCTTATTGTACCCAAGTTGATTAATCGAACAACTTGGTACATTCAGCCTGCCCATACAGGGTTCAAATCTCTTGCGATTATAACCATGTGTATGGCCTGCCTAAGATATAATCCAGGAGTCCGGAATTTCAGTCCAATACCCATGTCTCCAGACCTAATGGCACAAACACACAAGGCTCCCTCTGCAGTTAACATACCCACAACTACATATCTAAAATCTCTAGCACTAATAACCCATCATATCAACTTAATCCCTCCAATTCATTCACATACATGGTATTTCCATAAGTCTAGGTAGGGTTTATGGGCACGCAAGGAGCAGAAACCTCTGCTGTCGGTGTCCTTCACCACTATAATATGAAAATATATACGCTTCTGACAGTTGTATCTTAAGTTAAGTTATTACCAAATGCAGCCGCCATCAGAAAAAATATATAGCTTTACTCATTAGCTTTTGTTTTTACAGGATGCAGAATTGATTTTGTGTAGACCAACCAAAATATTTGTAGACGCCCATAGAATTTTTTAGAGGTACATCAAAATCAACAAAAATCCATGAAAAGTTTTTTTATTATTGTAAACAACACAGTAAAAATCTTAACAGTTAAACATTTAAATTGTTTCGTTTTTTACTTTTTTATTGTTAAGATTTTTCTGTGTTGTTCATGATAAAAAAAAAAAAATGTTTTAATTCTTTTGTTGTTTTTGATGTACCGCTAAAAAATCTCATTGACATCTGCCAATATTTTGGTTGGACTACATTGTTTAACACTGGAGGTACATCAATCATATACCAGATCACTATATGTATGTTGATTATATGTGGGAGAATGATACTGTGCAGAGCTAATTTAAGGACAAAACAAATTACAATAAAATAATGTACAACATTACCACAAAATGTTAGCATAAAGCATGAAAATCAATCCCTTTTGCCTCAGTGGTTACCTGTGCATCCAGCCTAAAATGAAACAATAGTATTTTACATGCAGAGCTCTCCCCCCACCATCTGATTTGCAGCATCTCCATAAGCCAACATTTTCATATCAAAAGTCATTGTGCAGGCAATAATGATGTCAAAAATTGAAGCATAAATTCTGAAAACCTTTTACTTAAACCACTTAAACATGTATACAGTAAAAAAAAAAAAACTTTTTAAAAGAGCATATCCTCATGCAAAAAACAGTCCAAGAAACCTACTATTATTTTAGTGGGAAAGCCAACATAAACAAAATACATTTTACATGACCGCAATAATCAGTTAATTGTAGTTTTTTGTAAATATTTTCATATCTTGAAAACAAAATAATCTAACTTTTTTCCTTGTTCAAACAATTTATTGGTAAGAAAAGAACAAGATACAGTAAACAGTTCACTATCAGCCAATGTATTATAAGGAGATAGATACAGTCAGTAATTATGGAGATAAGAATGGGTACAACCATAAAATCAGTACATCATAGTGAAGCAAGCATGGAAAAAGCAATATCATCGGAGTACGTTAGACAAATGGTGCCCATATCGCAACGTTAATAATATACATTGGAAAAAAAAACACAAGCAGGTAGAACAATAATATACCGAAGTCTAGGAGTAACGCAGAAAAGGGGGACTGTGGATGGCCAGGAGGGCCAATAATTATGTGGTGAATGTCAACCTTAAGTAAGAATGGATGTGGGATGCATAGAGGCTTGGGTGAACCATAGAGGAGACGGGACATGTTAGAATATGGATTACTGAAGAAAAGAGCAAAGGTAGAGAGTAGTGGAGAAAGTATAGAGGGGATGGGGGAAGGGGTGGCTATCCCTGGGGGGGAAGGGGCTGGGTTCTCTTGGGGGTTATAAGGGTTATCAAACTTTTTTATTATCTTCCAAGTACTACATTTAAAAAAGCACCTTCATATGTAATCACATAGTTCCCAGTTAATGATGAGTGAACTGGTCTGGATTTGTTTGCTGGACATTTGCTAAACTCAGCCTGGAATCCACAAACCCTAATCATAGTACCAAAAACCAAATTGAAGTCTATAGGAGCCAAATTTTGTTTTTGTTTTTGCAAGCTATTGTTAAAAAAGGGCATTGTATGCCAGGTCCTGTCATGGGGACAGAAACATTTTCGAAAATGCTGTTCAGTGGGGAGCAGGTGCTTTAAATGTTTTACAGGGCCTCATTAAAATACACAATTTCTTCAAAACAACATGCTTGGGGGATGCCTTAAACCTGCACTTGAAGTGTCAAGCCTGTGAGATGTACTTAAGCAAAAGATTTTTATAGAAAAAAAATCTACTGCTGCTAAATTATATTTCCCTGACGGCTTTCTTATGTTTGTAAACAAAGCAGCATGGGAATCTCCCTCAAAATCTATACTAGACCCTTATGCAGGAAAAGGGTCTGGTATGATGTTGAGGGGATCCCTCACAAAAATAAAACGACCAATGTGTGGGGTTCCTTCCAAAATCCATACCAGACCCTTATCTTTGATGTATTTTAAGGGGGAACCCAAAACAAAAAAAACAACAACAAATATAACATAACAGGCCAAACTAATCCCTTATCTGACCATGCAGCCTGACTAGCCAGGAAACAGAAGAGCAGTGAGCATATCCCCCCCCCCCCCGAATCTTACCAGGCCACATGCCCTTAACATGGAGAGGATACTCCATGCTGATAGGGACAAGGACCTCTTTCCACAAACTATATAGGTATATGGTGACCTATTTTACCTATATAATATTTTATTTTTTATCATAAACATGGAGATTTTTATCCTTATCTAACAATTACAACTATTGCCTTATGATGCTATATCGATTTTTTTCCTTGTATGCTCCCCTTCCCTCTTTATTGTTTTATATAAACTATTTATAGTTGTAATAGCTATGTGTGATATGGTTTATTTGTGGTTTTTCTTACTTTTCTATATTTGAGTATTTATTTTGTTGATTTTTTCTGACCTTTGTATGTGTTCATTTTTCTGGTTGTAGCGGTGGATCTTTTTACATTGTGGTTTATAAACAGTGTCTTAATAGGTATGTATGATATTATCTCTTAAATGTTGATTTTCACAAGTATTTATTTTGTTTGTGTCTGTGATAATATTGTGTTATTTCCTTTTTTCTTTTTTCTAACCAGGTTGACAAGTTTTGTAGTCTTCCCACATTGTTTTCTCCCTCTTCTGTGTTTTCCTGATAAACACTTCTGGGCATGTGCAGGAGAGTATCATTAGAGCAATGACGTCCTCACGCCTGCTAGTGTGTTTCATGTTGGATAACATGCATATTACTATTGGGAGAAGCCGCACTCTTCCACCAGAAATTATATAACCAGCGTGTCGTATACAGGGCAGATATCCTTTCTGTTTGTGGGCACCAGTGCAAAAGCAGTTTCATTGTGCACAGGTGCAGCACTTTATTTTGGTGGTATTCTGGTATACTATATATGTACAGTATGAGCTCACTGATAATCTGGATTTTACATTTTCTATCTATGCACTGGTAAGATCTATGTGATGTTTTACACTATAAGCTTTTCTTTGTGTGAGTTGAGGTCATTTGGGTTGGCATAAAGACACTGTATATGTACCATGTGTACCTGAATATTTTTACTTCAGCATCTATATTTTTGAGCCTTCTTTATATTATTAATAACTGTCTTTATTACCTTCCTCTTCAGAGCCTCACTATGGGTATTATCCTTTACTTGTAGTATTTACTTTTAGATGAGTTACTGTATGCTTTTTTTATGTTTGTGATTTATATGTACCGTATATACTCGAGTATAAGCCGAGGTACCTAATGTTATCACAAAAACTGGGAAAACGTACTGACTCAAGTATAAGCCGAGGGTGAGAATGCAGCAGCTACTGTGAGTGGAAGAGGGTCAACAATGCCCATTTGCACGCCTCACTGTGCCCATTGCAACTTCACTAAGCCAATTGTCACTGCCCATTGCCACCTTACTGTGCCCATCCTCACTGTGCCCATCCTCACTGTGCCCAACCTCACTGTGCCCATCCTTACTGTGCCCCTAAAATTGAAATTAAACATTGTAAATTGTACCTGAAAAAAATTGAGAGGCTGCGGCGTCCATCGTTTAAAACTCGTGGTCTCTTCCTGGTCCCTTCCGTGATAGGCGGAACTGTGTCTGCTGAGAATCGCCTATCACGAACGTTCTCTCATCCTCAGTTTCCCAGTAGACGTCCGTGATTGGTGGAACACTGAACACAGTGTCTGCTGGGATGGGTGAGGATGAGAGAACGTTCGTGACAGGCGTTTCTCAGCAGACACAGTTCCGCCTATCACGGAAGGGACCAGGAGGAGACCGCAAGTTTTAAACAATGGACGCCTCAGCCTCTCAATTTTTTTCAGGTACAATTTACAATGTTCAATTTCACTGACTCGAGTATAAGCCATGGGGGGGACTTTCAGCCCCCCAAAAAAGGCTGAAAATCTCGGCTTATACTCGAGTATATACGGTATGTGTTTTATGGGTATATTTATATCTTACATTAAAGTGTATGTAAACTGAAAAACATACCGTATATACTCGAGTATAAGCCGACCCGAGTATAAGCCGAGGTACCTAATCTTACCGCAAAAAACTGGGAAAACTTTTTGACTCGAGTATAAGCTGAGGGTGAGAATGCAGCTGCTACTGTAAGCACGCCTCACTGTGCCCATTGCAACCTCACTGTGCCAATTGTCACTGTTCCCAACCTCACTCTGCCCATTGCCACCAAACTGTGCTCATCCTTACTGTGCCCATCCTCACTGTGCCCATCCTCACTGTGCCCATCCTCACTGTGCCCAACCTCACTGTGCCCATTGCCACCAAACTGTGCTCATCCTTACTGTGCTCATCCTTACTGTGCCCATCCTCACTGTGCCCATCCTCAATGTGCCCATCCTCAGTGTACCTGAAATTGAGAGGCTGCGGGCATCCATTCATTGTTTAAAACTCGCGGTCTCCTTCTGGTCCCTTCCGTGATAGGCGGAACTGTGTCTGCTGAGCAGCGCCTATCACAAACGTTCTCTCATCTTCACCCATCCCAGCAGACACTGTGTTCAGTGTTCCGCCAATCACGGTCGTCCTCTTGTCCAAGGATGAAAAGGCGTCCGTGATTGGCGGAACACTGAACACAGTGTCTGCTGGGATGGGTGAGGATGAGAGAACGTTCGTGATAGGCGTTTCTCAGCAGACACAGTTCCGCCTATCACGGAAGGGACCAGGAGGAGACCGCGGGTTTTAAACGATGGACACCTCTCAGTATTTTCAGGTACACTGACTCGAGTATAAGCCGAGGGGGGCATTTTCAGCCCCAAAAAAAGGGCTGAAAATCTCGGCTTATACTCGAGTATATACGGTAAACATAATATATTGCAGCTTACCAGTCCTTAGATGTGGTGGTTGTAATTGTTTTTTTCAGGCTAAGCTGGCTATATACTGGCTATATACTAGTAGAATTTTGATCAATTCTTTGTTTTGTTTCAAGAGCTTCCATTCAATTTTCATCTGATTAATGTGGTCAAATCAACATCCATTTTGGACCACAGTGCCAAAAAATTTAAAGGAGCAGGATGGAAAATGTTTCTGGAACAAATGAGTTTCTAACAGTGTGTGTTGTTTTTATTCAGGAAATTACATCAGTGGTGTGGTTCGCCGCTCTGACACACCGCATCTCTGATTTTGATAAAGAGCCTGTAGGCTTTACCATGTGATCAGCTGTGTACAATCACAGCTGATCACATCATAACCAGGAAGTGCCGATTATTGGCTTTTCCTCTATTCGTGCTGACAGGGCGCAAGTAGAGGAGAGCCATTAAGCGGCTCTCCTGATAGGGGGGGTCTGCGCTGATAATCAGCACATTGATTATCAGTGCAGACCCATCAGCGGTGCCCACAAGGATGCCCACACGTGCCCACCTAGAGTGCCAATCCATGCCCACCAGGGATGCCAATCCAAGTTCACCAGGGTGCCCACAAATCACTGTGTATGAGCCCACATACACCTACGGTAATTTGCGGGATCGAGCCACATTGCCACAGTATAACCTGTGGCAGCTGGTCCTTAAGTGGTTAATCACGTGGCATGTGGGTGAATATTAAACCTTATGGGAAATAATGTTTAAATGTGAAATGCACCAACGTTTCTGTTTTGATGTCTGTCTGTTTGTGTCCTTTACTTTGACAATAAATCTATGATCAAGCAGACAGTAGGGATGAGCTTCGAGTTCGAGTCGAACTCACTTTCGACTCAAACATTGCCTGTTCGCCCGTTCGCCGAACAGCAAACAATTTGGGGTGTTCGCGGCAAATTCGAAAAGTCTATGGGAGAAATCTAAAGTGCTAATTTTAAAGGCTTATATGCAAGTTATTGTCATAAAAAGTGTTTGGGGACCCGGGTCCTACCCCAGGGGACATGTATCAATGCAAAAAAAGTTTTAAAAACTGACGTTTTTTCGGGAGCAGTGATTTTAATAATGCTTAAAGTGAAACAATAAAAGTGAAATATTCCTTAAAATTTTGTACCTAGTGGGTGTGTACAGTATGCATGTAAAGTCACGCTTGTTTCCCTTGCTTAGAACTGTCCCTGCACAAAGTGTAATTTCTGAAGGAAAAAAAGTAATTTAAAACTCACTCACGGCTATAATGTATTGTTGGCTCCCGGCAATACATAGAAAAGTCATTGATAAAAAAAAAAAAGCGTGGGTGTCCCCCCAAATTCAATTACCAGACCCTTCAGGTCTGGTATGGATATTAAGGGGAACCCTGCCGCAAATTTAAAAAAATAATGCGTGGAGTTCACCCAAATATCCATACCAGGCCCTTCAGGTCTGGTATGGATTTTAAGGGGAACTCCACCCCAAATAAAAAAAAAATGGCGTGGAGTTCCCCAAAAATCCATACCAGACCCTTTATCCGAGCATGCAAACTGGCAGGCCGCAGAAAAAGAGCGCCCCCCCTCCTGAACCGTACCAGGCCACATGCCCTCAACATGGGGAGGATGTCCTCATGTTGATGGGGACATGGGCCCCATCCCCACAACCCTTGCCTGGTGGTTGTGGGGGTCTGCGGGCAGGGGGCTTATCGGAATCTGGAAGACCCCTTTAACAAAGGGGACCCCCAGATCCCGGCCCCCCCTATGTGAATTGGTAAGGGGTACATTGTACCCCTACCATTTCACAAAGAAAGTGTAAAAAAAGTAAAAAAAACACACAGACACCTTGGAAAAGTCCTTTATTAAAAAAATATTCCAGCAATGAAATCCAGTGTCCCGCAGCGATCCGATGTCCAGCGCTGTCCACACGAGACGTCATTGGCTAAACCTGAGCGGACCTGATGGGGAACTTCCTCCACAGTGTATTAAATGAATAGACCCGCCCCTTCTAAAGTTCCCCATCAGGTCCGCTCAGCCAGTGAAGTAGGTGTAAGGCTAAGCAGACCAGATGCGGAACGTGAGAAGGGGCGGGTCTATTCATGTATTACACTGCGGAGGCAGTTCCCCATCAGGTCCGCTCAGCCAATGATGTAGGCGGGGTCTGACATACGAGGGGGTGGACCTGATGGGGAACTTCCTCCACGGTGTAATAAATGAATAGACCCGCCGCTTCTCACGTTCCGCATCTGGTCCGTAGGAAGTCAGTAGAGCTTCTAGTCTTTTTGCCTTTAGTAAATCAATCCCACAGTTTGCACTGCTGTATCGGAACTCTGTAAGAGGCTACCTGACACATTACCACAATGTGGTTGCTTTTGGCTGCACCCAGGGCAGACTTCCCTCCCCAGCCCCCCAAGTATGTTGCTGTTTATCAATAAACAAGCCTTAAACAGATGTACACAAGGTGGGGTACAGTTGCTTATAATAATGTTTTAAATCAGCAGTTCTGACTTCAAGGGTATAAGGTAAAGATTTGCATGACTCTACATTCTTACAGTAATCTTATGTTTTTTTTTGTTTTTTTTTTGGTACAACAATTGAAATGATATACTCTAAGATAAAGCTATACATATGTAAGTTTACTTTTAAAACAAAGGTGTTTACCTACCATCATCTGCATCGTCCTCTGGATTTACTTTTTTCTTCTTATTTGGTTTATTATCAGTGGGATTCTTTTTCTTTTTATCAGATGGCAAGGGTTTCCGAGGTGAATCTTGTTTGAAACAGAAACAGAATGAAATAATTTATAATAGTACAAAATATAATTATTACCATTTCCATCTGATAATTAGACACACATTTATGATAAAGCTGTGATGAGTCTAGCTCTCAAAGTATTCAATATTAAAGCAGTAATATGTGTATTTGCGATACAAACAAACAGATCCCAATAACGATTACATATCATCAGTTTGCCCTATTACAAATAGGTACAAAAATGACAATATGATAATAGTATATGGGTATACCAAGGTTCTCTGGATGTTTGTTGTATCTCTGTTATTTTTACCATCTGTATTTTCTCTGGAATTTGGCTTCTTTGGTCTCTTGTTTGCATTTGCAGGTGAACGTTTCCTTGTATTTTTTAGGCTAGAAGAGGATGCGTTCTCTTCATTATCTAAAATAAACAATATTACATTTATGTGATCATGCATACCCTGTAACTTTATGAATTTATTTCTGTACAAAAGGGCAATACATTTACCGTTATTATTGTCTCAACTCTCAATCAACCTTAAAAAGATCTACGCAGATTTTACAGGAGCAATAAATCATTTCCATATTCACATAAAAAGCCATTTCTTTTTATTCGGCAGTCAATCAAATATGACGCCACTAAAAGAACATTTCCATAACAGCCAATAGTATTTTTCTTATTTGATGTACAAAATTACCCAACAAATTATTGTAAGGTGCTTGCAGTGCAGCAAACCCTTTACAATAAAAGACAAGGAAAAACAGTGATCTTCTGAAAAGCGCAGCAAAATGCAAAATGTCTACCTCTTCTGTTGCTAGTATTCCAAATAAACCTGCCATGTGGTAAGAATATAGTTTGCAATATACAGTATAAAACATATTTACAATCACATCCAATTGGAACTGTGATTGAACTTACAACTCGAGGGTGACCATATGTTGTTTCAGCCATAAAAAAAGAAAATTTTCCAGAAAATTTTAGCCCCAGACACAGTATTTTACATGCGGTCTGAGTTGCTCCAATAAGCTTTTTTATTTGTGTCTGTATACATATTTGTTTTTCCCTTTTTTGAAAAATTACCTTTAGAAAACTCACCAAGTCTCTTAATAAATACCTTGGACTGTCTACTTTCCAAAAAGGGGTCATTTGATGGGGGGGGGGGTATTTGTACTGTCTTTTGTACTGTATTTTAGGGCCTCAAGAAATGAGATCAGTCAGTACATCAGGAATGATCAATTTTCAAGCATATATACTATAGCTTTTAGACTCTATAATTTTGACATGGACTAAAAAGTACACACTGATTTGGGTTAATTTTACCAATGAAATGTAGCAGAATACATTTTGGCCTAAATTTATTAAGAAAAAATTATAGAAATATAATTTGGGTACATTGTTGCATGACTAATTATCATTCATAGTGTGACAGCGTGTGACTTGAGGTCTTTTTTTTTTTTAAATTGTGGTTTTTATTGAAAAAATTTCCATACATACAAAAACATGTGTGAAAACAGTCAAGTTTTGTATACAACATATATCATATCTGAAAAAATTGTGTCAAAACAGTCACAATGCTACCAACATAACGAAAGTCTAGACTTTAGCTATATAGGTCAGGGGAGATAAAAGCAAATGAAGAGGACAAGATAAAAAAAAAGCAAAATAATAAAAATTAGGACAAAAGAACATCAGACAAACAAATGGAAACCCAATGAGTGGGCATTTCTAAACAATATATTTTAAGTCATGGATAAGCAAAGTGTTACTCATTGGGTCAGATGTCAGTGAGACCCCCGGGGCGCCCAACCAAAGAACGAAGGCACCTCGTAAGGTCTCACCTAGTAATAAAAAAACAAAAGGGGTGTTAGGGGGAGGAGGGAGGGAGCAAAAGGCACCATGGAATCATCAAGGTTATGAGCTAACAAACCATTGAAGAAAAATGGTAGGAACCGGGGTCAGGGGAGTGGCACATCAGCGGGGGATAGGGAACTAGTACCAGGGTTAAGGTCTGAATGATCCCATGAATCCCAGATTTTTGAAAATTGCGGGAGGGTGTCATGCACTATTGCAGTGAGGCGTTCCATTCTACAGATCTGCTCCATTGTTTGTAGGACACGTGAGAGAGAAGGCTGGGAGGGGGAAAGCCGCCGCAAGGGTATAGCCTGTTTTGCAGCAAGCAGAATAAAGTTGGCCAATTTTTGGGCATACTTGGAGAGGCCAGGGATCGGCAGACCAAACAGAAAGTGGACAAGATCCAGTGGGAGGGAGACACTAAACAAATCCTGTATAAAAATCTGAATGGACATCCAAAATGGGCGGATCAGGGGACAGTCCCATAAAATATGGAAATGAGAGCCAATGTCTCTCCGGCATCTCCAACACACCTGAGGAGTCTTGGGATCGTATCTATGCAAAATTTCAGGGGTTCTATAACAGAAAAATAAAATTTTATAAGCCGTCCTTTTGTTCCACACATTGTGATGATTTGGAAACAGCCTCCCAAATCTTCTGCCATTGAGGGAGAGGGATGGGGCGATTTACTAACTGGGACCATTTTTGCATATAAGAATGGGACCTGGCAGTGATAGAGGTCGCGTTATGTAAAAACCTGTAGATGTCAGTAATGAGATGAGTCTGGTATAGTCCTTGAGTACACAGGAGTTCAAACGGGGTAGGTTTATCTAGGACCAGAGTAGAGGATTTAGAGGCAAAGTAGTGTTTAATCTGAAGGTAGAAGTAGAATAGTTTTTTAGGAATCTGATAATTCGTTTGCAGTTCATCAAAGGGTAGAAGTGTACGGGTGAGGAGATGTACAATGTTTCGAAGCTGGAAAATGCCTGCCTGCGTCCATGGAAGCATTCGATTGTAAGATAGGCTGTCAGGGATATCAGGATTGAACAGCACATTAAGCAGCGGGGGGACACGGGGATGCGAGAGAGAATTGACGGGAACATTTTTTCCATATGGAAAGGAAGAATAACATTGGGCCTAGGCATATATTTCTAAGTTGGCCTATGGAGGAGTGAAGATCTGCCCAGATCATGGCACAGGGATGTACCGGTCTAGTGACGCTCATTTCAATCTATGCCCATATACTGGGTGCCATTCTGGAGGACCAAGTGATAATTGTTTTAAGATGTGTGGAAAAATAATATTTAATAAGATTTGGGGCTCCCAACCCGCCCCGTGACTTGGGGGCAAACATTACTGAGCTTGCGATCCTGTGCGCTTTTTAGTGCCAGATGAAGTTAACCACTTAACGACCGCTCACTGTATATATACGTCGGCAGAATGGCAGGGACAGGCACAATCACGTACCTGTACGTGACTGCCTTCGTATAGTTGGGGGGTCCAATCGGACCCCCCTTCTATACAGTGAGCAGTGGTTCTCGGTGCGGGAACGATCCGTGATGAGGGGACGGCCATTCGTTTCCGGCCATCCCCTCGCGATCGCTCCCGGCAAATGAAAAGCTTCCTCTGCCTGTGTAATGTTTACACAGGCAGGAGGAAGTGATGTCATCTCTCATGCGGCGCTCTCATATACCGAGCGCCGCATGAGAGAAGACACAGAGGTTAGTGCACTAAACAGCACACTGACACCAAACACATAGGCACACGATCGCCCCCCAGGCCCCCCCAGACACCCCCAGATCAGCCCCCAGTCACAGTGTCACTGATTGCAGTGACCATTTATTTACTGATCACTGCAATCAGTGACATTTGTGACTGTAAAAGTGTCAGGACAGAGTGTTTTAGGTCCAGTGTAGCCCCCTAACCCCCCCTAATAAAGGTTTAACCCCTTGATCGCCCCCCAGGTAAACCTTTCACCCCCTAGCACCGCTGTCACTAAGCGATCGTTTTTCTGATCGTTGTATTAGTGTTGGTGATGCCGATAGGTAGCCAGTTATTTTTTTTAGGTTCGCCGCAGGTTTTTAAAGCGTCAGGTACCCCCATATATTACCTAATAAAGGTTTAACCCCTTGATCGCCCCCCCCAGGTAACCCTTTCACCCCCTTTTGCCAGTGTCACTAAGCGATCGTTTTTCTGAACGTTGTCTTAGTGTCGGTGATGCCGATAGGTAGCCAGTTATTTTTTTTAGGTTCGCCTCAGGTTTTTATAGCGTCAGGTACCCCCATATATCACCTAATAAAGGTTTAACCCCTTGATCGCCCCCCAGGTAACCCTTTCACCCCCTTTTGCCAGTGTCACTAAGCGATCGTTTTTCTGATCGCTGTATTAGTTATGCTGGTGCCGATAGGTAGCCAGTTATTTTTTTTAGGTTCGCCGCAGGTTTTTATAGCGTCAGGTACCCCCATATATTACCTAATAAAGGTTTAACCCCTTGATCGCCCCCCAGGTAACCCTTTCACCCCCTTTTGCCAGTGTCACTAAGCGATAGTTTTTCTGATCGCTGTATTAGTTATGCTGGTGCCGATAGGTAGCCAGTTATTTTTTTTAGGTTCGCCGCAGGTTTTTATAGCGCCAGGTACCCCCATATATTATCTAATAAAGGTTTTAACACCCTAATTGCCCCTATTTAACCCTTTCACCAGTGATCACCGTATAAGTGTTACTGGTGACACTGGTTAGCCAGTTAGTTATTTTGTTATTTAGGCTTTCCGTCAGGTTTTTATATAGCGTCAGGTACCCCCATATATTACCTAATAAAGGTTTAAACCCCTGATTGCCCCTAGTTAACCCTTTCACCAGTGATTCCCATATAAGTGTTACGGGTGATGCTGGTTAGTTAGTTTGCTTTTTATAGTGTCAGGGTACCCGCCGTATATAACCTAATAAAGGTTTAACCCCCTGATCGCCCGGCGGGTGATATCAATTATGTTTTAGCGTCAGAGAGGGTCTGCGTCGCCCCAGGCAGCGTCAGGATAGTGCCAGTAACGCTAACACCCACGCGTGAAGCATACACCTCCCTTAGTGGTATAGTATCTGAACAGATCAATATCTGATCTGATCAGATCTATACTAGCGTCCCCAGCAGTTTAGGGTTCCTAAAAACGCAGTGTTAGCGGGATCAGCCCAGATACCTGCTAGCACCTGCGTTTTGCCCCTCCGTCCAGCCCAGGCCACCCAAGTGCAGTATCGATCACTGTCACTTACAAAACACAACACACATAACTGCAGCATTCGCAGAGACAGGCCTGATCCCTGCGACTCCAGTGCTGTAGGAGGTGATTTCACCACCACAGTTAAAAAAAAAGAGCATATATGCCGAAGCATGGGGGCAGCAGGGGCGGAGGAGCGATTTTGCTCCTAATGCCGTGTACATACGGTCAAAATTCCGACGGAGGCTTGCCCGTGGAAAAGTCTGACCATGTGTGTGCGGCATAACTTTTGCGGGAGGATGCCCCCATGCTTCGGCATATATAAATGGTGCATGTATGCCCATCATTAGAAGTGGGTGAATGAAGGGAGGTATTCTAATGGTGGGCATACCCACCGATCAATCTCTTTTTTTCGTTCAGCCAACAGGCTTCATGAAAAAAAAGATTACAATACATGTCCAACAAGGACCAGCAACGTACTGGTATGTTGATGGACTTTGGTTATACCAGATTGATGCCTGCGGGTTTAGGTATCATCTTGGTATCATTCTTTTCAGCCAGCGGCCGACTTTCATGTAAAAGCAATCCTAGCGGCTAATTAGCCTCTGGACTGCTTTTACAAGCAGTGGGAGGGAATGTCCCCCCCCGGAAATAAAAAGCACCATTGGGAAATTGGGAAAGCATTTTATCACACCGATCTTGGTGTGGTCAGATGCTTTGAGGGCAGAGAAAAGATCTAGAGTCCAATAGACCCCAGTTTTTTCAAAAAAAGAGTACCTGTCACTACCTATTGCTATCATAGGGGATATTTACATTCCCTGAGATAACAATAAAAATGATAAAAAAAAAAATATGGAAAAAACAGTTTAAAAATAAAATAAAAAAGCTAAAATAATAATAAAAAATAAAAAAAAAGCACCCCTGTCCCGCCCTGCTCTTGCGCAATGGCGAACGCAAGCGTCGGTCTGGCGTCATATGTAAACAGCAATTGCATCATGCATGTGAGGTATCACCGCGAAGGTCAGATCGAGGGCAGTCATTTTAGCAGTAGACCTCCTCTGTAAATCTAACGTGATAACCTGTAAAGGCTTTTAAAGGCTTTTAAAAATGAATGTAGTTTGTCGCCATTGCGCGTTTGTGCAAAATTTTAAAGCATGTCGTGTTTGGTATCTATGTACTCGGCCTAAGATCATCTTTTTATTTCATCAAACATTTGGGCAATATAGTGTGTTTTAGTGCATTAAAAAATGCGTTTGAAAAATCGCTGCGCAAATACTGTGTGGAAAAAAAAATGCAACACCCACCATTTTAATCTGTAGGGCCTTTGCTTTAAAAAAATATATAATGTTTGGGGGTTCAACATAATTTTCTTGCAAAAAAAAAATGTTTTCATGTAAACAAAAAGTGTCAGAAAGGGCTTTGTCTTCAAGTGGTTAGAAGAGTGGATGTAAGATTCCTAATGTTGTGTATAAAATGCCAGGACAGTTCAAAACCCCCCCAAATGACCCCATTTTGGAAAGTAGACACCCCAAGCTATATACTGAGAGGCATGTCGAGTCCATGTAATATTTTATATGTTGACACAAGTTGCGGAAAAAAGACAATTTGTTTTTTGTTTTTTTGCACAAAGTTGTCACTAAATGATATATTGCTCAAACATACCATGGGCATATGTGGAATTACACCCCAAAATACATTCTGTTGCTTCTCCTGAGTACGGGGATACCACATGTGTGAGACTTTTTGGGAGCCTAGCCACGTACGGGACCCCAAAAACCAAGCACCGCTTTCAGGCTTTCTAAGGGTATAAATGTTTGATTTCACTCCTCACTGCCTATCACAGTTTCAGAGGCCATGGAATGCACAGATGGCACAACCCCCCCCCCAAATGACCCCATTCTGGAAAGTAGACACCCCAAGCTATTTGCTGAGAGGTATGGTGAGTATTTTGCAGATCTCACTTTTTGTCACAAAGTTTTGAAAATTGAAAATAAAAAAAATGATTTTCTTTCTTCATTTTCAAAAACAAATGAGAGCTGTAAAATACTCACCAAATACTCACCAAATAGCTTGGGGTGTCTACTTTCCAAAATGGGATCATTTGGGGGGGTTTTGTGCTATTTTGGCATTTTATGGCCTTCGAAACTGTATTTTGGGGTGCAATTCCACAAATAACCATGGCACGTGTGAGCAATATGTCATTTAGTGACAACTTTTTGTAATTTTTTTTTTTTTTTTGTCATTATTCAATCACTTGGGACAAAAAAAAAATATTCAATGGGCTCAACATGCCTCTGAACAATTTCCTTGGGGTGTCTACTTTCTAAAATGGGGTAATTTGGGGGGGGGTTTGTAATATTTTGGCATTTTATGGCCTTCGAAACTGTGATTGGTAGTGAGGAGTGAAATCAAAAATTTGCGCCCTTAGAAATCCTGAAGGCGGTGCTTGGTTTTCGGGGGCCCGTACGCGGCTAGGCTCCTAAAAAGTCCCACACATGTGGTATCCCCGTACTCAGGAGAAGCAGCAAAATGTATTTTGGGGTGCAATTCCACATATAACCATGGCATGTGTGAGCAATATATCATTTAGTGACAACTTTTTGTATTTTTTTTTTCTTTAGTCATTATTCAATCAAAAATATTTAATGGGCTCAACATGCCTCTCAGAAATTTCCTTGGGGTGTCTACTTTCCAAAATGGGGTCATTTGGGGGGGTTTTGTACTGCCCTACCATTTTAGCACCTCAAGAAATTAGATAGGCAGTCATAAATTAAAAGCTGTGTAAATTCCAGAAAATGTACCCTAGTTTGTAGACGCTATAACTTTTGCGCAAACCAATAAATATATGCTTATTGACATTTTTTTACTAAAGACATGTGGCTGAATACATTTGGCCTAAATGTATGACTAAAATTGAGTTTATTCGATTTTTCTTATAACAAAAAGTAGAAAATATAATTTTTTTTCAAAATTTTCAGTCTTTTTCCGTTTATATCGCAAAAAGAAAAAAATCGCAGAGGCAATCAAATACCATTAAAAGAAAGCTCTATTTGTGGGAAGAAAGGAACACAAATTTAGTTTGGGTACAACATTGCATGTCCGCACAATTTCCAGTTAAAGCAGCGCAGTGCCAAATTCTGAAAACACCTCTGGTCTTTAAGCTGCATAATGGTCCGGGGCTTAAGTGGTTAAGAAATGCTCTCTGCATGGCTTTAAGTTATGACATGGGAATGGAAATCGGGAGGGTGTCGAATAGGTAAAGGAGTCTTGACATTATAGACATCTTCAGGACATTGATGCGGCCCAAGAGAGAAATGGGATAAACATTCAATTGTCGCAAGAGCCAGTCAATGTCCCGAAAGAGCGGGGGGTAGTTAGCCTGATACAAAGTTGAGTATGAGGAGGTTAGGTTAACTCCTAGATATTTAAGGGAGTCTGGGCACCAATGGAAGGAGAAGTTTTGTTTTTAGAACAATGAGATCTGAGGGCGGGATGTTTTACTTGTGTTGATTTTATATCCAGATATAGAGCTATAGTCTTTCAACAAAGCTATAAGATTAGGGAGAAAGATATGGGGCCTAGTCAGAGTCAGAAGAACACTGTCTGCAAACAGGGACAGCTTATACTCCTTTTGGCGTAACAAAACTCCACGTATATCAGGATGGACGCGAATAGCTGCGCCTAGGGGTTCCAGACAAAGAATGAAAAGGAGGGGGGATAAAGGGCAGCCTTGTCTTGTCTTATTACTTAACGAGAAAGATGACGATAAGTAAGAAGCTAATTGAACTTGGGATGAAGGACAGGAATATAGGGCACGTAGGGCTGCCATGAAAGAACCTCCAAATCCATAGTTGGAGAGGGTAGCAAACAAATAAGGCCAGCTAAGCCGGTCAAAGGCTTTTTGCTCATGAAGACTCAAAATTAGGGCTGGATGGGATGTCTTGTTTAATAGATCTATGAGGTCAACTGCACGTCTCGTGTCGTCCCCTGCATCTCTGGCTCGTACAAAGCCAACCTGATCCTTATGTATAAGTCTGGAAATTATATGGGATAGTCGATTAGCCAGCACTTTCGTAAATATCTTGTAGTCTGAGTTAAGTAATGCAATGGGCCTATAGTTATTAGGGATGGAGGGATCTTTGCCGGGTTTCGGGATCACAGAAATATGGGCATGGAGAAATTGAGGATGTGGTACAGTCCCTTTAACCACTTGTCCCCCGCCCACCGTCAATTGACGGCGGGCGGAAGACACTCTCGTTCTGACAGGACGTCATATGACGTCCTGCCTTTAAAACGAGCTAGGGGGCACGTTGCTAGGGACCCCATGCGCGTGCCCGGCGGCCGCGATTGCCGCTGGGCACCCGCGATTGCCCAGCACCAGAGCAGGAAAGTGGATCTGTGTGTGTAAACACACAGATCCACGTCCTGTGAGGGAGAAGGGACCAATGGTGTGTCCCTTGTACATAGGGACAACAATCGGTCACCTCCCCCAGTCAGTCCCCTCCCCAGACAGTTAGAACACATTGAGGAAACACATTTAACCCCTTCCTCGCCCCCTAGTGTTAACCCCTTCCCTGCCAGTCACATTTATACAGTAATCAATGCATTTTTATAGCAGGGATCGCTGTGTAAATGTGAATGGTCCCAAAAATGTGTCAAAAGTGTCCGATCTGTCCGCCGCAATATCGCAGTCACAATAAAAATCGCAGATCGCCGCCATTACTAATAAAAAAAAATGCTATAAATCTATCCCCTATTTTGTAGACTTTATAACTTTTGCGCAAACCAATCAATGCACGCTTATTGCGATTTTTTTTACCAAAAATATGTAGAAGAATACATATCGGCCTAAACTGAGGAAAATTTTTATAAAAAAAAATGGATATTTATTTAGCAAAAAGTAAAAAATATTGTGTTTTTTTTCAAAGTGGACGCTCTTCTTTTGTTTATAGCGCAAAAAATAATCAAATACCACCAAAAGAAAGCTCTATTTGTGGGAAAAAAAGGACGCAAATTTCGTTTGGGAGCCACGTCGCACGACCGCGCAATTGTCATTCAAAGTGTGACAGCGCTGAAAGCTGAAAAATGGCTTGGGCTGGAAGGAGGTTTTCGTGCCTGGTAGGGAAGTGGTTAAATAACAAAGCAAATAGAGAAATCATATGGGGGCTTAAAATCGGTAGGAAGGTTTTATACTAAGAATAAGGTAGACCATCCGGGCCAAGAGATTTCTGGGTGGGAAGAGGTTTAACTACCTCTTCCAACTCTTTGGATGTAACTGCCAAATTCTGGGATGTAAGGTGTTTGGGTGAAAGTCTGTGTAGCTGTAGGGATTCAAAGAATAAATCAAAATTTTCTTGTGTAAAACTATAGTTAGGGTCTGTCTGGAGACAATTATACAGTTGGTGATAAAATTCTCCAAAGAGTTTAGACATAGTGAAGGGGCAATAGGTGGGAGTTCCGTCAGTTTGTCTGAGAAAGTCAGGGGAGGATTGAAAGGGGCGAGGTTTCAACTTATTTACTAACATTTTATGGGGTTTATTTGAATATTTGTAGAATTTCTGTTTGGACCATAAAAGAGATTTATCAATTTTGCTCATCGTCAGGGATCGAAGTTGGTTTCGTAATGACACCACAGTCCGCAGTCCAGCCACTGTGGGGGAAGATAGCAAAAGCTCCTCCGCCGATCGGAGTTTAGACATGATAGACAAATATTGGAATGCTGCATCTTTTTTTAGACGGGAACCTATACATTGTCCCCGAAACACGGCTTTATGTGCTTCCCACAAAGTGGAGGGCTCCGAGACTGTGCCTGAAACCAGAGACGTGAATAAACGTCTCATTGAGTCTCCAATAACAGGTTTTAGGGGAGGCAGAAGAAAGGTAAATGTCAAGATGTCAGGGAATGATCAGACCATGTTATGGGGTTGATTTCAGAGGAAACCGCAGATGTCAGGAGAGGTGTAGAGACCAGATCTGACCAGAATTGGGAGCATAAACATTGACAATAGTGAGGGATTGGGTGAGAAATGAGCACTCCAGGATCATAAATCTGCCATGGGGGTCCAGGTGGGAAGATTTAACTCGTAGAGGGCAAGATCGGCTAATCAAAATAGCTACGCCCGCCTTTCCGGACGGGTCAGAAGCCGTAAAGGATGTTGGGAAGTGCTTGCTAGCAAATTGGAGGGATCCCCCAGTGCGGAAATGAGTCTCCTGAACTAGGATTATATCTGCTTTGGAAGATTTTAACTCCTTCAAGGCCAGCCATCTTTTTTGAATAGAGTTTAAACCTTTAACATTATACGTCAGGAATTTCAGTGCCATAACAACTTAGTCAGAAAAAAGAGCATTAAATACACTACACAGCATACAGTGGGGGAAATATTCCATGGTGTACAGTAAATGCAATACATAGCAAGTATCATAAGAACATGTAAAACAATGGTAGCAATGTAACTGGGTGGTAATAATTCTGTGAAGATTGGAAGCCTCAGGTTAAAAAAAAAGGGAACCTGAGGAAAAAACAAAATGAAAAAACAAAAAGAAAAAGGATCAAAAAGAAAAAAAAAGTCTCAACGTCATCCAAATAGAAAACTGGAAGGCTGAAAGCCACCAGGAAACCCAGGTCTAAGCCGTGGGTCAGAAAAAGGAGCATGGGGACCCCTGAACATAGGGACGGGAGGTCTCCCACCACTCTCCGGAGCAAAAATTGCCTGGAATACAAAACAAAAGACGTAGAAATAACAAACTGATAAACCAGGGCAGCTGTAGAATAACAAGCCGCGCACCCCCCAGGCCAGGGGGTGTGTGAACCCACTAAAGGGTTGTTGACCACTCAAAAAATACAGAAACTGGGGGTCAAGTAAAATTGTATACACAGCCTCAGCCAATGGAAAAGGCATTCAGGTTGGAAATCTTGAGGCATGGCGGTTCTGGGGTGTGAAATTTTACTTCTGTCTTTCCGGGGTTCAGATGCGACTTGGAGCCGTTGGTGGTTTAGGAGTAGCTGGAAGAGGCGGAGGATCCTCATCAGGGAGGGGTGGTATACCCAAGTTGCGCAAAAAGGTGTCACTCCTGCAGATCACGTAAGGAGTATTGTATGCCATCCCGGGATACAGAAAGGTGAGAGATCACTAAAGATTTGGATCTTGGATTCTGTATTGGTTGTGGCGGGTTGCTAAGGTCAGAGCTTCTTTACTATCATAGTAATGGGACCTGACAACCACATCCCTTGGGTTAGCACCCGCTGGAGGTTTAGGGGCAAGTGATCTTTGAGCCCTGTCCAAACGCCAGTCTATGTCAGGGATATTGGGAGCAACCACATTGAATAGGCTTAAAAGGTAGGAGCGGAGGTCTTTATCATCTACAACTTTCGAAATATCTCTGAATCTCAGGTTTTGCCTGCATCCCCTGTTTTCAAGGTCTTCCTGCTGGGCTTGGAGCTGGGTGACTGTGTTTTTAATGGTAGCATTGTCCTCCTCCAGCACCTGTACATACTGCACCATCTCATCAAATTTATACTATAGGGCAGTGATGGTGAACCTTAGCACCCCAGATGTTTTGGAACTACATTTACCATGATGCTCAACTACACTGCAGAGTGCTTGAGCATCATGGGAAATGTAGTTGCAAAACATCTGGGGTGCCAAGGTTAGCCATCACTGCTATAGGGAGTCAGTGCGCTCTCCAAGCTGGCCAATTTCCCCTCTCAATTCTTTGGCTAGCTTTCCCACTTCTTGTGTGATGTTGTGGGTAATGGCCTGGAGCAGGGAATGTAATTTAGCATCTAAAACGTCCGCTGTCAGCCAATGTAGGAGTGGGGGCAATGTCAAAAAGAGTACCTGTGTCCAGTTCCGGCTGCTCCGGTGTGGTCTATGTGCCTTCTTGGGTACTCGAAGCCGCGGATGATGGCCTATTCAGGAAGCGATCCATCGTGGAAGAGGGCTGAGGCTTGAGGGTTGCGGAGTAATTGTGTCTTTGATCCCCAATTTTGCCCATGGAGTGCGCGGCCATTGCGGGAGGCTGAGGGGGTGACTCCCGTGTATGTTAAAGCTATAGGTCAGTCAGCGGGAGTCTCGGAGAGGTGGCGGGAGACTAAGGCCCCAGTCTCACATGTCCGCCATGATCAGAAGTCTCACATGCCCACTAATTTGCTTTTTGAGGGCACAATCAGGTGAACTGGAGTCTTTGGATTTAATTGCAGGGGGGGGATGTTCCTTTAGGAGCCTGCTGTAGGTACAGTAGAAAGTGTGCTGCAGGGCTGACAAGTACCTGAGGCTGGTGCAATATTAAGCTCCCACTCTGGGACCTGGTATGTTTACACAGGTGATGGAGCAGGGGATAGTCTCTGCAGCGTACTGTACCTGGGTGAGGAGGATGGGGCTGGCTCCAAAGGCCTCAGGTTGGTGTGGAAGGTTGGCCATTAGGGGTCCACAGGCAGGCCTCGGCATGCACACAGTTTATCTGCCCCCTCCAAAAATGCTGCCACAGATGGATGAGGACGGGCGGCTATATTGACTTGAGGTGGTTTAAGTGATTGTAAACCTTTTTTTTTATGACAAACATGTTATACTTACCTGCTCTGTGCAAAGGTTTTAAACAGAGCAGCTCTTATCCTCCTTTTCTCAGGACCCCCGCCGGTGCTCTGGCTTCTCCCCGCAAGCTGCATGCTATGGGTGGACTCGTGTGGGCTCAATCCTAAACCCACACTCTGTGTGTCCATTGACAAGGCCCTGTTCTCTCCTTCCTGGCTGTAATTGAAAGCTTAATACTTAGAAGATTTTTATTTCAATTATAACTCTGCGCCCAGGGCATCAATAGCACTGTTAAAGCATAATGGGTTTGACATGCATCCCCCTATGCAGGTACACACCTTTCAGAATGTATGTGTAATTCACTTTATTTTAGAGTGCATGTGCTTTATAATCATAGAGATGCACTTTGACCCCCAGAAAACATATTATACTTGACACAGATGTCACTCCTGTCCATAACTAAGGGTCGCTGGTTCGATTCCCAACCACGACACTACCTGCCTGGAGTTTGCATGTTCTCCCTGTGCCTGCGTGGGTTTCCTCCCACACTCCAAAGACATGCTGGTAGGTTAATTGGCTTCTGTCTAAATTGGCCCTAGTATATGAATGTGAGTTAGGGACCTTAGATTGTAAGCTCCTTGAGGGTAGGGACCGATGTGAATGCACAATGTATATATAAAAAGCGTTCCGTAAATTGATGGCGCTATACAAGTACCTAAAATAATAATAATAATAACCTGCGTGTATACAATGCCTTGAAAAAGTATTCATACCCCTTGAAAGTGGCACATAATTGTGAAGTGGAAGGAAAATTATAAATGGTTTTCAATTTTGTTTTTTACAAATAAATATGTAAAAAGTGTGGTGTGCATTTGTATTCAGGCCCCTTTACTCTGATACCCCTAACTAAAATTTAGTGGAACCAATTGCCTTCAGAAGTCACCTAATGTGTGTCATTTAATTTGAGTATAAATATAGCTGTTCTGGATAGCCCTCGGGTTTGTTAGAGAACCTTAGTGAACAAACAGCATCATAAAGGCCAAGGAGAACCCCAGACAGTTCAGGGATAAAGTTGTGGAGAAGTTTAAAGTAGGGTTAGGTTATAAAAAAAATATTCCAAGCTTTGAACATCTAACCAAGCACTGTTCAATCCATCATTCAAAAATGGAAAGAGTATGGCACAACTGCAAACCTACCAAGACATGGCCGTCAACCTAAACTGACAGGCCAGGCAAGGAGAGAATTAATCAGAGTAGTAGCCAAGAGGCCCATGATAACTCTGGAGGAGCAGCAGAGATCCACAGCTCAGGTGGAGAATCTGTCCACAGGACAACTATTAGTCATGCACTCCACAAATCTGGCCTATATGGAAGAGTGGCAAGAAGAAAGTCGTTGTTGAAAAAAAGTCATAAGAAGTCCTGTTTGCAGTTTGCGAGAAGCCATGTGGGGGACACAGCAAACATGTGGAAGAAGGTGCTCTGGTCAGATGAGACTAAAATTTTACTTTTTGGCCTAAAAGCAAAACGCTACAAGTGGTAAAAAACAAACACCACACATTACCCTGAACACATGGTGGTGTTAGCTTCATGTTGTGGGGATTCATTTCT
Source organism: Rana muscosa (assembly GCA_029206835.1). Taxonomy (NCBI): domain Eukaryota; kingdom Metazoa; phylum Chordata; class Amphibia; order Anura; family Ranidae; genus Rana; species Rana muscosa. Next base: position 216,503,109 of record CM055120.1, on the reverse strand, counting down.
TCAGCAGGGACAGGGAAGCTGGTCAGAGTTTATGGGAATATGCATAGAGCCATTCCTAGAAGAAAACCTGTTTGAGTCTGCAAAAGACTTGAGATTGGGGTGGAGGTTCACCTTCCAGCAGGACAATGATGCTAAACATACAGCGCAACAATGGAATGGTTTAGATCAAAGCATATTCATGTGTTAGAATGGCCCAGTCAAAGTCCAGACCTAAATCCAATTGAGAATCCGTGGCAAGACTTGAAAATTGCTGTTCACAGATGCACTCCATCCAATCTGACAGAGCTTGAGCTATTTTACAAAGAAGAATTGGCAAACATGTCACTCTCTAGATATGCAAAGCGGGTAGAGACATACCCAAAAAGACTTGTAGCTGTGATTACAGTGAAAGGCGGTTCTACAAAGTATTGACTTAGGGGGCTGAATACAAATGCACCCCACACTTTTCACATATTTATTTGTACAAAAAATAGAAAACCAATTATCATTTTCCTTTTACTTCATAATTATGTGCCACTTTGTGCTGGTCTATCGCAAAAAAATCCCAATAAAATTAATTTATGTTTTTGGTTGTAACATGACAAAATGTGGTTAATTTCAAGGGGTATGGATACGTTTTCAAGGCACTGTATCTAATATTAGACAGGCTATTAATAAAGTGCTGGTTGAGGAAAAAGCCCCCAGTCCTAATGAGAAATTCTCATGTAATGTAACCAGTGTAACAGAGAACCACCATCCTTATTTGTATTCAGGCTTCCCTAAAAATCATGCGTAGTCAGTGTCAGTGGCTGTCCAAAAAGGCTGAACATCCCACCAGACTAGCAGCCTGAGAAGCCCCATAATACATTTTTCACAAATTCTGTCTTTTCTAATCCAGCACCTAAATGGCTGTATCTCAATTTGTTATAAGGTCAAGGTAGCTCTCCAATAATAAAAATCATAATAAAAAAGCGCACAACTTAATAAGTGCACCCAACATCATTCACTGCACCCCATGTGGCGTGATCAGGGGTAAAATATCAAACTGTGTGTGTGTGCTCAAATGAAAATAAAATAAAAATAGTGTCTTCCCCATGTGCCCACACCTTTTTATAGATTCATCTGCCTCCTGTATGCATGCTCACATGTGATGTGGTATCAGTTTATTATTTTTGAGGGCTATATTGCCAATATGTTCCAAGACTCTCCATCTTAATGGCCTAATAGTCTTACCAACATATAGAAGGTTGCTTGGGCACTTGGCCACATATCAAAACGGCAGCGCTCTATGGGTAAAGTCAGAAAGAACATATAGACCAATGATTAAAATAAAAACAAGTTTATTGCACTATAAAGGTGAACAACCACTGCAGAAGTCTGTAGAAAACTGTAGGATATTGAGAAGGATGCACCATCCTTCTCAATATCCTACAGTTTTCTACAGACTTCTGCAATGGTTGTTCACCTTTATAGTGTAATAAACTCTTAGCGCTTGAGGAACTTGGTGTTTTTTTTGGCCGCATATACCAATGCTGATGAACACTCGTTACCTAAAGTTCAATCGCAATGCATGTAAAACACACGAAACAAAAAATTATAAAAAGTTCAATATAAATGCCCTGCACAGGTGCAATGCCATGTGCAAACCCCAGAGGATGCCTAGCTTTTATTACCATTGCAGGCTTTTATAATTTTGTCAGTTGAAAGTTTTACTTTCATTTCAACAGAATATCATGTTCTTACTTTCCTCCTGTTCTGTTTCTTCTTCTGTGTTTTCAATGACCCTAGACGTCTTTGTTTTTTGGGGTTTATCATCTTCATCTTTGGGAGATTTTGGCAATCTCTCTGGTGAAGAAATGCAGTGGAAGAGTTAAAATATATATTCATTGATCTCATTAAAGGCAAACGGAGAAGATTTTTAAACAGAAGCTAAAAATAAAATAAAAATGTAGTTTTAACGTAAACTATGTTATTTAAGAAAAATGAATATATATATATGTTTGGAAAACAGTTTTTACTTTATACCTATATTTATTCTTGATTTCTGTTTCATCACAAGGTCCAAGCATTTTTTTGCAAGCAAATTACTACATACACAGTTGAACTACATACTATATAAAAATAGTTTTATCTGCTAAAGGAACTATAGTTCTGTTCAGTCAGTAGTGTGATCTAGGTACCCCTGGAAGATACAACAGCTAACTAATGGGCTTCAGATTGGATTGCAACTAAGCAATATAATCTAAATCTTTTTAGCTGTCTTTTAATCTTTCCACTGACCACCAATTTAGAAGGGATATTCCTACCACTGACTATCAATGTAGACGGCATTTTTCCTCTCTGACCCTCAATGAAATGGTACATTTTTCACCCTGAGCACCAAAGTAAGGGGCATTCTTGCTTCCAGTGAACATACATTTTTGGGGTGATCTCTCTCATAATGTAATGTTGCCTCGCTTCCACGGACCACCAAAAAAAGGGGGAACCTCTCCCACTGACCACCAGCATGAGGGGACCCTTTACTAACCACCAATAAAAGAAAGCATGTCTTCACTCACCACCAAAGTTTGTCTGGGTTTCTTTTCTGGCCAGTATTGTTGTTTTATATTGTTGGGCTGTGGTTGTGGGGGTCTGCAGGTGAGGGGCTTATCAGAATCTGGAAGCCCTCTTTAACAAGGGGGCCCCCAGATCCCACCCCCTTATGTGAATGAGTATGGGGTACCTACCCATTCACCACAAAAGTGTCAACAAGTAAAAAAAACACAGAGACAGTTTTTGACAATTCCTTTATTAATAAAAAAAAGTGTCCCCCGATGTAAATCCATGCCGCCCGATGCACTCGAAAAATAACAAGGAAAAAAACACTCCGCCTTCATTGACGGCCGACCTCTGAATGCCTTCTCCGCTGTTTGACAGTTCTTATATAGGTAAGGGCAGGGCCACATGGCGACATCACCTGGTGGCACCGCCCCCTTGTGACATCACCGACCCACCTGTTCTTTTTTGGGTGCAGTGGGCGGCGTGATTGACGATGGATTTACATCGGGGGACACTGTTTTTTTTTTAATAATGAAATTGTCAAAAACTGGCTCCGTGTTTTTATTACTTTTTGTCGCTTTTTTTGTGAATAAGTAGGGGTACTATAAACCCCATACTCATTCACATTGGGGGGGGCGGGATCTGGCGGCCCCCTTGTTAAATTGCTTGTTAAGGGGCGTGGTCTGACTATGGAGGAGTAAGGACGTGCCGTGCCTGAGCTCCGTCCGGTCCGCAGCACTAACAGCAGCTACAGGGGTGATCTTTCCCCCGTTTGTCACCCAGGGCATGTCACAACGGCGTCGGGCATCGTCACAGCCCAAAACCGCAAACCAGCAGGGACAGAGATCGCTGGATTCGTTCCTCTCGGACACCCCCCGCCAGCAGAGGGGAAGATCCAAGATGGCGACGGAGAGAGCGGCCCTACAGCAGCAACTCGAGGCTCAGCCTGCGCCGCCGGTGTTGTCTCCTATTCCCTCTCCCAGGGTGGTCAGTGACTCCATCCCCCCTGCCTCCCCCCGCTCCACCACATCACAGGAGCAGGATGCAGTGATTGCAGACCTGGCAGGTGACAGGGATATCAGACAGCATCTGTGGTCTCTCCCCACTAAGGAGGATCTAGAGCGTTTTACCAGCCGGATTGAAAGGGCTTTTAAGCAGGATATTGAACAGCTGAAAACGGACACTACTGAGCTGGGACACAGAGTAGAGACTCTGGAGCAGAAGCTTGATGATACTGGGCCCGCCATCTCCCAGCCCACGGCCACCAAATTGAGGCCCTCCTATGCCATTTAGATGATATGGAAAACCGCAGCAGGAGAGCGAACATTCGCATACGCGGCCTACCCGAAGCCACTGGACCTAAGGACATTATACCTACGCTGCAGGGGGTGTTCCGTGAAATCCTGAGCCTGCCACCCTCGACCCCGATCGAGATAGACAGGGCCCACAGGGCGCTCAGACCCCCGTCGGATGACCCGGAGAACCCCAGGGATATTATTTGCAGGCTTCACAAATATACCCTGAAAGAACGCATCATGCACAAGATGCGTGATAGACCCGTCTTTGATTTCGATGGAGCCCAGCTGTCCTTCTACCAGGACCTCTCCAGACGCACCCTAATGCAGCGCCCACTCCTTGCAGAAATTCAAGCTGCAGGCCTCACATACCGCTGGGGCTTCCCCTTTAGCCTCCAGGCGTCCAAAAATGGCAGATGGGCTGTGCTGCGCACTAAAGATGACCTCCCTCGCTTCCTGCACACCCTGGAACTTCGCCAGGTTGACTTCCCAGATTGGCGCACTGTTCCTGATATCCCGCTCCCCCAGCTACCTCAACCGTGGATCCCAGGGGCCGGTGGACGTCGGTCCCGTGGCCGCAAACGGCAGACCGAGGGTCCCTCTCCAGGCCCCTCCGCTACTAGAGACTGACCATGTAGCAGATGTACTTACATTCGGTCCCTTGGAGAGCCTGAGCCCACCCTTTTCTCTGTAATGGCTCCCTGGACTGGGCATAGGAGCTACTGGCCGCAACGCTGCCGTCGCAGACCCACACCATGCAGGACACCGGATCTTAGGGCCCCTGTGATGTTCCCTAACGTTTGACTGACCCTACTGCTACATACTGGTTGAGCGGGGTTGATATGCAACCCAGTGTTTAGATGCCATGTTGTTGTGTTTTTTTTTTTTTTTTACACTTCTGGGGGGTACATGTTTGGGTACTCCTTACTCACCACCCTGTTTATTTGTCTTCATGGACTGGACGGGGCATCGGGTCCCGCGTCCCCTTGGTGGTTGCCCACGACCCCACTTAGGCCTCACCTACCTAGGTGACCGTCCCTAGCGGGACACCAAGCTCAAGCCCAGGTGGTTTGGGGGTTTGATACCCCCCCGGGCTGATTTTGTAGTTCACTATTATACCTTTGTACCTTATCCCCCCCTCCCCTCCTTCCAACTCTTTTCCCTCCCCCTCTCCCCTCCCTTCCCTCCCCCTCTCCCCTCCCTTCCCTTCCCCACCCGCCTCCCCCCCCCCTTTTTTTTTTTTTTTATCAGTGTCCCCCTTATTGTCTCTGATAGCTAACTGTTTGTTGCTTTAGCCTTCAGGTTGTGTTCTCATCTGTCACCATCCACGAGGGACTCACTGAGGGGTACAGACGGTCCGACTATCATCGGCTTCAGGTATGCCATCACTAAAGGTACTGTCTTATAATGTTAGGGGGCTCTGCTCTCCACACAAGCGCAACAAGCTATGGCTCGAGCTGAAGCGACTGGGGGCCCAAGTAGTGTTCTTGCAGGAAACTCACTTTAGACAGCAGTCCCTCCCCAAGATACCCATGCATCTCTATACGCAATGGTTCTTTAGCAACTCCCCGGTAGCTAAATCACGCGGTACCGCCATCGCATTTCACAAATCCTGCCCATTCCAACCTTCAGAAAGCCTTGTAGATCCACACGACCGCTTTGTATTCGTGAAGGGGGTCATAGCTAACACTAAACTCACTTTTGCGACTCTCTACGCACCTAACACCCAACAACTTTCCTTTATAGACTCGGTACTAGAAAAGCTGACTGATTTCAGGGAAGGCCTTCTAATTCTTGGAGGAGACTTCAATATTAGTCCCGATCCGCTTCTAGATACCTCTCATGGCCGCCCCACACACTCCCAGGCCTTCCTTAAGCATTTTCGGAAATCGCTGCAGAATAATTTTCTCATCGACGCGTGGAGAGCTCTGCACGCGTCGGACAGAGATTATAGCTTTTACTCAGGGGTGCATGATGTCTATACACGCATAGACCTCATGTGTGTGGATCATGATACTCTAGAACTACTGCAGTCGGCTGACATAGGGAATATCACCATGTCCGACCATGCCCCCGTTTTTGCTACAATCAGGGTCCCGGACGGGCTCCCGAAGGCTTGGTCTTGGAGACTCAATGAAAGTCTTCTGGACGATGCCTCAGTGATAGCTAAGGTTTCAGACACCATAACCCACTTTTTTGCAGAAAATGTGTCTGAGGACTTGCCAGAGGGAGTCGTGTGGGAGAGCCATAAAGCGGTACTCAGGGGAGAACTCATCTCCTTGGGTTCTAGACTTAAGAGGGAAAGACAGATAGACTTTCAGAGGGTGCTATCAGCTTTACAACAAGAAGAAATTCGACATAAACGCCAGGGAGACGCTGAGGCCCGCAAACGACTGACTGAGCTGAGGGAGTTGTTCTCACGCCTCCTTGACCGTCGCGCCCGCAGACAGCTACGGTATATTTCCCATAAATTTTACGAACACGGTAACAAGTGCGGCAGAATGCTGGCCAGAGCACTTCGAAAGCGACGTATAACTGCTCATGTACACACGCTTAGGTCTCCCAGCGGTACGGCGACCCTGCACTCTTCTGATATTGCTTCAATATTTCGAAATTATTACGCAGACTTATATCACTTAGACAAAGATATCTCCCATGCGGAACGGACAGCTAAACTACGCGCTATTGGCGACTACCTCGCTTCGGCCGGGCTCCCTTCTCTGACACCAGAGCAGCAACTAGACCTCGAATCACCCATTTCCCCTCTGGAGATTTTTGGGACGGTTAAGGCTCTGCCGAATGGAAAGAGCCCTGGCCCGGATGGATATACCAAGGCATATTATGCTAAATTTCTTCCCCTACTCCAAAACCATATGTGTAGGTATTTCAACTCCTTCGCCACAGGCCACCCTATCCCACCCGAAGCCCTGTTGGCCCATATCACGGTGCTTCCGAAAGACGGCAAGGACCCCACCCTCCCACAAAGCTACCGTCCAATATCGCTACTTAACGTTGACGTAAAAATTTTTGCAAAAATTATGGCCAACCGACTAAAACACATTATACCGTCTATCGTTCACCCCGATCAGACGGGATTTATATCAGGTAGGGAGGCCAGAGATAATTCCATCCGGGCCATGCAGCTCATTCAGTGGGCCCGCTCCCACCGCAACACTACCCCCTACCTCATTCTGTCCATGGACGCCGAAAAGGCCTTCGACAGAATAGACTGGTCGTACCTCAAGGCGGTTCTGGAAACCCTGGGATTAGGTCCTCACATGCTCCAATGGATTATGGCCCTCTACACGTCCCCCAGTGCGAAGGTCAAGGTTAACGGCCATCTGTCCTCTGGATTCCCCATACGGAATGGCACGAGGCAGGGGTGTCCCCTCTCCCCCCTCCTGTTCGCCTTAATTCTGGAGCCTCTTCTTAGAACAGTACGGGCAAGTAAGAATATCAGAGGGGTGACGGTAGGGTCCACGGAACACAAACTCTCAGCCTATGCTGACGACGTGCTTTTTCACCTGACCAGCCCCCTTGTCTCGCTGCCAAACCTTATGAGAGAACTTACCATTTTTGGACAAATATCAAATTTTAAGATTAATTTCACCAAATCTGAGGTCCTGCCCATCACCATACCCGAACCGCTGGCCGTTAACTTACAGCAAGCTTTCCCATTCCGTTGGGCCAAATCCTCTATTAAGTATTTAGGAATTCAACTCACAGACCAATTTGGCACACTATACTCAGCCAATTTCCCTACTCTTTTGGGCACGGTGCGTAGAGACTTGCAGAACTGGACCAAGACCTTCTTCACGTGGCTAGGCAAAGTTAACATACTTAAAATGAATGTCCTCCCGAGGGTCCTTTTCTATCTGCAGATGTTGCCTATCCCCCTTCCCAAAAGCTTTTTCACACAGCTTCAAAGCCTGATGATTAGTTTCATATGGCAACATAAAAAACCCAGGCTGGCCGTGTCCCTACTGCAGAAACCTAAGGAGATGGGCGGTCTAGGCCTCCCGGACATGCGTTGCTATTATAGAGCCATAGCTCTCCAACACATTCTCAACTGGCGCCACCATACCGGCTCCAAAATGTGGGTCTCCCTCGAGAAAAGCCTAGCAGGTCGCAACCTATCGTATGCACCTTGGCTGCCCCGGGAATGCAGAGGGCTCTCACAGACAGCTTCTCCACTGACCACTCATGTCCTCCGTGTCTGGGACCGCATTAATGCTCTGTATACCTTAGCACCCCCCGGCTCCCCGCTAACACCGCTGGGAGGATTCCTGTGGTTCCCTCCTGGGGAACAGGCAGCCTTTTTTGGATCCTGGGTCACGGATGGTAACTATAGCTGCGGCAAATTCTTGGATGGGGACGGGCTGATACCCCTAGACACCTTGAGGGACAGACATGGTCGATTCCCAATGGACTGGTGGAGGTACAAACAGCTCCATCACTTCATTGCGACCCGTGGTGCTTCTATAAGAGGGTTAGACACTCTTACCCCCATTGAACGGATGTTCGTGGACGAGGAACCCACTCCCCATCTGATTTCCCAACTGTACCAGCTTCTGGGATCAGCTCCTGCTGACTCCAAACCGGCCTTTATGCGTGAATGGGAGCGAGACTTAGGAGTCGAGTTCTCAGCAGAGCAACGGGCACACATGTATAGATTAGCGCATTCCAGCTCCATTGATTCCAAGACGCAGGAAACGAATTACAAACTGCTGACCCGTTGGTACCATGTGCCTGCGGCATTATCTCGTATATACCCTTCAGTCACAGACCGCTGCTGGCGTGGATGTGGCCAGAAGGGTACGCTCCTCCATATTTGGTGGGATTGCCCAGTGATCAGGCCATTCTGGCTCGAAGTTCGCGACCATATCAAAGATGCCCTACAGGTCGACATCCCGTTTTCCCCAACTCACTTTCTCCTGCACCTCGCTGCCCTTCCTCTGAGCCGCTACAAGAAAAGCGCACTCCCTCATCTCTTGAACGCTGCTAAAAGGCTTATACCTCTCTACTGGAAACGCCCGCAGATTCCTTCTGTCACGGAGTGGCTGAAGAAGGTAGGAGACATTAGGGAGGCGGAGGAGTGGGTGGCGAGGTGCAAGGACAGAAGTGACCTTTTTGAGGGGATCTGGGCACAGTGGCAGGCTTATGCTACTGACCCGGACCCTATGCCATCTAGCCTGGATGTTGCGCTGCTGGAGTTAGCGGAGCCCTCACTGAAGCTGAAGAGACCTGCCAGTGGTGATGTGCATACCTGATTGGGCCCTCTCATACACCCTTCTTGCAGATATGTAATGTGTGCCCCTTTATCTCTCCCCATCCACGGTCTATATGGCCAATATTGGAGACCTTATCCTATTGTGCACCACGTTCTTTGCAATCTGTTGTTCGGTTTCCCTTTAGTTGATTTATTTTTGTTACTTTTACAATGGTTAGAGAACTCAACTTGTAACCCTGGAGCCCCGACGGGACCTGCACTTGTGAGGGCCGCGGGGGGGGGCGCGGGGGGGGTTCCCCCTAGATGGAGGTATGATGGAGGCTTTTTTTTTAGCCCCCCTCCTGGGGGGGATGCCTGCCGGGCCCCCGCTGGCCTAGGGGCGGAATTGCGCCCCAACACATTGGCTGAGAGCTATAGCGAGGTGCGGGCCCCTGCTGGGATCACGGAGATAGCACCTTCGATATGCATTGCAATGATACCGTTTTTTTCCCCCCTTTTTTTTTTTGTCCCCTCTCACTCTCCCCATTTCCCTTCCCATGCTTTCCCAGTTATGCTGTTTTTTTTTGCTTTACTTCAACTACAATGTTGTGGTACATGATTTAAAAACAAAAATATTAAAATAAAGATTATATAAAAAAAATTGCTTGTTAAATTTTTTCTTGAAAAATGTAATTTTTGCTGCAGCATGTTCTATGCATGTTACAGATATGCCACTTTCCAGGCAGACTAAGGTAACCCCCCAGGGACTATATTAAAAGGACTTTTAAATTTTTTTGTTGCACTGATCGCTGTGAAAATGACAATGGTCCCAAAAATGGCATCAAAAGTGTCTGATGTGTCTGCCATAATGTCGCAGTCACGAAAAAAATCACTGATCGCCTCCATTACTAGTAAAAAAGAAAATTAATAAAAATGCCATAAAACTATCCCCTATTTTGTAAACGCTATAACTTTTGCGCAAACCAATCAATAAACGCTGATTGAGGGTTTTTTTTACCAAAAATATGTAGAAGAATACGTATTGGCCTAAACTGAGGAAAAAAAAGTTTTTTTATATATTTTTTGGGGATATTTTTTATAGCAAAAAGTAAAAAATATTGAATTTTTTTCAAAATTGTCGCTCGTTTTTTTTTTAAAGGGCAAAAAATAAAAACCGCAGAGGTGATCAAATACCACCAAAAGAAAGCTCTATTTGTGGGAAAAAAAAGATGTAAATTTTGTTTGGGAGCCACGTCGCACGACCGCGCAATTTTTAGTTAAAGCGACGCAGTGCCAAATCGCAAAAAGGGGCCTGGTCTTTAACAAGCCAAAATGGTCCAGGGCTGAAGTGGTTAAACCCAAACTTCAGGGAAAGGCAGCAATAAAATCAAGAGAGAGTCTCTACATTTCCAAAGGTGTCTCCCTTTCCTCTATCAAGAGTGGAAGCACACTAATGCCGCATACACACGGTCGGAATTTCCAGCAACAGTTGTTCAATGTGAGCTTGTTGTCGGAAAATCCGACCGTGTGTATGTTCCATCGGACATTTGCTGTCGGAATTTCCGACAACAAAAATTTGAGAGCTGGTTCTCAAATTTTCCGACAACAAAAGTTGTTGTTGGAAATTCCGTCCATGTGTACATAATTTAACGCACAAAAATTCTACGCATGTTAGGAATCAATTCGATGCATGCTCGGAATCATTGAACTTAATTTTTCTTGGCTCGTCGTAGTGTTGTACGTCACCGCGTTCTTGACGTTCGCAATTTCTGACAACACTTATGTGACCGTTTGTATGCAAGACAAGTTTGAGCGAACATCCGTCGGAATGTCCGATCGTGTGTACGCGGCATAAGTCAGGATGTACGTTATTAGCCAGATCACTGAGTGAAAATAAAGGAAAAAATTGAGGGAAAATAATTTTAAAAAGTTGAAAGATAGAACACTAATGCAGCCAACACATCTAAGAATTGGTAACCTGCAATATACAGTATTAATTTGTAGGGGTTTAATGCCGCTTTAAGCTGCTTTTTCATTGGTTAGAAAAGAAGCACTAATGGAAACAAATGCCCACACACACACACACAAGCCCTAAAAATGATCTCTATCTGTTTTTAATCCATATGAATGAAATACCTTTTGGAAGTAGATCTGGATCTTCAGGGTCATCACTATTTTTTACTTTGGGCTTTTTGGGTTTTCCATCTTTGTCATCTAGATCTGGCACTAATAAAAATCATTGCATGTATTAATTTGGCATAGCTATTAGGTTTTTAAGATGTACAGTCAAATAAATGATATTGCTGCATAAATATAAAATGTACTTTTCTTTTTATAACAACAGTTAACGTAAAACTCACATAAACTATACAATTCAGGATTCTATAAGTTGAGTAACAACATTTTATTCTGTTACCCAATGTTCTATAAGAAAAAAAAATTTAAGATGAAAGTTTGAAAAATACAAACTTTGCTCTAATATTTTAAGTTAAACAAACTACTTTATCCTTATAATGCCATTGGCTCCTGCTGATGTCAATCACAGCCAGGGAGGGGTGAGCAGGGGCAGGGCCAAGCTGTGCTCTGTGTGTCAATAGACACGCAGAGCGGAACTTGGGAGTGAGCCCACACAAGTGCCCCCAGAGGAAGCAGCTTGCTATGGGGACACTCACTGAGAGGAGAGAGGAGCCAGGAGCATCAGTGGGGCACCCAAGAAGAGGAGGCTGTTCTGTGCAAAACTGTTTCATAGAGCAGGTAAGTACACCATGCTTTTTCTTTTCATTTAAAAAAAATGTGAGCATTTGCAATTACCTTAAGCAATATTGACTCCGCTGGGGGACCCTGGAAGAGGAGGTTTGGGTTTTCTCTGTGCAAAACCATTGCACAGAGCAAGTACTGTATATACTCGAGTATAAGCCGACCCGAATATAAGCCGAGGCACCTAATTTTACCACAAAAAACTGGGAAAACGTATTGACTCGAGTATAATGCCGCGTACACACGATCGTTTTTAATGTCATTTTCAAAAACGACGTTTTTCTCGACGTGATTTTTCTTGTTTCCTCTCAAGCCTGTCTTGCATACACACGTTCATTAAAAAAAACGCTCTAGCAAAGCGCAGTGACGTACAACACGTACGACAGCACTATAAAGGGGAAGTTCCGTTCGAATGGCGCCACCCTTCATGTTAGTAAAGTTTGTTGAGCGACGATTCGCGCTTTTCAGCCTCGTGCTTTTCAGTCCGTTACAGCGTGACAAATGTGCTATCTCCATTACAAACGCTAGTTTTACCAGAACGAGCGCTCCCGTCTCATACTTGATTCTGAGCATGCACGTTCTTTTTCCCCTCGTAAAAGCATACACACTACCGTTTTTCACATCGTTAAAAAAAACGACGTGAAAAAATGGAGCAGGTTCTCATTTTTTTAGGCCATTTTTCACGTCGTTAAAAATGCTCTGGAGCCCACACACGATCATTTTTAATGCCCAATTTAAAAAAATTGAATTTTTAACGGCGTGAAAAACGATCGTGTGTACGCGGCATAAGCCTAGGGTATCCATCTGCATGCCTCACTGTGCCTCACTTTGCCTCACTGTGTCCATGCCTCACTGTGTCCATGCCTCACTGTGCCCATGCCTCACTGTGTCCATAACTAGACTGATGTTTAACATGGGAGTCTATGGGGCTACATGTGTGCCAAGTTTCGGGTCCAGGGGACCTACGACCGGCCGGTACTGGGTACCCAAAGTCACCGGAGAAATTACCGTTTAACATGGGAGTCTATGGAAGGGGTGCCCAGCTTTGAAAAATCGGTGCTCCCCGGCCGTAGGTCCCTCGGTCAATAAACTTTGCACACTTGTTTGCGGCCAACCAGTACCGGGTCCCCAAAGTCCAGAAGATCAGGCGCAAAAAGGTGACTCGAGTATAAGCCGAGGGGGGTATTTTCAGCACAAAAAAAATGTGCTGAAAAACTCGGCTTATACTCGAGTATATACGGTAAGTATAACATGTTAATTATTTAAAATATAGAAGAAAGAAAAACCAAAGGCTTACAATCACTTTAATTTAGGCCATAAAGGGTAACACTTAGGCCTCATGCCCACGGACGTTTTTACAGCCGCGTTTTTGAGCGTTTTTTACAGCTTAAAAACGCCTGTCCATGTTAGTCTATAGCTTCATGCCCACCTAGACGTTTTTGAGCTGCAAATAGCATAGACGTTTTTAAGCTGTAAAAAAAACCCAGGACCAGTGCGTTCCTCAGCGTCGGAGTTAGGCAGAAAAAAACGCGAGCGTCAAAAAACGCTCAAAAACGCGCACTAACGCGCTGTCGCGTTTTTTAGCTCCGACGTTTTGCTTTTTTTTTTCTCAAAAAAATAAATAAAAAAATTTACAATAACATGGACAGGCATTTTTAAGCTGTAAAAACGCAGCTGTAAAAACGTCAGTGGGCATGAAGCCTGAAAATTGTTTTTCGAATTTATCTGATTAGAAAGGTATACAAATGCAAAAAAAAAAATACTGTTTATATAGAACAAATATAAACACTAAGCAATATCCCTGATTATGTAACCCAAATTGTAATGTCTCTTCCCAATACCAAACTTTGTGATTAATTTTACCTCTTCTCACCATAATATATCGCATACCTGCATACTGTATCCAATTTTTAAGCTACCATGTATGTAACATCAGTAATTTGTTCCAATATTGTGTTATACTGTCGATTACTTGTAATAACACTTTGTATGATTGTACGTTTGAACTTCCAAATAAAACTTTTGTAAACAAAAAAAAATAAAAAATGTTTTTGAGGGCTGTAAGTAAATACTGCATACAGCATGCATATGAGTGTTTTCCAGAATTTATTAAGTTTTCCATAAATACTTTGCTGCATAAATGCAAAATTTCATTTTTTACTATAACAGCAGTTAACTATAAAGCTTTTACACTTCTGTGACTTAGGATCTGACTTGTAAAACCCCAATTTGCCAAGTCGCAAGACATGTGAAATTCAATGTATTTCTATGAGAGCCGTTCCTACTGACACTATCACTGCAAATTCAGAAAAGGTTTCCTGCACTACTTTGGTCCGACTTTTGATGCGACTTTGCTCCAGAGAATGTAAAGTCAGATCAAAGTCGCACAAAAAGTCGCGTCAAAGTCACACTCCAAAGTCGCACTGGAAATCGTGCAACTTTGGAGACGCACTAGTGTAAAAGGAGCCTAAGGCCTCGTACACACGACCGATTTTCTCGGCAAGAACCAGCAAGAAACTTGCTGGCAGAGAGGTCTTGCCGAGTAAATCGGTCGTGTGTACGCTGCTATCGGGTTTCTCGTCGAGAAAACCGACAAGAAACCTCGACGAGAAAATAGAGAACCTGCTCTCTATTTTCTCGTCGAGATTCTCCTCGGCATGTTTCTCGACGAGAAAAGTGAGTGTGTGTACACTTACCTGTCCTCCCCGAAGCCCGCGCATGTTTGAAATGAATTCAACGCATGCGCGGTAGCTTCCTAGGCATACGTAGGGTATACCAAGATGGTGGCGACGGCATCGAATGTGACGAGCGCATGCTCGACGTAGTCGATGACGTCACCGCGTACGCTCCTTTCAAAGAACCGCGGGTTCTTTGAAACGAGCGTGTGTACACTCGGCCGGGACAGGTTTCTTGTCCAAGAATCTCGTCGAAAAAAACGACATGTTTTTTTCAACGAGAATCTCGGCCGTGTGTACGAGGCCTTAAGCTCACATTTTGTTATATTATGCACTATAATAAAACAAATGCTACAAATAAGTTTAAGAAAATACAAACATTGTTGTAATGTTTCAGGGTAAACATGCCCCCCTTATCCTTATAATGTGCCCCTTTATGAACTCACAATGTTTCTATCTAAATGTATATAAAAAAATATATGTATATAAAACAAAATAAAAATATATTCAACCTTAAATACAAATGTAAGTTTAATTTTTACACCTTTGGGATTTTTGTCTGGCAAGACCGAGCTGCACTCTGTGTGTCAATGGACACAGAGTTGAGCTTGGGAGTGAGCCCACACAAGTGGAGGGAGAGAAGCCAGGAGTATCAGTGGGGGACCTGAGAAGACTGCTCTGTGCAAAACCGTTGCACAGAGCAGGTGTGTTCGTTATTTTAATAATAAAAAAAAAAACTGAGCATTTAGAATCAACATTACAGAACATTATTAAAGATGAAAAAAAAATTATAAAACCTGACAAAGGGATCTAAGGTATCACAAAAGCTTGTACCTTTAATAACTTAAAAAAATAATTATGTGGTTCTAAAGCCTTAAGGTTTTTTTTAACTTAATGTATTCTCTGCATTAAGATAAGAAACTTTCTGCTGTCAATCAAATCCAGTGGCGAGGGAGTGGATACAAGGCCAAGCCACGCTTTCAGTGTCTATGGGCACAGACAGTGTGGCTTGGGATCATGCCAAGCATCTGCATCTTTTTGCTTCCTACATTGCTTTTTATACATATTTTATATTTTTTTATATCACTTTTATTCTGAATTTATCTTACATTTCGATGTATGATATCCAACCTAAATAAACCGTATTTGGTTTACCTGCACCATATGGAGCCATTTTTCTATTTCATTTTTCGTTGGGGCCTTTGATGTGAATATCTACCTTTATCCCTTGGATTGACCTCCCTGTCGGCTTGCCATCGCTGTTTTGTCGTATGGTTTGGAGTCCTAAGATCCATAATCCTGTCTAACTTGGCCTCCCCATCCACACAGCATTGGAGCGTAAGGAACCAAGGGTTCAGAGCCTGTTTGACCCACTGCCGTATCGTATGTGTGTTCGCCTTATTCAGTAAGAGCACCCAACCTTTTCCATTTGAGAATTCTTTGAAGCTATCACAGGCATTTGAACAGTTTACTTATTTATTTACTTGATTATATGCCATCAATTACATCTGGAAGCGGACTTCCTTCCATGTCTTTTCTTGGCCTTTGGTGTTTATTGTTTGTGAATTCACATTCATTTTTGCATTTGAGTGTATTTATTTTCACCTATTTTCTATTTATTTTTTATTATACATGTTTGTGTTATAGTGGTTTACTACTTACTGTATCTTCATTTATTTTATTGTGATTTAGTGATTCATCATCATTATTTTTCTTTCGTCACTGTGTTTTTCCCAGTGCACAGATGTTTCCATTTCTGTGGTTTCCAGCGCTACACAATTTTTTTGCACGTGGCTTGGGATCAAGCCTTCACAATTGCTCCTATAGGAAGCATCTTACTATAGGGGCATTCACAGAAGAGGTGGAGCCAGGAGCTCCGGTGGGGGACCCCAGAAGTGGAGGTTTGGGTTTGCTCTGTGCAAAACCATTGCACAGAGCAGGTAAGTATACCATGTTCATTATTTAAAACAAAAAAAAACAAAAAAAGCTTACAATTAGACCACTTTCACACTGAGGTGCTTTTCAGGCGCTTTCACGCTAAAAAAAGCGCCTTAAAAGCTTACGAAAACGTATTTCCATTAAAATCAATGAATGCTTTCACACTGGGGCAGTGCGCTGAAAAAAACGCCCCTCTCCATTGAAATGAATTGAAAGCGATTCAAAAGCGCCTGAAAAGCGCTTCAAAAGCGCTCAGTGTTTTACTGGCAGTTTTTCAAGCGCCTCAGTGTGAAATAGGCCTTACTTTAATTTAGGCCATGAAGGGTAACACTTATAATTGTTTTTCTAATTTATCTAATTGGAAAGAAATACAAATGCTAAAAAACAAAACCTGTACGGTTTATATAGTATAATTATAAACACTAAGCAAAAATGTTTTTGAAACTGAAGGCTGTAAATAGATACCACATAGAGCATGCATATGAGTGTGTTCCAGAATTGAATGAGGTATCCATAAATATATTGCTGCCTAAATGCAAAATTTTCTTTTTTTCTACAGCAACAGCTACTTTAGACTTCTGTGACATGGGATTTGACTTGTAAAACCCCAAGTCGCAGGACATGTGAAATTGAATGTATTTCTATGAGAGCCGTTCCTACTGACACTACAAGAAGCCGCTGCAACTTCAGAAAAGGTTCCTGCACTACTTTGGTCCAACTTTTGATACGACTTTGTTCGAGAGAATCTAAAGTCGACTTTGAAGACGCACTAATGTAAAAGGAGCCTAAAGCTCAGATTTTGTTATGTTACTCAATGTACTATAATAAAACAAATGCAAATGATAAGTTTAAGAAAATACAAACATTGGTCTAATGTTTCAGGGTAAACATGCCCCCCTTATCCTTATATAGTGCCCCTTTATGAGCTCACAATGTGTCTATGTAAATGTATATAAAAAATATATGTAAATAAAACTAAATAAAAATATATTCAACCTTAAAATCAAACGTAAGTTTACATTTGTAAGTTTACAAATGTAAGTTTAGTTTTTACACCTTTGGGATTTTTTTCTCGCCCTCCAACATCATCTCCTCTTTCCTTAGATGTTGTGCCTCTGGGTTCTTTTAGTTTGTCACCTTTATCATTAGGATTTCTCTGATTTGGCTCTGAAATTAATTTTCAGCATGTTAGATTTCAGTGATGTGAGCACAACACTAATAATTTTGTCACTCAAAACATGATTCAGAAAAACTACAGAAGTTTATCATTTTTTTTTTTTTTTTTTAAATTAAACAATTGTAATAACTATTGATATACACTATATTGTCAAAAGTATTTTGACGCCTGCCTTTACACGCACATGAACTTTAATGGCATTAGTCTTAGTCCATAGGGTTCAATATTGAGTTGGCCAATCCTTTGCAGCAATAACAGCTTCTACTCTTCTGGGAAGGCTGTCCACAAGGTTTAGGAGTGTGTCTATGGGAATGTTTGACCATTCTTCCAGAAGCACACTTGTGAGGTCAGGCACTGATGTTGGATGAGAAGGCCTGACTTGCAATCTCCGCTCTAATTCATCCCAAAGGTGTTCTATCGGGTTGAGGTCAGGACTGTGCAGTCCAGTCAAGTTCCTCCACCCCAAACTCGCTCATCCATGTCTTTATGGACTTTGGACTAAGACTGGAATGCCATTAAAGTTAATGTGCGTGTAATGGCAGGTGGCCCAATACTTTTAAAAATACAGTGTATATATCTATATAGATTTTTTTTTTTTTTAAGTTTGTATTTAAGACCCCTTTCACACTGAAGGCATTTTTCAGGCATTTTAGTGCTAAAAAAAGGGTCTGTAAAGTGCCTGAAAAACGCCTCCCATGCCACCCTAGTGGGAAAGCCTGAGTGCTTTCACACTGGGGCGGTGCGCTTGCGGGACGTTAGAAAAAGTCCTGCAAGCAGCATCTTTGGTATATACACCGCACCCAAAACGCCCTGCCCATAGAAATGAATAGGCAGCGCTGCCGAAGCGCCAGCAAAGCGATTTGGGAGCGCCACAACATGGGTGCTTTTAACCCTTTGTTCAACCTTAAAAAAAATGTAAGTTTACATTTGTAAGTTTACAAATGTAAGTTTGATTTTTACACCTTTGGAATTTTTGTCTGGCCCTTCAGCATCATCTCCTCTTTCCTTCAATGTTGGGCCTCTGGGTTCTTTTGGTTTGTCACCTTTATCATTAGGATTTCTCTGATTTGGCTCTGAAATTAATTTTCAGTATGTTAGTTTTCAGTGATGTGAGCACAATACCAATAGTTTGGCACTCAAAACAAGATACAGAAAAACTACAGAAATTTTCACCATTATTTTTTTTATTATTATTAAAATAAGTAATATCTATTGACACACAGAGCGGAGCTTGGGAGGAAGCCTGCACAAGTGCCCCCAAAGCATTCGGCTTGCTATGGGAGGACTTGGTGTGGGGAGAGGAGCCAGGAGCATCAGTGGGGGCCCGAGAAGAGGAGGCTGCTCTATGCAAAACCATTGCATGGAGCAGGTAAGTATACCATGTTTGTTATTTTAATAAAAAAAAGTGAGAATTTACAATCACCTAAGCAATACATGTTATTGGCTCATTTACGTTAGTAAACATGAAAGGAAATGTATAAAACCTGAAATAAAGTTCTAAATCATCCCAAAAGTTTAAACCTTTAATAACTTAAATTGGTTCCAAAGCCTTAAAGGGGTTGTAAACCCTTGTTTAAAAAACAAAAACAAAAAAAAACATATCATACATACCTCCACTGTGCAGTTTGTTTTGCACAAAGTGGCCCCGATCCTCGTCTTCTGGGGTCCCCCAACGGTGCTCGCAGCTGCTCCTCGCATCGGGAAATCCCCTAGGAAAAGCGTTTTTTGGGCGGGCGCGCTCCTGAGTCCAGCATTTGCGTCCATAGACACAGAATGCCAGATGTGGCTCCTCCCCCCGGCACCAGCCTTTTTGGATTTGATTGACAGCAGCGGGAGCCAATAGCTGCGCTGCTATCAGTCTATCCAATCAAGAGCCAAGAACCCCGGCCAGAGAGGGTGTGCGCGTCTCCGGCGTGGGAACGAACGGGCTCAGGTGAGTAAAATGGGGGGGCTGGGGGTATGGTCAGTGACAGAAGTTTTTTCACCTTAATGCATAGGATGCATTAAGGTGAAAAAACACGAACCTTTACAACCCCTTTAACCACTTAACGACCACCCCATGTACATATATCACGTGCCTGCCTTCACGCAGGTGGGGGGTCCGATCGGACCCCCTCCCGATACATGGGGCGGTTGGTATCGGGCTGGGGGTATGGTCAGTGACAGAAGTTTTTTCACCTTAATGCATAGGATGCATTAAGGTGAAAAAACACGAGGGTTTACAACCCCTTTAAGGTTTTTTAACTTAATGCATTTTCTGCATTAAGGTAAAAAAACCTTCTGTGCATTTGACCCCCCCCCCCCTTAAAATTACCTGAGCCTGATCTCAATCAAAGACACCATGTGAAAGCAGTGCCTCTCTCTGCTCTCTCCCTCCTTACTGGGCAGATTGATAGCAGCTCTTGCTGCTGTTAATCGAATTCAGAAGCGAGGGATTGTCTGTGTCTATAGATGCAGGTAGCATGGCGCGTAATTGAGCCTGCACGAGTGCTCCTATAAGAAGCACCTTCCTATGGGGGCACTCGAAGAAGAGGTGGAGCAATGAGCTCTGGTGGCGGAACCCAGAAGAGGAGATTTGGGTTGGCTCTGTGCAAAACCATTGCACCGAGCAGGTAAGTATAACATGTTTATTATTTAAAACAAAAGAAAAGAAAAATAAAAGTTTACAATCACTTTAGGTTAGCCCAAGGTAGCCAAATAATTGTTTTTCTAATTTATCTGATTAGAAAGAAATACAATTATCAACACTAAGCAAAAAAGTTTTTTGCTGTAAGTACATACCACATACAGCATGCATGTGTTCCATAATTTAATGAGTTATCCATAAATACTTTGCTGCATAAATGCAAAAATGAATTTTTTCTATAACAACAGTTAACTAAAACGTTCACATTTAATTATGTTACAAAAGAAAATATAAACATTGCTTAATGTTTCAGGGTAAACATGTGCTCGTTATCCTTATAATGTGCACCCTTTATGAACTCACAATGTTTGTATCTAAATGTATATAAAGATGTATGTATATAAAACGAAAACTGTCAATTTTACATTTGTAAGTTTACAAATGTAAGTTTAATTTTTACACCTTTGGGATTTTTGTCTGGCTCTTCAGCATCATCAACTCTTTCCTTAGATGTTGGGCCTCTGTTTTTTTTTGGTTTGTCACCTTTATCATTAGGATTTCTCTGATTTGGCTCTGAAATTAATTTTCAGTATGTTAGTCTTCAGTACAACACTAAAAGTTTTGTCACTGAAAACAAGATAAAGAAAAACTACAGAAATTTTCATCATTTTATTTTATTTTATTTTTTTATAATTTTTTTAATAACTATAAAATATATATATATATATACCGTATATATATATATATATATATATATATATATATATATATATATATATATACAGTATATATTTATTTATTTTAAATGTGTTTATTTATTTTGCAAGAAGATGCAAGAAAATATATACGGCCTGACAAAGGGATCTAAGCCATCCCAAAAGTTTGCATCTTCATTAACTTAAATTAGCCAATAATGTGTATCGCTTAAATTTCAATGCCTTACACACACATATTTGTATATAGATACATATATATATATATATATATATATATATATATGTTATTTTTTTCAATTTTTTTTGATTAGAAAGAAATACAAATCCTAAAAGACATATTGTTTATATTAAACAATTATAAACACCAAACAAAAAAGTTTTTGAAACTGAAGGCTGTAAGTACATACTGCATATACACTGTATATACTGTGTAGCATGTAAATCAACGTGTTCCAGAACAAAGCTAATCGTTTTGGCATTAAAAAAAAAGATAAAGATAGAGAAACAAGATACAGAAAAACAACAACATTTTTCATTATTTGATTTTTTGCGACCAATTCCTATGCACATAAACAGCTGGGTGGGAGCTTCCAGCATCCACTGCTTGTGTGCGCCCTCTTGGGCACACAGCAGTGTGCACTGTGATCACAGATCAGGGCACAGTGATAACACTTGTAAACACCCATAATGTAGTCTATGGGCTATTCAAAGTGATCATTACAGTGATAAGCACTGTATATAACATTCAGAGTGTAAAAAAAAAAAAAAAACCCGATCACACCCCCTTGAGCAGTGCTATGTCACTATGGTTTAATTAAACTGCTCTGTCTGGTGATCAGTGTCATCAGTGCAGCAGCCAGTCTCCGATCAATAGCCACAGCAGTACAATGTCTGCTTTAGTGACTGTGATCATTTTTTAACACAATGTCACCCGAGCAGTGTCACTACTATGGTGGGACCAGTGGCAGCTGGTGGTTTTATTTTTTGGGGGGGCGACAAACAATCACCCTCCTACCCTGTCTGCCGGACGGTCCAGCACTTACCTCATTGGGCATCAAACATCAGGCATCGGGCAGCAGGCATTGAGCAGTGGGCATCGGGCAGCAGGCAGCAAGCATCAGAGTTTCCCTTTCCTCCATCACGGTGGCTATGAGTCTCCCCCCTCCTCCTAGGCATCTAATAGGATCGCCTATCCTTTCAGCCATTCAGGTGACGGGTCTCTGAACCGCTTCCTGATTGGCCGGGGGGAGGATCAGTGTTAGAATTGTGAATAATTATTCTCTATTGTAACACATCTGGGTGGGCTGTGAGCGCTTTCTCTGTGCCCCGAACCCACACTATTTTGAAGCCTATTAAAGCCTTTGGCTCTAATCAGTGCTTCAAAAAACATACCCCCTCCCATTGGAATTCATGTGCTCGGCATCTGACAAGGGCCCAGACACATGGATGGGGGGGGGCGGCGCCCGTGCGCCCTTAATGGACGGGCCGCCCCTGGGTGTCAATATGGTGACAGTGTACTGCTGTGGCAATGATCATGTATAATGGCTGCCGGCTCTCATATCACTGCATATCAGTGCAGCAGGCCATTGTTTCTGATCCCTGCCACAGACGTGCATGGTCAACAGACCAGTGCAACCAGTCATAGTGTCCCCAATCACTGCCACACCAGTCACAGTATCTCCAATCACCACTGCACTGGTCGCAGTGTTGCCAGACCTGTGCAGCCAGCAACAGTGTAAATGATCACTGCTGTACCAGTCGCAGTGTCACCAGACCAGTGTAAGCCAGCAACAGTGTTCCAGATTGCCGCCACACCAGTCTCAGTGTCACCAGACCAGTGTACAACATCAACAGATTTCAAGATTGCCACCATAATATTCCCAGTTTTATCAGACCAGTGTAAGACATCAACAGTATTCCTAATTGCTGCCACACCAGTCCAGTGTTACCAGAAAAGTTTATGCCATTAACAGTTTTTCCTGATCACCACCACACCAGTCCCAGTCTCACCAGACCAGTGTATGCCATCAACAGTGTTTCTGATCACACCACCACTCTCAGTTTCACCAGACAAATGTAAGCCAGTAACAGTGTTCTTTATTGCTGACACACAAGTCCCCAGTGTTGCCAGATTAATGTAAGCCAGCAAAAGTGTTTCTGATTGCCACTACACCAGTCCCAGTGTCACCAGACCAGTGTATGCCAGTGACAGTGTTTCTGATCATTGCCACACAAATTCCAGTGTCACCAGACCAGTGTAA
Organism: Rana muscosa; assembly: GCA_029206835.1. Lineage (NCBI taxonomy): Eukaryota > Metazoa > Chordata > Amphibia > Anura > Ranidae > Rana > Rana muscosa. The sequence continues at coordinate 216,479,938 of CM055120.1, read as the reverse complement.
GCCAGCAACAATGTTCCTGATCACTGCCACACCAGTGCCAGTGTTACCACAGCCAGTAAAACCAGAAACAGTTTCCCTGATCACTGTGACACCAGTCCCAGTGTCACAAGACCAGTGTATGCCATCAACAGTGTTCCTGGTTACCACCACACCAGTGCTGAAATTATATGAATAATTTTCAACTTTGTGCTAAATAGTTAAATTTCACCTTTTTCTGCATTTTTCATACTCAGGAGGGGTAGCAAAACATGTATGTGTTTTGGGGTGTCATTGTAAGTATGCCTATGTTGTGTGTGAGAATTTTTTTTTTTAAATGATAACTAAATTGATAACTTTGTGGAATTAATTTTCTTTTTTACTGTCATCATTTTCCAAAGAATAGTGGCAAAAAATCACGACTTCAAAAAACTCACCATGCCTCTTATTAACTATCTTGCACTGTCTACTTTTCAAAAAGTGGTAATTTTGTATTTGTACTGTCCTGACATTTTAGGGCCTTAAGAAATGGGCAGTCAGAACATGTATATTATTTAGTCTGTGTGAAAGTTATGGAGACTGCAAACCGTGGTATATATATATATATATGAAAATTAATCAGTCCTGATCAATCACCAAAAGAATGAAACACAAATACCTGGGCATGTGTGGAATCTGGTGACACGTGCATCCATCATTAAAACTACCCCCTGAGAATGTGCAGACGTAGCTCAAGAGGTACAAACAAATTTTACAAAGGCTTTGATCTAGAACAGTGGTCTCCAAACTGTGGCCCTGGGGCCAGATGCGGCCCTTTGCTTGCCTTTATCAGGCCCTTGAGTCATTATTCCTGCCATTGACACCAACAATGGAGCAGTATTCCTTCCACTGACATCAACGATTGGGCATCATTTCTTATAACGACAACAAAAATTGGGCACATTTCCTCCCATGCACACCAACTATTTCTCTAATACCAAAGATCGGGCATTGTTTACTCCCACTGGGCACAGTCTGGCCCCCCTAAAGTCAGAAGGACAGTAAACTGGCCCTTTCTTTAGAATGTTTGGAGACCCCTGATCTAGAACAATAAAACGTTTTTAGATGATATTGCATTTCATACCTTTTGGAGGGATTTCGGGCTTATCAGGATCATCATCACCTTCTCTAGTCTTTGGAGATTTAGGTTTATTTGGTTCATCATCTTTATCTTTAGGTTTTTTATTTTTCCCTGTAATTATACATTTTTGTGAAGATGCAGTTTACATATGTATGATTTTTGAGTAAACTCCGCGACAAAATAATAAATAATAAATGTATGATCACCCAGGTCAAATATATTGACCTCAAAACCTAAAACTAAAGCTGCTCCCCTGAAAAGTGAATGACTCACAGTGATGTGTAGAATAAATGGTTAGGGGGCGCTAATAAGTGCAAATAAAGAACCAATGTTGCTGAAACGGTTATACATGTACCAATACTTCAATTTATATACATGCAATATTGAATTCTCTATATAAGTGTCCCAATATATTGTATAAACAAAAGTTCAACAGAAAAGATGTCCAAATTTTGCTGCTGAAAGAGAAATCAAGTTTTCATGTGACTCCAATACTCAGTGCTGACAACTCAGTGCTGACAAAAAACTTGTCAGTTTAGTATATTTATCTATGTAAACGCGATCTTTGTTTTGTTAAGTTTGAACCGAGGCTGCACAGTTCAAATTTGGTTTTCCCGGGTATTTTATTACACACAGTATATATTACGTGACCTCTAGTGACCAGATACGCTTCCTGATGACGTAGTATCCTACAAAACGTACGTCGAGGCGGTATCTGGTCACGTGTGTTTTTTTACGCCCACATCCGGCCTGTGTGGCTAGCGGAAGGAGGGAGGTGGAACGCACGCCGTCCATGCAAGTGGACTGATCGCAGCGGATTTTCCCTTTTATTCCTCTGAGAGCCTGCAGCCCCAGTGCCGGGAATAGGCACTTGTGAATGTGAGTAGCCATTTGGCTCTTTTTATATATATGTTTTTTACGAATAAAAAACAGTTTTACACTATGGAATGTTTCCATCTTAATTTTCCGGTCATGGCTGTATGAGGAGGAAGGATTTTTTCCAGGTCCAATCCATGTGGACAGGCACTACCCTGTAAAAGCGTTTTTGACCTAATTTTTAGTTAAAGTGGTCAACTACCTCTGGTAAGCAGGATTTACTACAGCACGTTGGGTGTACGTTTTTCCTTGGTGAAGGAGCACAATTCACATCACTTCAAGTTTTTTGTCAGCACTGAGTTGTCAGCACTGAGTATTGGAGTCACATGAAAACTTGATTTTTCTTTCAGCAGCAAAATTTGGACATCTTTTCTGTTGAACTTTTGTTTATACAATATATTGGGACACTTATATAGAGAATTCAATATTGCATGTATATAAATTGAAGTATTGGTACATGTATAACCGTTTCAGCAACATTGGTTCTTTATTTGCACTTATTAGCGCCCCCTAACCATTTATTCTACAGTTTACATATGTAAACCATTGCAGTTGGTACAGTAAACACAAACAGTTTTAGCATAAATCAACCTAGACAGGAAGTAGCAACAAGCAGACTGCAGAGGATCAGTAGCACTATGATCCAATAAAGAAAAAAGATTAAAACAAATATTTTACAAGTATTTTACAACTGTTTATGCTACACATTGCTTTAGAAAACGAAATGTTATATAATTGGGGCTAACATCCACATTAAGAATAGAAATATTTTTGAGAGGAACAGGTGTTGATTCTTGCTCTGGTGACAACTCCATAATGATGGATGTATCTTCACTTTCTGTCTCAGCAGCAAAGGTCGCCAGGACAAATACAGGAATCAATCTCACCAGTTGGGACACAGACAGCAATATAAACTTGAGAAAGGCTCTAACTCCATCATACTCTATCCAAGACAAAAAAAATAAGATTTTCATACTTAAAATCTTTTTGTTGGAATTCATTGGGGGACACAACACTGTAGCAAGTTTTGGACATGTAGACAATACTGTTAACCTACAGGAGGTCTGGACACTTGCAAAGCAAAAAATGTTAAGCCAGCCCTTACTGTATTTAACCCAAACCTCCAACCCTCATGTCTCAGTTTTTTGAGCAAACAGTACATGAGGCCTAATTATACAGAGGAACGCGACCTGTGACCTTGAAGGGCACTTTTCACTAAAAAGATGTAAGGCAATCCATCAAGAGGAGCAAAGAAATAGGATGAAATACGTAGGAAATAAAGACTTGTTTGTCCACCTGGTGGGATATAACCACATTGGAACAGTATAGGAAGGAAATAAAGACTACTGCAGTATACAAAAGAAATCTGGTGTGGGGAAGTAGTGAAAACAGGTTCCTGCCAATGTTTTCACAAAATCTCTGAGGGATAGGGCTTGAAGGGGGTTAAGCACCATTAGATGTGCAAGCCTGTGCAGGGACAGTTCTAAACACGGGAAACATGCGCTACTTTACAGGCATACTTTAGACAGCCCCCAGGTACAAAATTTAAAGGAATATTTCACTTTTATTGTTTCACTTTAAGCATTATTAAAATCACTGCTCCCGAAAAAACGTCAGTTTTTAAAACTTTTTTTAGCATTGATACATGTCCCCTGGGGCAGGACCCAGGTCCCCAAACACTTTTTATGACAATAACTTGCATATTAACCTTTAAAATTAGCACTTTAGATTTCTCCCATAGACTTTTAAAGGGTGTTACACGGCTTTTTGAATTTGCCTCGAACACCCCAAATTGTTCGCTGTTCGGCGAACAGGCAAACAACCAGTGTTCGAGTGGAACTCATGTTTGACTCAAACATAAAGGTCATCCCTAGTCTGGAGTGGTAAGTGGGGTACTCCAAGTTTCTGTCTTGGGACCCATTAAATTCAATGTATTCATAAATGATATAGAGGATGGGATAAATAGCTCAATATTAGTTTTTGTGGCTGACACAAAAATTAGCAGGGCAAGAACTTCACATCGGGATGTAGAATTTTACAGAAAGACCTGAAAAACGTAATGGAGTGGGCAACTACATGGCAAATGAGGTTTAATGTGGAGAAATGTAAAGTAATGCACTTGGGACAAAGAACATATATGCAAACTACTTGATAGGAGGAGAACCGCGGGGGGAATCAAGGATGGAGAAAGATCTGGGGGTCCTGGTAGATAACAGACTGAGCAATAGCATGCAATATCAAGCTGCAGCTACCAAGGCTGGCAGAATTTTAGCATGCATAAAAAAGGGGATATACTCCAGGGATAAAACAATAATCCTGCCACTATTTAAAACTCTGGTTAGGCCACATCTGGAGTCTCTCTGGAGAAGCGCTGCTTGAGAGGGGACATGATAGCGATTTACAAATATCTCAATGGTGATCCCAGCATAGGAAAAAAACTATTTAGTCTCAGGGAGTGTAAGAGGAAATGGGGCCACACAATGAGATTGGAGGAGAAGTGGTTTAACATTAAACTGCGAATGGGGTTTTTCACTGTCAGGGCACTAAGGCTGTGGAATTCTCTTCCACAATTGGTGGTGGCAGAGGGGCGTATGGATATTTTTAAAATACTCTTGGATGTGCATCTTAAAGAACACAACACATACAGGGATACGGGAAATAATTATAGACACTGACACGCGTACACCTACACAGGTTGAACTGGATGCTAAAAAACAAATGTCCAGGCGCATAAAAAAAAATTCAAGCAAACAACCAAAAGAATGAATGGAGCTGTGGTCACTGCTGTCCAAAACTCATAGACCAATGAGATGAAAATAGACAATCAGGGGAAAAGACAGTGCTGAACAACAGACATATACAAAATCCTGAGGTATGAAGCAAAGACTGTTTATTATTTTTTAAAAAGTGAAGGTAATCACCAAGGTTTACAGCAGTCTATAGATGGTCATGTAGAGACTTGGATAAGGAGCTGGCAATACCTGGAGGCTGGAGCCACATGGATGTCACAGGGGCTCAGGGAAAACTACACAGAGCTGTGGAGCAGAAAGTGCAGGAGCGCCACTGACAAGGGACCGGACCAGAACCGTAGGGCCAGGGGTCCGGTGGAGGGAGGCCGCAACAGTAGCCATGGGAACTGTAGGGGCCGGTGTCCAATGGCCGCTCGGACTGCATCAGGTGCCTGGAAGTAACGTCACCGCCTGGCGGAAGCCAGCCAAAGAGATCCCACGACTATAGGCAAACCATGCTGCTGGGGCCAATCAAAAGATGCTGGCACCAGAGGAGCAAGAAAGATCACACATCGCCGACTGGAGATACTACATGTTTCCGGGCCACTCCCCTTCTTCAGGCTCTCTGGATGGACTATTGTCTTTAGTAAACCTTACCTACTATGTAACTTTGGAACTATGTAACTTTGGAAAAGCAATGATGACATCACAAGAGATCTGATTTTCTGACTAACTAGAGATAAGCTTGTGCCATTCTGTATTTACCATCGGAGGAGATGAAACACCTACTGGGCATACATGGAAAAGTGGATATAAATTGCGAGGAGAAAAATATCTCTTTGTGGTGACATTTCAAAATAAAAATGCAAATCCCTCTATAGCCTTTTATATTTTATTACAGTACCTGGATTGTCTGGATCAGGTATATCATCCTCATCCTCTGGTTTCTTTTTCATTTTATTTTTGCTTGATAATTTCTTGGTTTTTTTGCTTCCTTTAACACTCGATGAAGAAGATGACGAAGAGAATGAAGATGAGGATACATTGTCTTCTGATTCTTTAAAATAAATAAAGAAAATATTTTTACTTATTCATTATCTTAAAAATACTTATGCTCAATTTTTTTTTTTAATTATAAGAACATACATTTTACATATATGTGTATGGACAGTCTTATCTAAAGATACACTGTACATATTTATCTATATCTTGAAGGACATTTGCGCTTTATAAAAGGCTTGTTGACAGAATTGCTGCAGTGATTGCTGCATATGAACTGCAGACAACCTGCACTGTTTTTTAAAGTGGCTCTGTCAATAAACAAGAAATACTAGCAAACGTTTTCCTGTAAAAGAAGCAAGTACGGTAAATACTTACCTCCCTTGCTGCCTGCCAGTCTGAACACTACTCCACTGAAGAGATATCATTCCCTGGAGTCTTAACAGAAACAACACTCACTTGCCAATTTACTTGCTGTGCTTGTTGTTACTAATGTATTTGCATGTGTTTTCGTTTTTATACTTGTAAGCTTTCACGTTAAAGCCTTATATGCCCTTTTCACTGTTTCTCCACACTTTGCTGTGAGAATTGTTGGTGACAATAATAATAATAATTATCCTTGTAATTATTATTACTATCATAGATTTAACTGTAATACCTTCAATTTCTTCTTCTGACTCAACAAGTGTCTCACTCTTTTTCTTTTTGGGGGACTTTCCTTGAGGATTTATTTTACCCTTTGCTGGTAATCTGGAAGAGGGTCTTTCTTTGGGGTCTAAAATACAGAAAAATAATACCAACCATCATGTCACTACTGTGTCCTGGATAAATGGGCACTCACTATTACCCTTGTTACCTCATGTACGAAACAATTATTAGTATTAATTTTTTGTACAGTCAACTTTAGCCACATTTTGAAATTCAGATTATTAAATGAGGGCTTGTTTCCTTTTTAAAATGTCCTCTCCTTTACTCCTGGTGTCTATGCTTATTACTTACAGAATTTAGGATCTTTGGACATTGATTTAATTACAGTTGTTACCAACGTATTTGCAAATGCTGTCATTTTTTATCTGTGAGCTTTCATGTTATAGCCTTCCATGCCCTTCTCTTTGCTTCTCTATACTTTGCAGTGAGAATTGTTGGTGACAACAATAATAATAATAATCTTCATAATTATTATTATTATAGATTTATCTGTAATACCTTCAGTTTCTTCTTCTGACTCAATAAGTGTATCACTCTTTTTCTTTTTGGGGTTTTTAGGAGACTTTCCCTTAAGGTTTTTTTTATTCTTTGATGGTGAGCGTGACGAGGTTCTCTCATTGGGGTCTACAATATACCAAAACAATAATAATTATTATGCATAATATGTAAGTATTATATGCCTATTTTAGACATGTCACGTATTTTCCATAAGCTGTACCTGCAAATTGTGAATTGTTATAGATAATTTTTCACATCAAGAATTTATAATAAAACAGGTTAGGTAAAACTTGCCTGTTTCACATGTAGACACTTATATGTACCATAGAGTAAAGTGCAGATACTGGCTGTACAATTAGTAACCAATGATTTGTTTTTTTGGTAGTTTAGAAATATGGGAAATACTATTAATTAGTTGCTATAGGTTACCCCATATTTAGTTATTTTTCCCAGTTTATAAAAAAAAAAAAGGCAAAATTGGAACTTCATTTTAGGCATAGCAGTATTTAAAGAGTTACGTTTAACAAATAGTTTTCCTGCTCTTACTGCTTCCTGCTTGGTTACTGATTATTGGAAGGGGTACACAGTGCAGGTTGGCTTTTCTTCTTCGTAATATTACTGTACATCCTATGTAAACTCTCAAACTTTTGTATCTCTTCATAATCTTATACTCTTTGCATGTCATGCTTTGTGACTATTTTTTTTAATGAAATTTCTTGAACATATCATTTTATCTCAATGGAACACTGCTTCCTGCCATCACAGGGGGGTTACCAGGATCAGCACAATTGCCCCCCACCCCCCACCCTACAGACTTGTTTTACAGAAAAGGATGGGGTGTGTTGTACAAGGTCTGTTACATAACTGAGCTGGCAGGAATGTGCAGACTTCAAGAAGGGATGGATAAAAATATAAAAATCTGTTGGCAGATAAATCAATTTTCTTATATGTGCTTTATCTGTGTATTTAGGTATTTGCCCGGAGTTCAAATTAACTGCTGCCTATAAAAAATAACTGAGGAAAAAAACCTAAACACAGACACGCACATTACTGGAATGTTTAAATCGTTAATTGTTTTACTGCAGAAAAATCTATATTGTGGTCAAGGGTCCATTCTGGTGTAAATGATCTAACAACTGACTATAATAACTCGGCATACTTTGCCTCAAATGGGTTTTCCTTCAGGCTAACTTATTGATATTGATTCATTAGAATTGAAAGTTTTCACAAATTGTGAAATTAATTTACAAAGATCTAAATCGGGTTATGTATGACTCAGATCTATGTAGTTTGGGTGCAGTATGTATGCAGCCAAACATGTCCTATTTACTAAATACCTTCTGGTTCATCTTCATATTCATATATAATCCTCTTCTTCTTCTTCTTTGGTTTATTAGGTGTAGAATATACTGGATTCTTTTTGTCCTTTTTGGGGGATTTTTTATTAGGACGTGAAGCTGGTGCATTTCCCTCAAGGGGATCTAGATTAAAGTGAACATCTAAGAATCAACAGGATGGAGCATAACAGTCAACCATACTGAATTTGCACCTCAAATGTCTTTACAAAAAATGGAGGTATTTTTAAAAGGCATATCAATTTATTTTATTTTATAAAGGCAATATAATAACAGCAGCTATTGCTGTTCCTGTTAGCCTTTGCAATATCTAAAGAATAAAGCTGCTAAAGGACCTGCAGAGCTGAATATTTGCACATAAATAGTTACTGTAACAGGAAAATGAAAGTAAGACTTTGAAAATGGAGGTCAGCATAATTGTCCTCCCACATGCTTGTTTTGCGGAGAAGGATAGGGTGTGTTGGACCAAGTCTGTTACTTAACTGAGTGTACTGGTGGCTGACTATAGACCATAGACACTGACTTTGGTTTCTTTTAGATTGTACAATCAAATTTAGACATGCACAGTGGCTATACCAGAAAAGTTAATGTAAGACTATGAAAATGGAGCTTGTTTGTGCTCTGTCTATCTGATTGCTTATTTACTTCTCTGCCTTCAATTAGGCTTGAAACACAATGGGGTTGAATTGCTAAAGAATAGCCTCATTCACTAGGCTCTGGGCCAAACTCCCTTGCAAAGTGCAACTTCCTTTGCAAAACGAACAGTCTATTTGCCTTTAGTAATCAACCCCACTGTGGGATTTATGAACAGGATGAATAGTGGACTCAGTGATTGTGCTTCTAATGCAATGACTTAATATTGGCTGAAAACAAGGGGTGAAAGTGTTGTGGAAAACCCTTGGAATCTTTACCGACATACATAAAGATGGAAAGTTCTGAGTAATGTGATTGTGTGAAGGATGCAACACTGTAAGATAAAATGGTTGATTTAATGTGCTATAAATATAGCAAGTAATCTGATTGTTTGGACATTCTGGCATTTCAGAATAAAGAAATAGCTATTACTTCTTGCCCTATAAAAATACCACCTAAAATATATGATCCTAGTTTCTGGTGACATTGCAATGGTAGTTGCCTAGGCAGACCATCAAATGTCCTCACAGAAAAGGTACCTTCTTCATCCTCTTCTGGCAATATTACTTTCCTATATCTCTTCTTTGCTGACCTCCTAGGGCTCCTTTTTCTAGATTTTTTTGATGAAGAAGGGGATGATTTTTGGTTTTTCTGTGGAGGGTCTACAAGCAAATGTAAATGTAATAATTCAGGTTTTCAGTACTAACTCAGTTTGAGTAATATTACTTAATTTTGTTAATGAGTAATTGTAATAAATGGTTTTACTGTGACATACTAAAATATTAAGGACGTTTAAAAGATTATGAAATATAATTATAAACATTTCACAAGCATAGAGATGAGTGGGTGACAAAGCTGGGCTACAAGCAGATAGAAAAAAACTCAATCTGAATCAGTAATGTATTCATTTGTAAAAATCATTACTTTTTTTTACACTAAGCTGGCAGAAGTACCTGAATCTGTCTTTATAGTAGCCTTCTGTAATCCCATATACAGAAGCACTTACTGGAAGATGGAAGGGGCAACACTCCAAGCCAATCAAGCTCTGCTGAAAAGCCCAATGTTGTCACCTATCACAAAGAACATACTAAAAAGAGCAGAGTGCTGCAGCTCATTTATTGCCTTGTGACATGCCAAGGTATGTCCCAGTTCAAGCTGTATTGCTATATTAGAGCATAGTCAGCAGACAGGTCTCAAAGAGTGCTGGATCTTGCTATGCTGGGGTGCTTGGATCACAAGACTGGGTGAAATCTTTTGACAAGTATTACAGTGTACTTTTAGATTTCAGAATTGTATTTTGTTATTTGTGGCTTAGTTTTAACAACATTTTCCAGATGTTGATTACCAAAATCTATACAATAAAAAAGGGAAATGTTTGTGAATAATTGCTTTTGCATTTTAGATGTAAAAATTCAAACACCACCCTGCAAAATATAGAGAACATTTTATTCCATCATACTATCATATAAATTTGGGTTGTAGAAGCACTTTAGTAGGGATGAGCTGAACACACCCCAGTTCGGTTTGCATCAGAACATGCGAACAGGCAATAAATGAGTTCGAACATCCGAACACCGTTAAAGTCTATGGGACTCGAACATGAAAAATCAAAAGTGCTAATTTTAAAGGCTTATATGCAAGTTATTGTCATAAAAAGTGTTGGGGATCCAGGTCCTGCCCCAGGGGACATGTATCAATGCAATTGTTTTTTTAAAAACTGATGTTTTTTCGGGAGAAGTGATTTTAATAATGCTTAAAGTGAAACAATAAAAGTGAAATATTCCTTCAAATTTCGTACCTTAGAACTGTCCCTGCACAAAGTGTCATTTCTGAAGGAAAAAAAGTCATTTAAAAGCACTCGCGGCTATAATGAATTGTCGGCTCCCGGCAATACAGAGAACAGTCATTGAAAGTCATTGATAAAAAAAATGCGTGGGGGTCCCCCGAAATTCAATTACCAGTCCCTTCAGGTCTGGTATGGATTTTATGGGGAACTCCACGCCAAATGTAAAAAAAAAATGGCGTGGAGTTCCCCCCAAAAATCCATACCAGACCCTTTATCCGAGCACGCAACCTGGCAGGCCGCAGGAAAAGAGGGGGGGACAAGAGAGCGCCCCCCCTCCTGAACCGTACCAGGCCACATGCCCTCAACATGGGGAGGATGCTTTTGGGGTCTGTGACCCCTCAAAGCACCATGTCCCCATGTTGATGGGGACAAGGGCCTCATCCCCACAACCCTTGCCCGGAGGTTGTGGGGGTCTGTGGGCGGGGGGCTTATCGGAGTCTGGAAGCCCCCTTTAACAAAGGGGAACCCAAGATTCCGCCCCCCCCTATGTGAATTGGTAACGGGGTACATTGTACCCCTACCATTTCACAAAAGAAAGTGTCAATATTGTTAAAAACCACACAGACACCGTTGTGAAAAGTCCTTTATTAAAAATAAAAAATAAAAAAAGCCATTCCAGCGTTGTAATGCAGTCTGTCCAGCGATGATCCATGAATCATTATCCAGCGATGCAGCGAGTCTCCAGCGATGAACGACACACATCTTCCCTGCACAGGATCCTCCTGGCTAATGACGCGCAAGCAGTGTTGACAGTTCTTTTCTAACCGAGGACGGAAATCCCCGTGACGTGACGGGTAACCCCGCCCCTTCTAACGCGTCATGGGGGTTTCCGACCTCGGTTATAAAAGAACTGTCAACACTGCTTGTGCGTCATTAGCCGTGAGGCTCCGGTGCAGGGAAGATGTGCGTCGTTCTTTGCTGGAGACTCGCCGCATCGCTGGAGATTCATGGATCATCACTGGACAGACTGCATTACAATGCTGGAATGGCTTTTTTTTTTTTAATAAAGGACTTTTCACAACGGTGTCTGTGTGGTTTTTAAAATTTTTGACACTTTCTTTCGTGAAATGGTAGGGGTACAGTGTACCCTGTTACCAATTCACATAGGGGGGGCGGGAATATAGGGGTCCCCTTTGTTAAGGGGGGCTTTCAGATTCTGATAAGCCCCCCGCCCGCAGAACCCCATAACCACCGGGCAAGGGTTGTGGGGATGAGGCCCTTGTCCCCATCAACATGGGGACATGGTGCTTTGAGGGGTCACAGACCCCCAAAGCATCCTCCCCATGTTGAGGGCATGTGGCCTAATACGGTTCAGGAGGGGGGGCGCACTCTCGTCCCCCCCTCTTTTCCTGCGGTTAGCCAGGTTGCGTGCTCGGATAAAGGGTCTGTTATGGATTTTTAGGGGGAACTCCAGGTCATTTTTTTTTTTAAATTTGGCGTGGAGTTCCCCTTAAAATCCATACCAGACCTGAAGGGTCTGGTATGGATATTTGGGGGGAACCCCACGCCATTTTTTTTTAAATTTGACACAGGGTTCCCCTTAATATCCATACCAGACCTGAAGGGCCTGGTAATTGAATTTGGGGGAACCCCCACGCATTTTTTTTTTCAATGACGTTCAATTACTTTTCTTTGTATTGCCGGGACCGACAATTCATTATAGCTGCGAGTAGTTTTAAATGACTTTTTTTCCTTCAGACAGTTTGTGCAGAGACTGTTATAAACATGGGAAACATGTGCTACTTTAAAGGCATACTTTAGACACCCCCCCGGTACGAAATGTAAAAATTTAAAGGAATATTTCACTTTTATTGTTTCACTTTAACCACTTCAATACCATGCACTTATACAGCTTCCTGTCCAAGCCAATTTTGAGCTTTCAGCGCTGTCGCAATTTGAATGACAATTGCCCGGACATGCTACACTGTACCCAAACAAATTTTTTATCATTTTGTTCCCACAAATAGAGCTTTCTTTTGGTGGTATTTGATCGCCTCTGCGATTTTTATTTTTTGCACAACAAATAAAAAAAGAGCGAAAATTTAGAAAAAAACTATGTTTTTCTTTGTTTCTGTTAATTTTTTTTGTAAATAAGTACCTTTTCTACTTCAATGACGGGCACTGATAAGGCGGCACTGAAGGGCACTGATAAGGTGACACTGATGGGCACCGATGAGGTGGCACCAATGAGGTGGCACTGATGAGGTGGCACTGATGGGCACTGATGATGGGCACTGATAGGCGGCACTGATGGGCACTGATATGTGGCACTCATAGGCGGCACTGATTGGCACTCATAGGCGGCACTGATTGTCACTCATAGGCGGCACTGATTGGCACTCATAAGCGGCACTGATGGGCACTTATAGGCGGCACTGATAGGTGGCACGGACGGGCACTGATAGGTGGGCACTTATGGGCACAGATGGGCACGGATGGGCACTGATAGGTGGCGCTGATGGACACTAGTAGGTGGCACTGATGGACACAGATGCCCAGCAATGCCAGCCACCACACATTGTGGTTGTGCCATCATAGTGCCAGTCAGTGCCCATTTGTGGGCACTGATTGGCATATTTTTTATTTTTATTTTACTACATGTGGATGGCCATGGGGGCCATCCACATGCTTGGGGCTTCCCTGTGGTCCTGGGGGGCTTCCCTGGTGGTCCAGTGTGGGTATCCGAGGGGGGGCTGTGCTGATAAACAATCAGCGCGAACCCCCCCTGTCAGGAGAGCCACCGATCGTCTCTCCTCTACTCACGTCTGTCAGACGCGAGTGAGGAAGAGCCGATCAACGGCTCTTCCTGTTTACATCGTGATCAGCCGTGATTGGACACGGCTGATCACGTGGTAAAAAGCCTCCGCCGGAGGCTTTTTACCGAGATCAGTGTAGCGGTGGGTCAGACTGACCCACCGCTCCTCCAATCGCCGCGATGCGCACCCCCCCGGGCGCGCGGCGGCTGTTATCCTGCAGGACGTCATATGACGTCCAGTGTGGATAACTGAACCACTTCCCGGACGTCAATATGCTATTGACTGGGCGGGAAGTGGTTAAGCATTATTAAAATCACTGCTCCCGAATAAACTGCCGGGTTTAAAACTTTCTTTTGCATTGATACATGTCCCCTGGGGCAGGACCCAGGTCCCCAAACACTTTTTATGACAATAACTTGCATATTAACCTTTAAAATGAGCACTTTAGATTTCTCCCATAGACTTTTAAAGGGTGTTCCCCGGCTTTTCGAATTTGCCGCGAACATCCCAAATTGTTCGCTGTTCGCCGAACGGGCGAACAGCCAATGTTCGAGTCTAACATGAGTTTGACTCGAACATAAAGCTCATCCCTACACTTTAGTGTTACTTGACATAAGGTAAAGATATACAGTATATAAGTATGTGTCTGTGTGGGATTTAACCCAGCAGTTTCCCAAGATCCTTCAAGACTTGATTCATGCTGCCCATACCAGGAGACAATTGATAGTGACCTTAAAAACTAGCTATTGTTTTTTTTAGCTTTATTCTGATTCACAAAATGCTAACGATATATTTGTGCTGTCGTAGTTAGAGATGTGTGAAAAGTCTGAATCTCAGAGTATTGGCAAAGTATGACCATGGTTATGAGTGCAGTATGATTATCTATTGTCACAATATGTACGGCAACCATCTGAGCTAACGTGTGACGTGCTAAGCTGATTCAGGAAGCGGAGATCCAGGCTCGAGCAGCAAGTGGTGGTGAGACTCTATTCGCATACCTCGGGTCCGCCGTGACCATAATACACTGGCTTGGGCACATATTGGAAGTTTGCTGTGATATTTGTCACTCGTTTTTAAAGAGATTCATGTGAAGCCTCGTACACACGGCCGAGATTCTCGTCGAAAAAAACATGTCGTTTTTTTTGACGAGATTCTTGGACAAGAAACTTGTCCCGGCCGAGTGTACAGACGCTCGATTCAAAGAACCCACGGTTCTTTGAATGGAGCGTACGCGGTGACGTCATCGACTATGACGAGCATGCGCTAGTCACATTCGATGCCGTCGCCGCCATCTTGGTATACCCTACCTATGCCTAGGAAGCTACCGCGCATGCGTCAAATTCATTTCGAACATGCGCGGGCTTCCCGGAGGACAGGTAAGTGTACACACACTCACTTTTCTCGTCGAGAAACATGCCGACGAGAATCTCGACGAGAAAATAGAGAGCAGGTTCTCTATTTTCTCGTCGAGATTACTTGTCGGTTTTCTTGACGAGAAACCATACACACGAACAAATTTCTCGGCAAGACATCTCTGCCAGCAAGTTTCTTGCTGGTTCTTGCCGAGAAACTCGGTCGTGTGTACGAGGCCCGAGTGTAATGATTGAAGTTTACAGTGTTTATTAAAACTGGTTTTACAGTATTACACTATTTGTGCACTCTTTATTATTTACATGCGGAGAGATACGGTATTTACACGGTTGGAATTTGGAACATCTGATAAACCTTTCTGTGAGGTTTGTTCACATTTATACGCCAAGGACGAGAGTGTAAGGCATATTGAGTTGGTGAGTGTTTTATCTGATGGGAGAGGAATCACTGGCACTCGGGTGTGGTGGATGATTAGAAGATAATTATACACAATCAACGATTGAATTCAAATTAATGGACTTTATGCTTTATATATACTTTGTTTATATATATTTTGTTCACAAGTGTCACAGGGTGATTTATATAATATATTAACACTTTGTTCACATTGAAGGTCTGTGAAAACAGACATTCCTTATATTTTCTTAAGCGCTGCCTATTTTTTTACAATATTTACTTTGTAGAGTTTAAAAAGACTATTTCACATATTCTTATTTAAAGTGGCCGCTTCACCGGTAAATCATACTATTCTATAAGCGCAGTGGTGGGAACTCAAGAGGGGCCGATTGTGCTTGGTTACCATTGGTTTTACATATTGTCACAATATACCTTCTACAAGAAGCCAATTGTATACCTTATAAATATAGAAATTGAGGCTTTATGATTTTCATAATTATATGTGTAACTGCATTTTTTTTTAAATACACATTTATTTGCATTCATTGCAATAGGTTTGCAGAGTATGCTTGGCTTTCTAATAACAAACCTAGCATGCAAGGGAACCCAATGTTTATCGTAAGCCAAATCTTTTAACTCTGCTAAAAGAGTGCCATGAGTGTGTCCCACCTCTGTGATTGACTCTGCTGTCTGCGTGATCTAATCTTCTTGCCACCAGTTTTTTTTTTTTTTTAAGCACAACAGTATAATAAGCTGGAGTAATTATTAGTGAAATCTGTATTTTGTTAAGGGTTAGGCAATAACTTTGTATCAACCTGAGCCCAGCCCATTACAATTGGCTAAGACTTTCCTCCCTTAATACAAGGAACCTTGTCCCAATGAATTGGCTGTTCTGGCATACAGACAAATGCCTGAACATTTACCCATTTGTCAGGAACTCAACTTCATACGCCATAGCGGTAGACATTCCAGCTTCCCACTGTCAATGACTGTTAAGGACACAGGCAGATGCAGGCACTGCTGACTCCTTTACAACAAGGAGCAAAGGCTGGGGTCTTCTGAGTGTCATCATTGATAATATATGGACACAACCATATTTGGTCAATGATGTCATGGGTCCCAGTGACATCATTGACCATATATTGTCATGTTTGTATATGGCCAATGAAGTCATCCAGGAGACCCTGTCACTTGTATATAACAGTTGTCATCCACAGGACCTTTCAGTCAGAGGGAAGCAAGTGAATGGACTGAAGGGGTCTTGGTGGTGGCATATTGTTTCTTTTGGTGGGTCAGTGGTCATCAGACATTTTGATTGCCGTGGATCTACAATGCTGGATGATGAGAATGACAGTGAATGTACTTCGTATGACTTTTTTGTTTTTTTACTTATTGAAGAACCTGTCAAAAACAGTTTTTTACTGTTTCCTATTTTTTGTGAATTAATAGGGGTACTATGTATCCCCTACTCATTCACATGGGTCAAGCAGTATCTGTCTGCCCCATTGATGTTAAAGTGGGCTTCCAGATTCCCATAAGCTCCCTGCCCACAGACCCCCGCAACCACCAGGACAGGGTTGGGGAAAGGAGCCCCCTTTCCTCATCAACATAGGGACAAAGCACTTTGCCAGGGGAATCCCACATTAAGGGCATGTTTCTTGTTATGTTTGGGGGGGGCATGCTAGTTACCTCCCCCTTCCTGGCCAGGCTGCAGGCTTGTACTAAGGGTCTGGTATGAATTTTTAGGGGGACCTCGTGCATTTTTTGTTTTTGTTGCATGGTGTACCCCCTCTAAATCCATACCAGATTTAGAAGGGCCTGGTATGCATTTTGAGTGGACTCACACAATTTTTTTCTTCTTGCTGTAGAATGTGCTACAGCAAAGCAACATTTACAAAGAAAAAAATGGTATAGTTTAAATTGCCAGCAAATTTTGAAGTCGGCAATAAATTGTAATTTGCTGCCAATTTAAAACACTATTTTACTTGTAAGTGTCTGTGCTGCTGCAGCACTTTCTGTACAACACAGAGATGTACCCCATTCACAAAGAAAAATAATTGGACATTTTTAATGTTTCACTTTACGCATTTAAAACATCACTGCTCCACCTGCATGGGATTTTTAAAGATTTTTTGCATTGACACATGTTCCCCATGTCAGCACCCACACCCCCATGCTATTTTTTTTAAAACCCTTTGCTTATTAGCCGTACAAATTGGCATTTTTAATTTGACAGATTTGGCACGCATTGATTTTAGTGGGTTCAGGTTTGGCATCCAAACCTCTTTGAAGTTAGCCAAACCCTGTTTGAACTGAACCCAGGGCAATTTGACTCATTCCAACTGACAGTCGGTGTAGGGAGAGCTAGTTGCTATAGACTAGTTCTATATTGTACTAAAATACTGTGAATTGCAGTGTGGTGGTCTACATATCCCCCTTGTGTTCACAGTTGAGAAACCCAACAATACTTTTTAGGAATAACTTTTGATGTGTCAGCAACAACTGTAGTTGCTGTTTAGCTTCTGCTCCCTGACCAACCTGAGCTGTCAAATTTCTGTTTGCTGCAGGGTAAATTATGAATTGCACCTTGACATTTACAGCTAGGGAGGATTGAATGTGGGTCTTGCAAAGTTGATATTGCAGTGCTGCTCTCACCTGCTTTTTGCCATTAGTCTCATTATGCATGTAGTCCAAAACAGCTGGTAGTTTTACCCTGGCTGATATTCTACAGGCAAAGGCTACAGACAAAAATGATGCTGTTGGCAGCAGATGTGTGATGAAAAAAAAAAGACTGCAGGACTCTGTGGAGCGGCCCTGAGGATAATATTGGTCTGTGGGGCAATGCCAGTGGAATAAGACAGCTGCTCCCTCCAGTCATCTGCAAGCTGCCCCTGGACAAAATCCTCACTTTGCTGTTGTTCTGCCTCTCCCTCAACCTGCTTATCTCCAATATCTGGCACCCATGTATAATGCCCCCTTGGCAGTAAGTTGCATCTGCAGGAACATCAATTGCTGCTGTCTGCTTGATGCCCCCTGTCTTTATGTTCTTGGTGTTCTTTTCCTCAACATCTGGTATTACTGAATTTTTGCACATCCTCCTCCCACAAATTACTAATCATGTGCTGAAAAAATTCCACTGACTTCTCTATGCCAGTTTGTGGGACTATGGACAGATTGGCAAAAAGGAACATGATAAAGTAGAGGGTGCATTTTCAGCAGTTGAAGAAAAGGGGCTGCTCTGCACCTGGGTGGATGAAGAACAGGAAGGCTTTGTCAGCCATTCAACTTTGTGTGACCTGACCAAAACACACAGCCACTAACAGAAAGAGAAAGCAGACGCGTCTTGCTTCTTCATGTGGTTGTGGTCTGATCACTGTTTTAATATGACAAACAATAAAGTGCTATTAGTGCAAAGACCCCAAATCAAAAAATTATAAACATTACTTAAATAAAATAGACGTATGTATATATTTATGTATATATACACTATATTACCAAAAGTATTGTGATGCCTGCCTTTACACGCACATGAACTTTAATGGCATCCCAGTATTAGTCCGTAGGGCAGGGTTCAATATGGAGTTGGCCCACCCTTTACAGCTATAACAGCTTCAACTCTTCTGGGAAGGCTGTCCACAAGGTTTAGTAGTGTCTCTATGGGAATGTTTGACCATTCTTCCAGAAGTGCATTTGTGAGGTCAGGCACTGATGTTGGACGAGAAGGCCTGGCTCGCAGTCTTCGCTCTAATTTGTACCAAAGGTATTCTATCGGGTTGAGGTCAGGACTCTGTGCAGGCCAGTCAAGTTCCTCCACCCCAAACTCACTCATCCATGTCTTTATGGACCTTGCTTTGAGCACTGGTGCGCAGTCATGTTGGAACAGGAAGGGGTCACCCCCAAACTGTTCCCACAAAGTTGGGAGCATGAAATTGTCCAAAATGTCTTGGTATAGTGGTGCCTAATAGTTCCATTCACTGGAACTAAAGGGTCAAGCCCAACCCCTGAAAAACAACCCCACACCATAATTCCCCCTCCACCAAATGATTTGGACCAGTGCACAAAGCAAGGTCCATAAAGACAGGGAGAAAAGTGCTTTAGAAATATAAATATTAATCACACATGCTAAAAATATCATTAAAGGTGTTATTATCATCCAAAACTCCAGTATTTAATTTCTATATATGTTCTGTTTAGCTACAATAAACTGTAAATTGTTTTAAATCTATATTCCATATGGCATCTCTTCTGTGAAGACCAGTGAATGCCATCACTGAAAAATTACCTTCTATGTCATCTTCTTCAGTGCTTAAATTCCTACTAATCTTCTTCCTTGTTCTTCTTGGGCTTCGTTTTGTTGTTTTTTTAGGAGGAGATTGTGAAAGTTTTGTACTTGTCTTTGGATGGTCTATAAGCAAATGTAAATGCCATAAACTATTGTTTTGTCTTTATATCGATATAATTGCTTAACCGGGAATTAAAAAAAAAAATCAAGTCAAGCACTATTTTTTGTTCCTAAGTTAAAATACCACAGAATAGATTGAATTACAAGAATTTTAAATAATAAATTTAAATAAATTAAAAGTTTTGCCACCATAGCACATTATAATAATACATTTATATATATTATGGTGCCTTTTGGTGAAGCTGCCATATATGCCATTTTTTTTACTTTGTTGTATTGAATTTATAGTAGTTAATGTTTCATATATTTCATAAACATGAATTAGAAAGTAAGTTCTAGGCAAAAGCAGAGGCCAAAAAAATATTAACTTGAAGGACTTCCATTCTTTTAAAAATGACCCCTGTCTTTAAATTTTTAGGTAGTCTATTACAACCAGTTAAGCCCTGTACACACGATCGAATTTCCTATGGTTTTTTAACCAATGGATTTTTCCATCGGAAAACCGATGAAGCTGACTTTCATCAGTCTTGCCTACACACCATCAGTCAAAAAACCGACCGTTCCAAACGCGGTGACGTAAAACACTCCGATGAGCCAAGAAAAATGAAGTTCAATGCTTCTGAGCATGCGTCGACATGATTCTGAGCATGCGTGGGTTTTTTACCTGATGAAGTTCCCCACAGACGATAGTAATTTGCTATTGGTTTTTTAACTATCGGATAAATTTAAAACATGTTCTATTTTTAAACACCGATGGAAAAAAGACTGATGGGGCCCATACACGATCGGTTTGTCCGATGAAAAAAGTCCATCGGACTGTTTTCATTGGTTAAACCTATCGTGTGTACAGGGCTTTAGACTTTTTTTTTTTTTAAGTATTGATTTACTGTATGTATCTGCACATGACTTATGTTGAAAGATTCATTCTTGCAAGTCTCTGGATATATCATCCTCAGAACTGATTCTCATGTGAGAATGTTATGGTATCTTAGTTTATTTTTTGATAATGTTTAGTAGTTGCAAGCAATCTCTTCCCTTTAAATTGTCAGCAAGGCAATTAGTCTTTCGAACATGAAATGAGACTAGAGCTCTGCCTGCTGGCAGAAAATGAAAATGAGAAAATATTTATCTGCAATACTTCAAATAAAATGATTAAAATATGTTTACAAATTGTAATGTTTCTGCCCTGAACGTAATAAATAGACAAAAAAAGACCATGTATAAAATACTATACATTCACTATGTGTGTTTGTTCCTTCTGTTAATTCTAGATTTGCTATGAGTTCATAAAAAAAAACAGGTTTTATCTCTTTGTCCATTTTAAAAATGAATAAATACAGATATAGTAGACACAGTATACCAGCTTTGTAGCAGAAGTAAAGAAGGCACTGCCTATTGCCATTGGTATGTGCTGAAATGTTATACTGACTACATGTTAAGCTTTATTTTGCAGATGTCTTTTCTTTTTACATCTCGTAACACAAAATAAAGCCAATTCAGGGACTTTACCTTTTTTGTTTATGGGCAGAGATTTTTTTCCTTTTTTTGGTACTGCTTCATCTCTCTGAATTTCATCTGCATTGATATGAACAAGATCATTTGTAATTTTACTTTGTAAAAATCAGATATAATGATACTAAATGCATGACGATATTTGTAACATCAATGTATTTGCCATACAATGCCCACTGTGTCTGTTTTTTAGCTAGATATATTAATTTATTGCCTCCTACATAAACCCCCTAAACTACATAATTGAATCAAAACAATATATTGTCATGGATCTGGGACTTATTAGGTGCCACAGTGATGTACATAACCGCCCCAAAAAGTAATATACAAAATTATTAAAACTGATTCATAACAATTAAACAAAAAATGATAGGCTAAATTCCTACATAAATAATATGTGGTTACCATACAGAGCCAAGCCAGCATGCATTAAAAAATAGCATACAAAAAAAAAATTAAAACTAATTCACAACAATTAAACAAAAAAGATGAGCTAACGTCCTACATAAATAATACAAAGTTAACATGCAGAGCTAATCCAGCACATGGCCACTCATACTTCCACCACTGCATTACATAGTTATGAAAATTCCAATATATTTAATTTATGCATAAGATAGGGAGCAGAACAGCCTCAACTCGTTTCCCAGACTGAATCTGCTTCTTCAGGAGTGTAAATATGCACTAATTTTAGTAAATAAATATGTACAGTATAAAGTAGGCAATTGCACCAGGGATCACAGCACAGCACAACTTAACAAATAAATACTCAATATCAAATATGCATTCAAACAATCCACTGTACTAATTTACAGTGAAATATATGTATATATATACCCTCTCAAAATATATAACACTATCAGATGCAACAGATGTATATATGGAAGCAAAGAGAAAGCACACAAAATCTAGTGTTCTCCGTTTTAAAATTTAATAAATTGCTAAAATAGATGTATTGCACTTACAAGTACTGCAGTCACTGCTAACTCAAAACCACATGTACAAACACCAGCCAGCTTTCAGCCAAGATTGCCTTGGGATGACATCACATTCTAAGCCCCGCCCCTATACACATTACGTGTTTTTTTTTAAAGGACTTGTCGAAAACTGTGTTATTGTTTTTATTTATTTTTGACACTTTTTTTGTAAATAAATAAGGGTATGAATGTACCCCATACTCATTCACATGGGGGCAGGGATCTGGGGCCCCCTTGGTAAAGGGGGTTTCCATATTCCGATAAGCTCCCCGCCTGCAGACCCCCATAACCACCGGCCAGGGTTGTGGGGAAGAGGCCTTTGTGCCCATCAACATAGGAACAAGGTGTTTTGGGGGGAGCCCCTCTGCCCCAAAGAACCCCCCATGTTGAGGGCATGTACCCTGGTATGGTTTGGGGGTGGCAGTCATTTGTCCCCCCTTTCCTGGCCTGCCGAGCTACATGCTCGGATAAGGGTCTGGAATGGATTTTTGGGGGGACCCCACACTGTTTTTTTTCTTAATTGTGGTTTGGGGGTTCCTCTTCAAATCTATACCAGGCCACATGCCCTCCACGAGGGGGGGTGCTTTGGGGCAGGGGGGCCCCCCTCCAAAGCACCTTGTCCTCATGTTTATTTAAAGTTACATTTTGGCGTGGGGTTCCCCTTAAAAACCATACCAGACCCTGGAGGGAGGGCCAGGCGGATGCCCTGCTCCTTAAAGAGAAAGTAATCTCTGTTGGGTTTTACTTCCTCTTTTGCTACCTAAAAAGCCTGCAAATTAAAAGCATAATGGGCTAGTATGCATCGCATACTAGCCCATTATGTGACACTTACCTGCAAAAGAATCCAGCGATGTCCCCTTTGTAGGCTGCGTCCATCTTCTGTCTCCTCTTCCTTCCGAGCTGCAGTTCTCCGGCTCTGTGATTCGCCGGAGCCACGTGACGTCACTCCCGCGCATGCGCATGAGAGCTGCCATTAACGGCACAGGCTGGAGAAGAAACGGCACTTAGTTTCGTTTCTTCCCTGCGCATGCGCCGTTAACATTTTCAGCGGACTACAAGTACAATATCTCCTAAACAGCGCACGTTTAGGAGATATTTAGGAGATATTTCCACTACCTATAGGTAAGCCTTATTCTAGGCTTACCTATAGGTAGAAGTAGTCAAAAGGGGTTTACAACCACTTTAACAACCATCTATTCTTCACACAGAATTCAGATCAATAATTTCAATTGGATTTGAATTAGAATCCATCTGAAAAGTTGGAATTCTTTATAAAACGAATATACGAAACAAAGAATCTATCCAAAACTAAACTAAACAAAGTTTTCTGTTCTGCACGTGTCTATCACCTTTACATTATTTCTGGTGAACTAACCCTTTAACCACTTCCCTACCCAGCCATAGTCATATGACGTCCACAGATGGGATCTTCCATCCTGGGTGGACGTCATATGACGTCCTCGGCTTTGTGGGGGGATATCTGAATGATGCCTGCAGCTAGAGGCATCATTCAGATATCCTTTTGTTGTGCTGGCGATTTTGTGCACCATAAGAATGATCATAGCGGCGGTTCCGCCGCTTGATCGTTCTTATAGGTGGCGGGAGGGGACATCCCCCCTCCCGCCGCCATCCGGTGCTTCTCCGGGCACTTCCGTGCCATCAGGGACCCAGTGAGAATCGTCCGGCGCCGGTGGTGGGTCACGCGCCGAGCATAGAGATGACTGGTGACCAGATGGTCACCAGTCATCTCTATGACCGTCGGAGGCCCAGGCGCGATCTGATGACGTCACGCCCGGGTCCTCAGATGTAAACAAAGCTGCTAGTACGTATGAGATCAGTGAAAAAAAATTCACGATCTCATGCTTTCCAGCTTGGAGGAGAGATGTGGGGTCTTATTGACCCCACATCTCTCAATAAAGAGGACCTGTCACACACATTCCTATTACAAGGTATGTTTACATTCCTTGTAATAGGAATAAAAGTGATCAAAAAAAAAAAAAAAGTAAAATAAGTGTAAAAAATAAATAAATAAGTAAAAAAAAAAATGAAAACACCCCTGTCCCCTGTCAGAAGCGAATGCACACGTAAGTCCCGCCCACATATGTAAACGCCATTCAAACCACATATGTGAGGTATTGCCGCGTGCGCTAGAGCGTGTGCAACAATTCTAGCACTAGACCTCCTCTGTAACTTGAACCTGGTAACGTGTAAAAAAAATTAAAGCGTCGCCTATGGAGATTTTTAAGTACCGAAGTTTGGCGCCATTCCATGAGTGAGCGAAATTTTAAAGCGTGACATGTTAGGTATCTATTTACTCAACGTAACATCATCTTTCATATTTTCCCAAAAAATTGGGCTAACTTTACTGTTTTGTTATTTTTTAATTCATGAAACCATTTTTTTTCCAAAAAAAAGGCGTTTGAAAAATGATTGCACAAATACCGTGCAAGAAAAAAAGTTACAATGACCGTTATTTTATTCCCTAGGGTGTCTGCTAAAAAAGCATATATAATGTTTGGGGGTTCTGAGTAATTTTCTAGCAAAAGAATGATGATTTGTACATGTAGGAGAGAAGTGCCAAAATAGGCCCGGTATTGAGGTGGTAAAAAAAGCCCGGGGTTGAAGTGGTTAACGGTAAACACTAATGGCTTAGGGTCAATTTTATTGACGTAGTTTTATTTTATTTTTACTTTATTATTTTAAAAATTACATCATAGCATTTTATGATTTCTCTGTGGCTTCCTTTGGCTAAAACTTGGTACTAATCTGTATAATAGGAGCTGAGTCACTGTTCCAACTGCTCATTGTGTTCTGCACATAGAAAATAACTTTTTTCAGGGTTTACATCAAACAAGCAATCTGAGAGTTTGTAAAATGTGAAAAGGAGACTAGAGCTCTGCCTGCTGGCTCAAAAGAAGAAGGAAAAATGTTAATATGCAATTGTTTGCTTCAATACAGATCTGCTGAAATAACCGGATTCACTTTAGTTTAACATATTTTTGTTGTATTTTGTAAAACACAATTCTCTAAAATTACCATATGAACATGAAGAGAATTAAAAATGTATTGAACGTGGATAAAATAACTCCTGTGGTCTAGATCACATGATCAGAGGCAAAGATATCCCTTCAGTCTTAGATCAGTCCTAAAAAAAGGCCTGAGCATTTTCATCCAGAGTGTCCAAAGAAGAAAACAGCAGCAGGAACCAAAATATAATAGACATACAAATAAAATAGACAACACCAAATAGAAAACTTTGAATTGCTGAGTACTCTGCAACAGAAAAATTAATATATAGTAAAAAGGATGGACAAGTTCATATCTATGTGAATCCAAAAATGCAGCGCTTCAATAAAGCTAATAAACGTGACAGTCCATATAAAAATCAATAATGAAGGTATATGCAAAAAATATTGAAACACCACCACCAAGGATTTCAGTGTGAAGGAACAACACGCCACACCAGTTGTGCTCACAGTCTGCTTACCAGAAGGTGAACATATTCAAACGTTAATGGTAAATGTAGAGGACCAAAGATGGATACAACTCTCCAGACTTGATGGAATAATGGCAGGAAATCCAAACAAACCCAGCATCAAGGAAACCTTCAGGACTCAGTGTATGGTAATGCTATGCAGTCCTCCTCAGACAAGGTTAATCAAATGAGAAAAAAAGGGCAGCATAGTGTAGCCCGTAAAATCAAACAAAAAAGGTTTATTTAAAAATCTACTTGCAGGAAAGCAAAATGGTTAAGGCAGGTAACAAACTGCAGGTCAAAGCGTGTTCACATTGGTCAGCCTTTTTTTTTCTCATTTGATTGAAAGGTGAAGATGCCAAAGTCATCTACTCAGATTTTTCCTCCCCCTTTGCCCCCCTTTCCCCCGGGGATTAAACAGATGAAGCTGGCATATTTGTAGGTGCACAAATATGCAGGTGCACAAATATGTTTCAGGGTATAGTAGTAATAGCTGCTGCCCTACAGCCCTAGTGTCAACAGCCTTTGGTTCAAGGGGAACTAAATATGATGGGGGAGTTTTTCAAAATGATTAAAACAATGTGATTTATCATAAAAATATGTTAAAATGGAACCATGTTTTTATTACCATTATATGGATCAGCATTTTTTTCCATCTCAAAACTAAAGTTGTTTATAACTTATCAAATTTGTAAATTTTATTCAGAAAACGGTCCTTTTTAAAAGAATCATGTTTATAGTATTTGGTACAAAGCAATTTTATTGCATTGCTACAGACACAAAGAAACTTTTTCTTACAAATGGTGAAAAAAAAAAAAAAATCTAAGGCAAAAAGGGATAACACATTAATAATAACCGATTAATGCTAACTAAAGGTGATTAATGGGTTGCTTTCTTTTTTTCCTTTCTTTTTTTTTTACAGTTTACACATACATAGCAATAAACAACAGCTTTCATTCTTAAATAAATGAAGAGTAGGAGTTGGCTGTCACACCGACAGTCCAGCCCTGCTTGTTACACATAGGGGTCTTTTTATTAAAAACAAAATGTTGGGCAAATGTCACAAGCATTTACCCGGCCTTCACAAATTCTAGCTATATTTTGCTTAAAATTTTGTTTTCCTGTGATCACAGCTCCATCTAGTGGCCATAATGTGTTTTTTCTCATGGAATGCCTTAATCAGGAAAATACCACTTTATAGCCACAAGGCGGAACTGATGATCATAGTAAATCAACATATTAAGCAAAATACAGTGAGGATTTCTGATGGCTGGGTGAGCGCTTGTGACATTTCTCTAAAGAAATTCTTATAAATAGATCCTTAAGTGTGTTGCTCTGCTGATGTAATCAGTGCTGTCAACTCTTGAGATACATAGCTGATGGCTGTGCACTACAGTGAGATCTGGGAGAGACATGTTCTGCCAGTATAATCTGTAGAGGCTGCAGGCCTGGATGCACCCCAGCACATTGCCACAAGTGGGGGCATCTAATGCTACTGCCTGGCTCTGGCACTGCCTACAGAACTGGTAGGGAGGGCTCATGAATAGCCTTTTAAAGAAACATGCAAACAACATAATCCAAAATGAGGAATGGCATAGTTAGAAATTCAAACAACATATGCATAGCCTTGGCTGCTCTGGTTGCTATAAGGAATGCCATCATTTAACATTTACTTGTTACAATGCTATTTGCTATAGCTGAGCACAATAGTGTTCCTAAAGAAAATTAATATGGTATTTATATTTCATAGTTCAGACTTTTGAAATCTGATTTAGTTATATCTAAAGTCAAAACTTTTTTATCAGTGTTAGGCAGAGTATGAAATAGTTAAAGTGGTATTCAACCCAAAACAAAAAAATGTAATGTAGCGGCCTCCACTCTCTCCCTCGAGTATTACTCTTCTCTATCTGTGGCTCTTCTTGTCTAGGGGTATCTTGAGGGAGAGAGTGCGGGGTCACCACGCCAATGTTCCCACTGCAGATGTGTGTATAGTGATCCTCTTTTATCTTCGGGTCGGTGTTCGGCCTCTGGAGCCTCCTCCTGGTTTCTTGAACAATGTCTGCCAGTAAATGAGCCCCACACCACTAAAGTCCAACACTCCTTTATTCTTCTCAAAGTAAAAGTGAACACAATCAGTTGGACTCCCTCAAGGAACAGAACAGACAAGGGGGTGTGGATGCGAGTAGGCCCAGGCACAATGAACTCTCCTACTTCCTTCCCAGAAGTAGGTTCCTGCTCCCAATCGAGGAAGATATCCCTCCGGGCGGTCTCCGGAGGCTCACCCGTCACTGGCAATTTGCTGCACCAGGTCTTCAGGTAAGTACCCCTCCGGTCCCTTACGCCACTGGATTCGGGTACCCACTCCCAGGGTCCCCTAGGAAGTCCATCCATTCCCGGAGCCTTAGTCCGGGACACTTAGTCCCAGACCTCCATCCAAGTACCTCACCCCAGGCTAAAGGTGCCTGGGATGGAACACGACCTCCAAACGTCCTCTAGGCCTAGGCCTAGGCCACCTAGACTCCCGACATGACCCACCGCTCTCAGGCTGAAGGTGCCTGGGACTCGATTCCCGCCACCAAAAATGGCTGCCCCCTTTATACCCTCTCCCAGCAGGCACGGTGGGTTCCCCGCCCCACCATACACCCGCCGAGAGAGGCCAAAAGAGGTATGACACTGCAACGATGGCTCAACCTTGGGCCCAAAGTGACAGCGCCACCCCGTGGGCCCCAGGGAACCATACATCACAGTTTCCCCACCAGATTCAAACAGAAAAGCACATACCCGCTACACTAATATATTGCCATTTGCACATCATTAAATGTGGTAGCTGCATTTGTTTCCTTTTTTAGTTTTTTTCCCTTCCTTTTTTCACCTGGTGATCTAGCCAGTAACACACCTCCTGTATTGGAATGCCATTACATAAAGGTGACACAACACAACATCAAGTTACAGGAGATCTCTCCAACACAATCAGTTTCCACCAGAAATAAGTGTCTACGCTGGAAGATTTCCTAACTTTCCTGTTCTAGTGACAAATCAAAACTTTAGATTCTGTATCACTTTCAGTCTCAATGTTGACCAGAACAAACAGAGAGCATGGATCACTCTAATGGGGACACAGACAGCAATAAAAACCTACAGAAGGTCTAACCCTTACCACTCCATACAAAATGAAATTGAAAAACTGTTTTTACTTTAGATACACTTTAATAATATCTATCCTGGTTAATATCATATTCCCTTATCAGCATATACTGTACAAGAAAGATTTCTTACTAATATGTTGTAACTTCCTTTTACAAGGAAGCATTATGTTAAGAATGCATGTACACTAAAGTAAACCTAACAAAAATGTTGCACATTGCAGCTTATCAGCCCTTCGATGTGGTTTTCTTTTTTTTTTTCAAGGTGTTTTTCCATGATTTTTAGCTGGTTATCCTGCCATCAACATGCTTTCTGTCTTATAATGTCATTTTTCACTCATTTATCTGAAGCAGCATTGTCACTCTAGGACAGCAAGTGTGTTAAAGCAGAATTATACTCTCCTACTATGCCTTCATTGATCTAACTGTATTGCTACACTTAGAGGCTCCTCTCTTCTTTTTTATACTCAGTTGTGACATGACGCTACTCTTATATCAAGACATTGCTTGTATACCAAGGCAAAATGTATTAAAACATTTTGCTTGTCAAGCAAAACGCTCTCAAACCAAGTTACTCTCAAACCAAGGTTTTACTGTACTTTAACACAAAAATTAATATGACATTTTTACCTAATTCAGCACGCCACAGTACATTGGCAGCATAGTTTTAGGACATTAGCAGCACAGTCCAAGGACAGTGACAGTCCAAATGCATTGTGTGCTACTATAATTGTGCATTTCATTCTAAATGAATGGCACATTGACACAAAAATAAATGTACCAACTGCCATACATTCATGCATTTTAAAGGACTGGCCAGTAAAACAGACCTTTTAATATGTGCCACCTAAAACCATAGGTCTGAAAGGGGCCAGATTGAATTTTTCCAACCATGTGCAACACAATAAAGAGTAGCCAGTAGGATGTGCTCATTTCAAAATACAAACCATAAATTATTATAATCATAGGAAAACCTTAACGGATTAATTTCAGTGAATGTTCTACCTATTTTTCAAATAATGTAATTTAATATTCTTTCCTCTACCTTCTGGTGCAGGTTCTGGTACTCTTTCCTCTGGTTTCCTGCTGGGTTTTGGAGAATTATCTCTTGGATCAGGATCTGGAAGCTGTGGTGATGGACGAGGGGGTGTCTGCTTCTGAACTGGTTCTTAGGGAAAAAACATTAACTGTTACTAAGGTATTATTATTTCATTTTTTAGAAGTAAAATTACCTGAAGTGAATAAAGTTTTTAAAAAAATCACAAGACAACAATTTTAAAACAATCACCATAACAAAGACCTAAGTTAGTATTAAAAGTGAATTTTGTTGCAAATGACAGAATTTAAAAATGATAAATAAATTAACAATAAATAATGTGTAGTCAGGTGCTTAGCTAAGAATAGAATGAATTGATTACAAGTGCCCTTAGGTGGTAATCAGCACCTCTAGTAGAAAATGTGCCACGTCCTAATGATAATTGAATAAAAAAGTTTAAGGAAAAAATTGACTTTATAGGCACGTAGATATAAAAATTTTCTAAATTTGTAGCTTAGCTAAGAATGTAAAGTGAGAGAAACACTGGCTACAACTGCTCTGTGTAGCTTCCGCCCTGCAGTTCTGTACTGGTAAACAACTATATTAACAAGAGGAGGGAGCTGCTGAGCAGAAAGAGTTCAATAGACAGTTTCAAACAGCAATGCACTGTGGAAATTGTAGTCCAGAAGAAAGAGAGTCTACTGTAATAAGGAGCTTTTGAGCTGCATTTGCCAGAGAGGAGATTACTAGGAGGAGGGGAAATAGCTGTATTTTCTCAGGCTGTAGATGGCACAACTTGCTCTTGCCCTGAGGGAGCACATCGCTGTCCAGTGTGCACCACCACTGCTGCATAATGGCAGCCTGAGCAGGATCTGAAGTGCTGACCCCAAGTGTGTTTACAGCCAGAGTCACCTGAGTCACCTGGCTGCAGAACATAGTGTGGAATAATTGCTGTGTGATCAGGTGGTGGACTGCCATGTCACTGGTGAGCTGCTGCAGTGGAGATTTACTATATGCTGCTAGAGAAACTGAGCCCTTTAATAACTGACCATACACCCATCTAGTAGTCATATTTCTGCCTGCAGGCTTGACTGGGACTATTTTCAGGTGCACCAATGGTACAACTGGGCCGCGACGCTAGCTGGCTGAAAAGTTAGAACTAAGTTAGGACTAAAGACTGTCCCTTTACAGCTGCTACACATAAACCTTCACCTATTACTTATGCTAAGAGGTAACTCTTAGGGGACATTGCACTAGATCCTGGCCATTCTACTAGAGCTCACTGTAGACTAATTATAGTATTATTATTAAGAAAAAAAATTGGTGGAAATCGCGCTACCCCCGTGACCAATCACTGTGACAGTAATAAAGTATATTGAAAATTAACAATTACCCCATAAACCACAGATCAAATGAACTGATAAGTGAAAAAGAGGTGTGTATATAAGACAAACTATAAATATATGAACATCAAATATAAATTTAAATTTATAAATAATAGTCCATCAAAAAAAAGTTTGTTTAAATAAAATCCAAAGTATTAACACCAGTGCTTCATGTAAAAATCATACAAAAATGCTGTGTCCACATTCATCTGTGACATTCCACCACCAAAAAGCAGGATTTCTCCTTACCAGCTGTACACGACCCCCTATTACAGAGGGTCAATATATGCATTGAGTAGTTTCTCCCACAGGTCACCGCAGCACACAGCACATGAGGTTCCTAAAACACCGACCTCCGGTTCTCATCAATGGGCACATATGTATAGAAAGAATGGAACACACTCCACATAGTGCATTATATCTTTTTAAAATTTATTCCATAAAAAGCAAGTTTGCACTTACATGTATGCAGTTAAAAAATCGCCTGATTACGTCTGGTGTGCCGGCACACCAGACGTAATCAGGCGATTTTTGGAGTGCTTTATGTGGAGTGTGTTCCATTCTTTCTATACATATGTGCCCATTGATGAGAACCGGAGGTCGGTGTTTTAGGAACCTCATGTGCTGTGTGCTGCGGTGACCTGTGGGAGAAACTACTCAATGCATATATTGACCCTCTGTAATAGGGGGTCGTGTACAGCTGGTAAGGAGAAATTCTGCTTTTTGGTGGTGGAATATCACAGATGAATGTGGACACAGCATTTTTGTATGATTTTTACATGAAGCACTGGTGTTAATGCTTTGGATTTTATTTAAACAAACTTTTTTTTGATGGACTATTATTTATAAATTTAAATTTATATTTGATGTTCATATATTTATAGTTTGTCTTATATACACACCTCTTTTTCACTTATCAGTTCATTTGATCTGTGGTTTATGGGGTAATTGTTAATTTTCAATATACTTTATTACTGTCACAGTGATTGGTCACGGGGGTAGCGCGATTTCCACCAATTTTTTTTCTTAATCATTACCATGTATGGTAGTTCACATTTTTAATCGCAGCTCCCCATAGCTACAAAGCTACCAGTTAAACGTCTGGAGTTTTTTCCTTTTTTCTCACTTTAGTTTATTTAGCGCAGTTTTTCTCTTTTCTTTTCCATAGTATTATTATTCACATTGCACTTAATGCATATATGCACAGTTTGTTGCTGACTGCATGAGTTAATTCCAGTCCATTGGTACAGAATTCTATTCTAAGTTATATTGGCATAGTGATTATACTGTTTAGCGAACTCTGTCTGAAAATTATGAAATAAATGGACTCAGCTCTACCACAAAAAAATCCAATAAATAATCCACCTCCCTCTCTATATATTTACAGATGCTATAATCTTATGGTGTTGCAGCTGAACACTGACATGTGTTCCCACATCAACAGAAATATAAACATGAATAAGTGTAGCACAACTTTCCTATTTCACAAATAAAAATGAATATAAAACCCATATCTACTCATAACATATTACTCTCTGTGTGACATTAAAAAGAACACAACAACAACAAAGTCAGTGCTGAAATTTCATAAATCAATAAATCATATATCGCCACATACAGTATAAGTGATTTCC
Organism: Rana muscosa; assembly: GCA_029206835.1. Classification (NCBI taxonomy): domain Eukaryota; kingdom Metazoa; phylum Chordata; class Amphibia; order Anura; family Ranidae; genus Rana; species Rana muscosa. Next base: position 216,447,111 of record CM055120.1, on the reverse strand, counting down.
AATGTGACCATATTAACTTAAACAGAAAAAAATTATACAGTGTGACTGGCTATAGACTGGCTATAGATAAAATCTCCAAGTAAGCTGCAGCAGGCATATGTGTAGGATAATACACACCACAGATCATAATATCAAAGACATGCCTTGCTTTCACTAATAATATGTACCTTATAATAAATCAAATATGCATACATAAACATATAAAAAACATATAACGCATATAAAGTCCACTTTGCAAATAGTTAAAAAAATAGTTAAAAAAATCCTCAACATAAATTTACGATCTATCCAAGCACCAGCTGTGTTAAATAGTCCATCACCAGTAGAATTAAATTATTGTGTATAGGCAAAAATCTCAGTGACTTTGAATTAGCTTCACAGATGTGACACCCTGTGCTCACTGCAAACACCACACAAATGAGCTTAACAGAATGTGTGTGACTCTCAGTGTATCAAGAGTCAATGTGACCATATGTTATGCACCACAATTTTCTTTCTCCATGTGCCTATATTTGCAGACTCTTGTTGTGACAATCACCACCAGAAAAGTGCTCCATTACTATCTGCACAAACTACTTTCCTCTACATTTGACCAACTGAAAAGTGCCCCTCTAATGTGACTGATATTCTTGCTTTCACCAGATTTATTACTCTGTGTACCAACCATCAGTACCTCCTGCAGCCACATCTACTCAGAGAAAACAGAACAGCTCTCATAGTGTAATAAGTCTTAAAACATTCCCCTTTATTGAAACGATGTAAAATAGAACTCACAAATATTGTGCAGTAAAATCCAGTGCACATAGAATAATGGTTTCTTTATTACACACATTGCCACCTTAAAAAGAAACATCAGCATTGATAGTATGTTAAACAGCTCACCTCCTGTACGTGGTGATGCCAAGTGGCCCTCAAAAATCCTCAATGAAACAATTACATTTAAAATCCACATTCAGACTATTTGGAACCAAGGTTTTCATTTTATTATTCCACCTTGTCTCTTTTTGGTTCAATGTCTGAATTTTATTAGACCCCTTCCAATAGCTATGCTATTTCTCAATGTCCCAGAGCATTAATCCTGTGGGGTCTTTCTAAAGTCTCTCTAAAGTGTTTGGATAGAAAATGTTTTTTTATAACCTATAGTGACATTGTAGAAATATTCTTGTATTCTTCTAGAAAGTTTTCTTTTTGTGCATCCAATATACTGCAAGCCGCAAGGGCATTGTATGCAATAGACTACCCCTTTTGTTTCAAACATTATGCAAGCTTTTATTTCATAATCTCTCCTGGTGACTTCTGATATGAACTTTTTTCTGCTTTTCACAGTATGTTTCCTATTCTTCTTGTACAGCCCCGCCACCTTCCACATTGATAATGAATGATACATTCTTATTTGTTGGGAGGTCTATTTCTGATTTTATCTTTTAAGGATGGAGCTTTCTTATATACAGTTTTTGGACGTCTGGTAGTATCTTACCCAGATGTTTATCCGCTCTCAAAATTGGCTAGTATTTTTTTTTTTAAACCTTTTTGTACTGCCTGTTATAGTCTAAAATAATAGTGGGAGAAATCAATATCCTGTGTATCTTTATTCCTATGTTTTAATAATTCATTCATATTCACTTTACCTATCTCCTTAATCTGTTTCCTTATATCATTGCTATCATACCCCTTATCAACAAATTTGTCTCCAATAGTTTTTGCCTGTACGTCATAATCCCTTATCTCTGTACAATTCCTTCTAATTCTTAATAATCCTTAATAATTGACATTTGGAGATAACCAACCAAGAATGATGGTGGCAGCTAGTATTGGGAACATATCCATTTCTATCAGTAGGTTTAAAAAATGTTTTCATGTCATCACATACAGGCAGAACCAGAAGTGAGCTGTTTAACATACTATCAATGCTGATGTTGCAATGCATGTAATATAGACACTATTATTCTATGTGCAGTACATTTTAATGCACTATATTTGTGAGTGCTATTTTATATTGTTTCAATAAAGGGGGAATGTTTGAAGACTTATTACACGTTGAGAGTTGTTCTGTTTTCTCTGAGTAGATGTGGCTGGAGGAGTTGCTGATGGTTGGTATAGAGAGTGATACATCTGGGGAAAGAAAGAATATCAGTCCCATTTAAAGGGCAAGGCTCTATTAGACCTTACTTTTCAGTTGGTCAAATCTAGAGGTAAGCAGATTGTGTGGATGGTGGTTATTGTCATAACAAGAGTGCAAGGATTTCGCATATATTGGCACGTAGAGTAAGAATATATATATATATATATATATATATATATATATATATTAGTTAAGGGGGATGAACCAATGAAGGTTGACTGTGACTGGTAAGAGGCAAAGAGGTTCTGTCTGCCAAAACTCTTAGGAAGAGGCAGGGCCAAATCAAGGTTGGGCATCTATATTTGTCAAAGGAGGCTACTCATTTGGTTCAGCCATGCCCACATGTTGTGCTTAGCAGATTACCATCCCAAGATACCCTCTCCAGTTTACCCTTATTCCTTATATTCTGGTTTTCTGTGAAGTGCCCTTTGCGTGGACAGCACATCCACTCCTGGAGGTTATTGAGGTTTTATATATATATATATATATATATATATAACTTTCTACTTGTTTTATTTGTTGGAATACAACAAGGCTGAAATATCTATTTAATAGATAAGCATGGCAAGATTTTTCCTTTAAGAAAACTCTAAAATTATCAGGTTGTTTGGACTTGACCTGCCATTCATGTCCATTGTGAACTTATCAGTTTTCAAGCTTTGGCCTAAACTACCATACAAGATTTGAAATATTTGGGCACAATGTATTTTCATACCATTTCATTTCATAAAGATGTACACAAATACTTTCTACTATTAAAACAAAAAAGTTGTATGAATTACTTACTCGCACAATGTTCTTCATAATCCGGGCAGCATTTTCCATAGCCTACACAGCTCGAATCACAATCACATGTCTGTCCTCTAATAAAACCCTCATGGCATCGTCCTTGGCATGAGCCCTCTGTGTAAAATGCATAGAGTCAGTAAATAATTTTCAAATTCATCCACAATTTTTTTTGGGCCATCAATACTTCTGATATAGCCACTCATCAGTGGTCTTCAAGCTCTGGTAAAATGTATTTATTGCTAAGCCTTTTTATTTCGTTTTGAATAGATTAAGTAAGGAATAAAACCCAGTATGGCGACAACTGACCATAATCACCAGACAAAACAATAAAAAACGACAGAGATTCCAAACCTTCCTTATTCTATCCCCAAAAAAGTTTTCTGATGTGTTTTTTTCTCTGAGATGTTTAATTTATGAGGGTTGAATGAAACATAATGTCTCCACTATGGTCTTTTGTCAACAGATGGCAGCACTTATAGGCGACAAGTATGGAAATGTTTTGCAGGTTCTCCTTTGTTGGTGGTAGATTATTATGGTGAATATTTTTTGCTGCTCTCTGTAAATCAGAACCCTGTACTAATCCCACATCAGTATGATTTTAAACAACATTCTGTGATTGATTTCCTGACAGCAAACTGTGTTGCTTCAATCGCAACAGGCAAACTAATAAAAAAATATGAAATTATGGGTGCTCCCCGAAAAATCCACAGCATTCCAGCATGCAGCCTGGCAGGTCAGGAAAGGGGGGATGAGTGTGTGGCCACCTCCTCCTGAACCATACTAGGCAACATGCCCTCAACATTATGGGGGGCACCTTCTTCACCTCCCCCCAGCAGAAGAACTTGCTCCCATGTTGATGAGGACAGGGGCCACTTCCACGTAACTCTGGCTCAGTGGTTGTAGGGGTCCACTTAGCAGAAACTGGAAGCCCCCTTGAGCAAAAAGAAACTGGTCCAGAACCAGTGTCCTGATTGCCACCAGCACCAATACCAGTGAAATTCAATACCAATGAAATCTAGTACCAGTGTCAGCAAGAATCAGTGTCCATATCACTACCAGTACTAATTAAATCTAATACTAGCATCAGCTAAAACCAGTGTTCTGGTCACAAGCCAGAGCCATTGTCCTGATCACCACCAGTGCCCGTGAAATTTTGTACGAGTGTCCTAATTAGGGATGAGCTTCGTGTTCGAGTCGAACATACGTTCGACTCGAACATCGGCTGTTCGATCGTTCGACGAAGATCGAACGATTTGGGCCGTTCGCGCCAAATTCGAGTGACGCGAATGGCCCACAATGCACTACGCCATCGCAGTGTCATCCAGGCGCTGTGATTGGCCAAGCATGCACTGTGACCCCGCATGCTTGGCCAATCACAGCGCCGGCAGCGAGGAGAGCAATGATTGGCCACAGGCAGGATGCCTGTGGCCAATTATTGCTGAGGGTGTTTAGTACACGCCCCACACTATAAAAGGCCGCCAGCACGGCGGCCTAGTGTAGTGTGTTCCGGAGCAGGGAAAGAGAAGCATAGGCAGGGACAGTGACATTTATTTTTTTCTTGCTTAACCTGGATTCCTTTAGTTTAGGGAAAGAGAAGGATAGGTAGGGAGAGTGTCAGTGTGTTTTACTGTGCGAATCCTTGTTTCTTGGGACATGGAAGGACAGTGAGGGAATTCTCCTTGTGCTATAGTGTGCTTTAAAAAAACATTTTTTCTAGGGACAGAAAACTATAGGTAGGGAGAGTGTCAGTGTGTTTTACTGTGCGAATCCTTGTTTCTAGGGACAGGGAAGGACAGTGAGGGAATTCTCCTTGTGCTATAGTGTGCTTTAAAAAAACATTTTTTCTAGGGACAGAAAACTATAGGTAGGGAGAGTGTCAGTGTGTTTTACTGTGCGAATCCTTGTTTCTAGGGACAGGGAAGGACAGTGAGGGAATTCTCCTTGTGCTATAGTGTGCTTTAAAAAAACATTTTTTCTAGGGACAGAAAACTATAGGTAGGAAGAGTGTCAGTTTCTTTCACTGTGATAATCCTTGTTTCTAGGGACAAAGAAGGAAAGTGAGGGAAATTCTCCTTGTGCTATAGTGTGCTTTAAAAAAACATTTTTTCTAGGGACAGAAAACTATAGGTAGGGAGAGTGTCAGTGTGTTTTACTGTGCGAATCCTTGTTTCTAGGGACAGGGAAGGACAGTGAGGGAATTCTCCTTGTGCTATAGTGTGCTTTAAAAAAAAAAAATTTCTAGGGACAGAAAACTATAGGTAGGGAGAGTGTCAGTGTGTTTTACTGTGCGAATCCTTGTTTCTAGGGACAGGGAAGGACAGTGAGGGAATTCTCCTTGTGCTATAGTGTGCTTTAAAAAAACATTTTTTCTAGGGACAGAAAACTATAGGTAGGAAGAGTGTCAGTTTCTTTCACTGTGATAATCCTTGTTTCTAGGGACAAAGAAGGAAAGTGAGGGAAATTCTCCTTGTGCGATAGTGTGCTTTAAAAAAACATTTTTTCTAGGGACAGAAAACTATAGGTAGGGAGAGTGTCAGTGTCTTTTACTGTGCGAATCCTTGTTTCTAGGGACAGGGAAGGACAGTGAGGGAATTCTCCTTGTGCTATAGTGTGCTTTAAAAAAACATTTTTTCTAGGGACAGAAAACTATAGGAAGGAAGAGTGTCAGTTTCTTTCACTGTGATAATCCTTGTTTCTAGGGACAAAGAAGGAAAGTGAGGGAAATTCTCCTTGTGCTATAGTGTGCTTTAAAAAAACATTTTTTCTAGGGACAGAAAACTATAGGTAGGGAGAGTGTCAGTGTCTTTTACTGTGCGAATCCTTGTTTCTAGGGACAGGGAAGGACAGTGAGGGAATTCTCCTTGTGCTATAGTGTGCTTTAAAAAAACATTTTTTCTAGGGACAGAAAACTATAGGTAGGAAGAGTGTCAGTTTCTTTCACTGTGATAATCCTTGTTTCTAGGGACAAAGAAGGAAATAGGGAAATTCTCCTTGTGCTATAGTGTGCTTTAAAAAAACATTTTTTCTAGGGACAGAAAACTATAGGTAGGGAGAGTGTCAGTGTCTTTTACTGTGCAAATCCTTGTTTCTAGGGACAGGGAAGGACAGTGAGGGAATTCTCCTTGTGCTATAGTGTGCTTTAAAAAAACATTTTTTCTAGGGACAGAAAACTATAGGTAGGGAGAGTGTCAGTGTCTTTTACTGTGATAATCCTTGTTTCTAGGGACAAAGAAGGAAAGTGAGGGGAATTCTCCTTGTGCTATAGTGTGCTTTAAAAAAACATTTTTTCTAGGGACAGAAAACTCTAGGTAGGGAGAGTGTCAGTGTCTTTTACTGTGCAAATCCTTGTTTCTAGGGACAGGGAAGGACAGTGAGGGAATTCTCCTTGTGCTATAGTGTGCTTTAAAAAAACATTTTTTCTAGGGACAGAAAACTATAGGTAGGGAGAGTGTCAGTGTGTTTTACTGTGCGAATCCTTGTTTCTAGGGACAGGGAAGGACAGTGAGGAAATTCTCCTTGTGCTATAGTGTGCTTTAAAAAAACATTTTTTCTAGGGACAGAAAACTATAGGTAGGAAGAGTGTCAGTTTCTTTCACTGTGATAATCCTTGTTTCTAGGGACAAAGAAGGAAAGTGAGGGAAATTCTCCTTGTGCTATAGCGTGCTTTAAAAAAACATTTTTTCTAGGGACAGAAAACTATAGGTAGGGAGAGTGTCAGTGTCTTTTACTGTGCGAATCCTTGTTTCTAGGGACAGGGAAGGACAGTGAGGGAATTCTCCTTGTGCTATAGTGTGCTTTAAAAAAACATTTTTTCTAGGGACAGAAAACTATAGGAAGGAAGAGTGTCAGTTTCTTTCACTGTGATAATCCTTGTTTCTAGGGACAAAGAAGGAAAGTGAGGGAAATTCTCCTTGTGCTATAGTGTGCTTTAAAAAAACATTTTTTCTAGGGACAGAAAACTATAGGTAGGGAGAGTGTCAGTGTCTTTTACTGTGCAAATCCTTGTTTCTAGGGACAGGAAAGGACAGTGAGGGAATTCTCCTTGTGCTATAGTGTGCTTTAAAAAAACATTTTTTCTAGGGACAGAAAACTATAGGTAGGAAGAGTGTCAGTTTCTTTCACTGTGATAATCCTTGTTTCTAGGGACAAAGAAGGAAAGTGAGGGAATTTCTCCTTGTGCTATAGTGTGCTTTAAAAAAACATTTTTTCTAGGGACAGAAAACTATAGGTAGGGAGAGTGTCAGTGTCTTTTACTGTGCAAATCCTTGTTTCTAGGGACAGGGAAGGACAGTGAGGGAATTCTCCTTGTGCTATAGTGTGCTTTAAAAAAACATTTTTTCTAGGGACAGAAAACTATAGGAAGGAAGAGTGTCAGTTTCTTTCACTGTGATAATCCTTGTTTCTAGGGACAAAGAAGGAAAGTGAGGGAAATTCTCCTTGTGCTATAGTGTGCTTTAAAAAAACATTTTTTCTAGGGACAGAAAACTATAGGTAGGGAGAGTGTCAGTGTGTTTTACTGTGCGAATCCTTGTTTCTAGGGACAGGGAAAGACAGTGAGGGAATTCTCCTTGTGCTATAGTGTGCTTTAAAAAAACATTTTTTCTAGGGATAGAAAACTATAGGTAGGAAGAGTGTCAGTTTCTTTCACTGTGATAATCCTTGTTTCTAGGGACAAAAAAGGAAAGTGAGGGAAATTCTCCTTGTGCTATAGTGTGCTTTAAAAAAACATTTTTTCTAGGGACAGAAAACTATAGGTAGGGAGAGTGTCAGTGTCTTTTACTGTGCAAATCCTTGTTTCTAGGGACAGGGAAGGACAGTGAGGGAATTCTCCTTGTGCTATAGTGTGCTTTAAAAAAACATTTTTTCTAGGGACAGAAAACTATAGGAAGGAAGAGTGTCAGTTTCTTTCACTGTGATAATCCTTGTTTCTAGGGACAAAGAAGGAAAGTGAGGGAAATTCTCCTTGTGCTATAGTGTGCTTTAAAAAAACATTTTTTCTAGGGACAGAAAACTATAGGTAGGGAGAGTGTCAGTGTGTTTTACTGTGCGAATCCTTGTTTCTAGGGACAGGGAAGGACAGTGAGGGAATTCTCCTTGTGCTATAGTGTGCTTTAAAAAAACATTTTTTCTAGGGACAGAAAACTATAGGTAGGAAGAGTGTCAGTTTCTTTCACTGTGATAATCCTTGTTTCTAGGGACAAAGAAGGAAAGTGAGGGAAATTCTCCTTGTGCTATAGTGTGCTTTAAAAAAACATTTTTTCTAGGGACAGAAAACTATAGGTAGGGAGAGTGTCAGTGTCTTTTACTGTGCGAATCCTTGTTTCTAGGGACAGGGAAGGACAGTGAGGGAATTCTCCTTGTGCTATAGTGTGCTTTAAAAAAACATTTTTTCTAGGGACAGAAAACTATAGGTAGGAAGAGTGTCAGTTTCTTTCACTGTGATAATCCTTGTTTCTAGGGACAAAGAAGGAAAGTGAGGGAAATTCTCCTTGTGCTATAGTGTGCTTTAAAAAAACATTTTTTCTAGGGACAGAAAACTATAGGTAGGGAGAGTGTCAGTGTCTTTTACTGTGCAAATCCTTGTTTCTAGGGACAGGGAAGGACAGTGAGGGAATTCTCCTTGTGCTATAGTGTGCTTTAAAAAAACATTTTTTCTAGGGACAGAATACTATAGGAAGGAAGAGTGTCAGTTTCTTTCACTGTGATAATCCTTGTTTCTAGGGACAAAGAAGGAAAGTGAGGGAAATTCTCCTTGTGCTATAGTGTTCTTTAAAAAAACATTTTTTCTAGGGACAGAAAACTATAGGTAGGGAGAGTGTCAGTGTCTTTTACTGTGCAAATCCTTGTTTCTAGGGACAGGGAAGGACAGTGAGGGAATTCTCCTTGTGCTATAGTGTGCTTTAAAAAAAAAAAATTTCTAGGGACAGAAAACTATAGGTAGGGAGAGTGTCAGTGTCTTTTACTGTGCGAATCCTTGTTTCTAGGGACAGGGAAGGACAGTGAGGGAATTCTCCTTGTGCTATAGTGTGCTTTAAAAAAACATTTTTTCTAGGGACAGAAAACTATAGGTAGGAAGAGTGTCAGTTTCTTTCACTGTGATAATCCTTGTTTCTAGGGACAAAGAAGGAAAGTGAGGGAAATTCTCCTTGTGCTATAGTGTGCTTTAAAAAAACATTTTTTCTAGGGACAGAAAAATATAGGTAGGGAGAGTGTCAGTGTCTTTTACTGTGCAAATCCTTGTTTCTAGGGACAGGAAAGGACAGTGAGGGAATTCTCCTTGTGCTATAGTGTGCTTTAAAAAAACATTTTTTCTAGGGACAGAAAACTATAGGTAGGAAGAGTGTCAGTTTCTTTCACTGTGATAATCCTTGTTTCTAGAGACAAAGAAGGAAAGTGAGGGAAATTCTCCTTGTGCTATAGTGTGCTTTAAAAAAACATTTTTTCTAGGGACAGAAAACTATAGGTAGGGAGAGTGTCAGTGTCTTTTACTGTGCAAATCCTTGTTTCTAGGGACAGGGAAGGACAGTGAGGGAATTCTCCTTGTGCTATAGTGTGCTTTAAAAAAAATTTTTTCTAGGGACAGAAAACTATAGGAAGGAAGAGTGTCAGTTTCTTTCACTGTGATAATCCTTGTTTCTAGGGACAAAGAAGGAAAGTGAGGGAAATTCTCCTTGTGCTATAGTGTGCTTTAAAAAAACATTTTTTCTAGGGACAGAAAACTATAGGTAGGGAGAGTGTCAGTGTCTTTTACTGTGCGAATCCTTGTTTCTAGGGACAGGGAAGGACAGTGAGGGAATTCTCCTTGTGCTATAGTGTGCTTTAAAAAAACATTTTTTCTAGGGACAGAAAACTATAGGTAGGAAGAGTGTCAGTTTCTTTCACTGTGATAATCCTTGTTTCTAGGGACAAAGAAGGAAAGTGAGGGAAATTCTCCTTGTGCTATAGTGTGCTTTAAAAAAACATTTTTTCTAGGGACAGAAAACTATAGGTAGGGAGAGTGTCAGTGTCTTTTACTGTGCGAATCCTTGTTTCTAGGGACAGGGAAGGACAGTGAGGGAATTCTCCTTGTGCTATAGTGTGCTTTAAAAAAACATTTTTTCTAGGGACAGAAAACTATAGGTAGGAAGAGTGTCAGTTTCTTTCACTGTGATAATCCTTGTTTCTAGGGACAAAGAAGGAAAGTGAGGGAAATTCTCCTTGTGCTATAGTGTGCTTTAAAAAAACATTTTTTCTAGGGACAGAAAACTATAGGTAGGGAGAGTGTCAGTGTCTTTTACTGTGCAAATCCTTGTTTCTAGGGACAGGGAAGGACAGTGAGGGAATTCTCCTTGTGCTATAGTGTGCTTTAAAAAAACATTTTTTCTAGGGACAGAAAACTATAGGTAGGGAGAGTGTCAGTGTGTTTTACTGTGTGAATCCTTGTTTCTAGGGACAGGGAAGGACAGTGAGGGAATTCTCCTTGTGCTATAGTGTGCTTTAAAAAAACATTTTTTCTAGGGACAGAAAACTATAGGCAGGAAGAGTGTCAGTTTCTTTCACTGTGATAATCCTTGTTTCTAGGGACAAAGAAGGAAAGTGAGGGAAATTCTCCTTGTGCTATAGTGTGCTTTAAAAAAACATTTTTTCTAGGGACAGAAAACTATAGGTAGGGAGAGTGTCAGTTTCTTTCACTGTGATAATCCTTGTTTCTAGGGACAGGGAAGGACAGTGAGGAAAATTCTCCTTGTGCTATAGTGTGCTTTAAAAAAACATTTTTTCTAGGGACAGAAAACTATAGGTAGGAAGAGTGTCAGTTTCTTTCACTGTGATAATCCTTGTTTCTAGGGACAGGGAAGGACAGTGAGGGAAATTCTCCTTGTGCTATAGTGTGCTAAAGCATTCCTCATCAACCATCTTTGAAATCCTTGTTTTTTTGGACAGTCAGGGAAATTGTCGTTGTGCTATTCTGTGCAAAAGCAATCATCCTCAACCATATTTAGAAATCCTTAAGTAAAGGGACAGAGAAGGACACCTGAAGGTAGCCCTTATTGCTTTTTTCCCATCTCCCTGCAGGCCATCTATTAGAATGTCTGGAAGGCAAACAAGGAGAGGCAGACAGTCAGGAGGCAATAAAAGAGGGCAAGCAGGCTCTGTGTCTGGGGGCAACAGTGCTGGTCGTGGACGCGGTGCATTGTCATCAGCACATGGCCATGGGACACGCTTGTCCTTCTTTTCGGCAGCTGGACATGTTGAGCCACATCATGCCGAAGACTTGGTAGAGTGGATGACCAAGCCCTCCTCCTCCTCCTCATCCTCTCTCACCCAGGCTCAGGGTACTGGAAAAGCAGCTGCCAAAGCGTCCTCTTCCCTGGTATCAATGTCAGACTCATCGTCAGTCACTCCTTCCCTAGACCCACCATGTCCTCCTCCTGAGGAGTCCCCCGAACTGTTTGAGCACAGTGTTGGGTACATGCTCCAGGAGGATGCCCAGCGTTTCGAAGGGTCTGATGATGAAACCCAGCTACAGGAAGGCAGTAGCGTGAGAGCAGACAGAGGGGATGCTCAAGAAGGACACCAATCTGGCAGTCATGTTCCAGCAGCTGCAGCATACTGCCAGATTGGCTCCAGTGATGAGGAGGGAGGGGATGATGAGGTCACTGACTCCACGTGGGTGCCTAATAGGAGAGAGGAGGAGGAGGAGGATGAGGAGGAGGCACATCTCCAACGAGGCAGGATGCCCTTTGGTGGCCAGCGTAAGGGCAGTACACCGACGGAATCACACCGCAGAGCTCCGCCTGTGCAGGGCGCTGCCTCTGCCCGTCATTCAAAAAGTTCTTTGGTGTGGGCCTTTTTTGAGGCTAGTGCATCAGATCGCACAGCTGCTGTTTGCAACATATGTCTCAAGCGTATATCGCGTGGCCAAAACATCAGCCGCTTGGGTACCACATGCCTGACCAGACATATGTTGACCTGCCATGCAGCTCGTTGGCAAGCCTACCTCAAAGACCCACACCAAAGAACAAAGCGGACCTCTCCTTGCACCGCATCAGCTGGGATCTCCAACCCCACTATAACTTCAGTCCTCTCTGAAACATGCACTGAGAGGAATGAAGGTGTAGAATTAGGTGTGTCACAGCCAAGTACTTGCGGCCACTCTGCTAGCAGTACACCGACGTCCGATTCTGGCAGGCAAATTTCCCTGCCCCAGCTGCTGGACCGTCGAAAGAAGTTCACTCCCAGCCATCCACATGCCCAGCGGTTGAATGCTAGCTTGGCTGAATTGCTAGCGCTTCAACTGCTGCCTTTTCAGTTGGTAGACTCGGCCCCCTTCCGTGAGTTTGTGCAATGTGCGGTTCCTCAGTGGCAGGTTCCCAAACGCCACTTTTTCTCACGGAAGGCTATTCCGGCTCTCTACCGGCATGTGGAAGGCAATGTCTTGGCCTCGCTGGACAGGGCGGTCAGCGGTAAGGTGCATATTACCGCTGACTCATGGTCCAGCAGGCATGGACAGGGACGTTACCTTTCTTTCACGGCCCATTGGGTCACTCTTTTGGCAGCTGGGAAGGATGCAGGACAAGGTGCAGTAGTGTTGGAGGTTGTTCCACCGCCACGCCTCCAAAATGCTACTACTGGTTGTGACACACCTCTCTCCTCCACCCCCTCCTCTTCTTCTTCCTCCATGGCCTCTTCCTGTGGTTTGTCCTCGGAACCAGCGGTGCTCCGTAGGCGTTCAAGGGGCTACGCAAGTACGCAGGCAAAAAGATGCCATGCCGTGCTTGCGCTGGTGTGTTTGGGGGACAGAAGCCACACTGGGGCAGAGGTCCTGTCTGCTCTGCAGGGCCAGGCCGAGAGGTGGTTGACGCCACGCCAGCTTAAGCCAGGAATGGTGGTTTGCGACAATGGCACCAACCTCCTCTCCGCCCTCCGACAGGGACAACTGACCCATGTGCCCTGTGTGGCTCACGTCCTTAACCTGGTGGTGCAGCGGTTCTTGGGCAGGTACCCGGGCTTACAGGATGTCCTGAGGCAGGCCAGGAAAGTCTGTGTGCATTTCCGCAGATCTTATAATGCCAGTGCTCGCCTGGCTGAGCTGCAAAAGGAGTTGAACCTGCCCAAGAACCGCCTTATATGTGACATGCCCACCAGGTGGAACTCAACGTTGGCCATGCTGCAGCGGCTGCACACGCAGCAGAGGGCCATCAATGAGTACCTGTGCGACTACGGCACCAGGACAGGGTCAGGGGAGCTTGTTTTTTTTTCTCCACGCCAGTGGGGCATGATCAGGGATGCATGCACTGTCCTGGCACCATTTGAGGAGGCCACGAGGATGGTGAGCAGTGACAGTGCATGCATCAGTGACACTGTACCTCTTGTCCACCTGTTGGAGCACACGCTGCGTGGAATAATGGACAGGGCACTTGAGGCAGAACAGAGGCAGGAAGAGGAGGACTTCCTTGCCTCTCAAGGCCCCCTTTACCCAGACAGTGTTCCTTCTGTCCCACCCATCGCACAGGAAGAGGAGGAGGAGGAGGAGGAGGAGGAGGAGGATTGTGTCAGCATGGAGGTGGAGGCTGGCACTCAGCATCATCAGCAGCAGTCTTTTAGGGATGATTTACAGTCCCAAGAAACCAGTGGACTTGTACGTGGCTGGGAGGAGGTGGCTGCGGATCATGTCGTCCTTAGTGACCCAGAGGACTCCGGAGCGAATGCCTCAGCAAACCTATGCTGCATGGCCTCCCTGATCCTGCAAAGTCTGCGGAAGGATCCTCGTATTCTTCGGATCAAGGAGAGGGACCATTACTGGCTGGCCACTCTCCTTGATCCACGGTACAAGGGTAAGGTTGCGGACCTTATGTTACCGTCGCAGAGGGAGCAGAGGATGAGACAACTCCGGGAGGCCTTGCAGAAAGGTCTGTGCAACGCGTTCCCAGAGACTGGGAGGTTACAAACTCCTGGTCCTGGACAACGAGTTGCTGAGGCTTCGGCCAGTCAAAGAAGGAGCGGTGGGGAAGGTGGCCGTCTGACCGATGCGTTCAGACAGTTCTTTAGTCCGCAGCCCCAAAGTATGATCGGTTCCAGCAACCATCGCCAGCGTCTGATAAACATGGTGCAGGAATATCTAGGGGCAAGGTCAGACTTGGACACCTTCCCCACCGAAAATCCTCTGGCTTACTGGGTCTTGAGGATGGATCACTGGCCAGAGCTTGCACAGTATGCAATTGAGCTACTGGCCTGTCCTGCATCCAGCGTTCTTTCGGAACGCACATTCAGTGCTGCTGGAGGATTTGTCACGGATCACAGGGTGCGCCTGTCCACCGACTCGGTTGATCGACTGACTTTCATCAAGATGAACCAGTCTTGGATCACCACCAGCTACCACACACCTGATGCTGATATAACAGACTAATTGATTTTAACATGTCACATCCCTTCAAGACTGATGCTGATGCTGAGTGCCTGTGCTGTTATGTTGACTGGCTATCCTCCTCCTCCGAGTCCTCAATGATACGATTGATGATGATAGCTTGGAAGATCATTTTTGTTTATGGGTGCCGCCACCAGTGGCTAAGGCCCAATTTTTCAGCCCCTGTTTTACAGGGGCGTGTAATTACAAATTTTTTAGCAATAATTTGCCATAGGGCTCATTGCTGTGCTCCAAGTACAGTATCTGTGAGGGGTTGGAGTGTTGTGGCACCAGTGCCTAAGGCCCAATTTTTCAGCCCCTGTTTAACAGGGGCGTGTCATTACAATTTTTGAAGCAATACTTTGCAACAGGGCTCATTGCTGTGCTCCAAGTACAGTATCTGTGAGGGGTTGTAGTGTTGTGCCACCAGTGCCTAAGGCCCAATTTTTCAGCCCCTGTTCAACAGGGGCATGCAATTACAATTCTTGATCTAATAATTCACAGCAGGGCCCATTGCTGCACCCACCAAGAGTAACTCTGAGGGCTTACAGTGTTGTGGCAACGCCACCACCACCACCACCACGAAAGGCCCAATTTTTCAGCCCCTGTTCAAAAGGGGCATGTAATTAAAATTCTTGATCTAATAATTCACAGCAGGGCCCATTGCTGCACCCACCAAGAGTAACTCTGAGGGCTTGCAGTGTTGTGGCAACACCACCACCACCACCACCACCACGAAAGGCCCAATTTTTCAGCCCCTGTTCAACAGGGGCATGCAATTACAATTCTTGATCTAATAATTCACAGCAGGGCCCATTGCTGCACCCACCAAGAGTAACTCTGAGGGCTTACAGTGTTGTGGCAACGCCACCACCACCACGAAAGGCCCAATTTTTCAGCCCCTGTTCAAAAGGGGCATGTAATTACAATTCTTGATCTAATAATTCACAGCAGGGCCCATTGCTGCACCCACCAAGAGTAACTCTGAGGGCTTACAGTGTTGTGGCAACACCACCACCACCACCACCACCACGAAAGGCCCAATTTTTCAGCCCCTGTTCAACAGGGGCATGCAATTACAATTCTTGATCTAATAATTCACAGCAGGGCCCATTGCTGCACCCACCAAGAGTAACTCTGAGGGCTTACAGTGTTGTGGCAACACCACCACCACCACCACCACCACGAAAGGCCCAATTTTTCAGCCCCTGTTCAACAGGGGCATGCAATTACAATTCTTGATCTAATAATTCACAGCAGGGCCCATTGCTGCACCCACCAAGAGTAACTCTGAGGGCTTACAGTGTTGTGGCAACGCCACCACCACCACCACGAAAGGCCCAATTTTTCAGCCCCTGTTCAAAAGGGGCATGTAATTACAATTCTTGATCTAATAATTCACAGCAGGGCCCATTGCTGCACCCACCAAGAGTAACTCTGAGGGCTTACAGTGTTGTGGCAACACCACCACCACCACCACCACCACGAAAGGCCCAATTTTTCAGCCCCTGTTCAACAGGGGCATGCAATTACAATTCTTGATCTAATAATTCACAGCAGGGCCCATTGCTGCACCCACCAAGAGTAACTCTGAGGGCTTACAGTGTTGTGGCAACGCCACCACCACCACCACCACCACGAAAGGCCCAATTTTTCAGCCCCTGTTCAAAAGGGGCATGTAATTACAATTCTTGATCTAATAATTCACAGCAGGGCCCATTGCTGCACCCACCAAGAGTAACTGTCAGGGCTTACAGTGTTGTGGCACCAGCACCACCATCAAAGGCCCAATTTTTACTACCACTGTTCAACAATTATATGTAATTAAAATTCCTGATATAATAGTTGACAGCAGGGCGTTCCAGCACCAACCAAGAGTAACTGTGAGTGCTTACAGTGTTGTGCCAACACCAACAACTAAGGGGCCTATTTCTGCAGAGTATATACGGCAGGTCCCTACTTTCAAACATCCAACTTACAAACGACTCCTACTTGCAAACGCAAGAAGACAACAGGAAGTGAGAGGAAATCTACCACTAGGAAGGAAAATTCTCTCCTGTAAGAATAAATATGGGAGAAAGGTGTCTCCTCTGTACTGATGCTTTATCAGCAATCCTTGTTTCAAGAAAAACACCACATTTCAAAAACAGTTGTCATTGGGACGGAAAGTGAGGTGAAATGTTCTGAACAGGGGCACAGACAGCAAAACAAATGTTACAGGGGTGATAACCCTTACCTATGTTTTCCAAAAAGTTTAAAAATAGATTTTTGGGCTGGAGCTACACTTCAACAATGTACCTGTTCAAAATTACAAACAGATTCTACATAAGAACAAACCTACAGTCCCTGTCTTGTATGCACCGCCTGTATACGGCTGTTCAGAGTATATAGGGCCTTTTTTATTTTATGTGCGGGGTTCCCCTTAATATCCATACAAGACCCAAAGGGGCTGGTAATGGGCTGGGGTGGGGGGGGGTCATGGGGTAGCTATGCCATTTTTCTTAAAGATTTTCATCCATATTACCGGGACCAGACATTACATTAAAGCCGCAAGCAGTTTTAAATGGCTTTTTTTTCCTTTAGAAGTGTCATTTTGTGCAGGGACAGTTCTAAACACGGGAAACACGTGGCACTTCACAGGCATACTTTAGACACCCCCCAGGTACGATATTTAAAGGAATATTTGACTTTTTTTTTTCACTTTATGCATCATTAAAATGACTGCTCCCGAAAAACGACCGTTTTTAAAACTTCTTTTTGCATTGATACATGTCCCCTGGTGCACAACCCGGGTTCCCAAACCCTTTTTAGGACAATAACATGCATAATAGTTGTTATAATTAGCACTTTAGAATTCGAACGTTCGCATCCATTGTATTTAATAGGGTTCTAATGTTCGTACGAACTTTCGGTCCGTTCGCGGGTTCTGGTGCGAACCGAACCCGGGGGTGTTCGGCTCATCACTAGTCCTAATCACATAAAATTGTAAAAAACAAAAAATTATAAAAAAAAAAGATTTTCTAAAAACTTGTGGCAATAAATGTGATCTTCAAAAAAACTAACCATTTCTCTTAGAAAATACATTGGAGTGGCATTTTTCCAAAAATTTGGTCATGTTGTGGGTGTTTCTACTACCTGGCACCTCAGGGCCTCCAAATATTTGATACATACTGAGAGAATCCTTGGATATAAGGCTCCTTGATGTGACTTGGCTGCAAAAAACACATTTGTGGTTTCTACATACATTAGGAGTAGTAGAATGTATTTTGTGGTGCAATTGTATTATGCTCATGCTGTGTTAGAAATAACTTGTTAAAATTACAACTTTGTGAAACAAAATCTAAAAACTGTAGTAAATTAGAACTTAAAAAAAAACACATGACATGGTCTTTTACTACCTAATTTTGAGAATGGGGTCATTTTGTTTTGTTTTTTAACTGTCCTGGCCTCAAGAAGTGTTATGGCACGGAGAACATCAGGGTTGATACATTTTAAATGTATATACCAAATTTTGTTGACTCTAACTTTCACACAGACTCAAGATTATATACTTTATTTTTTGTTTTGTTTTTATCCAAAGTAATGTCGCTTTTGACCTATGCATGAAGAACAAGTATTTATTTGCAGTGTTTTATAACAGAAAATAAGGAAATAGTTTTTTTTTAAACATTTTAGTTTTTTTTTATTTCTATTATATAGTTAAAAGATGTAGAGAACCTAGTGGGGATTAAAATACCACAAAAAAAATGATACAAAATTCATTTGGGCACAGTGCTGCATGAGCGAGTAATTGTCTGTCCAAACCTTCACAGCGCTGAAAACTGAAATGCATACAATTCAGTTTAGAAGATGAGAATGTTGTTGGGACATGGACTACTGTATTTGCTTCATATTTTGGCAAAAATGTACACAGTTATCTGGTGACTATGTAGTAACATGATATACATAATTAAAGGGCAAATTTTGAGAATTATTTCTGTATTTATTCAAATAATATATTTACAGCTAGTCACAGGTAATTGCATGGAGGCATTACTTTTTATTCAAACCTTGTATAAAATATGAATGGCAGCCACAAAAACTGAATCAAACAGCCTAGAAAACCTGCTGTTCAGAGGTTGAGTATAACATGTAATATCCTAGCTGTCTGTTAGGCACTGACTTGCTTACACTGAACCTACCTGTAGTTCAGATGGACCTACCTGTAGTCCTCCAGCAGCACCAACAGTGTATCACATATGGTGGGGGCACAAGACTTTTTATGCAGTAATTACAATAAAATATATACAATTTATACTTATATTTAATCATAACTGAAAAATGTTTACATGTTTGCCCGAATGTTTTTTTTAACCCCAGTTATTATACGCATAATTTTTTGCTGTAATAGTATCTCCAATTGCAGTTACATGAAATAGTAAAAAAGTAGGGACGCCGCTCTTTTGACCATACTTATCCTGTGGGTCACAGAAATGCATTTAGTTTTGCTCTCCTGTGACACAGGTAAGGTTTGCTGTCAGCCGATGTCACTCAGCCGGTCCTGGCTCTGGAGAGATTCCAACTTTCATGCATGCAACTACCCAAATGCCTGGACCAGCAGCTGGCTTAGCCTCTATGCATGCTGCTGAAAGGCTGAGCCAGCAGCTCGTTCCCCCTCCACAGCCCATCTCTCCAGTGAGCACTGGAAAGGCAAAGCAAAGAGCTGGTGACTGACAATCACCGGCTCCCTGCTCACTGAAGACCAAGAACTGAGCAATCAGGGGTGTTTGCCTGCTCTGTACTCGGTTTAGAGGCTGTGCCTTGAAAAAGGATATATACCCCTTGAAATTTTCCACATGTCATGTCATGTCACAGCCAAAAACGTAAATGTATTTATTGGGATTCCATGTTATATACCAACACAAGTAGCACATAATTGTGAAGTGGAAGGAAAATGATAAATGGTTTTCAACATTTTTTACAAATAAATATCTGAAAATTGTGGCGTTCATTTGTATTCAGCCCCCTGAGTCAATACTTTGTAGAGCCACCTTTTGCTGCAATTACAGCTGCAAGTCTTTTTGGGTATGTCTCTACCAGCTTTGCACCTCTAGTATCAAATTTTTGCCTATTCTTCTTAGCAAAATAGCTCAAGCTTTGTCAGATTGGATGGAGAGCCTGTGTGAACAGGAAAGTCTTGCCACAGATTATCAATTGGATTTAGGTGTAGACTTTGAATGGGCCATTCTAACACATGGATATGCTTTGATCTATACCATTCCATTGTAGTTCTGGCTGTATGTTTAGAATCGTTGTCCTGCTGGAAGGTGAACCTCCACCCCACTCCCCACTTTTCTTTCTGACTCAAACAGGTTTTCTTCTAAGATTGCCCTCTATTTGGCTTCATCCATCTTCCCATCAACTCTGACCAGCTTCCCTGTCCCTGCTGAAGAAAAGCATCCCCACAACATGATGCTACCACCACCAAGTTTGGATGGTGTGTTCAGGGGGAAGTGCAGTGTTATTTTTCTGCCACACATAGCGTTTTGCTTTTAGAACAAAACGTTCAATGTTGGTCTCATCGGACCAGAGCACCTTCTTCCACATATTTGCTGTGTCCCCCACATGGCTTCTCACAAATTGCAAACAGGACTTCTTATGGCTTTCTTTCAACAATGGCTTTCTACTTGCTACTCCTCCATAAAGGCCAGATTTGTAGAGTGCACGACTAAAAGTTGTCCTGTGTACAGATTCTCCCACCTGAGCTGTGGATCTCTGCAGCTCCTCCAGACTTACCAATGCCATGGGCTTCTTGGTTGCTTCTCTGATTAATGCTCTCCTTGCCCGGCCTGTCAGTTTAGGTGGATGGCCATATCTTGGTAGGTATGCAGTTGTGCCATACGCTTTCCATTTTTGGATGACGGATTGAACAGTGCTCTGTTAGATGTTCAAAGCTTGGGATATTTTTTTATAACCTAACCCTGCTTTAAACTTCTCCACAACTTTATCCCTGACCTGTCTGGTGTGTTCCTTGGCCTTCATGATGCTGTTTGTTCACTAAGGTTCTCTAACAAACCTCTAAGAGTCTTAGGCCTCGTACACACGACCGATTTTCTCGGCAAGAACCAGCAAGAAACTTGCTGGCAGAGAGGTCTTGCCGAGTAAATCGGTTGTGTGTACGCTGCTAGCGGGTTTCTCGTCGAGAAAACCGACAAGAAACCTCGACGAGAAAATAGAGAACCTGCTCTCTATTTTCTCGTCGAGATTCTCCTCGGCATGTTTCTCGACGAGAAAAGTGAGTGTGTGTACACTTACCTGTCCGCCCGGAAGCCCGCGCATGTTCGAAATGAATTTGACGCATGCACGGTAGCTTCCTAGGCATACGTAGGGTATACCAAGATGGCGGCGACGGCATCGAATGTGACGAGCGCATGCTCGACGTAGTCGATGACGTCACCGCGTACACTCCTTTCAAAGAACCGCGGGTTCTTTGAAACGAGCGTGTGTACACTCGGCCGGGACAAGTTTCTTGTCCAAGAATCTCGTCGAAAAAAACGACATGTTTTTTTCAGCGAGAATCTCGGCCGTGTGTACGAGGCCTAAGGGGTTTACAGAACAGCTTTATTTATACTGGGATTCAATTACACATAGGTGTACTTTTTTTACTAATTAGGTGACTTCTGAATGCAATTGGTTTCACTAGACTTTGGTTAGGGGTATCAGAGTAAAGGGGGCTGAATACAAATGCACGCCACACTTTCAGATATTTATTTGTAAAAAAAAATGAAAACCATTTATGATTGTCCTTTCACTTCACAATTATGTGCCACTTTGTTGTTGGTCTATCACATAAAATCCCAATAAACAATACATTTATGTTTTTGGTTGTAACGTGACAAAATTAAGAGAATTTCAAGGGATATAAATACCTTTTCAAGGCACTGTATATGTTTCTTTTGTTCAATTTCTAGACTTCTCTTTTAACAAGTTGCTAGATCACTAAGTGAGGTAATCTGGTACAAGTGAAAATATGTGTTGTGTATTGCTTGAGTAAGCTGTATCTATTCTCTTTTGTCATGAAGGGTTATCTCTGTGAATACAACAGGCATATCAACTACCATATTTAAAGAAAAAATATAAGAATTCAGAATTGGCCTTCAATGTATAATTAATCTTTATCTGTACTTAATACTCATAAAAATTCCAGTTTAAAGCTATGTTAAATTGATACCTTATATAGGCACTTTTTCACTATTTGGACAATAATTCATAATTTTTTACTGACATGACAATAAAAATACATGCATTGGGCCAATATTAAAATAATCCATTAAGCCCATCCCCTGCTCTCTCCTTAAGCCCACGTTCACACTGGGGCTGCGGGAGTGAAGCCTGCGAGTTCATCTGAACTCGCACGATTTCACTCCCGCTGGCAGTCCCGATTTCAGCCACGATTTCAAAGACATCTGAAACAGATGTCAATGTAAATCGCAGCTGAAATCGCAAAAAGTAGTACAGAAACTACTTTTTGTAATCGGTGCAGCGCCGCAGATGCGGCGTCGCACCGATTAGGACGGTGCCATTGCCCGCAATTTGCGGCAAATTTCGCCGATTTGACATGTCAAATCGCATGTCAAATCGCACCAGTGTGAACCAGGGCTTAGGATGTTTTAAAGTATAGGGCATGGGATCTCGATATTAATGACAAATAGTGCAAGGTATATGTTCCAGGTCCCAAAGGTATATGGAATGTCATCCCTGTGTATATGCAATCAACCCTTATTGGCACAGTAAAGAAGATATTTCATATGCACTCCACAACCTGGAAATAGATTTTGTAATAAAAATTGCATTGTAGATTGAATATGGGTTATATGGTGGTACTGGTCTGTTTTTGTAGGTGAGCATTTTTAAAATATGTGTTAGATTAATAATTGAGGAGTAGAGTCTAAGCCAGCTTTTTATTCAACTTTTGGAGTTAACATAGCTAGTAGGTTAACAGATATTTTTATATACCGTACTTGCAGCATTTCTAAAGCAATAAAACATTGGAAACGTGCATGTATCAGTATTTCCTTTATGAATAAATAGCATTTAAACATCAGTTTGAAATCTATTACTGTTTCAGTTGAAATTTGCAGTACCAGAAGCAGCATTTTTGGACCTTTCTAACACTTGAAAAGTAAAGTATGTAAATACCAATATAAATCAACGTTCTTGGTAATTATTTTGTTTACTTTTTGATTATATTTATTTATTGTGAAAATTGTACAATTTCTGTAGCCAGTGTTAAAGTGATCTCTGAAGAAATCATTGGTAGTCATAAATGTGTATTCACTGGGAATGAACTTTTAAAGCCTTAGTTTAGGTTATATTTTTTCTGGGATGGTGCTTACATTTAATGTGAAGTGTTTAAAGTGTAGGGAAATAAAAAAAAAAAAAAAAACAGGAGTTTGTCTTGAAAATTATTGAAAGTCTAAAGTGAATATGGCTCATGTTTGCATTATTTGCATTGCTAAGTAAACTAATAAGCCAAAAATGCTTTATTGTTTTGCGTAAACTCCTTACACAAAAGGATTGTTATACGGGCACAAAAATCTTTGTTACATCGGCTAGTTGGCCATGCAGCATGCATCTTGTGTATGGCAAACATCATATTCTGCATGTTTAAAAAGGAGACATTGACAAATACATTAGCTGTCTCAGCACATGAACCAAGCTTCTGAGTTGCATTTTGAGAGCTATTATCTTCTTAAAGTGGAACTTTCGTCATAAAATTAAGTCCTGATAGATCACTTTAGGCTGGCCCCTTTTGCAGGTATTGTAAAACATTAAAAATAAGTGCCTATACTGTTTAAAATCCAGTGATGCTCTGTCTCATCCTGCTCTGCACATGCTCAGTTGCACTCTGTTCTCAGCACTGTGCCTAAAATCTGAGTCACTAGAGGCCAATCTGCTGACAGTTTTAAGATTTAAGAAGGAAAGAAAATCACTCAATTCCCCTGTCAACACAGTCAGTATTGATTGGGGAATCCCTCCAACAACATTATTGTGTTCTGTCGGAAGAATACAGCCTGCAGCCTTCCTTGCCAGCAGGGCACAATGATCACTGCTGGCTGCTATAGCCATCAGCAGTGATCGCATTAAAAAAATCAGTCAGGCTGGTTGTACTAAAGCCGACTGATGGATCGATTTTAGTACAACCAGCCTGCCCATAGATAGGTCGAGTCTCTCTCTGGCGGTCCCTGCTGAACCAGATTCGATCCATCTATCACTGACTTTACTTTTGCTGAACGAGGAAGAAAGCAATGGGAATGACACAGACTGTGTGGAGGGAACACAGATTAGGGAGGAAGAAAAGAAAAGCAGGAGAGGTGACAGGACAAACTCTGCTGCCAGGAAAACACAAAATAGTTAAACTTACAAGAATAGCGTCTTGTTTTATGTCAAAACACAAGGGGAGAGGCGCCTCTGGGTGTAGTAGTTTTAAAACAATTTAATAGAAAAGCAGAAAAACATTGGCCACTCACATTTTGGTGGTTAAAATAACCACGTCATACGCTGCCTGTACGCTCAGAAGCTCGTCGCATTTCCAGTGACGTCATCATCCCTCGCTGTCAAGGTCACCTGTGGCCAGGTGACAGATGCACACCATAGGGGGACAGGAGTGCACCGCGAGGTAGTGAACCCTATGGCTGGCTTCTGCGGATAGGAAACTGGGTGGTTGTGGAAAGCGGGACCAGAGGAGCACAACCGGGATCCTAACGGAAGCTAGAGCCAAGATTCCCCAGGGCGCGGAGTCTAAGACCCAGCTGGTCTTCTCCAGGGCCTCTAGTGGTGAGGATGTTATGCTGCAGGCTGGGACCAGGTCGCGGCCCCTGGAGTTTCCTAGCTCACGCCCCGTAGGATAAGGGGAAAGAGGGGAAGCAGCAGCACGAGATAAGAGAGAACCGAATAACAAGCTGAAGGTCAGGGGCCACAAGCAGACAAGGATAACGAAAGAACGAGCCGAAGGTCAAGGGTCACGAGCAGACAGGGATAGTCGGGGACAAGCCAATAACGTAACAGAGAGACAGACGTAGCACACGGCAGGCAGGAACCCAAACACACAATGCCTAACAAACACGTTGATCAGCAAAGCAGGCTTGCAGTGCACAGGTTAATATAGTGTTCTGTGATAGGGCCTGGGGTGGAGTCAGGCTGGGAGGAGATTATAAAGGAAGCCAGGTGAAGGAGGTCTGGTCTCTAAGAAGAACACATGAGGAGGAAGGTAAGATGGCAGACAGACATTAATGCATATCCATGACAGTACCCTCCCTCTTACGAGGCCTCCCCCTTCCCCGCCTGGGCCCAGGTTTAGAGGGAAACTTCAGATGAATCTCCTTTAACAGACGAGGTGCAAAGACCTCCGATGCAGTGATCCAAGACCTCTCCTCAGGACCAAACCCTTTCCAATGAACGAGGTACTGAAGAAAGCCTTTACAAAGTCGGGAGTCCAGAATTTGACTGATCTCGTACTCCTGATTATCCTCAGAGACAGGCGCCACGGTAGGGAGAGGACGAGAGAATTTATTGAGGACTAAAGGCTTTAGAAGAGCAACATGAAAGGAGTTAGTGATTTTAAGGCTCTTTGGAATCTGGAGTTTGAAACAAACCGGATTCAGTTTAGCAGTTACCGTGTATGGACCGATGAATCGTGGAGCAAACTTCAGAGAAGGAACTCGGAGCTTGATGTTCCTGGTAGAGAGCCAGACTTTGTCCCCTGGCTGAAGAGAAGGCGGTTTACGCCTGCGGCGGTCGGCAAAGCCTTTGAACTTTTCAGCAGCTGCCCGGAGGGAATCATGAACGTGACCCCAAACGGAATTGAGAGACTCCTGAACCGAAGCCAAAGCTGGAATGTCTGGAGAACAGATCATGGGAAGAGGAAGTTGAGGGTGTTTTCCATAAACTGTGAAAAAGGGTGTCTTCTGCGAACTGGTATTCACATGATTGTTATGGGAGAATTCTGCCCACGGGAGTAGAGAGGACCAATCATCATGGTGAGAAGACACAAAGGTGCGAAGAAAGACCTCTAACTCCTGATTAACCCTCTCAGTCTGTCCATTGGATTGGGGATGGTAAGAAGAAGAAAAATCCAAGACAATATTGAGGGATTTGCAAAAGGCTCTCCAAAAACGAGACGTGAATTGGACTCCCCTGTCGGAAACAATATGAGAAGGGACTCCATGTAGGCGGAGAATTTCTCGAATGAAAATGGGAACCAAGGCAGGGGCAGAAGGAAGACCAGGAAGAGGAACAAAATAAGCCATCTTGGAGAATCAATCGATTACCACCCAAATGACTGTATTATTCTCAGACAGTGGGAGATCGGTGATAAAATCCATGGCAATATGGGCCCAGGGTTCCTTAGGAATGGGCAAGGGCATGAGGAGACCAGCAGGAGCTTGTGTGGAGGATTTGGACTGAGCACAGACATGACAAGCTTTAACGTAGTCTTTGACGTCTGAGCGGAGATTAGGCCACCAGTAGTGACGACTGATGAGTAGGAAGGATCGGAGAAATCCAGAATGCCCTGCCACCTTGGAATCATGTCCCCAACGAAGGATCTTAGCTCTTAGCTCAGTGGGGACAAAGGTCTTACCAGGCGGAATTTTTGACTTCAGGGTGGTAGAGTGGGCAACAATGCATGAGGTTGGAATGATCGGCTCAGGTTCAGGGGCGGACTCCTCGTCCGAAGTGTCAAATGACCTAGAGAGCGCATCAGCCCGACCGTTGCAGAAACCAGGTTTGTAGGCAATCGTGAAATTAAAACGGGCAAAGAAGAGACTCCACCTGGCCTGTCTAGGATTCAGACGTTTAGCATTCTGTAGATACTGTAAATTCTTGTGATCGGTAAAGATCGTTATGGAGTGAGGGGAACCCTCCAAGAGATGACGCCACTCCTCTAACGCCAATTTAATTGCGAGAAGTTCCTGATCACCGATGGCATAATTCCTCTCTGCCTGAGAAATTTTTTTGGAGAAGAATGCACATGGTTGGCGTCTCTTCTCAAAGATTTGAAGAAGCACAGCTCCCACCCCCATTGAGGAAGCGTCCACTTCAATAAAAAATGCATTCCCAGGATTTGGTCTCCTCAAGAGGGGGCCAGAAACAAAGGCCTGTTTCAGGTTGTGAAATGCAGAGACAGCTTCGGGAGGCCAGTCTCTGGCATTCACACCCTTCTTGGTCAAAGCGATAATAGGCGCGGCAATGGAAGAGTAATTCCTTATGAACTGCCTATAATAATTAGTGAAGCCAAGAAAGCGCTGTGTGGCCTTGAGGCTAGCAGGAAGAGGCCAGTTGGTGATAGCCAAGACCTTCCCAGGGTCCATACGAAGACCCGAACATGAGACGAAGCACCCCAAAAACAGGACCTCAGAACATTCAAAGGAACATTTCTCCAGCTTGGCATAGAGATTGTTCTCTCTAAGACGTTGAAGTACAGTGCGGACATGGTTTCTGTGGACGAGCAGATTTTCAGAAAAGAT
Organism: Rana muscosa; assembly: GCA_029206835.1. Taxonomy (NCBI): domain Eukaryota; kingdom Metazoa; phylum Chordata; class Amphibia; order Anura; family Ranidae; genus Rana; species Rana muscosa. The sequence goes on along the minus strand of CM055120.1, from coordinate 216,420,311 downwards.
CAGAATGTCATCCAGATAGATGACAACAAACTGGTACAGCAGATCTCTGAAGATTTCATTGACAAAGTTTTGAAACACGGCTGGAGCATTACACAGACCAAAAGGCATCACCAGGTATTCGTAATGCCCGTCTCTAGTGTTGAATGCAGTCTTCCATTCGTCACCCTCCCGTATTCGAATGAGATTGTACGCGCCTCTGAGATCCAACTTGGTGAAAATGGAGGCACCCTTCAACCTATCGAATAGCTCAGATATTAAGGGTAAGGGGTATCGATTTTTAATAGTAACCGCATTTAAACCCCGATAATCGATGCAGGGTCTTAAGGTACCATCCTTTTTGGCAACAAAAAAGAACCCTGCCCCTGCAGGCGATGAGGATTTCCGGATGAAACCTCTCTCCAGATTCTCTGCGACATACTCCGACATGGCCTGGGTCTCTGGGATGGACAGAGGGTAGGTACGACCCCTGGGTAGAGTTGCTCCGGGGACAAGATCAATAGCACAGTCAAAAGACCTGTGGGGAGGAAGCACCTCAGCTGATTTCTTACAGAACACATCCCGGTAATCGCTGTATGCAGCAGGAAGATCAGAAGAAACAGAAGTGGCAGCAACCGGAAGACTCTCCTTGGGGGTCACCTTGAGAAGACACAACGAGAAACATGAGGAACCCCAGGCCAGGATCTGCCCAGAGACCCAGTCCACATGTGGAGAGTGGAGCTGTAGCCAAGGGAGGCCCAATACAACTGGGGTAGAGGCCTTGGGTAGAATAAGAAAGGATATCCACTCCTGGTGGAGAATCCCTACCGACATCCTAATGGGTAGCGTCTGGAAGCGAATAGGGCCCCCTGGGAGAACAGTGCCATCAATTGCCGAGACTACCAATGGGGTAGTGAGAGGTGAAAGAGTAAGCTTCATAGAAGAAGCAGTTCTCCAATCCATAAAATTGCCGGCAGCCCCGGAATCCAGGTATGCAAGGGTTGACTGAGGAGAAGTACCTACATGAAGGAACACCGGCAAGAGCAGGCGAGAAGGTGATGTTTCTGGGTCCAATACTCCACCTTCCAAATGTATTAGACCCGAGCGTTTCCCGGACGAAGCGAGCAGGAGTCACGAAAATGACCCTTGCCCCCACAATAGAGGCACAAGCCAAGAGTTCTGCGCCTAGCACGTTCTTCGGGGGTTAGTCTGGTCCGGCCCAGCTGCATAGGTTCTTCAGCAGGTAGAGGATGCTCCACGGAATGAAGGGAGGGGACCTCAGACTGGCTAGGACCCAGAGAGTGCTGGCGTCTTTTTTCTAAGGACCTCTCTTGAAAATGAATGTCGATCTGGTTGCATAATGAAATTACATCGTCCAGACCGACGGGAATGGCTCTTCCCGCTAATTCGTCTTTCACTCGGTCAGAGAGGCCATGTAAAAAGGTAGCGACCAGGGCCTCATTATTCCAGCTCAATTCAGCTGTGTGGATACGGAACTGAAGAGCATATTGCCCCACTGAACTAGATTCTTGGCGAAGACGTAAGACAGCACTAGCCGCTGAAGAAGCCCGAGCCGGCTCTTCGAAGATATTACGAAAGAGCTTCAAGAAATCGGACAGACTGGAAACCACCGGATCGTTCCTCTCCCACAGGGGGGCAGCCCAGGCCAAAGCTTCACCGGAGAGGAGGGAAATGATATAGGCTACCTTAGCCCGGTCAGACAGGAAGCTTTGAGGCTGAAGCTCAAAATGAATTGTGCATTGGCTGAGAAACCCCCTGCAGGCCTTGGAGTCCCCAGAGAAATGGAACGGAGCTGGCAATCTTAGTGAGTGTGAGGCTGCGACTGGTGCGATAGGTACTGCCGCTGGTTGTACTTGGGGTTGCGGATTCAGGGTTCCCAAGGAGACCTGAAGCTGCTCGAATCGAGAAGCCAGATCCTGGAGGAATCGCATCACCTGAGTCTGATTTGATTCCTGGGTTTCAAGTCTGCGAACTATGCCCTGCAATGGATCATCCGTGGGGAGCGGGATGTCAGCCGGGTTCATGGCTGATCAAACTGTCAAGGTCACCTGTGGCCAGGTGACAGATGCACACCGTAGGGGGACAGGAGTGCACCGCGAGGTAGTGAACCCTATGGCTGGCTTCTGCGGATAGGAAACTGGGTGGTTGTGGAAAGCGGGACCAGAGGAGCACAACCGGGATCCTAACGGAAGCTAGAGCCAAGATTCCCCAGGGCGCGGAGTCTAAGACCCAGCTGGTCTTCTCCAGGGCCTCTAGTGGTGAGGATGTTATGCTGCAGGCTGGGACCAGGTCGCGGCCCCTGGAGTTTCCTAGCTCACGCCCCGTAGGATAAGGGGAAAGAGGGGAAGCAGCAGCACGAGATAAGAGAGAACCGAATAACAAGCTGAAGGTCAGGGGCCACAAGCAGACAAGGATAACGAAAGAACGAGCCGAAGGTCAAGGGTCACGAGCAGACAGGGATAGTCGGGGACAAGCCAATAACGTAACAGAGAGACAGACGTAGCACACGGCAGGCAGGAACCCAAACACACAATGCCTAACAAACACGTTGATCAGCAAAGCAGGCTTGCAGTGCACAGGTTAATATAGTGTTCTGTGATAGGGCCTGGGGTGGAGTCAGGCTGGGAGGAGATTATAAAGGAAGCCAGGTGAAGGAGGTCTGGTCTCTAAGAAGAACACATGAGGAGGAAGGTAAGATGGCAGACAGACATTAATGCATATCCATGACACTCGCCTGCCTAACCAACTGCGCTCCAAGCCTCGCTCTGAAGTTCCTTTCTCCACCGCAGCCGGCTTCATCCCCATCCATCAGCGGTGTGAGCTAACTTCCAGCAACACAGCGCCCCAGCAGGACCAGGAATCGATTGACGGACCTGATCACCTCCCTCCCTTGTCTGGGAATTTCTATGCTTTTTTTAACCACCAAAATGTGAGTGGCCAATGTTTGCTGCTTTACTATTAAATTGTTTTAAAACTACTACACCCAGAGGCGCCTCTCCCCTTCTGTTTTTTTTCTGTAGAACTGGAACATGGTTTCTGCTCCCCTCTGATGGCAGCCCTGAGAGTGTAGCCCTTACCTCTGCTATATCATCCTTTCCCGGCCCCTGTACTTTTTATGCTACACTATCAGAGTTTGGACTCTCGCCGCTTTCTGACTGTACATATTATGATGTACATCAAGTAATCCCAATACTGACTTGATACTGGTTATTCTGGTCTCTTGCGCATTTTTACTTGTGTCTTATTTTATGTCCCTGATATTTCACTGTAACTGAGCCAAAACATACAATTAAGGCTGGAAATGTACATATTTAATTTGAAGAATGCGACACATAGTTTTTGTGACCAAGGAGAAGGGGAGAGTTTCCAATAAGGAATGACTGCTCTGTGCTTCAACAAAATGGTGGCCTCCAGCAAGAAGAAACAGGAGCAATGCTGGAGGCAATTTACAGCGCACACTAATTTTGGTAGCATAATTATTAATGTAGAATTTATTTTCTTTTGTTAAAGAACATTAATTGTTATCAAACTGTTATGGGTAAAGTTCCTGTTTAACCTCATTGGTTACCTGTTGTGCAAACTGTCCTGTAGTCTAGACAACATTCCATATAAGTCATGCAGGTATAATCACAATGGCATGGATCCCCACGAAAATACCCTTGACCACATCTCCCAACACAGCTTCCTTCACCTACAATTAAACAGAAGAAATTACTTATTACTGTAAAAGTGAAAAATGTAAGTATCTGAAATAAAAAAAATAGAATTTTACTAACAACCCAAATGTTATACTCTATCTTTTCAATATCACAATGAAAAAATAAACAACATATGATCTGGGCATCTAATTATTACTTGAGGATGTTTAGTAATATGCTAGAATTTTTTTTTTCCTTGTGTTTATTTTTTAACATTCTCACCCTGGGACATTTGTGTTGTGTTTGCAGTGTAGATCTTCATAAGTGGGGATCTATATTCTTTTTATGTACAATGTAAATATCTGTGTGTGTATAGTGATGACCTTTTCAATGCATTTATTTGATTGTTGACTGAAAACAGGAGATATTGACCGATAGCCAGAGACCTCTAGGGTGACCACATTTCCAAACTGCCATTCAGGGACAATTTTGCCAAGGATCGGGGTTGACAGGATTTTGACAGGATTTTGGCGGCGCGTGACTTGTCGGGTGAATGGCTGGTTTTAGCACTTATATCATCCCAATACCATGCTTGGAATGTATTTCTATTATTACCTTGTAAAAATAGACCCCCTTCCCTTAGTACAGACCCCCTTCCCTCAGTATAGACCCCCTCCCTCAGTACGGACCCCCCTCTACTAACTATGGACCCCCTCCCTCAGTACGGACCCCCCTGTACTAACTATAGACCCCCTCCCTCAGTATAGACCCTCTCCCTCAGTACAGACCCCCCTCTACTAACTATAGACCCCCTCCCTTAGTACAGACCCCCCTCTACTAACTATAGACCCCCTCCCTTAGTACGGACCCCCCTCTACTAACTATAGACCCCCTCCCTTAGTACGGACCCCCCTCTACTAACTATAGACCCCCTCCCTTAGTACGGACCCCCTCTACTAACTATAGACCCCCTCCCTCAGTACGGACTCCCCTCTCCACTAACTATAGATCCCCTCCCTCAGTCCGGCCCCCTCTCCACTAACTATAGACTCCCCTCCCTTAGTAAAGACTTCCCCCCTCAGTATAGACCCCCCCACTAAATACAGACCCCCTTCTCCATCAGTATAGACCCCCCTGACTAAGTATAGACCCCCTCCCTCAGTAGACCCCCTTCAGTACTGACTCCCCTCCCTCATTATAGACCCCCCACTAAGTACAGACCCCACTACAGTATAGACCCCCCATGTCCCCCTCCTATGTCCATCTACATACATATATTATAAACTGAACAGACCTCAGATCAGCACCAGGAATGCACAGCGGTGTCCCTCTGAGTCTGCCGCCCGTCTCCTGTGTACTTGTAAATAGCCGAGGAGGGGGAGGTGGCTTCCGTCTGCTCTGCGGTATAAGGCTGAGGCATGGAGATGAGACATCCAGGAGCAGAGCCGGTGGAGTTGTGTCTTTGGGGCTTCCTCTGCTGACAGCCTCGAGTCATCCGGCATGGTGGAGAGCGGCGCGGAGGAGGAAAGTTAACAAACTCCTCCTCCGCTTTGCATGCTGGTCAGAGTCGTGGCTGTGATGTCACTGGTTGGTAGATGCTCTAGCAACCAGTGGCCAGTCTCAGGTGGAGCTGGAGGCGGAGCGAATGCCAGCGCTATGGCGGGGTTTGCTCGCTCTGTCTATTCCATTCCGGGACACTGTATTGTCCCGAACTGAAGGTGCCCGGGACCTGGGACAGACCTGAATTATGAGAATGTCCCAGGCAATCCAGGACACGTGGGCACCCTAGAGACCACGTGACCTAGGATGCTTAAGCTGGGAGAGAAACTTCATTGCAAGAAAAAAAAATGCTGTACTTGTCCCAATGTTGAAGGGCAAGGACCTCTTCTTCACATCCAGTACTCTCAGAATGGATGTGACAGTTATTAGGGACTTATAAGGGAGTCTGGAAGCCCCCTTTATAATAAAGAGCCCCCAGATATCCACCCCCTACCAGGTACATTAGTATCCTTAATTACTCATTCTCACAAATAAAATAATGTAAATAAACACGCACACACTCCATAGAAAAAAAACTATTTATTTAAAATAAGTCCAGCGATGTAAATCCTTTTTAAATATGATGGCCAGACATATTCACCTGTCACACCTCCAATGCTAAATGACAGATCCCCAGGGCTGCAGAGATGTAAACACAGCACTGAGAAGTGCCAGCTTTGACAGCCAAGTATTGCAGTAAAAGCTTTGGAGGGAGCAGCAGTAGGAGGAGGGATAGAGAGGCTGTGTACACTCTGGGGGAGATTTACTAAAACTGGTACACACAGAATCTGGTGTAGCTGTGCATAGTAACCAATCAGTTTCTAACTTCAGTTTGTTCAATTAAGCTTTGCCAATAAAACCTAGAAACTGATTGGTTACTATGCATAGCTGTACCAGATTCTGAGTGCACCAGTTTTAGTAACCCCCCCCCCCCACCCCCCCTGTGTACTTTGGTAGTCATTTAAACATGCATGGCACACAGAAGGTGCAAGACTGGTTAAAATATTCCATTCCTGGCCAAAATCCAGATAATTTGGACCAGATCACAGTCAAATTAAACACTCTTACGTCTTTTACTCGTCCACAAATCATATGCAATTATGTTGCAGCTTAGCTATGTAATCATTTTACCCAGATACATACAAAAATCATATGTACATAAAACCCTCAGAATATGTCAATCACATCTGTCTGTGTCTTTATATCATAATTTGATTTAAATTGAGAAAATTGTCTTAGATAAAAAAAAAAGAGATGGTTAATATTAAAGTAGAACTACAGTGCCTTGAGAATGTATTTAAAGCAGCAATGCCTCTCCCTGTTTGGGACCGACGTCCCTCTGTCAGAAGCCAGTGATTGGCTTTTTTTTCCCCTCAAGCTGACATCGTGAGGGGGAAAATAAGCTGATTACTGATCTTTTGTTTACATCATGTGATCAGCTGTCATTGTCTGGTGGTAAGGGACCGGGATCATTAACTTTGCAATCACAGAGTGCGCCACGCGCGCCCCACAAGGGGGTGCTCAGGCAGCTCATGCATGGGAGGATGTCTATTGATGCCCTCCTGGCAATTAAGGCCTGCGCTGTAGCCATCATTCGGGAGGAGGTTAAACTTATTCACAACTTAATCCCTGACCTGTCTGGTGTATTCTTTGGCCTTCGTGATGCTGTTTGTTCACTATGGTTCTCTAACAAATCTCTGAGGGCTTCACAGAACAGCTGTATTTATACTGAGATTAAATTAGAGGACAAAGGTTCCACTAGATTTTTGTTAAGGGTATCAGAGTAAAGGGGGCTCAATACAAATGCATGCCACACTTTTCAGATTATTTGTACAAAATGTTGAAAACCATTTATCATTTTCTTTCCACTTCACAATTATGTGCCACTTTGTGTTGGTCTATCACATAACATCCCAATAAAATACATTTATGTTTTTGGTTGTAATATGACAAAATGTGGACAATTTCAAGGGGTATGAATACTTTTTCAAGGCACTGTATAAGCAAAACATATTTTTTACTTTTTGGATAGAGCAAGGGAGGGTTATAATCCCTGTCAGTTTTTTTTTTTTTGCCATCTGTGTCCCATTGTGGAGATTTCCGTTCACTTTCTGTCCCATAGCCAAACAGGAAGTGAGAGGAAATCCCTGCAAATGTAGGTAATTCCTTGGGAGCAGCCCCTTCTAAAGTTCCCCATCAGGTCCGCTCAGCCAATGACTAGGTGTAAGGCTGAGGACCTGATGCGGAACATGAGAAGGGGCGGGTCTATACATGTATTAAACAGTGACGGAAGTTCCCCATCAGGTCCGCCCCCTCGGTATGTCAGACCCCGCCTACGTCATTGGCCTGAGCGGGGAACTTCCTTCACTGTGTAATTTAAATTTACACAGTGAAGGAAGTTCCCCATCAGGTCCGCTCAGGCCAATGACCTAGGCGCGGTCTGACATACCGAGGGGGCGGACCTGATGGGGAACTTCCTTCACTGTGTAATTCATGAATAGACCCGCCCCTTCTCATGTTCCGCATCAGGTCCTCAGCCTTACACCGAGTCATTGGCTGAGCGGACCTGATGGGGAACTTTAGAAGGGGCGGGTCTATACATGTAATAGACTGCGGAGGAAGTTCCCCATCAGGTCCGCTCAGGCTCAGCCAATGATGGACAGCGCTGGACATTGGATCGCCGTGGGACACTGGATTTCACCGCTGGAATGTTTTTTTTTTTTTTTAAATAAAGGACTTTTCCAAGGTGTTTGTGTGTTTTTACATTTTTTGACACTTTCTCCGTGAAATGGTAGGGGTAAAATGTACCCCTTACCAATTCACATAGGGGGGGCGGGATCTGGGGGTCCCCTTTGTTAAAGGGGTCTTCCAGATTCCGATAAGCCCCCCGCCCACAGACCTCCACAACCACCGGGCAAGGGTTGTGGGGATGAGGCCCTTGTCCCCATCAACATGGGGACATCCTCCCCATGTTGAGGGCATGTGGCCTGGTACAGTTCAGGAGGGGGGGGGCGCTCTCTCGTCCCCCCCTCTTTTCCTGCGGCCTGCCAGGTTGCATGCTCGGATAAGGGTCTGGTATGGATTTTTGGGGGGACTCCATGCCATTTTTAAAAAAAAATTGGGGTGGAGTTCCCCTTAAAATCCATGCCAGATCTGAAGGGCCTGGTATGGATATTTGGGGGAACCGCACACATTTTTTTTTTAATTTGCGGCGGGGTTCCCCTTAATATCTATACCAGACCTGAAGGGCCTGGTAATTGAATTCTGGGGGACCCCCACACTTTTTTTTTTTTTTTTATCAATGACTTTTCTATGTATTGCCGGGAGCCGACAATTCATTAATAGCCGCGAGTGAGTTTTAAATGCCTTTTTTTCCTTCAAAAATGACATTTTATGCAGGGACAGTTCTAAGCACGGGAAACATGCGCCACTTTACATGCATATCATACACACCCCCTAGGTACGAAATTTAAAGGAATATTTCACTTTTATTGTTTCACTTTAAGCATTATTAAAATCACTGGTCCCGAAAAAACGGCCGTTTTTAAAACTTTTTTTTTGCATTGATACATGTCCCCTGGGACAGGACCCGGGTCCCCAAACACTTTTTATGACAATAACTTGCATATAAGCCTTATAATTACCACTTTAGATTTCTCCCATAGACTTTTCGAATTTGCCGCGAACACCACAATTTGTTCGCTGTTCGGCGAACGGGCGAACAGGCAATGTTCGAGTCGAACATGAGTTAGACTCAAACTCGAAGCTCATCCGTACTTGGGAGCAGTGGCGTACCTACGGGGGGGGGAGGGCGGTGCCACACATTTGGGGGGGGTGTAAGGCTGGGCTATCAGAGCCGGGAACAAGGCAGTGGCGGGTGCAAGTGTGTGTTCGTGCGAGTCGGCTGCTCTTTCAATTGAGCTCACATCGAGCTCTATATTGCCACCTCTGGTTGGCTTCATTTTACTGCCTGTACTGTATTTTCACAGGGACTTGTAGAATCAAGACCTGGGACAAGGAAGACCACCTTACAAGTGGGGTCTGTGAGTACAAGTGAAGGAAGGAGGCTGTTTGTGTAGAGGGGGTCAGAGTTGTGTGTGTGTTTACAGATGTGTGTGTCTGGAGGGGCTGAGGGAGGGGCAGGCAGCTGAGTGTGTACAGGTGTTAGGGGGGCAGCTGAGTGTCTACAGGTGTGGGTGGGGGGCAGCTGAGTGTCTACAGGGTGGAGGGGACACTGAGTGCTGTTCAGGTATGAGGGGGCTAAGTGCATACAGGTGTGTAGGTGGGCTCAGTGCGTACAGGTATGAGGGGGCTGAGTGCTTACAGGTGTGTTAGTGGGCTGAGTGCATACAGATATGAGGGGGCTGAGTGCGTACAGGTGTGTGGGTGGGCTGAGTGTTTACAGGTATGATGAGCGCTGAGTGTGTACAGGTGTGTGGGTGGGCTGAGTGTGTATAGGTATGAGGGGGCTGAGTGCATACAGGTGTGTGGGTGGGCTGAATGCGTACAGGTATGAGAGGGGCTGAGTGCGTACATGTGTCTAGGTGGGCTTAGTGCATACAGGTATGAGGGGGCTGAGTGTGTACAGGTGTGTGGGTGGGCTGAGTGTGTACAGGTATGAGGGGGCTGAGTGCGTACAGGTGTGTGGGTGGGCTGAGTGCGTACAGGTATGAGGGGGCTGAGTGCGTACAGGTGTGTTGGTGGGCTGAGTGTGTACAGGTATGGGGGGGCTGAGTGCGTACAGGTGTGTGGGTGGGATGAGTGCATACAGGTATAAGGGGGCTGAGTGCGCACAGGTATGATGGGGCTAAGTGCGTACAGGTGTGTGAGTGGGCTGAGTGCGTACAGGTATGAGGGGGCTGAGTGCGTACAGGTGTGTTGGTGGGCTGAGTGCATACAGGTATGAGGGGGCTAAGTGCGTACAGGTGTGTGTGTGTGGGCTGAGTGCATATAGGTATGAGGGGGCTAAGTGCGTACAGGTGTGTGGGTGGGCTGAGTGCGTACAGGTATAAGGGGGCTGAGTGCGTACAGGTGTGTGTGTGTGGGCTAAGTGCATACAGGTATGAGGGGGCTGAGTGCGTACAGGTATGAAGGGGGCTGAGTGTGTACAGGCATGATCAGTGAGGGGGGGTGCCAGATATAGGATCTATCCCGGGTGCCAAATGTTCTAGGTATGCCCTTGCTTGGTTTCCCTCAGGTTACCAGAACTGAGTGTGTACAGGTATGAGGGGGCTGAGTGCGTACAGGTGTGTTGGTGGGCTGAGTGCGTACAGGTATGAGGGGGTTGAGTGCCCACAGGTATGAGGGGGCTAAGTGCGTACAGGTGTGTGGGTGGTCTGAGTGCGTATGGGTATGAGGGGGCTGAGTGCGTACAGGTGTTTGGGTGGACTGAGTGCGTACAGGTATAAGGGGGCTGAGTGCGTACAGGTATGAGGGGGCTGAGTGGGTACAGGTATGAGGGGGCTGAGTGGGTACAGGTATGAGGGGGCTGAGTGGGTACAAGTATGAGGGGGCTAAGTGCATACAGGTATGAGGGGTCTGAATGCGTACAGGTATGAGGGGGCTGACTGCGTACAGGTATGAAGGGGGCGGAGTGCGTACAGGCATGATCAGTGAGGGGGGGGTGCCAGATATAGGATCCGCCCCGGGTGCCAAATGCTCTAGGTATACCCCTGCTTGGGGCCCTAAGGTTACCGGAACTAGTGTCCCCAAATTTGGGATTTGCTTTTACTTTCACTTTCAATGATATTGGTAAACAGGACAAACAGGATGTGAATACCCCTAACAGAGGCACAGACAGCTTTAAAAACTGACAAGCGTTCTAATCCCTCTCAACTAAAAAAAAATGTTTTTCCTTTAACTATTCTTTAATCTGTCCCTCTATGCCTCATAAATAAATATAGACATATTCATGATGCTGGTTTAGAAAAAGGGTCTGTTTTTTATTCTTGCAATAAAGGCAAAAAGAAAGTACTACTACGGCAGGGGTATATTTATAAAGCAGCGAAAGTGACATCCACCAGACATTAAAGTGGTTGTACAACCACTTTTCCCTACAGGTAAGCCTATAATAAGTAGCATACAAAATAATTCCGCGCTGCCCTCTGGATAAGCTGCTAACACAACAAGTAGACAAATAGTAAAAAACGTGGAAACAAAAAGTGTAGCGCTAATCAAAAAAAATGAACAAGAATGCATGACGCACTCAAATGAGTATATAAAAATGGTGCAATATAAAAAAAGACACTCAAATATTAAGTAAGAACAGTAAGAAGTCCTTATATATACAAAATGTCTATATGCGAAATACAAGTTAAAACTTGTGCAACTGAGTGTCCTAAAGTAATTCAAAACTGAAGGCAATGGTGAAATTCAAAAGTGGGTGAAGACTTTGAAGGAAAAGTGACGGTGAGAAGATGAAGAGAACCACCACCAATAGGTAAGGAGCTTACCAGATAGTTTGAACCCAGAGGAACATATGTTCAGTGGGTCAAACGGGCTTGGTGTGGTGGAACCATGATGGAACCTGGACAATCTGTATGCTGCAAATTGCTGTGCTGGAAATGGCCAAACATCAACAGGGAGAGAGAAACCGCAGAAGAAAGATGACCTCTTAGCAGATAACCTCATATGCAATAGTGGTCCGGGAATATCCCAATCAATATGAGCAGGTAAGTATCATGTAATAGAGAAAAGAAACAGCCACATAGCGTAACTCTGTATATAAATCAAAATTTTATGTAGTGGAAACACTTACATTTAAGTTGATATAAAAGCGCTTTGCAAAGAATGTGGCAACAATGGAGTCCTCCCGACGCGTTTCGTCTCCTAGGACATCATTCCCCCCAGATGATGTCCTAGGATACGAAACGCGTCGGAAGGACTCCATTGTTGCCACATTCTTTGCAAAGCGCTTTTATATCAACTTAAATGTAAGTGTTTCCACTACATTAAATTTTGATTTATATACAGAGTTACGCTATGTGGCTGTTTCTTTTCTCTATTACATGATACTTACCTGCTCATATCGATTGGGATATTCCCGGACCACTACTGCATATGAGGTTATCTGCTAAGAGGTCATCTTTCTTCTGCGGTTTCTCTCTCCCTGTTGATGTTTGGCCATTTCCAGCACAGCAATTTGCAGCATACAGATTGTCCAGGTTCCATCGTGGTTCCACCACACCAAGCCCGTTTGACCCACTGAACATATGTTCCTCTGGGTTCAAACTATCTGGTAAGCTCCTTACCTATTGGTGGTGGTTCTCTTCATCTTCTCACCGTCACTTTTCCTTCAAAGTCTTCACCCACTTTTGAATTTCACCATTGCCTTCAGTTTTGAATTACTTTAGGACAATCAGTTGCACAAGTTTTAACTTGTATTTCGCATATAGACATTTTGTGTATATGAGGACTTCTTACTGTTCTTACTTAATATTTGAGTGTCTTTTTTTATATTGCACCATTTTTATATACTCATTTAAGTGTGTCATGCATTGTTGTTAATTTTTTTGATTAGCGCTACACTTTTTGTTTCCAAGCCTATAATAAGGCTTACCTTTAGGTACTAGAAATATCTCCTAAACCTCTACAGTTTAGGAGATATTCGCCATAGATGCCGGCGCCGACATAATCGGCGCATGCGCACTAAAGAAAGGGCACGATCCGTGCCGTTTCTATAGTGCCCGTGCCGTGACCGTTGGCTCCTGCGCGCATAGCGTGGGAATGAGGTCACGTGACTCCGGCCAATAGCAGAGCCAGAGTCTACGGCCCCAGAAGGAAGAGGGGTTGAAAATGGACGTGATGAGAGAAAGGGGACATCGCTGACATCACAGGCTTCTTCTGCAGGTAAGTGGCAGATAATGGGCCACTATGCGATGCATAGTAGCCCATTATGATTTTACTTTGCAGGGAACAAAGAGGAAGTAAAACCCATCAAGTTGACTTGAGACTCTCTCTATTACAATATTCAAATACAGGAAGTAACTTTGCAGAGGTATATTTATTTTTTATTTTCAACTCTGACAGTGAATTTACTGAAAATATTTAAAATGCATAATTATAGTGTGAGCTTAGCTTTACAAAAAAGCTTATTTGAATCCTCTGCTGGCAGTAATGTCTCCATTCTAAATGATTGCAGAGATGAAGCAACCATTTTGGGCCAGCGCCCCCTAGTGTCATAGAAGGGAGCACTATCCTGTTGTTTTTGGCCTCTGACTCCACCATAGGTGACAGTAGAGAGTATACACCATGCATGCGCAATGTGTATGGAGCCAACGCTGGGATGGAGCCATTGCTGATTGCAGAGAATTTGCAGAAGCTTCTTCAAAATGCAAGTATGGACTCCATTGTTTAAAAGGAAATGGAGCTCTGGCTGCTAGGTAGGTTTAGCACACTAGCTGCTATGCTGACAGGCAACCGTGTGCCTTCTTGTAAAGCTGAACTCATACTTTAAAGCCCAATTCCAGACAAAACTGCTTAGTGCATTTTGGATAAAGTAAGGAAAGGTTAAAGCCTCTGTCAGATTTTTTAAGACTTCTGTTTCACTGTTGGGGAAATTTCCCCTAACTTCCTATCAGGACCGGGGAATAATGGGAAATCTCTCCAGACATCATGGACAGAAATAAACACTTGACAGAAATTGAAACATTCAAATAGCAAAAATGTTTTGCTGAAGTTAAGCTTTAAGGCAACTCTCTTACTATTTCTAAAGACTCAAAATAAGTTCTCACTGTAAAGTAAACAAAACAAGTCCCATCAACTGATATAGTAATACACTCTGTCAACTCAACAGTTCAAACTCATTGGGGGTTATTTACAAAGGGCAAATCCACTTTGCACTACAAGTGCAAACTACAAGTGCAAATTGCACTTAAAAGTGCACTTGGACACCAGTCAATCCAGTTTAACTGGTGTGGGTGCATGCGTGTGTCCATGTTAATAATTTCCATATCCCTGTATGTTGCGATCATCAAGATGTCCATCTACTAGTTTTTTGAAACTATCGACACTCCCCGATGTCACCATTGCTTGTGTCCTTCAACAGGATCACCGATTGGCTACAAACATTTGGAACCCATGCAAATCCTCAATCCATTTCCACAGTATCCAATATGCTTAGAAAAAAAACAGGAGACCTAATGCTTCACAGTGTGAAATCCAAGACACTACATTTAGTAAAAGGTTAAAATGCACCTACAGGCAAAAACAAAGTAACAGTGAAGTGAAAATAAGGTCTTAGCCGGCAAAAGGCTAACTTCCAGGTTGAATTCCCTCTTGCGCAATGACGCCAGGATGTAGCTGTACCCAGTGTTTTTTGTCAAATATGACATTTTCCATGTTTGAGCACTTTAAATGTTACTTACTATTAGAATATTTTAACAGTTTGGTGCAACATAGTGAACTTAGGGGGTTATTTACAAAAGGCAAATACACTTTGCACTACAAGTGCAAACTACAAGTGCAAAGTGCACTTGAAGTTGCACTGAAAGTGCACTTGGAAGTGCAGTCGCTGTAGATCCGAGGGGGACATGCAAGGAAACGCTAGCAAAAGAGCGGCAGAAGATAGCGGAGGAGCCCAGCAGAAGAACCGGAGAGCGGGAAAAGAGAGCGGAGAAGTCGGAAGAGACCCCCGAAGTCGGAAGAAGACCCCCGAAGTCGGAAGAAGACCCCCGGAGCTGCCTAATAAATTACTTTAAAAACCTGTCTAGTGTTTTTTTTATTGACACTTTTTTCCCCCAGATGAATGGGTAGGGATATGATGTACCTCATACTCATTCACATAGGGTGGGGGGCCGGGATATGGGGGCCGGCTTATTAAAGGGGCCTCCCAGATTCCGATTAGCCCCTCTCCCACAGACCCCGACAACCAACGGCCAGGGCTGTTGGGAAGAGGCCTTTGTCCTCATCAACATGGGGACAAGGTGCTTTGGGGTGGGGGGGCGCAGTGCCCCCCCTGCCCCAAAGCACCAACCCCCCTATGTTGAGGGCATGTGGCTTGATATGGTCTAGGAGGGGGGGGGCGCTCACTCGCCCCCCTTTCCTGACCTGCCGGGCTGCGTGCTCGGATAAGAGTCTGGTATGGATCCTGGGGGAACCCCCGCGCCCCATTTTTTTTGGTGTGGGGGTTCCCCTCAAGATCCATACCAGACCGAAGGGTCTGGTATTGTCCTGGGGGGAACCTCATGCAACATTTTTTGTAAAATTTTTGCGGGTTCCCCTTCAAGATTCTCCGCACACGAGTCGTCCCGCAAGTCGGATCATCTTGATCCGACTTCTGGTGCGACCTCTATTCAAATCAATGGGCTTCCATAGGGAACTGTTTATTTTGAATAGAGAAAGAAACGCCGGACGAGGCTTAACACAGCGTTAAGCCTCGTTAAATAGCGTTTAACACCCTTTGCCGGCGTCTGACGTCTTTACAGCTCTAATGCTGGAGCTTCAGAACGCTCTGGTCCTGGGTTTTTTTGCAGCTTAAAAATGGCTAGGCCATTTACAGCTCAAAAACGTCATGGTGGGCATTAAGCCCATAGGCTAACATGGAGAGCCATTTGTAAGCTGCAAAAAACGCTCATAAAAGTGGCTGTAAAAACGTCCGTGGGCATGAGGCCTTAAATGCCAATGACAGGACACAAAAGTGACGTAGGGGCCAGCAGAAGAAGCCACGGGGTGCAATGTGGAACTATGAATCACCTAAAAGAGTATCAGATGCTGAAGATATTTTCCTAAGCTTCTTTTTTCAACACAATGGAGTTCTGTAACTGGGACATTGGAAAGTTAAGTAACAATAGTTTGCCTTTGCGAGGACTAAGGATGAGCCGAACACCCCCCCGGTTCGGTTCGCACCAGGTCTTGTGAACAGGCAAAAAATTTGGACGAACACACAAACACCGTTAAAGTCAATGGGACACGAACATGAAAAACCAAAAGTGCTAATTTTAAAGGCTTATATGCAAGTTATTGCCATTAAAAGTGTCAGCACATATACACAGATGCTATGTGGTCTGAACAGTCCCTAAAGAAATTGTCCTCGCTAGGGATGAGCCTGATGTTCAAGTCAAACGGAAGTTCGACTCGAACATCGGGTGTTTGCCTGTTCGCCAAACAGCGAACATTATGTGGTGTTTACGGTAAATTTGAAAGCCGTGGAACCCCGTTAAAGTCTATGGGACGCTAACATGAAAAACATTGGACACTAACAATGCAAAAAAAAGTTTTAAAAACTGAAGTTTTTTCGGGAGCAGTGATGTTAATAATGATTAAAGTGAAACAATAAAAAATGAAATATTTCTTTAAAAATCGTGCCTGGGGGGTGTCTATAGTATGCCTGTAAAGTGGCACATTTTTCCCATGTTTAGAACAGTACCACAGCAAAATTAAATTTCTAAAGGAAAAAAAGTCATTTAAAACTGATTGCGGCTGTAAAGAATTGTCAGGTCTCAGCAATATAGAAAAAACTCATTGAAAAAAAAGCATCCCCCCCTAGTCCTTTACCAGGCCCTTTGGGTCTGGTATGAATATTAAGGGGAAACTCGAACACAAATGTAAACAAAAAATTGCATGGGGGTCCCCCCAAAATCAATACCAGGCCCTTCAGGTCTGGTATGGATATTAAGGGGAACCCTGCACCAAATAAAAAAATATAGAGTAGGGCCCCCCAAAATCCATACCAGACCCTTATCCGACCACGCAACCTGGCAGGCTGCAGGAAAGTAGGGGAGATGAGAGAGGGCTCCCCCTCCTAAACCGTACCAGGCCACATGCCCTCAACATGGGGGGATGCTTTGGAGTCACCCCCAAAGCACCTTCTCTCCATATTGATGGGGACAAGGGCCTCATCCCCACAACCCTTGCCCGGTGGTTGTGGGGGTCTGCAGGTGGGGAGCTTATCGAAATCCATTTACGTCACCGAGTGACCCCGCCCTCAGCTATATAACAGCTGTCACCGAGAAGAAGCTTCACGTGGCGGAAGCCATTGAGGCGGAGCTGTTGCTTTTTTTTCTTTTTCCAGTTCGTCAGGTGGCGTGATAGAAGATGAATTGACATCACTGGACAGTTTGTCCCAAAGTCTCTCCTGTCTTTTTTACTATTTTTGACACTTTTTTTTGTGAATTGTACCCATTATCAATTCATATAGGGGAGGGCCAGGATCTGGGGGTCACCTTGTTAAAGGGGGCTTCCAAATTCTGATAAACCCCCGCCCGCAGACCCCCACAAACACCGGGAAAGGGTTGAGGCCCTTGTCCCCATCAACAAGGTGCTTTGGGGACAAGGTGCTTTGAGGGTGACTCCAAAGCACTCCCCATGTTGAGGGCATGTGGCCTGGTACGGTTAAGGAGGGGGGGCTCTCTCGTCCCCTCCTCTTTTCCTGTGGCCTGCCAGATTGCGTGCTCGGATAAGGGTCTGGTATGGATTTTGGGGGGACCCCTACACCATTTCTTTTTTAAATTTGGGCGCAGGGTTCCCCTTATAATCCATATCAGACCTGAAAGGTCTGGTATGGATTTTGGTGGTACCCCTATGCCATTTTTGGAAAAAAAATTGGTGCAGGGTTCCCCTTAATATCCATACCAGACCTGAAGGGCCAGGTATGGATTTTGGGGGGACCCCCACGTCATTTTTTTTTATTTTGGTTTGGAGTTCCCCTTAACATTCATACCAGACCCAAACTGCCTGGTAATGAACTGGGGGGACCCATGCCGTTTTTTTCAATTAGTTTTATCTATATTGCCGAGACCCGACAATTCATTACAGCTAGGGTCGAGCGAACCCGAAAAGTAAAGTTCGGGTCCGTACCGAACTTTAGCTTTTTCCCGAACCCGAACCCGAACCCGGACTTTGCACGAAAGTCCGGGTTCGGGTTCGGGTTCGGCAATCTAATGGCGCAGTTAGAAATGCTTCAGGGGCCAGCCAATCACCTTTTGATTAGCTGGTGTGCCCTTAGAAGCCATCATAGCCATGCCTACTAATGGCATGGCTGTGATTGGTCAGTGCAACATGTGACCCAGCTTCTATATAAGCTAGAGGCACACAGCACACACGTCACTCTGCTTCAGAATAGATAGGGAGAGGATCTTGTCTGCTGCTGCTGCTTTTAGGGAGAGATTGAAAAATACATGAGTTAGTCCTGATTCTGGAATCTGAGGGAAAAGATAGAGAGACAGTGTAGTGTAGGGCCAGGTTCCTGTTGGTGCTTTCAGGGAGAGAGATATATTATATAGGAATAGGAGTACAGATTCAGAGATATAACTCAGCGATCTGCATAGGTTTACCTGTTTGTGTTGCAGTGCAGTCTTTTTACACTGCCATGAGCCCAGTGTCAGAGAAAATCTACCTTTTATCTGCAAGCTCAGTGCACCAGCACTGCATATATTACGTTGAGAGATACACCGTTTCCATACTGTGGGTGTATTCTGCTCTTGGAAAAAGATCCATTTAGGGGGAAAAAAAAGGCACTTTATTGTGCTCTTTTCCAAAAGACCCATTAAGGGCAAAAAAGAAAAAAAAAGTTGCATTTTATTTTGCTCGTGCAAAAAAAGACCAGTTTAGGGCAAAAAATAAAAATAAAATTTGCACTTTAATGTACGCTTGCAAAAAGACCCATTTAGGGCCACAAAAAATATTTTGCAGTGTGTTCTACATATGTGGAGGTGTGTGAAATAAACCATTTCTATATATTTGTCTTCTACTGTGCTATACTAAAAAAAAAACTTTTTTTTTTAATAGCATTTTCTGCAGTTCTGTAGCTGTGCGATTCAGCGGTTACGTACTGTGGGTGTGTTGTGGTCTTCCCAAAAACGGCATTTAGGGCCACAAAAAATATTTTGCAGTGTGTTATACATATGTGGAGGTGTGTGAAATAAACCATTTCTATATAGTTTTCTCCTACTGTGCTATACAAAAAAAACAAAAAATTTTTTAATAGCATTTTCTGCAGTTCTGTAGCTGTGCGATTCAGCGGTTAAGTACTGTGGGTGTGTTGTGGTCTTCCAAAAAACGCCACTTTGGGCCACAAAAAATATTTTGCAGTGTGTTATACATATGTGGAGGTGTGTGAAATAAAAATTTCTATATAGTTTTCTCCTACTGTGCTATACTAAAAAAACAAAATTTTTTTGGAATAGCATTTTCTGCAGTTCTGTAGCTGTGCGATTCAGCGGTTACGTACTGTGGGTGTGTTGTGGTCTTCCAAAAAACGCCATTTAGGGCCACAAAAAATATTTTGCAGTGTGTTATACATATGTGGAGGCGTGTGAAATAAACCATTTCTATATATTTGTCTTCTACTGTGCTATACTAAAAAAAAAACCATTTTTTTGGAATAGCATTTTCTGCAGTTCTGTAGCTGTGCGATTCAGCGGTTACGTACTGTGGGTGTGTTGTGGTCTTCCAAAAAACGCCATTTAGGGCCACAAAAAATATTTTGCAGTGTGTTATACATATGTGGAGGTGTGTGAAATAAACAATTTCTATATAGTTTTCTCCTACTGTGCTATACTAAAAAAACAACATTTTTTTTAATAGCATTTTCTGCAGTTCTGTAGCTAGGCGATTCAGCGGTTACGTACTGTGGGTGTGTTCTGCTCTTCCAAAAACACCCATTTAGGGCAAGATCCTAAATTTGGAAAATATGAGGAGAAGGTCAAAGGGACGTGGTGGCCCCGGTCGTGGTGCTGCTGGTGGAGCTCCTGTTGCAGGGAGAGGACGTGGTGGATCTGTGCCAGATACACGCACAAGTGAAACAGCTTCCTCAGGTGCGAGTAGGCGACCGAGCCTGCGGCAGTATTTTGTCGCGCCTAATGAGGCTGTACGAATGTTTAGGCCAGGACAAGTACAGGCGATAGTAGATTGGGTTGCTGACAGTGCCTCGGGTTCCTTCACATTGTCTCCCACCCACTCTTCTGATGAAAGATCAGAGTTGGCACCTGAAACCCATGTCCATCAGTCTTTCACCTCACCCCCTTGCAAATCAGCCAAGCAGTCTGAGCCCCAAATCATGCAGCAGTCTCTTCTGCTTTTCGATGACTCTGTTAGCAGGGTTTCCCAGGGCCATCCACCTAGCCCTGCCCCAGAAGTGGAAGAGATTGAGTGCACCAATGCCCAACCACTTATGTTTCATGATGAGTACATGGGAGGACCATCGCAGCACATCTCGAATGATGACGAAACACAGGTGCCAACTGCTGCTGCTTTCGCAATTGTGCAGACAGACAAGGAGGGCAGGGGTGAAGACTGGGTGGAAGATGATGTGGAGGACGATGAGGTCCTCGACCCCACATGGAATCAACGTTATGCAGGTGACCAGTGTAGTTTGGAGGAAGAGGCGGTGGTCGCACAGAGCCACCAGCACAGCAGAAGAGGGAGCAGGGTGCAAAAGCGGAGCGTCCGTCCCCTAGACAGTATGTCTGCTACTGCCCAACGCAGCAAGGGACCGAGCACACCAAAGCCAGGTCCAAGGAGTTCCCTAGCGTGGCAGTTCTTTACACAATGTGCTGATGACAAGACACGAGTGGTTTGCACGCTGTGCAATCAGAGCCTGAAGCGAGGCATAAACGTTCTCAACCTGAGCACAACCTGCATGACCAGGCATCTAAGTGCAAAGCATGAGCTGCAGTGGAGTAGACACCTCAAAAACCAAGAAAGGTCTCTGGCTCCTCCTGCTTCCTCTTCTGCTGCAGTCTCGGCCTCTTCATCCACCAGTGACAGTGGCACCTGCCACCCCGCAAACAGAGGATCTGCCAGCAGCACTACCACCTGGGTCACCAACCATCTCCACAATGTCCCATGGAAGCGTTCAGCTCTCTATCTCCCAAACATTGGAGCGGAAGAGGAAGTACCCCCCTAGCCACCCGCAATCCCTGGCCCTGAATGCCAGCATTTCAAAACTCCTGGCCTTTGAAATGCTGTCATTCTGTCTGGTGGAGACGCAGAGTTTTAAAAGCCTGATGGCATTGGCTGTCCCACAGTACGTCGTGCCCAGCCGCCACTACTTTTCCAGGCGAGCCATCCCTTCCCTGCACAACCAAGTGGGGGACAAAATCAGGTGTGCACTGCGCAACGCCATCTGTGGCAAGGTCCACCTAACTACGGAAGTGTGGACCAGTAAGCACGGTCAGGGACGTTATATCTCCCTAACGGCACACTGGGTAAATGCAGTGGCGGCTGGGCCTGAGGCAGATAGCAGTTTGGCGCATGTCCTTCCACCACCGAGGATTGCAGGGCGCTTCAGTTTGCCTCCTGTTGCTAACTCCTCCTACTCCGCTTCCTCATCCTCTACCGCCTCCTCATCCGGTCAGCGTAACACCTTCACCACCAACTTCAGCACAGCCAGGGGTAAACGACAGCAGGCAGTTTTAAAACTTTCCTGTTTGGGGGAAAAACCCCACACCGCGCAGGAGTTGTGGAGGGACATGAAACAACAGACCAATGAGTGGTTGCTGTCAGTGAGCCTCAAGCCCGGCCTGGTGGTGTGCGATAATGGGCGAAATCTCGTAGCAGCTCTGGGCCTAGCCGGTTTGACGCACATCCCTTGCCTGGCGCATGTGCTGAACTTGGTGGTCCAGAGGTAACTTAAAAATTATCCCAATATGCCAGAGCTGCTGCAGAAAGTGCGGTCTGTGTGTGCGCACTTTCGGCGTTCTCACCCTGCTGCTGCTCGCCTGTCAGCGCTGCAGCGTAACTTCGGCCTTCCCGCTCACCGCCTCATATGTGACGTGCCCACAAGGTGGAACTCCACCTTGCAAATGCTGGCCAGACTGTGCGAGCAGCAGCAGGCGATAGTGGAGTTTCAGCTGCATCAATCACGCGTGAGTCGCTCTGCGGAACAGCACCACTTCACCACCAATAACTGGGCCTCCATGCGAGACCTGTGTGCCTTGTTGCGCTGTTTCGAGTACTCCACCAACATGAACAGTGCCAATGACGCCGTTCTCAGCGTTACTATCCCAGTTCTATGCCTCCTTGAAAAAACGCTTTGGGCGATGATAGAAGAGGATGTGGCACAGGAGGATGAGGAGGAGGAGGAGGAAAAGGGATCATTTCAAAGGCTTTCAGGGCAGTCTTTCACAAGTGGCTACGAGGGTGGGTTCCTGCACCAACAAACGCCAGGTACACAATTGTCCGGCAGAAAGGCACAGTTCTGGAGGATGACGAGGTGGAGGAGGAGATGGAGGAGGAGGAGGAAGAGCCATTTTCACAGCAGGGTGGCACCCAGACCAGCTCGTGGCCATCACTGGTGCGTGGCTGGGGGGATACAGAGGACACAGACGATACACCTCCCACAGAGGACAGCTTTTCTTTGCCTCTGGGCAGCCTGGCACACATGAGCGATTACATGCTGCAGTGTTTCCGCAATGACCGCCGAGTTGCCCACATTTTAACTGGTGCTGATTACTGGGTGGCCACCCTGCTGGATCCCCGTTACAAGGACAACGTACCGTCATAAATTCCCTCACTGGAGCGGGATCGTAAGATGCGCGAGTACAAGCGCACGCTGGTAGACGCGCTGCTGGTGGCATTCCCACCTGACAGCGGGCGTACGGTGGAAGCACAAGGCGAAGGCAGAGGAGGAGGAAGAGGTCGCCAACGCAGCCGGGGCACCGGCAGCACCTCAGAAGGCAGGGTTAGCATGGCTGAAATGTGGAAAAGCTTTGTCAGCACGCCACAACAATCAGCACCACCAGCTGAGATGGAACGTCTTAGCAGGAGGCAGCATTTCACCAACATGGTTGAGCAGTATGTGTCCACAGGCCTACACGTACTGGATGACGGGTCTGCCCCCTTTAACTTCTGGGTCTCCAAATTGGGCACATGGCCTGAGCTTGCCCTTTATGCCTTGGAGGTGCTGGCCTGCCCTGCAGCCAGTGTAATATCTGAACGTGTATTTAGCACGGCAGGGGGCGTTATCACAGACAAGCGCAGCCGCCTGTCCAGAGCCAATGTGGAGAAGCTCACGTTCATTAAAATGAACCAGGCATGGATCCCACAGGACTTGTCCGTACCTTCTGCAGAATAGACATGTATACCGGTGTTGTGACAAAAACTGTCCGGCCATCGGATTGTGTACGGCCCATACTGCGAAGGTGCAGCGCTTGAGCAGTACAGAGGACAAGGAGATTCACAAAATCTCCGAAGATGAATGGGGCCTGCGCAGTGAGTGCAGGTTCAAGCCCCACCATCCAAGTGGACATACGGTAGCACATAGTAACAGGGCCCCTCACGGGCTCGGTTCGATCGCCACGCTTCGGGCACGGCCTCACTTGGCTCGGCTTGAACCACGGATGGTGTAGCCTTCACCTGAACTCACCACGCAGGCGCCGTTCGTCTTGGGAGATTTTCAAAATCCCCTTGTCCTACATACTGAGCAAGCGCAGTACAGGGTGGACACTATTTGACGGGGGACAGAATTCGACACATCACAGGCCTTACCCAGCCATTGTTGTATTTTTTAACCAGTGTTGGCTACCTCGTCCTCCTCCACCGCCGCTTCCACCTACACAGCCACATCCACCGCCACCTCAACCTCCTACTCCATATGGACCTCGTCCTCCTAGGTCAAGATTATAATTTTTATTTTATTTTTTTGTAGCGCACAGATCCTTTCCCCCTTACCTGCCTTTATGTAGTTGGCTCCTCGCAGGAGGGAGAAAGGCACACCGCACTACCAGCCCGTACCCTCCTATATAAAGAGGTTGAGCGGTGTACTTGACGGGCCGTGTCCACAGCCGGAGTCAAAACTCCTCCAGAGGATGATTCTCACCTCTACTGTAGGTAGAGGCAAGTCCTTTAATTCCCAGTAAAGTCAATGTCCACACCAGCTGAAATTACAACTCTTATTCTCTCATGGCAAAATAAACTCTACTCGGATAGAAAAGGTTAGAGCAAAGAAACAGGACAGCTTAAGGTGTGGAGGAGGTCCAGGCACAAACGTAGCACATTCACTTCACTGCTTAGGTTTCTCAAACAGTTTTAGGTGCACGGTCTCTGCCACAGACCTTGAGGTTGGTCTCTGCCACAGACCGGGTGTACAAGGCCCCTGCCACGGACCTGGAGAACTTTGGTCTCTGCCACAGACCAGGGTGTATAAGGCCCCTGCCACGGGCCGGGTGAATAAGGCCTCTGATACAGTCAAGATGACCTTGAGCTTCTCCTTCTACGAACCTAGCCCATATCAAGGGGAAGACATCTCTCCAGGGAGTCAACAGACCCTTCCTTCACGTGACTCCCGCATCGGTCCATCAGAATGATCCTCCCTTCCCTGGAACATGGTCCCCTACACGAGGCGGCACCCTAAGACTCCTCGACCCTTAGCGGACTCCAGACGAAGGCTCTGGACTCCAGTCTTTACTCCCGCACCTAGGCCTCCATACCCAGGGCAGCAGGAACTCCAGGATAGTACCTCACCCCGGGCTAAAGGTACCCGAGATGGAACAGGAACACATGCACCCAGGCCGAATGCACCTGGGCGTGGACCCCACCGGACATCAGCCCCCAGGCCAAAGGTCTGCCCCTTTTATATGCTCTCCCGGCATGCAAAGCAGGTTCCCCGCCCCGCTGTACTACTGCCAAGAGGGGACACAAAAGGCACAGCACTGTATCGGCGGTTCAACCCTAGCCTACCATGGCAGCGCCATCTGTAGGCCGCAGGGAACTGCACACCAATACTGTCCCCGAGGACAAAATGGTCCATGAATCCTACAGAATTAGGGTGTTTGAGCCTATTTACCACTCAAACACTTCCCTTAAAGTTAGCACCCCGCTACATTTTTATTTCAAAGTATTTTATTTTCCCACTAGCTTATCCATTAAATTTAATAATTTATTCCAGAAAGGGCGTATTCTGGGGCATTCCCACCATATGTGTGGCATCGTGCCGTTGAGTTTCTGAGGTTCTTAATGACTTCCCGTACCTCTTCTGCTGAAAAGGGGGCCTCCAGCATATTTTTTTATTTTTTTATTTTTTTAATGTTATTTTAAGTTATTTCCCTATCCACATTTGTTTGCAGAGCACTTGCCATGCTCTTAACAACATTTTGCTGCCATTTGCAGCCCTCTAGCCCTTTCCATTACTTTTTTAGAGCCTTTTTAGTCCTTAGAAGTCCGGGTCCCCATTGACTTCAATGGGGTTCGGGTTCGGGTTCGGGTTAAAGTTCGGTCCCGAACCCGAACTTTTTTCCGAAGTTCGGACGAACCCGTCGAACCCGAACATCCAGGTGTCCGCTCAACTCTAATTACAGCCGCAAGCAGTTTTAAATTACTTTTTTTCCTTTAGAAATTTTATTTTGCTGTGGTACTGTTCTAAACACGGGAAAAATGTGCCACTTTACAGGCATACTATAGACACCCCCAGACACGATATTTAAAGGAATATTTCATTTTTATTGTTTCACTTTAAGCATTATTAAAATCACTGCTTCCGAAAAAACTTCAGTTTTTAAAACTTCTTTTTGCATTGATACATTTCCCCTGGGGCAGAACCCGGGTCCCTAAACACTTGTTATTGCAATATCTTGCATATAAGCCTTTAAAATTACTAAATTAGCACTTTTGATGTTAGTGTCACATAAACTTTAACGGGGTCCCGCGGCTTTAGAATTTACTGCAAAAACCGCATAATGTTTGCTGTTCGGCGAACAGGCGAACACTCGATGTTCGAGTCAAACTTACTTTCGGTTTGAACATCGGGCTCATCCCTAGCAAAGACAATTTTAGCATCTGTGTATATGTGCTGACATGCATTTTTGATGAGCATTGCATTGTATTTTGCTTTTTTTAAGTACATATCTTTTATATCTTCCAAATGCTGGAGTGTGGTAAAATGCAGTGTGGTAAAATGCTGCCTACCCCATTGTTTTATTCACACAGTAAGTAATAAACACTTAAGAAAATTAGCCGTTTTTGCCTTGTCAATGCTTCGGGACAGTGCTGACCAATGCAGTCAAACACAGGTGGTGTGAATTAGCCTTCAGGCTAAAGGCATTTTATACAGATTAAAGGGTAGGTTCACCTTTGTACACTTTTTTTTCTAAATTCCAGCTCCCCTATGCACTAATATAGAATTTGTGTACTTTTTTTGCAAAAATATCAAAGCTTTCCATTAAATCTAGAGTCACTTTCCTTGTCCTAATTCACGTTTCCAGATGTTTCCATTAGAAATGTCTTCTTCCTGATCAGACTTTTGACCAGCTGACCTCATTAGCACACACTCTGCATCATCCACCTACCCATTCCCAGGTGCATGTTTATTAAATTAAATGCAATCTATTAGTGATCACCCTTCTCACTAAATACACAATATACAATCATATTTCATAGTGTATGGCCATGTTTATACACCTAAAATTACTAGTTGCGCTTCAGTGCCATTAATTGCTAAGGGCTCACCAAACACAGTAGCAAACACACATTTTGCCATTTGAAAAACAAGGGGCAAATTCTGCAAGACGCACAGTAAAAAACATGCAACCCACATAACGCCAAAATGTCCCATTAACCACATGTAGTGCAGCCAATTTAAATCAACAGGCTGCCCTATGCGTGTCACAGGAAAAACAAGACACAAAATGTGTGCTCCCACTATGTTAGATGTGAATGGGGCCTGAAAGTGAAATTGTTGCTGTAACACAAGAACAATCAGGCTCCATTCACATCTGTGCGTTTCCTTGCATTTCAGAAATGTGCTGCGCCAAAAATCGCAGTAAAAAATGCACCAAGCTCCACTCTACAAAAAAGTCCTGAACCTTCTTTGGGGCAATTGCTGTGTGTAGGGCAACCCATTCAGGTGGATGGGCGGCCCTATGTGTGATAAGTGAAAATGCTCCAAAATATCTCACCCCTCGCTAAAAAAAAACAAAAAAAAAACGCATGTGGGAATGTGAGTTCCCACTATGCAGAGTTGTGAATGGGGCTTTACAGCTGAGTGTTTCTGTCCACTCCCTTCTATAGTATTTACTTGTATTAAGATGGCCATACACTATGCAATCTGATTGTGAATTTAGTGAGAAGGGTGATCACTGATTGATTGCATTTCATTTAAAAAACGTTTAGCTGGGAATGGGTGGGTGATGATGCAGGGTGTGTGCTAATGAGTTTAGCAGGTCAACTGCTTCCTGTGTCATGACCTAAAGTCTGATCAGGAAGAAGACATTACTAATGGAAACGTCTGTAAACGTAAGTTAATGGAAAATTTTTATATTTTTGCAAAAAAAGTACATGAAAGCTATATTAGTGCATAGGGGAGCTGGAATTTAGAAAAAAAAGTGTACAATGGTGAACTTACCCTTTAACCACTTAAGCCCCGGACCATTTGGCTGGCCAAAGACCAGAGCACTTTTTGCGATTCGGCACTACGTCGCTTTAACTGACAATTGCGCGGTCGTGCAACGTGGCTCCCAAACAAAATTGACATCCTTTTTTTCACACAAATAGAGCTTTCTTTTGGTGGTATTTGATCACCTTTGCGGTTTAAATTTTTTGCGCTATAAAAAAAAATAGAGCAACAATTTTTTTTAAAAATGCTATATTTTTTACTATTTGCTATAATAAATATCCTCCAAAAATATATTTAATTTTTTTTTTCCCTCAGTTTAGGCCGATACGTATTATTCTACATACAAGCATTTATTGATTGGTTTGCGCAAAAGTTATAGCGTCTACAAAATAGGGGATGGTATTATTGCATTTTTATTAATTACTAGTAATGGCGGCGATCAGCGATTTTTATCGTGACTGCGACATTATGGCGGACACATCGGACACTTTTGACGCCATTTTGGGACCATTGTCATTGATACAGCGATCAGTGCTATAAAAATGCACTGATTACTGTAAAAATTACACTGGCAGTGAAGGGGTTAACCAGTAGGGGGCGCTGTAGGGGTTAAGTGTGTCCTAGGGAGTGCTTCTAACTGTAGGGGGAATGGTCTATGTGTGACATGACACTGATCACCACTCCCAATTACAGGAAATGAGCACTTGACAGATTTGGTTCCATTGATTTCAAAGGGGTTAGGCAGTTAAACTTCTTTTAAGTTCGCAAACCTTGCTCAAATTGAACCCAGGGCAGTCTGGCTCATTCCTACTCTTGGGTTGCCCACTGATTCCAAGTTACATCTCGAATCTGAATAATTTCTGTATTTATTGCCACCGTTATGATGCCATTGGATGCAGAAAATGGCTGCTTCCATCGCAGGTATCTCATAGTGCTTTGTAGCAGAATACTTAAAAAAATGCCTATGTGTGGATAAGAAATTGACACTCTATATTTATAAGAACAAACATTCAAATGTATAATCTGCTAGTAAACCTGCCACATACCTGCATGCCTAATACATACTAATGACTTATGTTTGCACTTACCTTTGCCACCAGCACACAATTGGTTTAGTTATTAGTCCTTACTGAACATACCAGTGAAAAGTTGTGAATTTTTTTATGCATTTGCTAAATATAGCTTATTGAACTGGCACAACTTATGTGTTACAGGCTAAAATTATTTCTTTTTTTTTTAACCAAAATGTTCTAGCACAGTTTTTTGTACTTATATAATATATGTAGCTCAGGCTGAATACCCTGAAGCTGAATATGTTATATAATATACAAATTTGAAACGTGGGAATAAATGGGCTTTAGTGAAATATAGACTTTTAGAATTTTCTTTAATCTGCTGGATAACAACTAGTCAACTGAGGTGTATTGCTGAGGTATTAGATTGCTGCCCTTTCTTGACCTATATACAATTTCATTTATGCTGGAGAGTGCAACTTTTGCTATTTGTCAAGTTCTGCAAAAAGAGAGCTACAGCACTCTTATACAGAAGCCATGCTGTCGTTTATCCACCCCTCCTTTGCCCTTGCCCTTTGCCCTTGCCCATTCACAGAATACCCTGTATTCTGAGAACCATTCACTATATGCAATGGGGAAGATTTACTAAGGCTCCTTTCATATTAGCTTCTCCAAAGTCGCACGATTTCCAGTGCAACTTTGGAGGGCCTTTTGGTGCAATTTTGATTCGACTTTACATTCTCTGGATCAAAGTCACATCAAAAGTTGCACCAAAGTAGTGCAGGCATCTTTTCAAAGTCACTGCAACTTTAAGTTGCAGTGATTTCAACAGGTGCCATTGAAAATAATGGTATGCATTTTGTTAAATCGCATAAGTGTGAATGGAGCCTTGAACTGGTGCATGCAGAATCTTGTGCAGCTGTGCATAGTAACCAATCAGCTTCCAGGTTTTATTGTCAAAGCCTAAGGCTCCATGTACACTGAAGCTGATAAACTGCAGTTTATTGGCGTTTTTTTTAAAAGCCCATTAACTGCACTCTATGTTAGCCTATGTGTTCATGCACACATGAGCAGTGGAGTTAATGGGCTTTTTTCTGAACGCAAGAAATTCACGTTCAAAGTGCATTTTTTCAGCGGAAAAAAAAGCTAAAAAACGCAACACTGAAAAACGCTAATAAACGCTATTGCAAAAACACTAAAAAACATTGAAAGGCTCCCTGCAAAGCTACTGGCGTTTTTTTATAGCTTTTTTTTAGCGCCCAGTGTACATGGAGCCTAATTGAACAAGCTAAAGTTAGAAGCTGATTGGTTACTATAGACAGTTGTACCAGATTCTGTGTGGACCACAGTGTATCCTACATGAACAAAAGATAGTCAAGAAAAGACAGTGATCCATTAGTTGGCATACAACTCATTACATTTAAGTTCTTTTTAAGAAAAAAACTATTTTTACTGTAGTTTTTCTTTAAACTTAGTCACATGACTGAATATAAAGGTACTTATCTTTGTGTAAAGCTTTGTGAATTAAGCCTATATATAATACAAGGTTGGCAAGGCAGAATATCGAAATATCGAAACAGGTAAAAAATACCAGTTTCCCTTGAACCTCATTAAAGGGTTTTAGGAAAACATTGGGGGGGGGAGCAATAAAGCTACTGCACCACTTTTCTGGCGTTCATCCCGCTTGTTAATGTTTTGTGCCAAATTCATGAAGCATTTGCAACACTTTTGGTTCTGACATTGACTAGTGCACCAAATTCTGGTAGTTCTAAAAATGTGGCACTTTTACATTGTGAATACGTCAAATGTAAAAGTGGAGCTAATTAAGATCAACTCTCTGTACAGAGAGAAAAACTGTCTCAGACAGATTCTGGGAAAGCGTTTCTCTAAAAGTGGCACAGCATGACCCAAATTCAAATACAAGTTCTAGACAGGTATATGAATTTGGCGGATTCTTTACCACTTTTAGAATATATGAGAGCCACTTTCACAAAATCTGTCTTTATGAATTCCAGGGATAGTTCTCGTTTATCCCTTTGGAATAAGAGATATTTAGAGTCTGTGTTTAACGAATAGCTTAAGGCTTAATGTACATGGGACGTATTACAACCTCTCCTGAATGATTTAACTTGACAGATAGTAACCGACGGTTAAAACGTCAGTTTTGCCGCGTTTAGCCGCATTTGTGTTTAGAAGCGTTTTTTTTTAAAAATATTAAAAATATCGAAGTGCCTGTAAATGAAACGTGGCTAAACGCGAGTTACCGTGTTTACACACGTTTACAAGCTGTTACAGGTGTTTGGCGTTTTAAATGCATCCGTCCTGAATGCATTTTTTTTTTGCTTTCCAAAAAATGCTTCTAAACTCAACTGCCTAGAAACTAATATAAACGACCCTTTGTACATGTACTGATAAGATACCATAGAGGAGAGTTCAGGGGCAGCTGAAAAAAATGCCCAACTGCTCCTAAATGTCCATTTACCAGCAGCAGTGTACATGAAGCCTATAATAGTGAACATGTTTTATTTGTTTACAACATAACAATGTTTTTTTACCTTTTACCAAGTCAGTTATAACATTATAACAAATGTTTTAGCATTTGTTTTAGCCTTTAAAGATACTGATATCCAAACATACTAATAGTTTATCTATAGATACTATAACTATAACAATTAATAAGTTCTAGACTGTAAGCTCTAACGAGCAGGGCCCTCTGATCCCTCTGTATTGAATTGTATTGTGACTGTACTGTCTTCCCTGTTGTTGTAAAGCGCTGCACAAACTGTTGGCGCTATATAAATCCTATATAATAATAATAATAATAATAAGCAAGGTATTTAAATGAATCCATTTGTATCCTATGGCTAACATTACATACTAATAACTCTTTTCTCAAAGGTCTCCACAGTATAGTCTATGTATATGTTACATTTAATATATTTTTCACTACTTAATTAAAAAATAAATAAATATATCTATACAATGTTGATTATTGATTACTGCAGTCCTGAACTTAGCAAATAAATGATATCTTACTTTGAGCAGATACCACAGAGAAGTAGAGTGTAAAACAGAGGAAAAGCTGAGGGCTAAGCATCTTCGATTCCAGGGTAAAAGTCTCTTGGCAATTATACCTGTATGGTAGATAAAATAATAATAGATTTTTAAATATTTAATTGAAAGTAATATTAATAATAATAATAATAATAACAATAATATTCTCAATTTGTCACAAATATATTGACACTTAATGTCCTATTGACTCCAACATAAGACAGTTATTTCTAACATACTAAAATCCTCATGATCATCCTTTTTTTTTCGTCCGTTACAGCCAGATAATTGATATCCAAGTATGATTTTCCACTGATCTGATGCTTTTTTGTAAGGTAAATACATTGTACACTTGTACTGTATGGCCTATAGATTTGTAAAAATTACAGATTTCTATCACTCACCTTGAAGGGGAGATGTTCAGGAAATTTGGTTGGAGAGGGAAATTCTAAGTTTATATAGTGCTGGAAATGTTGCATCTTTTTCAGTACCAGTCATAGAAAAAAAAAAAAAGAAGTGGAAAGTGGGTGTTGTCCTCTCATTTAATGAAATTTGACTTTCCACAACTGCTGGAAAATGAAGCTAAGTGACTAGAATTGAGAAATATTGTGAATCACATTAAGTAAGCTTGTACACTAGGTAAATGTGTGTGAGGAATTGAAGTACTTCATTTATCAAACAAATTTAAAGTATGTGAAATTTCCAGTCTGTTAGATGGTAGATGGTTTATGGTAGGATAACAATAAAATGATGAAGTTGTGTATTATGTTTTTTTTTTTTTTTTTAGGTTTTTGGATATATTAACAAGAATGTCTGAAATTTACAGTCTGTTAGATGGTAGCATGATTATGGTAGGATACAATTAAAATAAAGAAGAGGTGCATAGATGATGACAATATGAAGACAATTTTTGTAACTACTGTAAATATGTAAAAACAATGAAAATATTATATAATTTTTTTTTTTAAAAGATTAAAATGAAAAAACTGTATTACATAATTTTTTAGGTATATAGATATATTAACAATCATTTCTGTCTAAAGATATATTGGTATTCAAAAGAAAATATTCTCTTGCAATATTTTGCAATATAAAACATATCCAGACAGTGTTCACAATTACTTCTTATGCATGTAGCAAAACAGCAAGTTGATCTAAGATCTTAAAGCTGAACTTATGGCAAATATTTAAAGTATAACTAAAGGCAAAACAATGTTTTTAGCTTTGGATAGAGTTTTGGATAGAGTGCAGGTAGAACACCTGTCAGTTTTTATGCTGTCAGTGACCCCCCACCCCGTTAGGACTCTTGCACACAATACTCCTGTTCGCGCATCTACTTTCTATATATATTTTTTTAATGAAGAATGCACGGCTCTTGTTTACGCGCCTTTGTGCATAGGCACATTACAATTAATGGGCTGTATTTTAGCTCAGTGAAAAAAAAAGAGCTTTTTCAAGCTGCAGTGTGCAAGAGGCCTTAAAGTGGTTGGAAACCCTTACAGACCACTTTAACCTACAGGTAAGCCTAGATTAAGGCTTATCTGTAGGTGCTTGAAATATCTCCCGCACCTGCACGGTCTAGGAGATATTTGCAAATCAGCGTACGGCGATTTCTTCTGTGCATGCTCCAGAGTTAGAAAGGGCACGCTGTGCAGTTTCTATCTCGGGTCATGCCGTTAAAGGCGGCTACTGTGCGCATGCACGGGAGTGACGTCAGGCAACGTCACGTGACTCTGGCCAGTCACAGAGCCGGAGTTCGCGGCCACGGAAGGAAGAGGGGTGAAGAATGGACACTCGCTACTAGCAAGGAAGATGGGGACATTGCGGGCTTCTCCTGCAGGTAAGTGTCACATAATGGGCTACTATGCGATGCATAGTAGCCCATTATGCTTTACCTTTGCAGGAAAACAAAGAGGAAGCAACACCCATCAGGGTTTACTTCCTCTTTAAGGAGATTCACTGTCTCTATTTCGCCTGTTTGCCATTATTATTTAAAGTGAAAGTAAAAGAAAATGCCAAGTTTTGGGTTGCCGTTCAAAAGGTAATAGAGGGGACCCCCCAATGGGGACACTAGTTCTGGTGGCCTAGGGATCCCCAAAAAATTCCCTTAATTTGCAGTAATTTCCTCTCACTTCCTGTTTGGCTATGGGACAGGAAGTGAAAGGAAATCTCCACGATGGGACAAAGATGGTGAATAAAAATCTGATTGGGGTTATAACCCTCCCTTGCTTAATCCAAAATTAAAAAAAAAAAGTTTTGCCTATAGTTCTACTTTAAATACAAAATTGAAATACACATACATTTTGTGGTACATACACTTGTGCTTAAAAAGCCAGGAGGGACACCACAATCCTTATTAGAATGGAGGACAGACAGATAAATGAAAGGTCAGTCTCCTCCATTCATTGAATGTTTTTCTTTGCAGGAAGCAACAGTATGGCATTTATGGACAAAGAAAGAAAGTAAGGGTGGGTACAATCATCTCTTTTAAAGGGTGCTTGTGACAGATTCAGCAGCTTGTATTAACCATGGCAACACCAGAAGATTGCAGCTGCATGGGGTATGGGGGACAGGGGGGGGGGGCAGAAAACTGAACATTTCAATAAACAGAGCCAAGTACCAGCAAGGGACACTTCTCATTCTATGTAAGTTCCATCTCTTGTGCTGAGAAACTTAACCTTTAAAGATCACATTAGTGCCCCCCCTTCCCTCTGGCTGCTGATTGAACAATTATGCCACGTACACACGATCATTATTCACGGCGGTTAAAAAACCGCCGTGAATAATGACAGGAAAAACGAGGGAACCGCTTGGTTCCCTACACACGGTCGTTTTTCCCGTCATTTTTTCTCTTGACGAGAAAAACGACCGTCTGTGGGCTCCGCGGCAGTGTTTCCCTATGGGAAAACTGCCGCGGAAAAAAATGCTGGAAAAAACGATGAGAAAATTTAGAACATGTTCTAATTTTTCTCGTCGTTTTTTATGCCGTTTTTCTCGACGAGAAAAACGACATAAAGCCCACAGACGATCATTTTTCTCGGCGAAAAAAAAAATGCCGTTTTTCTCGTCGAGAAAAGCGGTCGTGTGTACGCGGCATAAGGCCTCATGCACACTGGATATATGTTTTTGGCTTCAGACATTTTTTTCTACAGCCACCAATCTCCCCAGCATATTATCCTATGTGTCCATGCGCAAATAGGCTGTTATCAGCGTTTTTTGGCAGGGGGGTTTTCTGGCTGAAAAAACTAAAACTAAAGGGTTTTAAGAGGAGTTTTTCAGCTGTAAAAATGCACTAACTCTAATAAAAGCTGAAAAACGCTGAAAAACACAGCTATTTGGCCTTTATCAG
Organism: Rana muscosa; assembly: GCA_029206835.1. Lineage (NCBI taxonomy): Eukaryota > Metazoa > Chordata > Amphibia > Anura > Ranidae > Rana > Rana muscosa. The sequence goes on along the minus strand of CM055120.1, from coordinate 216,385,454 downwards.
CGTTTTTGAGCAATAAGCTTTTGTGGGAGTATAGTTTTGCTAAAAAAAGCTAAAAATGCTTCAGCTAAAAGATTGATGAAAAACGCTACTGCAAAAACGCTGCAAAACTCATTCTACAGTTACAGCTTTCTACAGCACCAACGCTACTGGCATTTGTATAACGTTCAGTGTGCATCAGGCCTAAAGGAGCAGGAACACCATACTACTGTGCCATCAACTCTCCTCACTTTGCTCTCTGCTTTTTGCAATATGTCCCCTTTTGCAATATGTAGATCTGTCCCTCCGTAGATTATCATTTTAAATGCAGCAGTGACTGATTACCACCTAATGATTACCCTCCCATCCTGAGTGCTGAAGGGATAACAGAGACTGAGATCGAGACATATTCATATACTTTTCTTGGTGTAAAAACATATTTTATAGAAATTATCATTCTTATTATTATTATACAGGATTTATATAGCGCCAACAGTTTGCGCAGTGCTTTACAACATGGGGCAGACAGTACAGTTACAATACAATTCAATACAGGAGGGATCAGAGGGCCCTGCTCATTAGAGCTTATGTAGCACACAGACCCTTTTTTTCCCTGCCTACCTTCACTTGCAGGGATAAAGGCACACCATGCCACATGCCCGCATCCTCCCGGTATAAGAGGTTGAGCGGTGTTCTTGCAATTTTGGGTCCTGCAGCGAGTTACCTCCCCTCCGTTGGTTCTCGTCCCTAGAATGTAGGGAAAAGTCTATTCTTCCACTGAAAGAAGCCAATGTCCAGTCAATATTTAAACTCCAACAGACGAGTTTATTTTCTTTTGCTTGAAAGAGATTTGGGAAAAAGGTTGAAACAGCAATAAGATTTGGTAGGGAAATAGGTTCAGGCACGCGGCACCCAGTCACCCTAATCTCCACTCAAGCCTGAGTGGGTATTGCTCACCCGGATAGATCCCTCTCACAGTTCTAGCAGCCGGAGTGTAGCACGAACATAGCACTTTAGTTTTAGTCCCCTTCAAAGACAAGTTCAGGAGATTCTCTGCCACAGAATCCTTTAGGTCCTGAATTTAGAACATTCCCAACGCCTGTAGATTATAGAGACCATAGGTGCCAATGGGGCACGCTACAGGAGCTATCTTGCAACTCACGAATCCTTCCCTCTGATAGGCAACCAGGCCTCCCCGAGACCGTGACTTTCCTCACCGATCCATCGGACAGGTCCTCCCCGGTTTCCTCTGTTTCAGAGCGGGCCACCCTCCCTCGGGTTCCCTGGGACTCCAGTGGTTGGTTTTGTAGACCCAGTTGAAGGTACTGGGCCTACCTGGAACTCCGCAGCCTCGGACTAAAGGTGCCCGAGACTCTTTGACCAGTTCACACACCCCCCGGCCAGCAGGGCCAAAGGGCACAACTTCGCCACCAGGGGTCCTTCTTGGAATCTCCCCGGCACACCACACCAGATCATGGCGTCTGCCCTTTATGCACCCTCTCCCAGCATGCACAGCAGGCAAAATCCGACCACCGCACGGCAGCCGAGAGAGGACACCCAATCACACCACAACGCCACCTGTGGTTCTCCTCAAGACCTGGGCAACAGCGCCACCTGCAGGTCAAGGGGAACTATACTCCAGGCAACATTACAGCAGAGCAGAGTCCAAACTAAGCAGAATTGGAGAACCTGAGCTAAACTATTGCTCAGGCTGCCCTTAAATTTAGAGCATAGCAATCCCAATTTTGGGGGTCCGCTACACTTACAATTTAGAAGAGGGCCAAGTGAAACAAAAGGTAACAACTGTGGGGGATGATCAGATGGAGAAAATTAAAATACAGTTGTTAGGTGTAGGTAGGATAGGCTTCTCTGAAGAGAAGGGTTTTCAGGGATCATCTAAAAGCTAATAGAGTAGGAGATAATCAGACAGATTGGGGTAGGGAATTCCATAAGATTTAAGAGGCTCTGGAAAAGTCCTGGAGGCGAGCATGGGAGGAGGTGATAAGGGAGCTAGAGAGCAGGAGGTCTTGAGAAGAACGAAGAGAATGATTAGGTTGGTATTTTGAGACTAGGTTAGTGTTGTAGATGGGGGGACAATTGTGGATGGCTTTGTAAGTAGTTGTTAGTGTTTTGAATTTAATTTGTTGGGTGAGTGGAAGCCAGTGGAGGGATTGACAGAGAGGAGTAGCAGACACAGAGCAATTGGTAAGGTGGATGAGTCTGGCAGCAGTATTTATGATGGACTGAAGGGAGGATAGACTTTGTAGAGGTAAGCCAATGAGAAGGAAGTTACAGTAGTCAAGGTGAGAGATGACCAGGTTGTGTCATTGGTTAGAAAGTGGCGTATTTAGGAAATGTTGAGGTGGCATGTTTTGGACGGTGATTGAACGTGGGGCTTAAATGAGGGTTCAGAGTCCAGGACTACACCAAGGACCGTGGCGTCGGGATGGGCTTATAGTTGTGCCATCAATTTTGACAGAGAGATCAGGGGAAGAGGCACATGGGGAGGAAAAATTATAAGTTCGGTTTTGGATAGATTAAGTTTGAGGAAGTGGTGTGACATCCAGACTGATATATCTGTTAGTAAATTAGTGATATGGGAGGAGACTGAAGGAGACTGAAATACACAACTACATTACATTTGTATTTTTAATATTTGTTTGGGTTTCAGCTTTAGCCACGTAATGCAATAAAGTTAGGCTTTAATGCCCATCCACTGCACATATGAATTATCACACCCTATGAGCTTTTCACACCATTGCATTGTGATGAAGCATGTTGTCACAACATGCGTCAATGCAGGGCACATGCATTGATGCTCTGCAGTGTTAGTCATTTTGAATGGCACAGGTTGTGCCCCATGGAAAGGTTATGATTTAAATTTTGAAACAGAACAGGATGGTCACAAATTACATTTCCTAGCATATTCTGCAGCAGTAAACATAATAAAATCATATATGCAAACAATAATTTTATGCTTTGTGTTTTTAGTCTTTTTATTTTGGGTATGTAATATTGTTTAAATAGTTATGGTCAGAAACTGGGCAAGTGGCAGGCACATACACAAATTTGTATAGGGAAATAATTTTTACTTTTGTTCTAAAGATGATTTATGCTGGGAAGATGGCATTTCTAAATTGGCTACAGTCAGTACATCGAGCAAATACTATTACTATCCACAGCACATAGTGTGCCTTGCTGTTTATTGGGTGTGCCTGGCTGCACACAAGAGCTCATTCGTAGAAATGATTATCCTACATGCAGGAGGAAATCATTTCCAGCCCATGATGAGTAATAATTAAAGCTCCAGCCAAGATAAAAATGAATAGCTCATCAAAAGATAAAATGACAATCTCAACTTTTGCTGCAATATTCAGCTTCAATCCAGAGATTTCCACCACAGTACTTTTTTCTGCTGCTTGATGTTCTTGAGTCCGATAGCCAACATCTTCTCTCCCCCTTCCTCTGAGAACAGGTTGTTGTGGGTCCTCCCCATCCTGTGACTGGACAGTGAAAGGAGAAGCAGTACAGCCAGGTGCAAGACTATTATGCAACCTAGGCGAGACCAGCTACTTGCGCCCCCCCCCTTAAAAAAAGAAAAATCTAAATTAATTTAATCATTTTAGCCCCAGAACTCCTGGTGGAGGGATGGAGCCAGCTGGACAGGAGAGGGGGGTCAGCCATGTAAGGGAAGAGAGCCAGGTGGATGGGAGAGGGGGGATGCAGCCAGGTGGACAGGAGGGGGTGCAGCCAGATGGGGGAGGGTGGAGCCAGGAGGACAGGAGGGTGGTGCAGCCAGGTGGAGGGAGGATGGAGCCAGGTGGACAGGAGAGGGGGTCAGCCAGGTAAGGGGATGGAGCCAGGTGTACGGGAGAGGGAGGGTGAAGCCAGGGGGACAGGAGGAGGTGCAGCCAGGTGGGGGGAGGATGGAGCCAGGTGGACAGGAGGGGGGTGCAGCCAGGTGGACAAGAGAACAAGAGAGGGGGGTGCAGCCAGGTGGACAGGAGAAGAGGTGCAGCCAGGTGGACAGGAGAGGGGGGCAGTCAGGTGGAGGGAGGATGGAGCCAGGTGGAGGGATGGAGCCAGGTGGACAGGAGGGGGTGCAGCCAGGTGGAGGGATGGAGCCAGGTGGACAGGAGGGGGGTGTAGCCAGGTGGAGGGATGGAGCCAGGTGGACAGGAGGGGGGTGTAGCCAGGTGGAGGGATTGAGCCAGGTGGATAGAAGGGGGGTGTAGCCAGGTGGAGGGATGGAGCCAGGTGGACAGGAGGGGGGTGTAGCCAGGTGGAGGGATAGAGCCAGGCGGATAGGAGGGGGGTGTAGCCAGGTGGAGGGATGGAGCCAGGTGGACAGGAGGGGGGTGTAGCCAGGTGGATGGATGGAGCCGGGTGGATAAGAGGGGGTGTAGCCAGGTGGAGGGATGGAGCCAGGTGGATAGGGGGGGTGTAGCCAGGTGGAGGGATGGAGCCAGGTTGTCACGTACCTGGTAGGAGTCTGATATGATGAGGTCGGCCTCTCTTGTATCTCCAGTCCAAGCCCCACTGAGGGTGGAACAGATGGTGGCTAGGGCCAGGAGGAACACGAGTGCCTGAGGAAGTTGCTTGCAGGACTTGCTGGAACAGATGTGGCTTGAAGACCCAGACAGCCGGACAGACACCGGACACAGGAACACTTGGAGGATGGGTAGAGGTTTGAGGGGAACTCCAACCCACTTGCAGGTTCTGGGAACGAAGCTCACAGGAACAGAGGTCAGGAGGATAGCCAGGGTTCAGCAACAGACAGGCGGCACGGTACAAAGGATCAATCAGAAGCAGGGTCAGTGGAAGCCGGGATCAGAAGCCAGTAATCAGGAAGTGTTTCAGAGTCCAAAGACAGAGTCAGGGAAAGCCACAGTCAGCAACGGTTATCAAGCAGCATAACAGGAACCAGGAAGTTTTCAGGACACAGCTGAAGACCAGTCAGCACTTGCTTGAGAGTCAGGACTTCCTTACATAGATAGGAAGTCTTGTAATCAGGCTTCAGGTCACAGCTGAGGGCAGGAAGTGCTGCCTGTCCCACACTGCCGGAATACACCCGCTGGTGGACACCGGTACTACAGTCCGTGGAACATGCATTACCACCAGCAGGTGAGATCCTCGCAGACTGGCGCCAAAGGAGATTAGGGGCGCGTACCCGCGCGTGCACGTCGTCCACGCGCATGTGTACTAGCACTCTGGAAGGGCTGCTGCAGCCCGGGGGTGCACGCGCCAGTATTCTGAGACTGCTGGCGAACGCGCGCCTGCGCAGGAGAGTTCCTATCAGTTCTCTTACATTGCCCCCCCTTAGGGGCAGCCTCCGGATGCCCCTCAAGTCTCTCTTTTCCGGGTGGCGTTGAAAGAAGGCTTGTACCAGTCTTGGGGCATGAACATCAGAAGCTGGTTCCCAAGAATTTTCCTCAGGGCCGTAGCCCTTCCATTTAACAAGGAACTGCATCTGGTTACTCCTACGTCTACAGTCCAGCACGGCCTCCACTTCAAATTCCTCATTACCTTCTATGAGAATCGGAGGAGGGGTTCCAGACACCCGATCAGGGAAGGGATTAGGCGTGGTGGGTTTCAACATAGAAACGTGGAATACTGGATGTATCTTCATGCTTTTGGGTAGCACCAATTCAAAAGCTACTGCATTGATCCTCCGCTTGACAGGAAAAGGGCCCAAAAATTTTGGACCGAGTTTCTTAGAAGGACAGCTTAACTTTAGATTTGCCGTGGACAGCCAGACTTTGTCCCCAGGTTTTAAATCCAGGTTACCCCTCTTCTTTCTGTCAAAAAACTTCTTGTTGCTAGCCTGGGTCTTGGAGATCGTCTCCTGTAAAACCTGATTGTTAGTACTGAAGAAGTCTAATCGGTCTTGCACAGCAGGTAAAGAAGACTCAACAGGTATTTCCGGCAGAAAAGAGGGATGGTACCCAAAATTGGCAAAAAAGGGGGACTGTTTGGTTGCTGAGTGGATGGTATTATTATATGAGAACTCCGCAAGCGGAAGGAGGGATAACCAATCATCTTGAGCAAAAGAGGAAAAACACTGTAGATACTGTTCAAGGGTTTGATTCGTCCTCTCAGTCTGTCCATTGGTTTGTGGGTGGTAAGCTGTAGAGAGGCAGAGTTCAATATTAAGTGCTTCGCATAGGGCCCTCCAGAATCTAGAGGTGAACTGCACCCCACGGTCGGAGATAATGCTATCAGGAATACCGTGCAATCTAACGACCTCTTTGATGAAGGCTGAGGCAGTCTCAGTAGCGGAAGGAGTTCCTTGTAAGGGTACAAAGTGCGCCATCTTGGTCAGGCGGTCTACCACGACAAAGATGGTAGTGAAGTCTTCAGACGGAGGGAGTTCTACAATAAAGTCCATTGAGATCATACTCCATGGTTTCTGAGGTATGGGAAGAGGCTCCAAGAGACCCCAAGTTTTAGTTCTGTCGGTTTTGTTTTGAAGGCATGTAATACAGGATCTAACGTAATTTTTACAGTCCTGCATTAAATCGGGCCACCTGAAGGTACGGGAGACCAGATCGGCAGTCTTGCGGATCCCGTAATGTCCTGCTAGAGGGTGGTCATGACAGCGACTCAGAATGGACACTTGAAACTGCTCCGGGACAAAGATTTGTTCCTTATGGAAGAAAAGGCCATTCCTTGATTGAAGAGCCAAGTCCTGGGAGGGTGGTTGGTTAACCACACTGGTCTTAATTTGAGATAACAGATCAGCTTGAAGAAACAAAAAATTATTGGCCGGGAGAATGGTATCAGGCTCCAAGGGACTCACAGGATCATTAAACATACGGGACAGGGCATCTGGTTTGCCATTCTTAGAACCAGGACAAAAAGTAATATGAAATGAGAAACGGGAGAAGAACAGCGCCCATCTTGCTTGTCGAGGTCTTAATCGCTTAGCTGTTCTCAAGTACTCTAGGTTCTTGTGATCCGTGAATATGAGGATTGGGTGGGCAGCACCCTCCAAGAGGTACCGCCACTCTTCAAGTGTGGCCTTGATGGCCAGCAGTTCCCGGTCTCCCACATCATAGTTCCTCTCGGAAGGATTTAATTTCTTGGAGAAAAAAGCCACAGGGTAGAGTAAGGATTTCGGGCCCTGACGTTGGGACAATATAGCCCCGACTGCACTTTCAGAAGCATCAACCTCCAATACATAGGCCAAGGATGGATCAGGGTGCTTCAGGATGGGAGCTGAGGTAAATAAAAGTTTTAACTGTTCAAAGCTGAGCTTTTGGTGTCCAACAGAAAGGGATGTGTTGCTTAGTTAGTTGTGTGATGGGAGCGATGATACCAGAGAAGTTCTTGGTGAATTTTCTGTAAAAATTAGCAAACCCCACAACCTCTGAACAGCTTTTCTGTCTGTAGGGGCAGGCCATTCCAGAATGGAAGTAACTTTCTGCGGATCCATGGAGATACCGTCGGCAGAGATGACAAGTCCCAAGAAATTAACAGTTTGTTTCTCAAAGTCACACTTTTCGGCTTTGGCATAAAGACAGTGTTTTCGGAGTCGGGCCAGCACTTTCTTAACATGAGCTTGATGAGATTCCATGGATTCAGAGAATATCAAGATGTCATCCAAGTAGATTATGACGAATAGATCAAGATAATCCCAAAAAACGTCATTCACTAGGTGTTGAAACATAGCTGGGGCGTTGCAGAGCCCGAATGGCATGACCAAGTACTCGAAGTGGCCAAAGCGAGTTCGAAAAGCCGTCTTCCACTCGTCCCCTTCCCTGATTCTGACGAGATTATACGCACCCCTTAAGTCTAGCTTGGAGAATATCCGTGCCCCCCGCAGCCTCTGGAAAAGTTCAGGAATTAACGGAAGGGGGTACCGGTTCTTGACTGTAACTTTGTTAAGGTCCCGGTAGTCAATGCAAGGTCTTAAGGAGTGGTCCTTTTTCTCTACAAAGAAGATACCGGCACCTGCTGGTGACGTGGAGGGCCGAATGAACTTCTTTTTCGAACTCTCGTCGATATAGACACGTAAGGCTTCCAGTTCAGGTTCGGAGAGGGGATAGATCCGACCAAAAGGAATCTCCGCCCCAGGTAAGAGATCAATAGGGCAATCATAAGTCCTATGGGGTGGAAGGGTGTCCGCACCCTTCTTGTTAAATACGTCCAGGTATTCGTGGTAAGCAGCAGGAACCAGATTAATGGTTTCTGGGTCAGGCTGTAGACTCAGGAGAGGAGTGGTACTAGCAGTCCTTTCAGGGAAACAGTGCGTCTGGCAATAGCTGGAGGAAAAGGTGACGTCTCCTGTAAGCCAATCAATGTGCGGATTATGTGCCTTTAGCCAGGGAATGCCAAGAATGATGGGGAACATAGGTGAGGTTATGACATCCAACCGAAGGAATTCATGGTGACCAGAGGAGGCTTGACAGGAAATAGGTGCAGTCTCTTGTGTGACCGGGCCTGATTTAATACCAGAGCCATCGGCCAGGTGAACCCGGAATCCCTGTTTCTTGGGGCACACGGGAAGCTGGTGTAAAGAAACAAATGAGGAATCCACAAAACAGCTGCAGGACCCTGAGTCTATTATGGCGGATACTAAGAGTGTCCTTCCGGCAACAAAAAGATTAACTGGGAGAGAGATGTGAGACTGAACCTCTCCAGAAGGATGCTCCACAGGAAGCTGACGAAGGCAGGTTCTACTGGTTTTTGCCGGGCAAGTCTGTATGAAGTGACCTGCTTCTCCACAATAGAGGCATAGATTGGCACGTAATCGTCTGAGACGTTTTGCCGGGGAAAGAGGCGATCTGGGGAAACTCCTGTGGCATGTCTTATGCTGAGCCTTCTTTCCAAAAGATGTGCTCAACGGGGCAGCAGATATGCTGGGTGTAGAAGTCACAGAAAGGATTCCTTGAGTCTTTTCGTATTGCCTCTCACGTAGTTGCCGGTCGATTTGGATGGCTGAGCTAATCAGTCTTTCCAAGGATGTAGGAACTTCAATTCTGGCCAGTTCATCTTTGAGAGTGTCGGAAAGACCAAGCCGAAACTGATGGCGAAGAGCAGGATCGTTCCATCGAGTGTCAGCACTCAGGACACGGAAGTCAGTGATATACTCCTCAACAGGCCTTGACCCCTGTTGTAACCTGCCAAGCTTGGATTCTGCAGACTGCTGGCGGAAGGGGTCAGCATATAGCTGAGCCATAGCCGAGAAGAACGAAACTGTGGTTGCCAGAACTGGGTCATGCTGCTCCCGGAGGTGATGAGCCCAGGAGAGTGGTTCGTTCACGAGAAGGATGATCACAAATCCCACTTAAATGTCTTCAGATCTAAAGGTCCGGGGCAGCAGGGAGAAGTAGAGCTCGCAGGAGTTCCGGAAGGTTCTGAACATCGTACGATCTCCGGAAAATCGTTCGGGAATAGGCACTCTGGATTCCGGGAGAGGAATAATACCATGGAAGGAACTTGAATCGGTTTGAGCAGAGGGATCTGCGACAGAGAGAGAAACGCAAGCTGATGCGACTCCTATCTTGTCAGAGAGTCGCTCCTCCATGCGACTGAGATCACTCTGTAAACTCTGCACGACATGTGTGAGTGTAGAGATTGTCTCAAACAAGTCCTCTGGTGGAGAGACCTCCCTTTCAGACTCCATCCCTGGCTGACTGGTACTGTCACGTACCTGGTAGGAGTCTGATATGATGAGGTCGGCCTCTCTTGTATCTCCAGTCCAAGCCCCACTGAGGGTGGAACAGATGGTGGCTAGGGCCAGGAGGAACACGAGTGCCTGAGGAAGTTGCTTGCAGGACTTGCTGGAACAGATGTGGCCTGGAGACCCAGACAGCCGGACAGACACCGGACACAGGAACACTTGGAGGATGGGTAGAGGTTTCAGGGGAACTCCAACCCACTTGCAGGTTCTGGGAACGAAGCTCACAGGAACAGAGGTCAGGAGGATAGCCAGGGTTCAGCAACAAACAGGCGGCACGGTACAAAGGATCAATCAGAAGCAGGGTCAGTGGAAGCCGGGATCAGAAGCCAGTAATCAGGAAGTGTTTCAGAGTCCAAAGACAGAGTCAGGGAAAGCCACAGTCATCAACGGTTATCAAGCCGCATAACAGGAACCAGGAAGTTTTCAGGACACAGCTGAAGACCAGTCAGCACTTGCTTGAGAGTCAGGACTTCCTTACATAGATAGGAAGTCTTGTAATCAGGCTTCAGGTCACAGCTGAGGGCAGGAAGTGCTGCCTGTCCCACACTGCCGGAATACACCCGCTGGTGGACACCGGTACTACAGTCCGTGGAACATGCATTACCACCATCAAGTGAGATCCTCGCAGACTGGCGCCAAAGGAGATTAGGGGCGCGCACCCGCGCGTGCACATCGTCCCCGCGCACGCGCATGTGTACTAGCACTCTGGAAGGGCTGCTGCAGCCCGGGGGTGCGCGCGCCAGTATTCCGAGACTGCTGGCGAACGCGCGCCTGCGCAGGAGAGTTCCTATCAGTTCTCTTACACAGGTGGATAAGAGGGGGTGTAGCCAGGTGGAGGGATGGAGCCAGGTGGATAGGGGGGGTGTAGCCAGGTGGATAGGAGGGGGTGTAGCCAGGTGGAGGGATGGAGCCAGGTGGATAAGAGGGGGTGTAGGGATGGAGCCAGGTGGACAGGAGGGGGGTGTAGCCAGGTGGAGGGATGGAGCAAGGTGGATAAGAGGGGGTGTAGCCAGGTGGAGGGATGGAGCCAGGTGGATAAGAGGGGGTGTAGCCAGGTGGATAGGAGGGGGTGTAGCCAGGTGAAGGGATGGAGCCAGGTGGATAAGAGGGGGTGTAGCCAGGTGGAGGGATGGAGCCAGGTGAATAGGGGGGGTGTAGCCAGGTGGAGGGATGGAGCCAGGTGGATAAGAGGGGGTGTAGCCAGGTGGAGGGATGGAGCCAGGTGGATAGGAGGGGGGTGTAGCCAGGTGGAGGGATGGAGCCAGGTGGACAGGAGGGGGGTGTAGCCAGGTGGAGGGATGGAGCCAGGCGGCTAGGATGGGGGTGTAGCCAGGTGGAGGGATGGAGCCAGGTGGCTAGGAGGGGGGTGTAGCCAGGTGGAGAGATGGAGCCAGGCGGATAGGAGGGGGGTGTAGCCTCGGCACAGCGTGTGTCCCATGGCCAGTCCATCCCACTGTCTCTGTGCACAATGCCGCTCGCCCTGCTCCTCCAATGGCTGCACATCACCCAGGCAGGAAGGCGGGGCGGGCAGAGAGCTGATACCCACGGCTGCTGGACATTGGTATGGTCGCCCCTGGCTTTGGGGGAGGGGGATCTGCCTGCTCCTTCTCCCCGACTCTGCAGCCAGGCAGATGGAGCCGTGGGAGCCGCCTCCCACTACACTCCGCACCGCACTGCACCAGGCACCACCCACCAGGGGGGAACCAATTCTCTTCAAGGGGACCCAGCGGCTGTGGCTGCGCCCCTAGGCGGCTGCCTAGTTCGCCTAGTGGGAACGCCGGCCCTGAGCACAGCAGTAAGCTCATCTCTCTGTCACTCTGCTTTCTCTTACTATCAGTAACAGTAAGCTTCTTGTCCATGCACACAAACCAAATGGAATCCTGTAATGCCCCTTCCTCTCACACTCCAGCCCTGCTGTAGGCAAGAGACTGATACTCAGTGGCACATCTGGCACCCAGGACCACAGACACACTCACATACAAACACACAGGAAAATAGCCAAAATAATAAATTGATGCATTCAATGCACACTGTATCAAACTGTGGGTGTGGCCAATCTGCAGTAACAGTGGGAGGGGCTTAAAAGACCATGGTTTAATAAAGTCTAAGCCTACTCATGCTATACACAGCACACAAATGCCACAGTTCACATACAGTACCTACACTCTCAGGAGTGCATAACGCACATAGTACATGGATCTGAAGAGCATAACACAGAGAGTGCAGGGCTCAGGAGTGTGTAATGCACAGGCCACTACACAGAATACAACCAGGAATTATGTTTAAATAACCCCAACCCCAAGCCCATATTCCCCACAGTACAAATCTCAACAGCCCAATCACACCCCAATACAGATATTTTCCCACAGCCCTGAATCCCCCTACAGACCTCCTTCTCAGTCCAACCCCTCAGTAAAGGCCCGCCAAGTACAGACCTCCTCAGTACAGACCTTCCCCAGTACATACCACCTCCTATCCTAACCTTTTAAAACAGACCCCCCCCCCTAGTACAAACACATCAAGTACAGTCCTCCTTCCCAAGCTAACTCTTCAGTACAAATCCCCCACTTCCAGCCTAGCCCCTCAGTACAGACCCTCTTCCCAGCCTAGCCCTCAGTGCAGAGCCCGGAGTACAGACCCCCCCACCCTAACCCCTCAGTACAGACCCCCCTGTACAGACCCCCAGTACAAAGGGCCCTATTACAGACATCCCAAGCACATACATCCCACAGTAAAGACACCCTTAATACAACCCCCTCAATAAGGACCCCCTTAGTACAGATATCTCTCAGCACAGATCTCCCCCCTCTCAGTACAGATCCCTCAGTACAAACACTCCCCAGTAAAGACAAAAATTGTTAAATCGATTCCCCCAGGGGCTTTAATGCAGCAAAAAGTAAGTCAGACTGATACAAAAGATATTTAAAAAAAAACTGATGAGAATTTTTTTATTACAAAAATGAAAATCAACATATTGCCTAAAATATGAGCTCTGGCATCATCATATCCCAAGTATGACAAAATGACAGTGATAAACCTGGATGGGGCAGGTACTATATACAACCAATTTCCAAATAGCGATTCTGCCAGAAAGAGCCCCGATGCATTTCATTTACAAGAATCACAATCTTCATCAGTAGGGTAAGGTTATCTAAATTTAGAGACACATGATATTAATATTACAACAGTTAGAAAATACAAAACTTCAATAAGCATTTTATATTTGCCATGGAGTATAGTTACCTTTTAATACAGGGGAAGTGGACCTAGACCACAGCAACTTTAAAAAGAAATCCAGGAGTTCTCCCCAATCATAGTGACCACAGGGCAGGCAATACAGGTTGCTTGGGGCCTGCAAGAGGCCACGTGGATATGTGCCACGGGAGGGTAATAGGCAAGGGCAATCATTTAAAGATGTAAGTATATACACTGAGAGCAAGCATGTGATTCATTCGATGAGGCCATACACTGGGTGCTAGCTATACATTGTTCTATGGTATTAACATACTGACCATAGAAAATTAGGTTGGGTTCCTTTATGAGTGTGTGCAAGTATGGATTGTCTGTCTTGCAGTGGTGACATGTCACCTGTAAGATAAATATTTATGTATAAGAGAGGTTCAATGCATGCACCAATAAGGCCAATGCACACAAATATATATAAATGTATGTCAGAAAATTCAACACCCATAAAACATTATTAGATTCTATGAATTCTAAAGTACCTTCAAAATAGACAACATGGGGGGATCTCATGTTCAAAATGGAGGAATGTTCACTTGTTTCTTATTTAGGACTTGAGGTGCATATATGAATTGTATACCCTTGGAAAGTTGTATGTGCACCAACTGAAATTAGAAATTTAAAAAACTGTATGAGCCATTTAGAGGAAATGATTAGGAGGGAATTAGGCACCAAAAGAGTGAATAAAATGCAGGTAGTTAGGCACTTACATGAATCACATGTCTGCTTTCAGCGAAGTGTAACACTTGTGCTAATCGGAACCACGATGAAACCCTTGCAGTTGTGTATTTCATAGCGCAGTAAGTCGGCCCAATTACCAAAGTGGACTTGTGTCAGGTGCAGAGCCCACCCCACCCCCTCACACCAGCAAGCATAGGATGCCCAATTATGTGCTTTACGTGGCCTCCTCGGCGTCCTGGGAAGTAACACCCGCTGCCGCCACTTCATGCTGCAGTGATGTCACACTCATGCGTGGTGTCGACAGAGCAAGACCACGACCTGGAAGTGGCCAATGGATGCCGCCAGCGCGACAAAGCACCCCCCAGTAGTCGGAGGTGGGCGAGCCCAAAACCATGCTGGAGGTACAAAGAAAAAGGAAAGCCCCCTTCTCCTTGCCATGCCAGGAAGCCGAAGAGCAAAAAGCCACCAGAACAGATAATCAAGCTAGAAGACCTGTGAAAACAAAAGCTAAACAAACAATTTATAAATATTGACATCATTTATATTAAAGTACCACTTCTTTAAGCAATAACTATATGAGCATGCACAGCAAAAATATTCAGTTCAGATGACCTAATAGACCAAATTGATCTGGACAAACCTCTAGAGGAAGTAGAAACACCCGTATAAAACCTAATGTCTTCCTTTATAAAACAGTTGACTAAAGTTCCTCCACTCAATACTAATCCTAGTGTGGCCATTTTTTTTAAAACAAACCATATATATTAATAAATGACCACACCACCAAAGGGGAATCCACAATCTCCCCCCAGCAACAATAGACCACCTCCGTAAACAATAGTTCCCCCCAGCAACAATAGATCCCTGCATCCAACATTATTGGACCCTCCAATAACAATACATCCCTCCCTCAATATTTGATTCCTTCCAGCAACAATTGACCCCCCCCCAGCAATGATCAATAGATCCCCCAGCAACATTAGATTCCCCAGCAGCCAGCATCAATGAACCCTCCAGCACACCCCAACACCCCTTGCCATTACATACATTCAGTGCTTGAGGTGCCAGAACTGCGTTCCCGCTGAAGAAAAGCTCTGCCAAAGTGTATGTCCAACCAAAATATATATATATATATATATATATATATATATATATATATACATATATATATATACAGTATCTCACAAAAGTGAGTACACCCCTCACATTTTTGTAAACAGTTTATTATATCTTTTCATGTGGCAACACTGAAGAAGTTACACTTTGCTACAATGTAAAGTAGTGAGCGTACAGCTTGTGTAACAGTTTAAATTTGCCGTCCCCTCAAAATAACTCAACACACAGACATTAATGTCTAAACTGCTGGCAACAAAAGTGAGTACACCCCTAAGTGAAAATGTCCAAATTGGGCCCAATTAGCCATTTTCCCTCCCCAGGGTCATGTGACTCGTTAGTGTTACAAGGTCTCAGGTGTGAATGTAGAGCAGGTGTGTTAAATTTGGTGTTATCGCTCTCACTCTCTCATACTGGTCACTAGAA
The DNA here is from genome assembly GCA_029206835.1 of Rana muscosa. Taxonomy (NCBI): domain Eukaryota; kingdom Metazoa; phylum Chordata; class Amphibia; order Anura; family Ranidae; genus Rana; species Rana muscosa. The sequence goes on along the minus strand of CM055120.1, from coordinate 216,370,330 downwards.
GATTAACATGGCACCTAATGGCAAAGAACTCTCTGAGGATCTGAAAAAAATAACTGTTGCTCTACATAAAGATGGTCTAGGCTATAAGAAGATTGCCAAGACCCTGGAACTGAGCTGCAGCATGGTGGCCAAGACAATACAGCGGTTTACAGCACAGGTTCCACTCAGAACATGGTCGACCAAAGAAGTTAAGGGGATGTGCTCAGCGTCATATCCAGAGGTTGTCTTTGGGAAATAGATGTATGAGTGATGCCAGCATTGCTGCTCGAGGTTAAAGGGGTGAGGATCAGCCTGTCAGTGATCAAACCATACACCGCATACTGCATCAAATTGGTCTGCATGGCTGTCTTTCCAGAAGAAAGCCTTTTCTAAAGATGATGCACAAGAAAGCCCTCAAACAGTTTGCTGAAGACAAGCAGACTAAGGACATGGATTACTGTGGTCTGATGAGACCAAGATAAACGTATTTGGTTCAGATGGTGTCAAGCGTGTGTGGGGCAACCAGGTGAGCAGTACAAAGACAAGTGTGTCTTGCCTACAGTCAAGCATGGTGGTGGGAGTGTCATGGTCTGGGGCTGCATGAGTGCTGCCGGCACTGGGGAGCTACAGTTCATTGAGGGAACCATGAATGCCAACATGTACTGTGACATACTGAAGCAGAGCATAATCCCCTTCCTTCGGAGACTGGGCCGCAGGGTAGTATTCCAACATGATAATGACCCCAAACACACCTCCAAAATGACCACTGCCTTGCTATAGAAGCTAAGGATAAAGGTGATGAACTGGTCAAGCATGTCTCCAGACCGAAACCCCACTGAGCATCTGTGGGGCATCCTCAAACAGAAGGTGGAGGAGCGCAAGGTCTCTAACATCCACCAGCTCTGTGATGTCATCATGGAGGAGTGGAAGAGGACTCCAGTGGCAACCTGTGAAGCACTGGTGAACTCCATGCCCAAGAGGTTTAAGGCAGTGCTGGAAAATAATGGTGGCCACACAGAATATTGATACTTTGGGCCAAATTTGGACATTTTCACTTAGGGATGTACTCACTTTTGTTGCCAGCTGTTTAGACATTAATGGCTGTGTGTTGAGTTATTTGAGGGGACAGAAAATGTACACTGTTATACAAGCTGTACACTCACTACTTTGCATTGCAAAATGTAATTTCTTCAGTGTTGTCACATGAAAAGATATAATAAAATATTTACAATAATGTGAGGGGTGTACTCACTTTTGGGAGAAACTGTATATATATATATATATATATATATATATATATATATATATATATATATATATATATATTGTGACAGCAGGAAGGTAAAGTCACCTGGTTGCATCCAGGGGGGTAGGTATATTTCTCCCAGATTCAGGCTTTATGCCGACTTATACAACTAGGGAGAGAGTTGATGAAGCCCAGCTGAGGCTAGTGGGCTCATGGATGAGTCATACCTCTAGGGAGAGGGCTGGGCGTCGTGCAGGCAGGGAGTTGATGAGACCAGCTGAAGCTTGTCAGCTCGTTTAAGGCCTCTATAAAAACTCCCAGATTCATTAGGTGTTTGCTCATGCCTGGACCCAGACCTGTGTGGACTGTCTAGGGAGAGTGAACCCCTGTGCGGTGAGACAAGCCTGTGTGGCTATTTGTTTGGACATTTACTAAACCAGGGACTTAGGGACTAGGACAGCACCAGGCTGATCCCAGTTGTTAGTTAGGAAACCTGCATGTTTAGTCAGAGGTCAAGTTGACCAGGGTTTATTTTGTTTATGTTTCTTTTTGCTTTGCTGTGTTTTTTTTTGTCACTGTAAATAGAGAAATAAACCGCACCTTTTTGATCTTGAAAACCACAACCTACGTCTGCTGGGCCTGTTTTTGTGTGGGGAGCCCATCCAGGGGATCACACACACCCGCTACCGAGTTAACCCCTTCACAGTTGGTGGAGAACCAGTGGCAGTTTTTTTTAAGCCAGCATGGAGGAGATACTGAAACAGCTGGCTCTAGCAAATGCCAATCAACAGCAGACAAATGCAGGTTTGCAAAGGAGCCTTGCAGCCCAGCAGCAAGCTCATCAACAAGCCCAGCAGCAATCTGAGGCCCGCTTCATAGACCTGTTACAGAAGCAAGAGCAGAGACTACAACAAATGGAAGCAGTAATGCAGCAACGTCCGCAGACCAGTGAGGAAAGCCGTCCCACTAATACCGCGTCCTTTGGGGTGAGTCGTTTATTGACAAAAATGACTGGAGAGGATGATCCAGAGGTATTTTTGACCACATTTGAAAGGACTGCTGAAAGAGAAAAGTGGCCTGAGGAGCAGTGGGCTGGACTGGTGGCTCCTCTGTTAACTGGTGAATCGCAGAAGGCTTACTATGACCTAGAGCCTGACCAAGCAAAAGACTACGTGATGCTAAAAGCTGAAATATTGGCAAGGCTGGGTGTCACCCTGGCTGTCCGGGCTCAGCGTGTGCATAACTGGACTTTCCAGCTTGGAAAACCCCCCAGGTCTCAAATGTATGATCTCATTCACCTGAGCAGGAAGTGGCTACAGCCAGAGACTTTGTCCGCACCAGAGATTGTGGAACGTGTTGTAATGGATCGGTTTTTGAGAGCTCTTCCTACTGCCATCCAAAAGTGGGTAAGCCATGGAGACCCAGAGACGGCCGGTGGTCTTGTGGATCGTGTAGAGAAATACTTGGCTACAGAGAACCTGACGGCCTCTTCCAGAGACTCTCGGACTTTCCACCCTAAGACCAGACCATCCCCAGGGGCGGATAAGAGGATTCCAAGGGGTGAGGGTGGAGAGAGTGAGAGGGTGGGAGCTCTACCCAAAGTTTGGCGAGAACAGCCTGGGAAGTCAGGGGCTCAAGAGGCAGCCAAATGGATTGTTTGCTACCGCTGCCGGCAAGCGGGACATATTGCAGCAAATTGCCCGGTTGTGGAGGAACCCATGCAATGTGACTTTCTGACGGACAGACGTCAGTCGCTGTGTGCGACAGTCGCATGCACTGCCATTCGGGGAACTGAGAAACATTTATGCAAAATGTGTATTAATGGTAGAAATGTTGTGGTATTACTGGATTCAGGTAGCCTTGTGACCCTGATAAAGGCGGAATTAGTTAAAACAGAGGTCTCTGGAAATAGCAAGGTAGCTGTTATTTGTGTGCATGGGGACACCCGAGAGTATCCAGTGACTACAGTGTGTTTCAAGACCCCCAAAGGTACCCTCTCTCATCCAGTGGGGTTAGTATCTCAATTACCGCATGATGCCATTGTGGGAAGGGATTTTCCGAAGTTCTGGGAACTGTGGGATGATCCTGAGCCCCCCACTGGTGCCCCTATGTACCAGGAATGTGATAGCCAGAACTCCTCTGAGAGTGGTGAGGACTCTCCAGAATTTCCCTTGTCAGTATTGGCAGGGGAGACTCAAGAAACTGGAGAGGAGCCCACCTCCTCAGACGAAAACCTACCGTCTGTGGAGTTTTCTGATCTTGAGGTTCACAGGGAAAATTTTGCCACAGAACAGTTAAAAGACCCCGCCCTAATAAAGGCACGGGAAAACGTAGTGGAAATAGATGGCGAGTTAGTGAACCCAGATAATACCTGCACTTACCCATACTTCAGCGTAGAGAAGGACCTACTGTATCGGGTGGCAAAAAGGGCAGAAGAAACCGTTGAGCAGCTTGTGGTGCCCAAACCTTACAGGAAGTTGGTGTTGGAGTTGGCCCATGGGCACATTCTTGGAGGTCATCTGGGGACAGAGAAAACCCGAGAGAGGGTATTACAGAGATTCTATTGGCCTGGGGTGATGAAGGACATAGAAAATTATTGTTCCTCCTGCCCTGTGTGTCAGAGGTCGGCCCCGATGCCACATTTCCGTAGCCCGCTGGTCCCTCTACCCATCATTGAGGTCCCGTTTGAGAGAATCGCAATGGATTTGGTAGGTCCTATAATCAAGTCCGCTAGGGGGCACCAGTACATATTGGTTATAATGGACTATGCCACCCGTTATCCAGAAGCGATCCCTCTCAGAAATACCTCGGCCAAAACCATAGCCAAAGAGCTATCTCTTGTTTTTAGCCGGGTGGGTATTTGTAAAGAACTGCTTACGGACCAAGGTACACCCTTTATGTCCCGGGTTATGAAAGAGCTGTGTAAATTGTTCAAAGTGACGCAATTGCGTACATCTGTGTATCACCCCCAAACCGATGGGCTGGTTGAAAGATTCAACAAAACCCTAAAACAAATGTTGAAGAAAGTGGTGGATAGAGATGGAAAGGATTGGGACTGTCTACTTCCTTATTTGATGTTTGCTATTAGGGAGGTGCCCCAATCCTCTACGGGATTCTCCCCCTTTGAGTTACTGTATGGGAGACACCCAAGAGGGCTGTTGGATATTGCCAAGGAAACTTGGGAAAGTGAGAGTTCTCCCCACAGGAGTGTGATTGAGCATGTCGCCCTGATGCAAGATCGAATTGCACAGGTAATGCCCATCGTGAAGGAACATTTGGCCCAAGTGCAGTTGGCACAGCAGAGAGTGTACAACCGTGGAGCCAAGACCCGTACCTTTTCCCCAGGGGATAGGATATTGGTACTTGTCCCTACGGTTGAAAGTAAATTCCTTGCCAAATGGCAAGGCCCCTACGAGATAATGGAAAAAGTGAGCGAAGTGAATTACAAGGTCAGACAACCAGGAAGGCGAAAGCCCGAACAGATCTATCATGTTAATCTGTTGAAAGCCTGGAGGGATAGAGAGTCCCTAGTCGCAGAAACTTGGTCACCAGCTCAAACTGGTTGCGTGATTCCGGAGGTTGGAATAGCAGCCACCTTGTCACAACCCCAACAACAGGAGGTTAAGTAGTTTGTGCTTCGCAACAAGGAGGTGTTCTCTGAGCTGCCGGGACAAACATCTGGGGTAGAGCATGATATTATTACCCCGCCCGGTGAAAGGGTGAAGTTAAAACCCTATCGGATCCCAGAGGCCCGACGGGAGGCAATACGGGAGGAAGTACAGAAAATGCTGAGCTTAGGGGTGATAGAGGAGTCCCAAAGTGATTGGTCTAGTCCCATTGTGCTGGTGCCTAAACCGGATGGGAGCTGGCGATTTTGTAACGATTTTCATCAGTTGAACAAAGTTACAAAATTTGACACCTACCCCATGCCACGTATAGATGAGTTGATCGACCGGCTGGGAACAGCCCGATACATGACGACTCTTGACCTCACAAAAGGGTATTGGCAAATTCCCCTGGCCAAGTCGGCCAAAGAGAAAACCGCATTTGTAACCCCAGACGGGGCGTTCCAATATAAGAGAATGCCGTTCGGGTTACAGAATGCGCCGGCCACATTCCAGCGGAAAATGGACCAGATACTGAGGCCCCATCGGAAGTATGCTGCGGCTTACCTGGATGACGTAATTGTCCATAGCACAGATTGGGCCTCACATCTGCCAAAAGTGCAAGCAGTCCTAGACTCTATCCGGGAAGCGGGGTTTACGGCTAACCCCAAGAAGTGTACCATTGGGCAGGAGGAGGCCAAATATCTTGGGTACACCATTGGGAGGGGAGTAATAAAACCCCAACTCAACAAAGTCGAGGCCATCCAGAGTTGGCCACGTCCCAACAGCAAGAAGCAGGTACGAGCCTTTCTGGGAATAGCGGGGTATTATCGGCGCTTCATTCCCCACTTTGCTTCTAAGGCTGTGCCCCTAACCAACCTGACGAAAGGGAAAGGGTCGGTCATGATTAAATGGACCCCCGAGGCTGAGGCAGCATTCCAATTCTTGAAACAAGCCTTATGTAGCCAGCCAGTGTTGTACTCACCCGACTTCTCTAAAGACTTTGTCGTACAAAGTGATGCGTCAGATGTGGGGTTAGGAGCAGTATTGTCCCAGGTCTGGAACGGGGAAGAGCACCCAGTCATTTACCTCAGCAGGAAGTTGAAGTCCCATGAGGTAAATTACGCCACGGTTGAAAAGGAATGTTTAGCGGTGAAGTGGGCTCTAGATTCCCTTCGGTACTATCTGCTAGGTAGGCACTTTGACATGGTTACGGATCACGCTCCGTTAAAGTGGATGGCTCAAAACAAGGAGACAAATAGAAGAGTGAATAGGTGGTTCCTGGCCCTACAGGAATTCAACTTCACAGTAAAGCATCGCCCTGGCGTTCAAATGGGGAATGTGGATGCTTTGTCTCGAGTACATGAATGCCTGATTGCTGGTGTTCCAACCCCAAGGTTAAAACAAGAGGGGGGGGTATGTGACAGCAGGAAGGTAAAGTCACCTGGTTGCATCCAGGGGGGTAGGTATATTTCTCCCAGATTCAGGCTTTATGCCGACTTATACAACTAGGGAGAGAGTTGATGAAGCCCAGCTGAGGCTAGTGGGCTCATGGATGAGTCATACCTCTAGGGAGAGGGCTGGGCGTCGTGCAGGCAGGGAGTTGATGAGACCAGCTGAAGCTTGTCAGCTCGTTTAAGGCCTCTATAAAAACTCCCAGATTCATTAGGTGTTTGCTCATGCCTGGACCCAGACCTGTGTGGACTGTCTAGGGAGAGTGAACCCCTGTGCGGTGAGACAAGCCTGTGTGGCTATTTGTTTGGACATTTACTAAACCAGGGACTTAGGGACTAGGACAGCACCAGGCTGATCCCAGTTGTTAGTTAGGAAACCTGCATGTTTAGTCAGAGGTCAAGTTGACCAGGGTTTATTTTGTTTATGTTTCTTTTTGCTTTGCTGTGTTTTTTTTTTGTCACTGTAAATAGAGAAATAAACCGCACCTTTTTGATCTTGAAAACCACAACCTCCGTCTGCTGGGCCTGTTTTTGTGTGGGGAGCCCATCCAGGGGATCACACACACCCGCTACCGAGTTAACCCCTTCACAATATATATATATATATATTAGATGAAAGGATTAATAAGCATCTTTTGTTTTATAAGGTATAAAACTTTGATGGCCATTTTTGTGCAGCTTGATGTATAAATAACATGTATTGCATCATAGGAATCATAGTATTGCATCATAGGAAGAGTCCTTCATGGGAGAGTAGAGAGAGGACAGGAGCATCTTGTAAATCAAAACAGGTGCAGGTGCCTGCCCTTCTATGGAGCTGGGATGTTTCCTGATGAACTGGGGCTCCTTTAAAGTGGTTGTAAACCCTCCATTACAACTCGCACCTACAGGTAAGCCTAGATTAAGGCTTACCTGTAGGTACAAGAAATATCTCCTAAACCTACACGGTTTAGGAGATATTTCTCAAAATTTTACAACGTTTTCTACGGCGCATGTGCGCCGTAGATAACGGTGCATTCACAGGGTTAATCCCCATTCACAAACCTGAGTTTGCCGGATTTGACGGCCCCTGCGCGCATGCACGGAGTGACTGTTCTGTCCATCAAATGTCTATATTCTGATTATCTGCATTTATGTTGATAAAAATGAAATTTAAGGTTGTAATTTCTATAGAAGCCATTTTGCGTCCCTTTTTGGTATTGTTTCAGTTTGTTCATTATTAAATGCATTAAATGTATAACCCAGGAAGCGATTAGAAAGCAGAGTATTCTGGGTACAATCTTACAGGAAGAGACACATTCATCATGCTTTTTCAAGACACTGCAGGAGGCAGGATATGTCTTATTTCAATCTCTTACCATCAACCCTTAGAGAACTTAAAAAGTAAGTTTTTACTGTCTCATATTGTACTGTGTATCTTTGTCTCTGCAATGTATGCTAAATGTATGGGATATTGTACTTATCAAGGTTTATTCTTGTTATCTGTAGTTTCACCTAGCTTGTTCCAATAAACTGCGATCAAAGAAATATGGTATCATGTTTATGGGATAAGAATGGTTTAGCTGAATGTTCTTGAGACAGAACAGTGAAATTTTCAAGCTGACATCTGAAGGTAAGATAAGCTGACTTCGGAAGTCTGTACAGCCCGGGGCTACGCAGTTACCATACAGTCAGAAGCCTTAGGCCCCTTTCACACGGACGGTCCGTTCAGGTCCGCCTGTCAGTTTTTTAGGCGGACCTGAACGGATGCTCCAAGTAGCCCTATGGAGCCACGGATGTCAGCGGTGACATGTCCGCTGACATCCGACCCGCTCCGCTCCGCCAAAGTGTGACGGAGGAAAACCCTATTTTTCCATCCGTCGGCGGAGCGGATCGAATGACAACGGACTCTACGGTCCGTCGTCATCCGATCCCCCCATAGGGAAGACCGGCGCTCTGACAGGGCGGTCCCTGCACAGTGTGCGGGGACCGCCCAGTCATCCGCCTGCTCAGCGGGGATCAACGGAGCGATCCCCGCTGAGCAAGCGGAGCTTCACGGGGCGGATCTTCACGGATCCGTCCCATGTGAAAGAGCCCTTAAAAAAACATGCCTGTGTGAGGCAAAGCAAGCAGCCACACTACACAGAGACGCGCTCTGTCAAGCAGCACCAACACTAACGGTTTCTATACAGCAAGACAGCTTCTTCCCTGCAGCCATGTCTCACAGTGGAACAAAACACATTCACGAGCAAGCTCATCTAGGTCATCTGTCGCAAATGCAGCAGCTATCGCCCGTTCAAAAGCTGAAGCAGCAAGAGACAGGGCCGCATTCGCAGACCAAGAGCTGCAGATGAAAAAAGAAAAGGCCCACCTTGATGCAGAAAGGGTGCGACAGGAACAAGAGAGAGAGAAAGAAAGAATATGCCTGGAACAAGAGAGAGAGAAATAAAGAGTACACTTTGAAGCAGAAAGGGTGAGACAGGAACAAGAGAGAGAAATGGAAAGAGTACACCTTGAAGCAGAAAGGGTGAGACAGGAACAAGAGAGAGAGATGGAAAGAGTACGCCTGGAACAAGAGAGAGAAATGGAAAGAGTACTCATGGAACAAGAGAGAGAGAAACAAACAGTACGCCTGGAGGACAAGCTAGCCCAGCAGGAAGCATCTCTGAAATTGCAGCAAGCTATCTTAGAAGCTAACATGGAGAAGCTGGCAGTAGACCGAGACGCTGCCGCCGCCATTGCAGCAGCAGAAGCTTTAGAAGCGGCCGTCTACGATGAGGCAAGAGCAGGTAGCAGCATACCAGGCCTAGAAAATGACCAACAAGATTCCTCACAACGCACAACAGATTATGTCTACCAACACTGTCACCCAAGCAGCATCTTACAACAAGAAATTAAACATGACATCAGTGAGTCACATCAAATAAAGCAGCAACAAGCCGACCTTGGACCCCAGTGCTACAAGCAAGAAAAATCTGACAGAGTTCCAGACGTTCCAGTCCCAACCAAACTTTCTACTCTACAAGGTACCCAGCCTTCATACAAACATCGAACACCAAAGGTGTATGCAACGAGCCGGTACGAACTGCCAACCCTATGCAAGTTTGAACCCAGAGAGCCTAAAGAAGAGACTTCTACCAGGTACGCCTATACACCGCACCACAATACACCAGCAGCCTACCCCAATGCCAATCAGGCTACTGTAGACTTTGCCAAGTTCCTGGCCAAGCGTGAGTTAGTTACCCAAGGAGTTGCCAAATTTAGTGATCACCCTAAACACTATAGGGCGTGGAGATCCTCTTTCCAGGGTGTCATTCAAGGTCTAGATCTATCCTGCAGGCAACAGATAGAACTCCTCGTAAAGTGGCTTGGCAATGATTCTGCTGAACACGCCAAAAGGATCAGAGACATTAATATAAACCACCCTGAGATAGGCCTTACAAACATCTGGAACAGACTGGATAGATGTTATGACTCACCAGAGGCTATAGAGAGTACACTGTTTAAAAGGATAGAGGACTTCCCAAAAATACCTAGCAGAGGTTACCAAAAACTCAGAGAATTCAGTGACCTGTGTATGGAGTTACAAGTTGCTAAAGCAGAAGGAGACTTACCTGGCCTTTCTTATTTTGACTCTGCTAGAGGTATTAACTCCTTAGCACAAAAACTTCCTTATGAGTTACACGAAAGATGACCCCATGGCTGTAACTACAAACGGAAACACAATGTGCCCTTTCCACCCTTTAGTGAGTTTGTGGACTTTGTAGACAGACAAGCAGGAACGAAAGATGACCCCAGCTTCATTTTCCAGGGTCTAACACCACTTCTTCTGGCCCAAAGCAACTCAGAGCTCCAGTAGCAGTGCACAAAACTAACATTTCTTCTCACAGATTTGCAGAGTCTCAGCCAGAGGATCAAGACAATGACCCTACTAAGTTCTTTCCTCTACATAAGATGCCACATCCTCTTCTGAAATGCAGAGCCTTCAGGACAAAGACCATCCAAAGATTTCCTCAAAGAGAACAACATCTGTTACAAGTGCTGCTCTTCCACACACTTCGCCAAGGACTGTAAGGTCAGTGTCAAATGTACAGAGTGTGACAGCACAGAACACAACACAGCTTTACACCCAAGGCCTACTCCAAGAACCTTCCCACCTGTCCATGGTGACAAGGAGCAAGGCAGGGAGACCAAAGACTCTAGTACAGATGCCACAGCAATCACTTCACAGTGCACTGAAGTCTGCAAAGGAAGTACAGGTGGCAGATCCTGCTCTAAAATCTGTCTAGTGAAAGCTTACCCAAAGGGACGCAGAGACAAAGCAGTAAAGCTCTATGTCATCTTGGATGATCAGAGTAATAAGTCACTAGCTAGACCTGTGTTTTTTGACATTCTAAACATTAAAGGCCCCAGCAGCCCTTACTCCCTTAGGACTTGTGCAGGTACAGTGGAAACGGCGGGGAGAAGAGCTGACGGCCTAAAATTTTTATCTATGGATGGTAAGACATGCCTACCCTTACCGACCATAATAGAGTGCAACCAGATGCCAGACAACAGATCAGAGATTCCCACACCAGACGCAGCAGCCCACCAGACCCATTTGAACCACATAGCACATCTAATACCAGAACTTGATGATCAGGCTCTGATAATCTTACTCCTAGGGAGAGATATCTTGCAAGTCCACAAAGTAAGGAAACTGATCAACGGTCCTAAAAATTCTCCATATGCCCAAAAACTGGATCTTGGGTGGGTCATTATAGGTGATGTTTGCCTGGGAGGTGCACACAAACCGGCATCTGTTAACAACCTGCTCAGTAGTACCCTTGAGAATGGTCGTCCTTCTCTTTTCCAACCCTGTCAAAATCACATCTTCATAAAGGAGCTACCACACAACAACCCTGTACCTCTTCCTTTCCTAAGTCCCCTCTGTGACAGCAATACCTATGACGATGACCAAAGTGACTTAGGACGCTCAGAGTTCAGGAGAACAAAGGAGGACAACCAGGTAGCAATGTCCATTGAGGGTAGGATCTTCTTAGAGGTTATGGAAAGCAGTATGGAGAAAGACGTGACTAATAGCTGGGTAGCACCTCTTCCCTTTAGGCCACAAAGACAACGTTTGCCTAACAACAGAGCACTAGCATATAAACGCCTCACTTCCCTAAGACACAATCTTCAAAGGAAACCAGAGATGAGAGAACATTTATTTTCCTTCATGGACAAAATATTCCAGAATGGTCATGCTGAGATAGCCCCAAACCTCAAAGACTCAGAAGAATGTTGGTACTTACCTATATTTGGGGTCTATCACCCTAAGAAGCCAGGGCAGATTAGAGTGGTGTTTGATTCCAGCGCCAAGCATTAGGGTGTCTCTCTAAATGATGTCTTTCTTTCTGGCCCTGACCTCAACAACAGACTATTAGGAGGACTTCTCCGCTTCCGCAAGGACTTTGTAGACAGACATACAACAAATGTTCTATTGTTTTCTTGTCAAAGTAGAACACTGAAACTTTCTGAGGTTTCTCTGGTTCAGGGACAACAACCCCTCTGGAGACATCACAGAATACCACATGAGGGTGCACATATTTGGCAACAGCCCTTCCCCTGCAGTTGCTATATATGGCCTCAGACACTCTGCTAGAGTGGGAGAGTCAGAGTATGGGTCAGATGTCAGACAATTTGTGGACAAGGATTTCTATGTAGACGATTGCTTGAAATCACTACCCACAAATGAAGCCGCAATCAGTCTCCTCAAAAGAACTCAGGCAATGCTTGCGTGTTCCAACTTAAGGCTCCACAAGATTGCTTCCAACAGTAGAGAAGTTTTAGAAGCCTTCCCTGCCCAAGATCATTCCAACGAGTTAAAGGACTTAGATTTAGGCACAGACTCACTTCCCATGCAATGCAGCCTTGGTTTGCTTTGGGACTTAAGATCTGACACCTTTACTTTCCAAGTAAACACAGAAGAAAAACCCTTTACCGTAGAGGTGTCCTGTCTACCATAAACAGCCTGTACGATCCTTTAGGTTTTGCAGCACCTGTCACCATCCAGGGTAAGGCACTACTCAGAGACTTGACATGTGAGTCGCTAGATTGGGACCACCCTCTCCCCACTGACAGGAAGAACCTATGGCTAGAGTGGAAGGACTCACTAACAGCTCTATCCAATCTTAAAATTCCACGCCCATATGCTCCTCTGTCATCTGCAGATGTTCAGATGCAAAGACTTTGTGTGTTTGCGGATGCTTCTGTTAAAGCAAGTGCTGCTGTAGCTTACCTGAAAACCATAGACATTAAAGGACAATGCCACATAGGGTTTGCAATGGGAAAAGCAAAACTTGCACCACTGCCTGAACACACCATACCCAGGCTGGAACTTTGTGCTGCAGTATTGGCTACAGAGCTAGCTGAACTAATAGCAACAGAGACAAACTTAGAAATCCAGGAAGCTGAGTTCTACACAGACAGTAAAGTAGTTCTGGGTTACATCCATAATGAAACTAGGCGTTTCTATGTCTATGTCAATAACAGAGTGCTGAGAATAAGGAGGTCCACTCGCCCAGAGCAATGGCATTTTGTGTCTACAGACTATAATCTTGCAGACCTAGCGACCAGATCTGTAGCGGCCAGTCGCCTCAAAAGTACTTCGTGGCTCACAGGTCCCACCTTTCTACGCAGTCCTGACTGTAACACTAATGACCTCACCACGTTTGACCTACTAGATGCAGACAAGGATCAGGAAATTCGCCCTCAGGTTTCTACTGCAGTCACAACAACTTCTCTCAACCAGTTTAAAACCCGCCGTTTCAGCAGGTTCTCCACCTGGAGATCACTAGTTAGAGCTATCACTTGCTTAATCCACATCGCTCAGTCTTACAAAAAACAACCACCAACTCATGTCAATTGCAGAGGTTGGCACCACTGTAGGAAAGTCTACTCAGCAACTGACCTAGAACAATCTAAAAATTGGTTAATATCTGTTGTACAGAGAGAAGTCTTTGCCAAAGAGATCGATTGTATCCTCAACCACAAACCTGTTCCTAAAGACAGTGTTTTAAAGAAACTTGATCCAATCCTTGATGAAAATGGCATGTTGAGAGTAGGAGGCCATTTAAAAGAAGGCAAGTTAGAGTTCTCAGAGAAACATCCTTTAGTGATCCCTGGTCACCATCATATTGCCTATTTACTCATTCAACATTACCATGACCAAACAAAACACCTGGGCCGACTGTTTACTGAAGGAGCTTTACGGGCTGCTGGACTATGGATAGTCGGAGCCAAAAGATGTGTGAGTAAGTTCCTCTTCAAGTGCGTTATCTGTCGAAAGCTTCGTGGAATGTTAGACACAAAAGATGGCCAATCTACCATCTGACAGAATTAGCATGGATCCAACTTTCACTAATGTTGGACTTGATGCTTTTGGTCCCTGGTCTGTCGCCACCCGGTACACGAAAGGGGGACACTCAAACAGTAAACGCTGGGCAGTCATATTCGTCTGCATGTCCATATGAGCTGTTCACATTGAAGTGATTGAGTCAATGGACACTTCAATTTCATTAATGCTCTTAGGCGCTTCATTGCAATCCGAGGCCCAGTGAAACTCATTCGCTCTGACAGAGGGTCTAACTTTGTAGGAGCAGTAAAAGAACTGCAAATTCCTTCCAACTTGGACATCCTCAGTGTAAAAAGATATTTGAGTAAGCAAGACTGCACATGGATCTTCAACCCACCTCACTCTTCTCACATGGGAGGTGTTTGGGAGTGGATGATAGGCATAGCCCGCAGAATTCTTGACTCTATCTTCCTACAAGTAGGAACTGCAAGGCTTACTCACGAATGTTTAGTGACATTTATGGCAGAGGTTACAGCTATCATTAACGCCAGCCCCTTAACTTCAATTTCGAGTGACTCTGAAGATCCAATGGTTCTCACTAGAGTTGAGCGGACACCTGGATGTTCGGGTTCGACGGGTTCGGCCGAACTTCAGAAAAAAGTTTGGGGTCGGGACCGAACTTTAACCCGAACCCGAACCCGAACCCAAACCCCATTGAAGTCAATGGGGACCCGGACTTCTAAGGACTAAAAAGGCTCTAAAAAAGTGGAAAAATGGAAAGGGCTAGAGGGCTGCAAATGGCAGCAAAATGTTGTTAAGAGCATGGCAAGTGCTCTGCAAACAAATGTGGATAGGGAAATAACTTAAAATAACATAAAAAAATAAATAAAAATAAAAAATATGCTGGAGGCCCCCTTTTCAGCAGAAGAGGTACGGGAAGTCATTAAGAACCTCAGAAACTCAACGGCACAGTGCCACACATATGGTGGGAATGCCCCAGATTACGCCCTTTCTGGAATAAATTATTCAATGTAATGGATAAGCTAGTGGGAAAATAAAATACTTTGAAATAAAAATGTAGCGGGGTGCTAAATTTAAGGGAAGTGTTTGAGTGGTAAATAGGCTCAAACACCCTAATTCTGTAGGATTCATGGACCATTTTGTCCTCGGGGGACAGTATTGGTGTGCAGTTCTCTGCGGCCTACAGGTGGCGCTGCCATGGTAGGCTAGGGTTGAACCGCCGATACAGTGCTGTGCCTTTTGTGTCCCCTCTTGGCAGTAGTGCAGCGGGGCGGGGTACCTGCTGTGCATGCCGGGAGAGCATATAAAAGGGGCAGACCTTTGGCCTGGGGGCTGATGTCCAGTGGGGTCCACGCCCAGGTGCCTTCGGCCTGGGTGCATGTGTTCCTGTTCCATCTCGGGTACCTTTAGCCTGGGGTGAGGTACTATCCTGGAGTTCCTGCTGCCCTGGGTATGGAGGCCTAGGTGCGGGAGTAAAGCCTGGAGTCCAGAGCCTTCGTCTGGAGTCCGCTAAGGGTCGAGGAGTCTTAGGGTGCCGCCTCGTGTAGGGGACCATGTTCCAGGGAAGGGAGGATCATTCTGATGGACCGATGCGGGAGTCACGGTGAAGGAAGGGTCTGTTGACTCCCTGGAGAGATGTCTTCCCCTTGATATGGGCTAGGTTAGTAGAAGGAGAATCTCAAGGTCATCTTGACTGTATCAGAGGCCTTATTCACCCGGCCCGTGGCAGGGGCCTTATACACCCTGGTCTGTGGCAGAGACCAAAGTTCTCCAGGTCCGTGGCAGGGGCCTTGTACACCCGGTCTGTGGCAGAGACCAACCTCAAGGTCTGTGGCAGAGACCGTGCACTTAAAACTGTTTGAGAAACCTAAGCAGTGAAGTGAATGTGCTACGTTTGTGCCTGGACCTCCTCCACACCTTAAGCTGTCCTGTTTCTTTGCTCTAACCTTTTCTATCCGAGTAGAGTTTATTTTGCCATGAGAGAATAAGAGTTGTAATTTCAGCTGGTGTGGACATTGACTTTACTGGGAATTAAAGGACTTGCTTCTACCTACAGTAGAGGTGAGAATCATCCTCTGGAGGAGTTTTGACTCCGGTTGTGGACACGGCCCGTCAAGTACACCGCTCAACCTCTTTATATAGGAGGGTACGGGCTGGTAGTGCGGTGTGCCTTTCTCCCTCCTGCGAGGAGCCAACAACATAAAGGCAGGTAAGGGGGAAAGGATCTGTGCGCTACAAAAAAATAAAATAAAAATTATAATCTTGACCTAGGAGGACGAGGTCCATATGGAGTAGGAGGTTGAGGTGGCGGTGGATGTGGCTGTGTAGGTGGAAGCAGTGGTGGAGGAGGACGAGGTAGCCAACACTGGTTCAAAAATACAACAATGGCTGGGTAAGGCCGGTGATGTGTCGAATTCTGTCCCCCGTCAAATAGTGTCCACCCTGTACTGCGCTTGCTCAGTATGTAGGACAAGGGGATTTCGAAAATCTCCCAAGACGAACGGCGCCTGCGTGGTGAGTTCAGGTGAAGGCCACACCATCCGTGGTTCAAGCCGAGCCAAGTGAGGCCGTGCCCGAAGCGTGGCGATCGAACCGAGCCTGTGAGGGGCCCTGTTACTATGTGCTACCGTATGTCCAATTTTTTGTGGCCCTAAATGGCGTTTTTTTGGAAGACCACAACACACCCACAGTACGTAACCGCTGAATCGCACAGCTACAGAACTGCAGAAAATGCTATTCAAAAAAAATGTTTTTTTTTTTAGTATAGCACAGTAGAAGAAAACTATATAGAAATTGTTTATTTCACACACCTCCACATATGTATAACACACTGCAAAATATTTTTTTTGCCCTAAATGGCGTTTTTTGGAAGACCACAACACACCCACAGTACGTAACCGCTGAATCGCACAGCTACAGAACTGCAGAAAATGCTATTCAAAAAAAATGTTTTTTTTTTAGTATAGCACAGTAGAAGAAAACTATATAGAACTTGTTTATTTCACACACCTCCACATATGTATAACACACTGCAAAATATTTTTTGTGGCCCTAAATGGCGTTTTTTGGAAGACCACAACACACCCACAGTACGTAACCGCTGAATCGCACAGCTACAGAACTGCAGAAAATGGTATTCAAAAAAAAAGTTGTTTTTTTAGTATAGCACAGTAGAAGAAAACTATATAGAAATTGTTTATTTCACACACCTCCACATATGTATAACACACTGCAAAATATTTTTTGTGGCCCTAAATGGCGTTTTTTGGAAGACCACAACACACCCACAGTACGTAACCGCTGAATCGCACAGCTACAGAACTGCAGAAAATGCTATTAAAAAAAAAATTTGTTTTTTTAGTATAGCACAGTAGAAGAAAACTATATAGAAATTGTTTATTTCACACACCTCCACATATGTATAACACACTGCAAAATATTTTTTGTGGCCCTAAATGGCGTTTTTTGGAAGACCACAACACACCCACAGTACGTAACCGCTGAATCGCACAGCTACAGAACTGCAGAAAATACTATTCAAAAAAAAATTTGTTTTTTTAGTATAGCACAGTAGAAGAAAACTATATAGAAATAGTTTATTTCACACACCTCCACATATGTATAACACACTGCAAAATATTTTTTGTGGCCCTAAATGGCGTTTTTTGGAAGACCACAACACACCCACAGTACGTAACCGCTGAATCGCACAGCTACAGAACTGCAGAAAATGCTATTAAAAAAAATGTTGTTTTTTTAGTATAGCACAGTAGAAGAAAACTATATAGAAATTGTTTATTTCACACACCTCCACATATGTATAACACACTGCAAAATATTTTTTGTGGCCCTAAATGGCGTTTTTTGGAAGACCACAACACACCCACAGTACGTAACCGCTGAATCGCACAGCTACAGAACTGCAGAAAATGCTATTCAAAAAAAATGTTGTTTTTTTAGTATAGCACAGTAGAAGACAAATATATAGAAATGGTTTATTTCACACGCCTCCACATATGTATAACACACTGCAAAATATTTTTTGTGGCCCTAAATGGCGTTTTTTGGAAGACCACAACACACCCACAGTACGTAACCGCTGAATCGCACAGCTACAGAACTGCAGAAAATGCTATTAAAAAAATGTTTTTTTTTTAGTATAGCACAGTAGAAGAAAACTATATAGAAATTGTTTATTTCACACACCTCCACATATGTATAACACACTGCAAAATATTTTTTGTGGCCCTAAATGGCGTTTTTTGGAAGACCACAACACACCCACAGTACGTAACCGCTGAATCGCACAGCTACAGAACTGCAGAAAATGCTATTCAAGAAATATGTTGTTTTTTTAGTATAGCACAGTAGAAGAAAACTATATAGAAATTGTTTATTTCACACACCTCCACATATGTATAACACACTGCAAAATATTTTTTGTGGCCCTAAATGGCGTTTTTTGGAAGACCACAACACACCCACAGTACGTAACCGCTGAATCGCACAGCTACAGAACTGCAGAAAATGGTATTCAAAAAAAAAGTTGTTTTTTTAGTATAGCACAGTAGAAGAAAACTATATAGAAATTGTTTATTTCACACACCTCCACATATGTATAACACACTGCAAAATATTTTTTGTGGCCCTAAATGGCGTTTTTTGGAAGACCACAACACACCCACAGTACATAACCGCTGAATCGCACAGCTACAGAACTGCAGAAAATGGTATTCAAAAAAAAATTTTTTTTTTAGTATAGCACAGTAGAAGAAAACTATATAGAAATAGTTTATTTCACACACCTCCACATATGTATAACATACTGCAAAATATTTTTTGTGGCCCTAAATGGCGTTTTTTGGAAGACCACAACACACCCACAGTACGTAACCGCTGAATCGCACAGCTACAGAACTGCAGAAAATGCTATTAAAAAAAATGTTGTTTTTTTAGTATAGCACAGTAGAAGAAAACTATATAGAAATTGTTTATTTCACACACCTCCACATATGTATAACACACTGCAAAATATTTTTTGTGGCCCTAAATGGCGTTTTTTGGAAGACCACAACACACCCACAGTACGTAACCGCTGAATCGCACAGCTACAGAACTGCAGAAAATGCTATTCAAAAAAATGTTGTTTTTTTAGTATAGCACAGTAGAAGACAAATATATAGAAATGGTTTATTTCACACGCCTCCACATATGTATAACACACTGCAAAATATTTTTTGTGGCCCTAAATGGCGTTTTTTGGAAGACCACAACACACCCACAGTACGTAACCGCTGAATCGCACAGCTACAGAACTGCAGAAAATGCTATTAAAAAAATGTTTTTTTTTTTAGTATAGCACAGTAGAAGAAAACTATATAGAAATTGTTTATTTCACACACCTCCACATATGTATAACACACTGCAAAATATTTTTTGTGGCCCTAAATGGCGTTATTTGGAAGACCACAACACACCCACAGTACGTAACCGCTGAATCGCACAGCTACAGAACTGCAGAAAATGCTATTCAAGAAATATGTTGTTTTTTTAGTATAGCACAGTAGAAGAAAACTATATAGAAATTGTTTATTTCACACACCTCCACATATGTATAACACACTGCAAAATATTTTTTGTGGCCCTAAATGGCGTTTTTTGGAAGACCACAACACACCCACAGTACGTAACCGCTGAATCGCACAGCTACAGAACTGCAGAAAATGGTATTCAAAAAAAAGTTGTTTTTTTAGTATAGCACAGTAGAAGAAAACTATATAGAAATTGTTTATTTCACACACCTCCACATATGTATAACACACTGCAAAATATTTTTTGTGGCCCTAAATGGCGTTTTTTGGAAGACCACAACACACCCACAGTACGTAACCGCTGAATCGCACCGCTACAGAACTGCAGAAAACGCTATTCAAAAATTTTTTCGTTTTTTTAGTATAGCACAGTAGAAGAAAACTATATAGAAATTGTTTATTTCACACACCTCCACATATGTATAACACACTGCAAAATATTTTTTGTGGCCCTAAATGGCGTTTTTTGGAAGACCACAACACACCCACAGTACGTAACCGCTGAATCGCACAGCTACAGAACTGCAGAAAATGCTATTCAAAAAAAATGTTGTTTTTTTAGTATAGCACAGTAGAAGAAAACTATATAGAAATTGTTTATTTCACACACCTCCACATATGTATAACACACTGCAAAATATTTTTTGTGGCCCTAAATGGCGTTTTTTGTAAGACCACAACACACCCACAGTACGTAACCGCTGAATCGCACAGCTACAGAACTGCAGAAAATGCGATTCAAAAAAAAATTTGTTTTTTTAGTATAGCACAGTAGAAGAAAACTATATAGAAATAGTTTATTTCACACACCTCCACATATGTATAACACACTGCAAAATATTTTTTGTGGCCCTAAATGGCGTTTTTTGGAAGACCACAACACACCCACAGTACGTAACCGCTGAATCGCACAGCTACAGAACTGCAGAAAATGCTATTAAAAAAAATGTTTTTTTTTTTAGTATAGCACAGTAGAAGAAAACTATATAGAAATTGTTTATTTCACACACCTCCACATATGTATAACACACTGCAAAATATTTTTTGTGGCCCTAAATGGCGTTTTTTGGAAGACCACAACACACCCACAGTACGTAACCGCTGAATCGCACAGCTACAGAACTGCAGAAAATGCTATTCAAAAAAAATGTTGTTTTTTTAGTATAGCACAGTAGAAGACAAATATATAGAAATGGTTTATTTCACACGCCTCCACATATGTATAACACACTGCAAAATATTTTTTGTGGCCCTAAATGGCGTTTTTTGGAAGACCACAACACACCCACAGTACGTAACCGCTGAATCGCACAGCTACAGAACTGCAGAAAATGCTATTAAAAAAATGTTGTTTTTTTTTTAGTATAGCACAGTAGAAGAAAACTATATAGAAATTGTTTATTTCACACACCTCCACATATGTATAACACACTGCAAAATATTTTTTGTGGCCCTAAATGGCGTTTTTTGGAAGACCACAACACACCCACAGTACGTAACCGCTGAATCGCACAGCTACAGAACTGCAGAAAATGCTATTCAAGAAATATGTTGTTTTTTTAGTATAGCACAGTAGAAGAAAACTATATAGAAATTGTTTATTTCACACACCTCCACATATGTATAACACACTGCAAAATATTTTTTGTGGCCCTAAATGGCGTTTTTTGGAAGACCACAACACACCCACAGTACGTAACCGCTGAATCGCACAGCTACAGAACTGCAGAAAATGGTATTCAAAAAAAAAGTTGTTTTTTTAGTATAGCACAGTAGAAGAAAACTATATAGAAATTGTTTATTTCACACACCTCCACATATGTATAACACACTGCAAAATATTTTTTGTGGCCCTAAATGGCGTTTTTTGGAAGACCACAACACACCCACAGTACGTAACCGCTGAATCGCACAGCTACAGAACTGCAGAAAACGCTATTCAAAAATTTTTTTGTTTTTTTAGTATAGCACAGTAGAAGAAAACTATATAGAAATTGTTTATTTCACACACCTCCACATATGTATAACACACTGCAAAATATTTTTTGTGGCCCTAAATGGCGTTTTTTGGAAGACCACAACACACCCACAGTACGTAACCGCTGAATCGCACAGCTACAGAACTGCAGAAAACGCTATTCAAATTTTTTTTTGTTTTTTTAGTATAGCACAGTAGAAGAAAACTATATAGAAATTGTTTATTTCACACACCTCCACATATGTATAACACACTGCAAAATATTTTTTGTGGCCCTAAATGGCGTTTTTTGGAAGACCACAACACACCCACAGTACGTAACCGCTGAATCGCACAGCTACAGAACTGCAGAAAATGCTATTCAAAAAAAATTTTGTTTTTTTAGTATAGCACAGTAGAAGACAAATATATAGAAATGGTTTATTTCACACGCCTCCACATATGTATAACACACTGCAAAATATTTTTTGTGGCCCTAAATGGGTCTTTTTGCAAGCGTACATTAAAGTGCAAATTTTTTTTTTTTTTTTCGCCCTTATTGGGTCTTTTGGAAAAGAGCACAATAAAATGCCTTTTTTTTGCCCTAAATGGATCTTTTTCCAAGAGCAGAATACACCCACAGTATGGAAACGGTGTATCTCTCAACGTAATATATGCAGTGCTGGTGCACTGAGCTTGCAGATAAAAGGTAGATTTTCTCTGACACTGGGCTCATGGCAGTGTAAAAAGACTGCACTGCAACACAAACAGGTAAACCTATGCAGATCGCTGAGTTATATCTCTGAATCTGGACTCCTATTCCTATATAATAAATCTCTCTCCCTGAAAGCACCAACAGGATCCAGGCCCTACACTACACTGTCTCTCTATCTTTTCCCTCAGATTGCAGAATCAGGACTAACTCATGTATTTTTCAATCTCTCCCTAAAAGCAACAGCAGCAGACAAGATCCTCTCCCTATCTATTCTGAAGCAGAGTGACGTGTGTGCTGTGTGCCTCTAGCTTATATAGAAGCTGGGTCACATGTTGCACTGACCAATCACAGCCATGCCATTAGTAGGCATGGCTATGATGGCTTCTAAGGGCACACCAGCTAATCAAAAGGTGATTGGCTGGCCCCTGAAGCATTTCTAACTTCGCCATTAGATTGCCGAACCCGAACCCGAACACGGACTTTCGCGCAAAGTCCGGGTTCGGGTTCGGGAAAAAGCTAAAGTTCGGTACGGACCCGAACTTTACAGTTCGGGTTCGCTCAACCCTAGTTCTCACACCTGCCATGTTGCTCACACAAAAGACTGGTCTAGCCGGTGCTCCAGCTGGAGAGTTTTGTGAGAAAGACCTTTACAAACGTCAATGGAGACAAGTTCAAACCCTTGCCAATACCTTCTGGAGTCGGTGGAAGGACCAATATACATCTACTCTACAACTAAGGAGAAAGTGGCACACTAAAAAACCTAATCTTAAACTTGGTGATGTTGTGCTCATGAAAGATTGCCAGACACTAAGGAATATGTGGCCTTTAGGTCTAGTCACCAAAGTACTGCCAAGCAAAGATAATCTTGTCCGTAAGGTCGAGGTCAAGACTTTCCAACAGAATGAAGACAAAGTGTTCTTAAGACCAGTGACTGAACTTGTTCTGTTACTTTCTACGGAGGACTCTGTTAGTGACGTCGCTTGATGTCAGGCAGGGAGTGTTCTGTCCATCAGATGTCTATATTATGATTATCTGCATTTGTGTTGATAAAAATGACATTTAAGGTTGTAATTTCTATAGAAATCATTTGCAGAGCGTAGGCACCATCTAGCGTCCCTTTTTGGTATTGTTTCAGTTTGTTCATTATTAAATGCATTAAATGTATAACCCAGGAAGCGATTAGAAAGCAAAGTATTCTGGGTAAAATCTTACAGGAAGAGACACATTCACCATGCTTTTTCAAGACACTGCAGGAGGCAGGATATGTCTTATTTCAATCTCTTACCATCAACCCTTAGAGAACTTAAAAAGTAAGTTTTTACTGTCTCATATTGTACTGTGTATCTTTGTTTCTGCAATGTATGCTAAATGTATGGGATATTGTACTTATCAATACAATTTGTGGTCTTGATTCCTAGGAACCAAGAAATTTTACACCACTGCTCCCTGTCTGGCTATTTTGGAGTGCGGCTATAGAGAAATTTTCTCTTCAATTTAGGTAGGTTGCATCTGACATTTTTCTCAGATACACTATTATTCCTACCTTTTTCTGGCATTAACTGCAAACAAGGTGCTAATGCTCACTATTTGTTTTTTCTTGGTAGGTACCACCTAACGGGAGGAGGCTACACGCTCTCACCATTTCTGCGACCCTGTTGCACAACTGTTGTTAGCAGGGCACAGACCTCCTTTTATGCCCTTTGTGAACCAGCACTGACTGGGTTAACCATCTTTTTGGCTTGGTGTTTTTGCTGCCCCCCACTGACCTGACTATGAGGCGAAGATATGGTCCTGCCCGTCTTTTTGACCAGGATCCATATACGTTTTAACCCCTTCAAAAAAATTTTTTTTTTGCTACGGCCATAAACACGCATGTATATGCACTAATGGTTAGTATCATACACATGATGCAATGATCTATTATCATATGTAATTACTCATGCATGATTTATACGGATTGGTGGGCTTGCTCTTACTCTCTGTTTTGCTCTTTGTTCCTCTTCTGTTTTCCTCTTCTCCTTCTTTTCATTACGATGACCAGTGTCATCGTAATGCAGTATCCTACCCCTGAAGAAGAGGTTCTACCAATATAGACAACCTCGAAACGTTGGGTCCCTGCCTCATCCTGAGACAGATTTGGGTCCTGTACTGCGACCAATTTTGTCACATGTTATCTTTGTAATGTATTGTACCTGTGCCTGTTCCCAATTATTTTGCTTATAGTCACTTCAATGTGTGTTTATTTTTTGGAGTAGCAGCCTTTCATATATATTTTTTCAATAAAAACTTTTCATATAGAACCTTTTGGTAATTATACTCTTTTATGAGGTTCAACAGTCACCCAAATCAAAGTCCTACCTGAGGAAAACACACTCTTCGGAGTGTACTTTTATATTTGTTGTATTTAGGGATGTGGGAGTACTGACCTCTATATCCATACACTGGGACACCGCCCTCTGTTTTTTTATTGTACTTATCAAGGTTTATTCTTGTTATTTGTAGTTTCACCTAGCTTGTTCCAATAAACTGCGATCGAAGAAATATGGTATCATGTTTATGGGATAAGAATGGTTTAGCTGAATGTCCTTGAGACAGAACAGTGACGCCTTCGCCGCTCTGGCCAATCACAGCGCCGGAGCGGCGCTGTGATTGGTCGGAGCGGCGATACCCGGAAGTAACCTTCCGGGTATCTGTGGAGTGATGGCTGCGGCTGGAGGGGGACACGAGGACGGCTTCGGGGGCACCGATCTAAGGTAAGTGATGCATAATGAGCTAGTATGCTAGTCATACTAGCTCATTATGGCTTTGTCTTGCAGGTGGAGTTTTTTTTAAACGGGTTTACAACCACTTTAAGGAAGAACAGTAGAGGATTCATTAGCACTGGTGACCTGTGACTTGTGTGTATAACTCAAGCAATAAGTTATTTTGTTTGTTGTTTATTACTGCCTGATCCCCCACTGGAGAGGTTTTTTCTCACTTCCTGTTCCTGTGATACCCATGCAATATATGGTGGGTTCAATTGACAAGAAGACATGGACAGCAAAGATTTTCTTTTAACATAACGTTACATAGAACTAATTGGCCCAGATCTCTTCCTACAGAAAAGTCAAGCCTCGTACACACGACCGAGTTTCTCGTAAAAAAACGACAAGAAAACTGCAGAGAGAGCTTTCTTGCCGAGAAAACCGTTCGTGTGTATGGTTTCTCGTCCAGAAAACTGCCACATAGCGGCAGAAGAGAGAAGTGCAGCAATTCCAGACTTAGGGTGAACTCAATTGATCCCTAACAATGAATGAGCCAAGATAACTACACCTGGCAGGTAAATTTAGGAGCAACCCTGCCTAAACAACAGGGTGCTACACATCTATTACAGCCGCCCCCACTCCCCCCCCCCCCCACACACACACACACACTTTTCCAATCTTGAAATCTCTGTTTCAAATTCAAAATTTACAAATCTTCAATGTTGCATTAGTTACATTATTTGGTTTTGACTTGTTTGATGCTTTTGTCTAAGCTGCTTTTGTTCTACGTGTTAGAAATTCTGCTGCTAAAGCCTCGTACACACGACCGAGTTTCTCGTCCAAAACCGACAAGAAAAGTGCAGAGAGAGCTTTATTGCCGAGAAAACCGTTTGTGTGTATGGTTTCTCGTCCAGAAAACTGCCGGGAATCTCGATGAGAAAAATAGAGAACCTGCTCTCTATTTTCTTGTCAGGATTCTCGTTTTTCTCGTCGGCCTGTTTTGCGACGAGAAAACCGTTTGTGTGTATGCTTTTCCGGGTCTTAAAAAATTGCGTATGCTCAGAATCAAGTATGAGACGGGAGCGCTCCTTCTGGTAAAACTAGTGTTCGTAATGGAGATAGCACATTCGTCATGCTGAACTGAAAAGCACGAGGCTGAAAAGCGTGAATCGTCTCTCACCAAATTTTTTACTAACACGCGGTAACACGAAGTCAGCAAAAGCAGCCCAAGGGGTGGCGCCATTGGAATCGAACTTCCCCTTTATACTGCCGTCGTACGTACTGTACGTGACCGCGCAGAACAACAATGAGATTTTGAATTGACTGTGTGTATGCAAGGAAAGCTTGACAACAAGCTCGTCAAGCTTGACAAGAATCTCGTCGAGAAAATCGACTGTTTTTTTACGACGAGAAACTCGGTCGTGTGTACGAGGCTTCAAAGCTTGCTGTAAAAAGAATTAAAAGAAGCTTATGGCTGCTATTCCCCCTGATGTTTTTTTAAGTTACAATCCTGTAGAAGTTATGGTGTAGGCACTAAAAAGGGTCAAAGCAAACCTGCCATGACAGAAATACTGGGGATATCACTGCTGAATAGGGATGAGCTTCGAGTTCGAGTCGAACTCATGTTGGACGCGAACATTGCCTGTTCGCCCGTTCGCCGAACAGCGAACAAATTGGGGTGTTCGCGGCAAATTCGAAAAATCTATGGGAGAAATCTAAAGTGCTAATTATAAAGGCTAATATGCAAGTTATTGTCCTAAAAAGTGTTTGGGGACCCGGGTCCTGCCCCAGGGGACATGTATCAATGAAAAAAAAAGTTTTAAAAACGGCCGTTTTTTCGGGAGCAGTGATTTTAATAATGCTTAAAATGAAAAAATAAAAGTGAAATATTCCTTTAAATTTCGTACCTGGGGGGTGTGTATGATATGCATGTGAAGTGGCGCATGTTTCCCGTGCTTAGAACTGTCCTTGCAAAAAATGTCATTTTTGAAAGAAAAAAAGTCATTTAAAACTCACTCGCGGCTATTAATGAATTGTCGGCTCCAGGCAATACATACAAAAGTCATTGATAAAAAAAAAAAAAAGCGTGGGGGTTCCCCAGAATTCAATTGCCAGGCCCTTCAGGTCTGGAATGGATATTAAGGGGAACCCCGCCGCAAATTTAAAAAAAATTGACGTGGGGTTCCCCCAAATATCCATTCCAGGCCCTTCAGATCTGGCATGGATTTTAAGGGGAACTCCAAATTTAAAAAAAAAATGGCGTGGAGTCCCCCTAAAAATCCATACCAGACCCCTTATCCGAGCACGCAACCTGGCCGGCCGCAGGGGAAAAGGGGGGACGAGAGAGCAGCCCCCCCTCCCTCCTGAACCGTACCAGGCCACTTGCCCTCAACATGGGGAGGATGTCCCCATGTTGATGGGGACAAGGGCCTCATCCCCACAACCCTTGCCCGGTGGTTGTGGGGGTCTGCGGGCGGGGGGCTTATCGGAATCTGGAAGACCCCTTTAACAAAGGGGACCCCCAGATCCCGGCCCCCCTCTATGTGAATTGGTAAGGGGTACATTGTACCCCTACCATTTCACGAAGAAAGCGTAAAAAAATGTTTAAAAAAACACACAAACACCTTGAAAAAGTCCTTTATTTAAAAAAAAAAAAAAAAAAAAAACATTCCAGCGGTGAAATCCAGTGTCCCGCGGTGATCCCGATGTCCAGCACTGTCCTTCATTGGTTGTGCCTGAGCGGACCTGATGGGGAACTCCCTCTCAGTGTTTTAAATG
Source organism: Rana muscosa (assembly GCA_029206835.1). Taxonomy (NCBI): domain Eukaryota; kingdom Metazoa; phylum Chordata; class Amphibia; order Anura; family Ranidae; genus Rana; species Rana muscosa. The sequence goes on along the minus strand of CM055120.1, from coordinate 216,342,925 downwards.
TATAGACCCGCCCCTTCTAAAGTTCCCCATCAGGTCCGCTCAGCGGACCAGATGCGGAACATGAGAAGGGGCGGGTCTATACATGTATTACCAAAGTGAGAGCAGTTCCCCATCAGGTCCGCCCCCTCGGTATGTCGGACCCCCCTACGTCATTGGCTTGAGCGGGGAAACTTCCTTCACTATGTAAATTTAAATTACACAGTGAAGGAAGTTCCCCGCTCAAGCCAATGACGTAGGCGGGTCCGACATACCGAGGGGGCGGACCTGATGGGGAACTGCTCTCACTTTGGTAATACATGTATAGACCCGCCCCTTCTCATGTTCCGCATCTGGTCCGCTGAACGGACCTGATGGGGAACTTTAGAAGGGGCGGGTCTATACATTTAAAACACTGAGAGGGAGTTCCCCATCAGGTCCGCTCAGGCACAACCAATGAAGGACAGCGCTGGACATCGGGATCGCCGCGGGACACTGGATTTCACTGCTGGAATGTTTTTTTCTTTTTTTTAAATAAAGGACTTTTTCAAGGTGTTTGTGTGTTTTTTTAAACATTTTTTTACGCGTTCTTCGTGAAATGGTAGGGGTACAATGTACCCCTTACCAATTCACATAGGGGGGGGGCCGGGATCTGGGGGTCCCCTTTGTTAAAGGGGTCTTCCAGATTCCGATAAGCCCCCCGCCCGCAGACCCCCACAACCACCGGGCAAGGGTTGTGGGGATGAGGCCCTTGTCCCCATCAACATGGGGACATCCTCCCCATGTTGAGGGCATGTGGCCTGATACGGTTCAGGAGGGAGGGGGGGCGCTCTCTCGTCCCCCCCTTTTCCCCTGCGGCCGGCCAGGTTGCGTGCTCGGATAAGGGGTCTGGTATGGATTTTTAGGGGGACTCCACGCCATTTTTTTTTAAATTTGGGGTGGAGTTCCCCTTAAAATCCATGCCAGATCTGAAGGGCCTGGAATGGATATTTGGGGGAACCCCACGTCAATTTTTTTTTTAATTTGCGGCGGGGTTCCCCTTAATATCCATTCCAGACCTGAAGGGCCTGGTAATTGAATTCTGGGAAACCCCCACGCTTTTTTTTTTTTATCAATGACTTTTGTATGTATTGCCGGGAGCCGACAATTCATTAATAGCCGCGAGTGAGTTTTAAATGACTTTTTTTCTTTCAAAATTGTCATTTTTTGCAGGGACAGTTCTAAGCACGGGAAACATGCGCCACTTCACATGCATATCATACACACCCCCCAGGTACGAAATTTAAAGGAATATTTCACTTTTATTTTTTCATTTTAAGCATTATTAAAATCACTGCTCTCGGAAAAACGGCATTTTTGCATTGATACATGTCCCCTGGGGCAGGACCCAGGTCCCCAAACACTTTTTAGGACAATAACTTGCATATTAGCCTTTATAATTAACACTTTAGATTTCGAACGTTCGAGTCCATTGTATTTAATAGGGTTCTAAAGTTCACACGAACATTTTGTCTGTTCGCAGGTTCTGGTGCGAACCGAACAGGGGGGTGTTCGGCTCATCCCTGCTGCTGAATTCCTTCTAAAAATGCTATGGTCCCAGTTGTTATGCTAAACAGTCTTTAGTACTTTCACTGACCTGCAACAAGTTATCATATCAGTTAGGTTGGAGAAAAGTTAGAAATTCTTGTCTGCAAACATGTTCAAAGTATTAAAGATATGGGTCAGTATTACAGCCAGGAGACTAGCATTTTCCAGGAGAGGTCAGGAATGGCAGCCTCCATGGTTGATTTTGACAAGCTGAAAGATAAAAAGTAATTTCCCCATATGACAGAAAATCATTTTAGGGAAACTGTTGGTAAAACTGGCGAACAAAGGGTCCCCTAGAAAGAATTTTACAAATACTTACCTCTTAAGTTGTCTACCCTACCAATCACCATACAATGAAGAGAAACCACTGCCAAAAAACTATTCAGAATTTTACATTTCTGCGAGTGTCAATTTTCTGGTCCCCAGTAGTTAGATCAACAAGTTCCTGTTATCTTCTGTTGTGACAAATAGGTTGGCGGGAAGAACCAAAGTACACAGCTAGGAATCTTTCAGAAGTGTAGAATCCTTCAGAGTCTTCGGCAGCTGTTTCTCTTTTTACAGGGGATCATTGTTTTGGTATAATTATTCTAGCTGCTTTAACTAAAGATGCAGGGTCCAGGAAAAGGCAAAGGAGAAATGTTTGGATCTGTTCTTGTTAACACAGAGGCCAGAGAGTTGGACAAACTGGGTCAAAATTGGTATAAGATTAGGGAGAGAGATCAACAGATCTCTGGAACTATACTACTATAAAGCCCCATACACACTATCAGTTTTCTTGCAGGTTTTTCTCTTCAGGTTTACCAAAACCATCTAATATGAGGTCAAACCTTAAGAGTTTCAATTCGTATGCAATCAGGCAGGCCCTTGCACTACATGGTTTTGGTAAACCTGAAGAGAAAAACCTTCAAGAAAACTGATAGTGTGTATGGGGCTTAAGAGTGTATTTGTGGTGGTGATGCTAGTCCTAGACCAACTGGGTATGCACTGTCCAAAAGAAAAGGGGGCCAGGGAATCAAAGAGGAATAATGTAGAACAATTATTTAAGTAGGGGTAATCCTTTGAGATGCCCTTCTGCCAGCTATAGTTGGGGCCCTTTAGGAGTGTTGGTGTACTTAATGACTGTCCCAGTTAACCTGCATACAGTATATGTACAGTATTGCCTCAGCACAGGTGCAAGGTAGATGTGGATCAGATGTGGTAAAGGTTCAGTATAATGTGGTATAGGGTTGGTACAAATGTGCAGCATGTGCGTTGGACACCAGGACCAATGTACATACCTCAGCTCCCACACTGCAAAAAAGAAGTGCAGTGTGGTAAAAGCTGTTCCACCATTCCTCTTCCACCTCAATGTCCTATGGGAACTGTATTGCAAAGGTCCAGATGTCCAATTCTGTGATTGATGTTTATGTTTTAGACTACAGTTCTCATAAGGGGGCCATGAGGGAGTGCTGACCAACATTACAGTACATACGTTCCCCCATGCTAACATTGCTGGATTTGCTAGAAGACCATGAGACCCAACCATCTCCTTCATATATCCTTTCAGAAAAGGAAATTACACATGCAGGGGGAAACACCACAGCACATAGTTAACTAACCCTCAAAGAACCTGACTTTAACCCTTTGTCGGCAGCATTCAGACCAGCACAATCCTGGCAGTAGAGCTTTCAGGAATAGTCTCCACTAGCAACAACTTTTATGTGAGTGTGAAGTGGCTCTTAGCATAACATCCTTAACATCACACAACACATATTTGTAATCCACAGGGTAAAGAACATATGCAATTCATCACCAGTAGTACCTGGGATCTGGCAATGTTACTGGCAATGTTACATCTTCTCCTTTGGCATTTACGGTGACAATATAGTGTTTAGCGTCCTTCTTGACTGACCTACGGAGAATTACGCTGTCCAGATTAATCTTATATCTTTCGGCCACCTTGGGTGACAGTTTCAAATAGTCTATCTGGAGAGGGATCCGGAGGAAACTGCACGCAGCTTCATCCACCCACTGGGTTTCTTTATCCAAGATTTCCTCTTCCAGGTGGTCCGGTATGTAGGAATATAGGTACCTGTACTGCTCAGCCACCTTCTTTACAATGATCTGCTGTACCTTGGACAGCCGAGGCAGGGTCTTAGGGTCCCCATACCCAGGTAGGACCAGTGTGTCTACAGCATGCTGAACCGAGCACCCAGCAACCACATCTGGCTTGTAATTTGGCATTGGCTTGGTAGGGCGCACTTTAAGGGCCCATCAAGCCCAACGATCTTCCTCAAAACACCTAGTAATGCTTATCAGTGGGGATGCATTGGCAGACAACTTAATTTTCATATTAGTGGTAGCAGTAGAGGGAACTCCATCCTCTTCCACATCACTCATTTGCTCCTCATCACTGTCACTCTACCTCCCAGGTACAAGACAAAGTATCCGAAAACAGTTCAGATAATCCATCAGACGGAAAGTCTGAATTTGTTATAGTAGAGCACTCTTTGGCTGGGATATAATTACACTTGGTGCTTGCCTTAACTGGCACAACTGCATTATCCCCCTTAATGGCCACAGGCATCACCTCCCCTACAGGCACACTGCTTTCACACTGCTTTTTACATGGCTCTGGTACTCTTTTCCCTGGTGGCTCTGACATTAAGGTGAGCAGTTGGGCCCAATCGTGGCCTCGAGGAGTGACCGATGCGCTGGGTCCTGGCGTAGTCATTGAGGCAGGGGTAGCAGCTTCCTGCACGACTCTGGTGATGGCAGGTGGGCTCTTGATGTCACTCCCAGCTGGGATAGCGACACTCTTGTCCCAATCGACCTGTAATATCCACGGAGGTTGAGTTTGGGCGACAACTTCAAACAGGTGCTCCCTGCAACGTCCACAGATGATCCAAGGTCTCAGATGCATGGCCAGACTGGAAAATTTCTCACAGATAAGTCCCAAGGCCTCATAGCCTACAGCCGTATACAAGACAAGCTTACCCTCCAGTGTATAACGCACTCCGATGTCAATCAGGACAGGTTTCGCATCGCTCGGACCAAAACCAACCCCCGGAGCGTACTTTTTCCAATCCGCCATCTCGCTTACGAACTGCACCATCTTTATCTCCAACCCACAACCAGGCACATGTGGCAGCACTTCCTTATCCTCCTCTGCAGTGCGGGAGCTCCTCCCCCTGCCAACGGATTGGTGCAGATACTCTCTGGAAACTTTCATGCCCACCTTCTTCTTACTGCAGCATGCCAAAACTTTAATGGAGTACATTATGGAGTCTGTTTTAACCCTCACAGCGCTGGTGGGAAGTGTCAAAAGACTAGGCTGATCCTCTCACTTGAGCAATGAAACTTGTTGGTTCTTCCCTATGTTGTTAGTATGCACAATAACACAGTCTATGAGAAGTACAGATGTTACTTGCCGCCTTCCCATGGAGCCAGACGAAATCCAGATGGAGCTGTAGCTGGTTGCTATGAGCGACTGCTGCGAGGATAACGCCTTTGTCCCACGTTGGGCGCCAAATGTAGCAAGATCCCAGACCTCCTTTAGTCTAATGAGAACCCCCAGAGCCAAGAGCTGCTGTCATCCTTCTGTATAGAGTGGGTTGTAAGGCATAGTGGGTGTAATGCAAGAAAGATTTTATTTCTCTTGAACAGAACTTTGAGAGAGAGGGTTAGGGCCAGGACACCCTTAGGTAGTTGCAATGTTATCTAGCAGACTCCGAGACTTCTACAGGTACAGTAGGTGACCGTGATATTGTGTCAATCTCGCCTCTATTATCGGCGAGATTGACCACCTACGAGCCCCATCGCGGTAACCAACACCGAGCTGGCTCGCAGGGAAAGGAAAAATGTGTTAAAGCCGACATACGTCTGACTTTCAATGAACGGGGATCCGACTTGGATCCCCGCCAATACCAGGCAGTGTGTTTGGTATGAATCATGAGGGGGAACTCCACGCCAAATTTTAAATAAAAAACCGGCATGGGTTCCCCTCCAAGAGCATACCAGGCCCTTAGGTGTGCAACTATTTATATAGGCATGGGGCGTGGTCACCGGGTGACCCCGCCTCTTATGATGTCACAGGCCCATCGTGCTCCGGGTGGTGATGACATAAGGGGCGAGGTCATGCCTATATAAATAGATAAAGGGGAAGACCGGGCCAATGCTAGTAAAAGAGCTGGATGAAGATAGCGGAGGAGCCCGGCAGAAGGTAGAAAGCACCGGAGAGGGGGCGTGGCCTGAGCGGAGACCGAGATGGACGCCTAATCTGAGAGCTCCTGTGCGACCGGGCTGATTCATCATCTTAAACGGGAGTCTACCGTCCTAATCTTGCTATGCACAGAGCCACAAGGAGCTCGTCCACCTCTCGCACCTCCAAGGACTCTCAGACCCACTCGGGGAGGAATATACCGGACATATTCCGGTCTCAAAAGTTACAGGCCTCTGCGCCATTGCGGACCCACGCGCCAGCACAGGCCCAAGCCGCGGCCTCGCCTGACAGACCGCAACCCGCCAATATGCCGGGTACATCCTCTCCCAGCTCCAACGGGGCCCTCGCGACGGATATCAAAAACACAGTCACTGCTGCCATAGCAGACCTGAAGGCCGAAATGCTCGCGGTCGCCCACCGAGTGGATAACGTGGAGCAAACGACCCAGACACACGCGGCGGCCATTCGCCAGGTACAGTCGGCATATGATTCCCAACTTGCCCAAATTTTTGAGCTCCACAGACACTTGGAAGACCTGGATAACCGGGGAAGGAGGCACAATGTTAGGGTACGGGGGGTCCCCGAATCCGTAGACCCCACCGCCATACAGCAAACCGTCAGCGCCATCTTTAATGACCTGATTGAACGCCCTGCGGACTCCCCCATTGATATGGAAAGGGCCCACCGCGCTCTCCGCCCCATACCCCGAGACAACGAACCCCCCAGAGACATTATATGTTGTATAGCTTCCCCCTTAAGGAAGAGATTCTCCGCAAGGCGAGGGAAAGGGGGAAAGGGGACGTATTCTTTATAATGGCACGGAGGTGAAACTATTCCAGGACCTCTCACAGATTACCCTCCAAAATAGGAGAGCACTACGACCATTGTTAGATGCTTTGCGTGCGAGAAACATCCAGTACCGCTGGAAATTCCCGTTTGGCCTGTCTGCATCCGCAAGGGGGCGCTCTGCCCTGCTTCGCACACCGGAGGATCTTCAGGCGTTTTGTGAACAACTCGACCTGCCCAACTTGGAACTACCTGACTGGTATGCGCTCTACTTCCCAGCGGAACCCTGGCTTCCTGTTTCGCTCCACCCGTCACCGAAAGCTGCACGCCAGAGACCACGTCACTGCAGACCTGGACCGATGTCACCGAATGCCCGCTCCTCACACCGGGACCTGCAACAACATAGCCCCTGACCACCACGTATGTGATGCGAGAAACCTATTGACTGATTGTCTGCTGGATAGACTGAGACCTACAGCCCGTGAGTATGCCTCCCCCCCTGCATGTGTAAGCGTTACTCCCTGAACTGCCACTCTGCCAGAGACCTCTCAGACCCTCATCTGGCATAGACATGCCATTATCACCCCGGCCACTTGCACCCCATAGCTGGCAACCCCTTGTCCCAATGCCCCTCACGGTGACCTTCTCTCCCTGTTTGGGACTCCATACAACGCATCACCAACTGGAGTCACCCAATAGCTCTACAATATGAAACCCAGCGGATGGCCTAGGGCCTGCCTTATTCAGGTGGTGGCTGTGGGAAGCGCGTATCCCCGGAAAAGCTACTTACGCCTTTTTACCCCAAAGCTCCTGGTCCCTCTTACACGTCCAGATCCCCCAGAGCCGGGAGGTTGCACTAAAGGACGAAACGCTCCGACCTCCGGAAGATATTGACGCCCCCATGTCCTGTCCCCGTCCCGGGAGAGACTCCCTATGAGTGCCCAGGAGTAGGCCTGGGTTTCTGTCATTGGCCCCTACCCACACAGCTACGGAGATCCTCTCCGGGAAGGCCTAAGGATCTCTCAGCAAGTTGGGCCCGCACTGACATTCCCCTTGGGAAACGGGAGGACTGAACTCTATACTGCCCTGCACCTTGGCCTGCAACACGAACACATCATCCTTCCCTGGGACATTTACTTCACGGACGACGATCCTAAGCTCCTGCAGGCAATGTATTCGCAATCTGTGTTTTATTCTTATCCCCCCAAATATTACTTTATTTTGTCTCTCATTAACTTTACCAGTGCTATTATATGTCCCTTACTCGCACTTGTTCTCCCCTGACCCCTGTCGTACATATACGGTGTGCCGGGCATCAGTCGGGCGGGGTAGGACTTGGGCGATGCCAATGAATACTAAGTCCCGAGAACCCCCCCTCCCCCCCCCGAAGCGAAGGCAGAAATCGGGACACCACCATCCTAGCTCACTCTGGACTCTCCCTCCCTCATCTCTCCCCTCCTCCCCCCTCATCCCTCTCCTTCTCCCCCTCCACTCCTTCCCCCCTTCCCCCCTTGTTTCTTCCCCCCTCCCCCCCCTCAGTTCTCTCCCCCTACCCCCCCCTCCCTTCTCCCCCCTCACTTCCCCTCCCTTCCCTTCTTTCCCCCCCATTTCCCCTCCCCCCTCTTTTTCCCCCCCTCCCCCCCTCATCTCTTCCCCCCTCCCCCCTCATCTCTTCCCCCCCCCTCACCTCTTCTCCCCTCCCCCCCCTCACCTCTTCTCCCCCTCCCCTTAATCCCCTCTTCTCTCCCTCCACCTCTATCCTCCTAGCCACCCCTTCCCCCTCTCTCCCCTCTCCTCCCCCCTCCTCTCCTCCTCCCATCCCCACTCCCCCCAACCTGCCCCTTCCCCCGCCTCATCCCCCTGCCCCTCATTCTCCTTCCTCCCCCCCTCTCATCTCTCCCCCCCTACTCCTCCCTTCCCCCTCGTCCCTGTACCCATTGCCCTACCCCCCCCCCCTACTCCCCCCTTCCCCCTCACCATAGATTGCCTTAACGTAAGTTTTTGAAAAGGGTGTCCCCTCCCCAGCATGCCTCACGGGCTGTGGATTTCTCTGTTGATTTCTCCTGAATATACCTTAAAGTTTTACTTTCTAAATAATATGGTTCGCTTTTATTGATTCCAGCACTGCGAGCTGGAGAAGGTTATATGTGTTATGTTATGTTGATTTGTGTGTGGTTCCTATGCACTTGACACTTGAACTCTCTGTAGCTTGTTCCTCATGGTAGGCTCCCCGCTACGCTTCTTGGGCTCTCGCTGTTAGCGGGACCCCTCATCCGCTCCACTTTGGCCCCCGGTCCACAGTTAGGCTGTGGTTACCGCTCACACTACTACCCCCACACAGCGGTCTCACTGAGACGTAGCTGACACTCCAGATTTCCCCTTGACTCCTACAGGTGGGTGGCCTAGCTAAGCCCACCTCTGGTTTTTCTTTCTCCTACCCCATATTTATCCCCTTACCTTTAGCCCCCATAGCCCCCCTTTTTATTTTATTTTATTTTTATAATTTTTTTTTATTTTATTTTTTTACCCCGCCTTGGTTATTTGGCCCTGACCCCCCCACCCTTGTTTCTCCCCCTTTTTTTTCTACTCTGATCCTCCTGACTCTTCCTACCCCCCAACTCCTCCTGATCTCCTCACCTGTGTGTCCTCTCCCCTCTCCTGTCCTCCCCCTCTGTGTGTCCCCTTCCCTTCTTTCCCTTCCCCTAGGGGAGTGACCCTCACATTCATCCTCTATAGGAAGACCCTAACCTACTCGACAACCAGACAATCATTTTCACCTCTTCCTAACTCTTCACAATGCAGAACCCCCCTAAGATTAATATCCCAATGACTCTGAAGTGTGTTTCATTGAACACAAAAGGCCTGAATGTACCAGAAAAAAAGGTCACAAGTGTTAGCTTCGCACACCAAACATAAGGCTCACTTTATCTTCCTACAGGAGACGCACTTCCGATCTGATGCTATCCCCAAACTGACTAATCACATATATCGCTCTGCCCTACATGCCACTAACCCGGTCGCCAAATCTAAGGGAGTCTCGATCCTTATTTCGAAACACGCCAACTTCCTCCTGACTGACTCCCTAGCAGATCCTGAAGGCAGATTCATTTTTATTAAGGGAACATACGCAACTAAGCCTATCACACTGGCTAACATCTATTGCCCTAATGAACATCAGGTCTCCTTCTTCCGCAAGACATGTGCCCTTCTGTCCTCATTCCAGAGCGGCCTGGTCCTCCTGGGAGGCGACATTAATGTGCCCTTGAACCCCCTCCTAGACACCTCCATGGCCACGACTTCTCTGCCTTATAAGGCATTACGCCAAATTAAAGCCCAATTACAAACCTTGACCCTTCATGACACATGGCGCACCCTCTATCCTTCAACCAAAGACTACACCTACTTTTCGGCCCCTCACCAGAAATACTCCAGAATCGATTTCTTTTTTCTATCCCAGACCGACCTCCCCGCCCTCCAACACGCCTCCATTGAATCGATGTTCTTATCAGATCACCACCCCATCACAGTTACACTATCGTTCCCGGAAACATACCCCAAGACTAAAGTATGGCGGTTCAACCCTTCCTGCCTGACAGATCCAACCTCATTGGAACGGATCCGTTCATGCATCAAGCTTTATTTTCAGGAGAATGCTAATCCTGACATTTCTCCAATATTCATATGGGAAGCCCACAAATGCGTGGTAAGGGGAGAACTGCTTGCCCTGAATTCACAGGCCAAAAAAGCTTATCAGGAGAAGGTGAATACTCTTATCAAAAGGATTAGAGCACTAAAGCTGTCCCACAAACAAACACAAGCCCAGAACACCCTTCAGGAACTAACTCAGTTCCGCACACTCCTTGTAGATGAATTGGGCAAACGCACGAGAAGACGCTATATTCTTGGCCAGAGAGTCTTTTATGAACATGGCAATAAGAGTGGGCGCCTTTTAGCGCGGTCAGTCCAGAAGGCCAAACTCTCGTCCACCATACATACCTTACGCGATCCCCAGGGCACCCTCCTGGCCAAGAGTGAGGACATCGCGAAAGAATTCGAGTCTTTCTACCGAAAGCTCTACAACCTTCGCCCTACCCAGCCACCCCGAGCATCGGGGGAGACACGTCAAACGCTCATCGCGGACTTTCTCGCTCAGTATGGCCCTAAACCCCTCTCCCCCCAACAAGCACAATCCTTAGAGGGACAATTCTCGACAGGGGAGCTGGAGATAGCCCTGAAACAAATGAAGCTGGGCAAAAGCCCGGGCCTGGACGGGTACACCCTCCAGTACTATAAGTCTTTTGCAGATATCCTTACCCCCAACCTTCTACAGACGTTTAATGCCCTGGCCAACCCACAAGACCGACCTAACAGACTATTAGAGGCACACATCACTGTAATCCCTAAGGAAGGGAAGGACCCCCTCCAGGTGGCGAATTATAGGCCGATATCGCTCCTTAGTGTTGATATAAAAATTTATGCCAAAATCCTTGCCAACAGGTTAATACCTCTAATCCCCGGTCTTATCTCCAATGATCAAGTGGGTTTTGTCCCGGGCAGGGAAGCACGGGACAACACCATACGAACCCTTAACCTACATCACTGGCTTACTTCAACTAAAACACCAGGCTTTTTGCTTTCCCTTAATGCGGAGAAGGCGTTTGACAGAGTGGCCTGGGACTACATGCGAGAGGTCCTAAAAGGGGTGGGTTTGGAGGACCGCATGCTCACCTCCATAATGGCATTATACTCGAACCCCACGGCGGCGGTGAGAGTTAACGGCCACCTGTCGAACGCCTTCTCCATCAACAACGGCACACGCCAGGGTTGCCCCCTCTCCCCCCTGATCTACATTCTCTCCTTAGAACCCCTCTTAAACAAACTTAGAGAAAACCCGGATATTAGGGGTTTGATGGTCAAAGGCAAAGACTTTAAAGTGGCCGCCTTCGCGGACGATATCCTGCTCTCCCTCACATCCCCGCGAACCTCCCTTCCATCTCTCTTACATGACCTGGAAGCCTTTGGTACAATTTCAAACCTTAAAATTAACTACACAAAGTCCCACGCCCTGAATATCACCCTCCCACCACAGGGAGTCCTCCATTGTCAGGAATCTTTCCCATTTCATTGGGAAAAGACTGCTATTTCCTATCTTGGGATTCGGATCCCACCCTGCCTTAAAGATCTATATGCCCTTAACTTCCACCCTGCCCTGAAAAAAGCCCAAGACCACTTCTTGGAGTGGTCTTCACTGAATGTCTCGTGGTTTGGCCGAGCGGCTCTGATCAAAATGATTGTCCTACCACGTATATTATACTTGATCCAAACCTTCCCGATGCATATATCCGCAGGATTCTTTTCCTCTTATCGGAAGGCCTGCTCGACTTTTCTATGGAAAGGTTCCCCTCCTAGAATCAAATACACCAGACTCACCTTGCCCAAGCCTAAAGGGGGTATTGCTCTCCCAGACCTGTATAAATATTACGTGGCTTGTCACCTTACGAGAATCGCGGACTGGTCCATTCACTCCCTTGAAAAGGTCTGGACCGCTATCGAAGACTCTTTCTCACCCATTCTGCTACGTCTTCTCCCATGGCTATCCCCGAAACAATGGCCACAGCTCCTGACCTCACATCCTTTCATCCACACTTCCTTAATGCTTCTTAGGTGGTCCCCTTCCAGAGGTTCCCTCTCACCCACCCCGGGCCCGCTGACTACGCTGAGAGGAAATCCCAACTTTATCCCAGGTGAGTCACCTACCTTCCTCAAACAAGAATGGCCGTTTCAGGACATCCTTGCTTCCCAACTGTACACTGACGGTAAGCTCGCTTCGATAGAGGACCTCAGGCTCATTTCCAACACCTCTACCTTCCCCTTCTGGACGTACAGACAAATATGTCACTTTCTATCCACACATGCAGCTAAGGGCAGCTGGACAAGACCACTTACCCCTTTTGAAACCCTCTGCTATCGTAGAACCCCCCAACGACACCTTATTTCCCTGCTCTACGCTTTACTCTTAGAACCTACTGATTCCACCCTTTCACCATCGCAGGCCTCGTGGAACAGAGATCTACCTACCCCCCTGACACCAGTTGAATGGACGAGAATTCACGAATACGCACACAGGGGGTCGTTGAACGTCGCCATCCAGGAGAATGGGTACAAAGTGCTCACTAGATGGTATAGAACCCCATCTCTCCTTCATAAGTTTGCCCCTTCAACCTCCAATATATGCTGGAGATGCAATACAGAGGTGGGAACCATGGTACATATTTGGTGGGAATGCGCACACATCCAACCCTTTTGGAGGGAAGTACACAGATGCATCGCCTCAATCACCACTTACACCTTGGATTTCACACCAGCACAATTTCTCCTGCATCACACTTCTCTCTCGAGAAAATACTATTTTAAATCCCTAGCCATGCACATGGTGAATGCTGCCAGGTTGTGCATTCCCAAACACTGGCGCTCCTGCCATATACCGTCACTTAAAGAATGGTTTGCGACCATCTCTAGAATCTGCGACATGGAAGAGCTGATCCACATCTCTCAAGAGAGACTGGAGAATTTCTCGAGTACCTGGTCCTGCTGGTCACACTTCAAAACAACAGCTGAATACAAACAGCATGTTCCCTCTGACTAGAGTCTGATCTCTGAGGGGCTCTATATCCCCCTCTTTCATATGGAGGTTCAAGCGAGTGGTCACTCCCCTCATCCTCACCCTCATCCTCAACCCCACCCCACTCCCCGCCCCCCCCATTTTCGCTGCTGCCCCTTGTGCTCTGATCCCTCTCCCCCTTCCCCTACCCCCCCTCCAGTCCCATACCCCCTCAACATGAGTAGATATTGTCCCCCTCATCCTATCCCCCTATCACCTTCTCTTAGACACCATCTCTTTGGTGTTGGAAACAACAAGTAATGTAGCAAAGTTAGCAGGCGGTCGGAATGCGAATCAAACTAATAAAGGCTCCGGCCCATCCGCACCTTCACTCTCACTGATACAAAAACTGGAGATTATTTCACACCCGCCTGTAATGTTTGTTTAAGTTGTACCAAAAACTGTTCTGTTTCAAACCTTGTACTGTGATTCCTGTCAATTTGCTCAATAAAACTTTCTGGAAAAAAAAAAGAAAGCACCGGAGAGCGGGATAAGAGGCCGAAGAGAGCGGAGAAGTCAGAAGAGACCCCTGAAGTTGGAAGAAAACCCCCAAAGTCGGAAGAAGACCCCCGGAGCTACCTAATAATTGACTTTAAAAACCTTGTGTAGTGTGTTTTTTTTCCTTTCACAGTTGTTTCCTCCAGGTGAATGGGTAGGGGTACGATTTACCCCATACTCATTCACATAGGGTGAAGGGTCGGAATCTGGGGGCCCCCTTATTAAAGGGGGCTCCCGGATTCCGATAAGCTTCCCGCCCGCAGACCACGACAACCAATGGCCAGGGTTGTTGGGAAGAGGCCCTTGTCCTCATCAACATGGGGACAAGGTGCTTTGGGGTGGGGGGCCGCAAAGCACCCACCCCCCATGTTGAGGGCATGCGGCCTGGTACAGTTCAGGAGAGGGGGGGCACTCGCTCTTCCCCACCCCCTTTCCTGACTGACCAGGCTGCATGCTCGGATAAAGGTCTGGTGTGGATTTTGGGGGGACCCCCACGCCATTTTTTCGGCGAAGGGGGTTCCTCTTAAAATCCATACCAGACCTAAGAGCCTGGTATGCTCTTGGAGGGGAACCCTTGACAGTTTTTTATTTAAAATTTGGCGTGGAGTTCCCCCCCCCCTTAATGATTCATACCAAACACAGTGCCTGGTATTGGCGGGGATCCAAGTCGGATCCCCGACAATGTCCCCTCAATAGAGAGGGGAAATTGTTGCTTCTTTCTCGAGCTCGCTGCAATAGGAAAGGAAAAACACATTTTCCTATTGCAGCGAGCGCGAGAAAGAAGCGACAATGCCCCCTCTCTATGGAGGGGACAGCGAGCACGAGGTATACACATTCTGGCGGGCAGGTACAGTAGACAGTCATGCAGGTAAAGGCATCCAGCAAAACACCACATCTGCATGTGTAGGAATGCTGTCTCCTATGGCAACAGTCTAAGAACAGTTCCTAACACAAGTTGTAACAAACTCCTTTACTTTCTCTACAGTCACTTCTTGTAGGTTCTCAACCCACTGTGCTCCCAGTCTCTCTCACTAGACTTGCTGATTCACTGCCACTGAATCCCTTAGGCTCTTCCAAGCTTCACTTAAGTATCTTCCTCAAGCGTCACCCCCGCTTCTCTGCTGGGTCCCTAGCTTGGCACTCTAGATACTTCTCAAGCTTCACCCCCCTGCAGGGGAGGGCTGGCAGCCTTAGGCCTGGGGGGCAAGTCCAGTCAAGTGGCCCATTGAACCACAAATCAGCTCACCATCCATGTCCACCTGGTTTTATAACGGATGATTGATGTTATGAAGCAAGACAAATATGATACAATGTAGTAATTAAAATAAATAAATAATTAAATACTTTTTATTGCAAAAGTAAACAAAGTAAAGAAGCACAAACACATCAGGGACCAGTGAAAGACGTGCAGCGCTGCTTGCTCATGCGCAGTAGAGAACCGCGAAGTTAAGCCGCAATGCTTCATCCCATGATGGTGGTGGGGGCAGCCGAGAGACGAGCAATTGCTCGTCTTCTGCTGCCGACTTTGCTGGACTCCAGGACAGGTAAGTGTCCTAATATTAAAAGTCAGCAGCTGCAGTATTTGTAGCTGCTGGCTTTTAATATTTTTTTTACGGCGGAGCTCCGCTTTAAACTCTTTCACTGTATTTCTCTCTACCACTTCTGCAGGAAGACTATTCAATGCATCCACCATATTCTCACCAACCTAATACTTCCTGATATTGCCTTAACACAACAATATCATACTGAAAATATAATGCAAAATTGTATCCAATGCCATGTATTATATTACAGTAACAAGAATATGCAAAGTGCTGCTTAATAACGACTTTTACATAAAAGGAAAAATCCACACAAAGAGCAAAGTGGACATATAGAGAATTAGATGTGAATTGTATAAATATACACATCAAACAAATGATTTAGGGCCCTTTCACACGGGGCTGTCCGTGTGCGGGCTCCGCTTTGCTTAGCGGGGATCGCTCCTTCGATCCCCGCTGAGCAGGCAGATGACAGGTCTGTCTCTGCACACTGTGCAGGGACCAACCCGTCAGAGCGCCGCTCTCCTCTATGGGGGATCGGATGACGATGGACTGTAGAGACCGTTGTCATCCGATCCGCCAGACGGATGGAAAATAGGGTTTTCCTCCATTACACTTTGGCGGATCGGAGCAGGTCGGATGTCAGCGGACATGTCACCGCTGACATCAGTGGCTCCATAGAGGTGCACGGAGCGCCCGTTCAGGTCCTCCCAAAAAACTGTCAGGCGGACCTGAACGGCCTGCCCGTGTGAAAGGGGCCTAAAGGGATACAGTTATTTGGATATCACTAAAACAAATTTTTTGCCAGAGTTTAAAAACGTACAAAGCAGCACCTGTCGGTAAAAGCCAAATTACGCATCTTTATGTGGACACAAAAACAAAATTTTATTTTACCTGGGATTTGACTCATAAAACTCAGGAAGACTATCTGCATTAGATCATAAAGTACAAAATAAAGAGGCCTACAGCAACAATAAAGGAGCTGCAAGAATATCTGGCAAGTACTGGCTGTGTGGTGACAGCAATCGCCCGTATTCTTCATATGTCTGGGCTATGGGGTGGAGTGGCAGGATGGAAGTCTATTCTTATGAAGAAAAACACCCAAGCCCGGCCAAATTTTGCAAAAACACACCTGAAGTCTCCCAAAAGCATGTGGGAAAATGTGTTCTGGTCTGATGAAGCCAATGTTGAACTTTTGGCCAGAATTCCAAAATATATGCTTGGCGCAAAAACAGCACTGCACATCACTGAAAGATCACCATACCCACTGTGAAGCATGGTGATGGCAGCATCATGCTTTGGGGCTGTTTTTCTTCAGCTGGAACAGGGGCCTTAGTCAAGGTAGAGGGAATTATGAACAGTCCCAAATACCAGTCAATGTAGCCTGATCAACGCCCATCAATGCAGCCACACCAGTGCAGTGCCCATCAGTGCAGCCTGATCAGTGCCCATCAACGCAGCATGATCAGTGCCCATCAACGCAGCCTCACCAGTGCAGACAGTGCCTGTTAATGCATCCTGATCAGTGCCCATCAATGCAGCCACACCAGTGCAGTGCCCATCAGTGCAGCCTGATCATCAGAGTCCATCAATACAGCCTCACCAGTGCAGTTCCCATCAGTGCAGCCTGATCTGTGCCCATCAACGCAGCCTGATCAGTGCAGACAGTGCCCGTTAATGCAGCCTGATCGGTACCCATCAATGCAGCCTGATCATTGCCCATGGGATGTGGGGGTCAGCTGGGGGTATCAGGGTCTGTCTCACCTTAGCAGGTCCTTGCACCGTGCACGGCCTCTTTGGGGGGGGGGTGATGATGACAACTTCCAAGCTGCCCCACTCCAGGAGTGTAGTGGAGAGGGGCAAACTCCGCTGCCTGCTCATCTTACTCTTAAGAAGGCTGCAGTGCTGCTTTCAGTCACGTCTTCTCTCTCATTTAAGAGGGCAAAGTATGTTATCTAAAGAGAAAAATTTAAATGGAAAATGTTGGCCCGTGTAGCCCACATTGCAGCCCCATACAACTAAACACCCTCTGTGTGTGGGTGCTACTGGAGGTCCCAAATTATTTTCCATTTGCCCATCAGTGCCCATCAGTGCAGCCTGAACAGTGCTCAACAGTGCAGCCTCACCGGTGAAAACAGTGCCCATCAATGCAGCCTGATCAGTGCCCATCAATGCAGCCTCACGGTCACCAGTGCCCATCAGTGCAGCCTCACCAGTGCAGACAGTGCCCATTAGGGGTGCCTGGGTGCCGCCCACTCTCTCCTCTCCACCCCCTATATGCAGTGGATAGATTCATGCATAGCATGAATCTATCCACTGCTGCCCCATATTCATGCATCTGGCCCCTTTCGGGTCACCGGGCACATGAATTACAGCGGCCAGGTTTTTTTATTTTTATAACCTGATTAGAGCTAGGTGATGGGGTAAGTGCCGGGAAGACAGTGGGCGGGGGTCCTCCTGGATCAGTCAGCTCTGCTAACCAGATGGGGGGGCGGGGGGGCTATGTGCGTCTGTGCGCGGGGGGTGTGTGTTGCTTGAAGAGTCCGCTGGCGGAGGGGTTGCTGGATGAGGGGGGGCTGCTGGATGAGTCCGCTGGTGGGGGGGTTGCTAGATGAGGGGGGGCTGCTGGATGAGTCCGCTGGCGGGGGGGCTGAATCCGCTAGCGGGGGGGTTGCTGGCTGAGTCTGCTGGCGGGGGGGTGCTGGCTGAGTCTGCTGGCGGGGGGTGGTGGCTGAATCTGCTAGCGGTGGGGTTGCTGGCTGAGTCTGCTGGCGGGGGGTGCTGGCAGAGTCTGCTGGCGGGGGGTGCTAACTGAGTCTGCTGGCAGGGGGTGCTGGCTGAGTCTGCTGGCGGGGGGGTGCTGGCGGGGCTGGCTGAGTATGCTGGTGAGGGGTGCTGGCTGAGTATGCTGGCGGGGGGGTGCTGGAAGGGCTGGTTGAGTATGCTGGCCGAGGGGGGGGTGGCTGAGTATGCTGGCGGGGGGGTGCTGGCTGAGTCTGCTGGTGGGGGGTATGCTGGCCGAGGGGTGGGGGGTGGCTGAGTATGCTGGCGGGGGGGTGCTGGCGGGCCTGGCTGAGTATGCTCGCCCAGGGTGGGGGGGGTGCAGGCAGGGCTGGCTGAGTATGCTGACAGGGGGTTGCTGGCTGAGTCTGCTGGTGGGTGGGGGGGTGCTTGCGGGGCTGGCTGAGTATGCTGGGCAGGGGGGGCTGAGTATGCTGGCGGGGGGTGCTGGCTGAGGTCTGCTGGTGGGGGGTATGCTGGCCGAGGGGCGGGGGGGTGGCTGAGTATGCTGGCGGGGGGGGTACTGGCGGGCCTGGCTGAGTATGCTGGCCCGGGGTGGGGGGAGTGCTGGCAGGGCTGGCTGAGTATGCTGGCGGGGGGGTGCTGGCTGAGTCTGCTGGTGGGCGGGGGTTGCTGGCGGGGCTGGCTGAGTATTCTGGCCCAGGGTGGGGGGGTGCTGGCAGGGCTGGCTGAGTATGCTGGTGGGGGGGTGCTGGCTGAGTCTGCTGGTGGGCGGGGGGGTATGCTGGACGAGGGGCGGGGGGTGGCTGAGTATGCTGGCGGGGGGGGGTGCTGGCGGGCCTGGCTGAGTATGGTGGCCCGCGGTGGGGGGGTGCTGGCAGGGCTGGCTGAGTATGCTGATGGGGGGGGTGCTGGCTTAGTCTGCTGGTGGGGGGGTGCAGGCAGGGCTGGCTGAGTATGCTGGCCGAGGGGTGACTGAGAGTATGCTGGCGGGGGGATGCTGGCTGAGTATGCTGGCCGAGGGGGGGGGGGGTGCTGGCTGAGTATGCTGGAAAATTACAGACAGCTAGTGCCGCGTCCCAGCCCGCGCCTACCCACTGGCCTGCTCGGTCCCTGGCTTGACACAAAAGGCTGCGCACCTCCGTGGGCTGGGACCCTGGCTTGACACCTGCTGAAGTTTCCCAATTCTTCACCATCCCAGGTTGGTGAGAATACGGCTCCGGTACTTTCTTCAGCTACTCACTGTGGTCCCTGGTAATAAGGTGCAAGCTACAGTCCCAACCCTACGCTGCTCTCTTGCTTCTGGATAGGCCCTCAGACAGCCTAGCAGCCAGATGTGCCCTGGATAGGCCCAAACTCCGGCCCAGGCAATACAACACACGTCCACCCAGAGAGCCGTCCAGGTGACACAGAACCCAGATCACCTGACTCCACCCAAATATATAGGTTTTCCCAGCAGGCAAAGGGATTTAAGAAAACCCCTGCTCATTGGCTGAGATACCCCATATACTCCTAATCTGTCCTTACTTTGTCCTTGTCTTATCTAATGTCACCAGGTACCTGGCCACATAGCGGCAGAAGAGAGAAGTGCAGCAATTCCAGACTTAGGGTGAACTCAATTGATCCCTAACAATGAATGAGCCAAGGTAACTACACCTGGCAGGTAAATTTAGGAGCAACTCTGCCTAAACAACAGGGTGCTACACATCTATTACAGCCACCCATTCCCCCCCCCCCCCCACACAAACACACTTTTTCAATCTTGAAATCTCTGTTTGAAATTCAAAAATTACAAATTTACAAATCTTCAATGTTGCATTTGTTACATTATTTGGTTTTGGCTTGTTTGATGCTTTTGTCTAAGCTGCTTTTGTTCTACGTGTTAGAAATTCTGCTACTGACTCACATTTATTTTTTTACTGCGACAAGTTCAGGATGTTCACTGATGCTGGAAGGTCAACTGTGAGGTATTTCTTGTACATTTGTTATATTGTTTGTTAATCATAGCTTATGTAGAGCCCTGCTCCTGTTGACCAGGCGCTATTATGTAAAATTAGTGGGTCATCTGAATTGTACATAGTTCAGAATGTAATGTTTATGCTAAATTGGCCTCTGTTCCAGCTTTGGCTGTGTTGAGAGCATTTCCAACTGTCGCTGGTAGGTGTCATTGTCACCGCCGGCCAGTGTTGGAAATACAACAGACTGGAGTGTATTGGGTGTTCCTCCCCAGAAACTGCCCAGTGGGAGGGGTCTATCGCGGTGCATTCTGGGAGAGGATACTTAAGGGGAAAACGCCATTTTTTTCTCTCTCTGACCTCATGGCCCACCTGGCCTAAGGTATGTGACAACTCCTCTTCTGCCTCGGGGCCCTGCTGGCCCAAGGCTACGTTACTTTAAGTAAATAAAGCTCAAGCAATTAATGATTTCCAAATCCTATGGCAGAGGATTGTTCAACAGTTATTACTGTCATCAAGTCTGTGGCAGAGACTTTTGTTCGTGCATCATTCCGGCTGCTAGGCCAGTGAGAGAGGCCTATCCGGGTGAGCAAGATCCGGTGACAGCAAGTGTACTTGTCTCCGGGATCTCAAGTTCCTCAGTGATCTGCACAAGGTATCTGAATTCCCCTAACCCTCCATCCCTCTACTGCTGCAAGTTGTGTTTAATAAAAAAGCATTGGAAAAAGACTAAGTGACTGATACATGCATCTGTGGGCACATTGCCCAATTTAGAGCCAAGCAAGTTTTGATACGTTGAACTGTGGACAGGACCAAAAATAACCAGCAGCTCCTACGGGGGTAGTGCTACACTTGCATTATGATGCTTTGGGTTTGAATTACAAAAAGCAAAAAGGCTGTTCACTTTACAAGGAAATGTGCTTGCGAAGTACACATCCTATTTGCCTTTAGTAAATCAACTCAATTGCTTCTAATCTTTAGAGGCTCTGCAATAATTGGCTTGTTACCAAAGGATTGGAGCAAGGCTAATGTGGTGCCAATATTTAAAAAGGGATCAAGGTCTTCACCCAGTAAATACTGTATGTTTCATTTCTGTATTAGAAAAGGTATTTGGGAGTTTGATAAAAAGAACACATACAAGAGTTTTGGCAGAAAACTATTACATAAGCAATAGCTAGCATGGATTTATGAAAGACTGAACTATTTTCTTTTTATGTGAAAGTAAGAAAAAACCGAAACACCAAAGTACTTGCTTTTTATGTGGAATTGGGCAAAGACAAAGGGGTGACTGAGGGTATAATATCCATGGAATTTGCTAAACCATTTGTCACAGTTTTCCACATGCTGTTAATGCTAATTAATGGTGTATAGGCTTACATAATTTCGTTGGCAAATGGATAAAAAACTATTTTAAAGGCCATAGATGCAGAAGGTTTGTTTAAAGGGTAACTGCAGTTTGCTGGGGAGAAAAACATTGGAAAAAACAAAACAAAACATAATATATATAATTGCAAAACAAGTCAACACAAGTCATATTGTAACATGCCATTATTAAAAAAGGCCTTTCCTTTTCAATCTGCAGCGCTGTAATTTTCTGTAAAATTCAATGCAATATAGCTACCTGGAGGCATTCTTTACATAGATGGTGTATGGAACCAGCAATGTCATTCCCTGCCAGGGATGAGCCGAACACCCCCCTGTTCGGTTCGCACCAGAACCTGCGAACAGACAAAATGTTCGTGTGAACTTTAGAACCCTATTAAATACAATGGACTCGAACGTTTGAAATCTAAAGTGCTAATTATAAAGGCTTATATGCAACTTTACCGAACTTTAACCCGAACCCGAACCCGAACCCCATTGAAATCAATGGGGACCCGGACTTCTAAGGACTAAAAAGGCTCTAAAAAAGTAATGGAAAGGGCAAGAGGGCTGCAAATGGCAGCAAAATGTTGTTAAGAGCATGGCAAGTGCTCTGAAAACAAATGTGGATAGGGAAATAACTTAAAATAACATAAAAAAATAAAAAAAAATAAAAAAATATGCTGGAGGCCCCCTTTTCAGCAGAAGAGGTACGGGAAGTCATTAAGAACCTCCGAAACTCAACGGCACGATGCCACACATATGGTGGGAATGCCCCAGAATACGCCCTTTCTGGAATAAATTATTCAATTTAATGGATAAGCTAGTGGGAAAATAAAATACTTTGAAATAAAAATGTAGCGGGGTGCTAACTTTAAGGGAAGTGTTTGAGTGGTAAATAGGCTCAAACACCCTAATTCTGTAGGATTCATGGACCATTTTGTCCTCGGGGGACAGTATTGGTGTGCAGTTCCCTGTTGCCTACAGGTGGCGCTGCCATGGTAGGCTAGGGTTGAACTGCCGATACAGTGCTGTGCCTTTTGTGTCCCCTCTTGGCAGTAGTACAGCGGGGCGGGGAACCTGCTGTGCATGCCGGGAGAGCATATAAAAGGGGCAGAACTTTGGCCTGGGGGCTGATGTCCAGTGGGGTCCACGCCCAGGTGCCTTCGGCCTGGGTGCATGTGTTCCTGTTCCATCTCGGGTACCTTTAGCCTGGGGTGAGGTACTATCCTGGAGTTCCTGCTGCCCTGGGTATGGAGGCCTAGGTGCGGGAGTAAAGCCTGGAGTCCAGAGCCTTCGTCTGGAGTCCGCTAAGGGTCGAGGAGTCTTAGGGTGCTGCCTCGTGTAGGGGACCATGTTCCAGGGAAGGGAGGATCATTCTGATGGACTGATGCTGGAGTCACGGTGAAGGAAGGGTCTGTTGACTCCCTGGAGAGATGTCTTCCCCTTGATATGGGCTAGGTTCGTAGAAGGAGAATCTCAAGGTCATCTTGACTGTATCAGAGGCCTTATTCACCCGGCCCGTGGCAGGGGCCTTATACACCTTATGCTACCGTATGTCCACTTGGATGGTGGGGCTTGAACCTGCACTCACTGCGCAGGTGCCGTTCATCTTCGGAGATTTTGTGAATTTCCTTGTCCTCTGTACTGCGCAAGCACTGCGCCTTCGCAGTATGGGCCAGACACAATCCGATGGCCGGACAGTTTTTGTCACAACACCGGTATACATGTCTATTCTGCAGAAGGTACGGACAAGTCCTGTGGGATCCATGCCTGGTTCATTTTAATGAACGTGAGCTTGTCCACATTGGCTCTGGACAGGCGGCTGCGCTTGTCTGTGATAACGCCCCCTGCCGTGCTAAATACACGTTCAGACAATACACTGGCTGCAGGGCAGGCCAGCACCTCCAAGGCATAAAGGGCAAGCTCAGGCCATGTGCCCAATTTGGAGACCCAGAAGTTAAAGGGGGCAGACCCGTCATCCAGTACGTGTAGGCCTGTGGACACATACTGCTCAACCATGTTGGTGAAATGCTGCCTCCTGCTAAGATGTTCCATCTCAGCTGGTGGTGCTGGTTGTTGTGGCGTGCTGACAAAGCTTTTCCACATTTCAGCCATGCTAACCCTGCCTTCTGAGGTGCTGCCGGTGCCCCGGCTGCGTTGGCGACCTCTTCCTACTCCTCTGCCTTCGCCTTGTGCTTCCACCGTACGCCCGCTGTCAGGTGGGAATGCCACCAGCAGCGCGTCTACCAGCGTGCGCTTGTACTCGCGCATCTTACGATCCCGCTCCAGTGAGGGAATTAAGGATGGTACGATGTCCTTGTAACGGGGATCCAGCAGGGTGGCCACCCAGTAATCAGCACCAGTTAAAATGTGGGCAACTCGGCGCTCATTGCGGAAACACTGCAGCATGTAATCGCTCATGTGTGCCAGGCTGCCCAGAGGCAAAGAAAAGCTGTCCTCTATGGGAGGTGTATCGTCTGTGTCCTCTGTATCCCCCCAGCCACGCACCAGTGATGGCCACAAGCTGGTCTGGGTGCCACCCTGCTGTGAAAATGGCTCCTCCTCCTCCTCCTCCATCTCCTCCTCCACCTCGTCATCCTCCAGAACTGTGCCCTTTCTGCCGGACAATTGTGTACCTGGCGTTTGTTGGTGCAGGAACCCACCCTCGTAGCCACTTGTGAAAGACTGCCCTGAAAGCCTTTGAAATGATCCCGCTTCCTCCTCCTCCTCCTCATCCTCCTGTGCCACATCCTCTTCCATCATCGCCCGAAGCGTTTTTTCAAGGAGGCATAGAACTGGGATAGTAACGCTGAGAACGGCGTCATTGGCACTGGACATGTTGGTGGAGTACTCGAAAGGTCTCGCATGGAGGCCCAGTTATTGGTGGTGAAGTGGTGCTGTTTCCGCAGAGCGACTCACGCGTGATTGCTGCAGCTGAAACTCCACTATCGCCTGCTGCTGCTCGCACAGTCTGGCCAGCATGTGCAAGGTGGAGTTCCACCTTGTGGGCCCGTCACATATGAGGCGGTGAGCGGGAAGGCCGAAGTTACGCTGCAGCGCTGACAGGCGAGCAGCAGCAGGGTGAGAACGCCGAAAGTGCGCACACACAGCACGCACTTTCTGCAGCAGCTCTGGCATATTGGGGTAATTTTTAAGGAAACTCTGGACCACCAAGTTCAGCACATGCGCCAGGCAAGGGATGTGCGTCAAACCGGCTAGGCCCAGAGCTGCTACGAGATTTCACCCATTATCGCACACCACCAGGCCGGGCTTAAGGCTCACTGACAGCAACCACTCATTGGTCTGTTGTTCCATGTCCCTCCACAACTCCTGCGCGGTGTGGGGTTTTTCCCCCAAACAGGAAAGTTTTAAAACTGCCTGCTGTCGTTTACCCCTGGCTGTGCTGAAGTTGGTGGTGAAGGTGTTATGCTGACCGGATGAGGAGGCGGTAGAGGATGAGGAAGCGGAGTAGGAGGAGTTAGCAACAGGAGGCAAACTGAAGCGCCCTGCAATCCTCGGTCGTGGAAGGACATGCGCCAAACTGCTATCTGCCTCAGGCCCAGCCGCCACTGCATTTACCCAGTGTGCTATTAGGGAGATATAACGTCCCTGACCGTGCTTACTGGTCCACGCATCCGTAGTTAGGTGGACCTTGCCACAGATGGCGTTGCGCAGTGCACACCTGATTTTGTCCCCCACTTGCTTGTGCAGGGAAGGGATGGCTCGCCTGGAAAAGTAGTGGCGGCTGGGCACGACGTACTGTGGGACAGCCAATGCCATCAGGCTTTTAAAACTCTGCGTCTCCACCAGACGGAATGGCAGCATTTCAAAGGCCAGGAGTTTTGAAATGCTGGCATTCAGGGCCAGGGATCGCGGGTGGCTAGGGGGGTACTTCCTCTTCCGCTCCAATGTTTGGGAGATAGAGAGCTGAACGCTTCCATGGGACATTGTGGAGATGGTTGGTGACCCAGGTGGTAGTGTTGCTGGCAGATCCTCTGTTTGCGGGGTGGCAGGTGCCACTGTCACTACAGAGGTGGATGAAGAGGCCGAGACTGCAGCAGAAGAGGAAACAGGAGGAGCCAGAGACCTTTCTTGGTTTTTGAGGTGTCTACTCCACTGCAGCTCGTGCTTTGCACTTAGATGCCTGGTCATGCAGGTTGTGCTCAGGTTGAGAATGTTTATGCCTTGCTTCAGGCTCTGATTGCACAGCGTGCAAACCACTTGTGTCTTGTCATCAGCACATTGTGGGAAGAACTGCCACGCTAGGGAACTCCTTGGACCTGGCTTTGGTGTGCTCGGTCCCTTGCTGCATTGGGCAGTAGCAGACATACTGTCTAGGGGACGGACGCTCCGCTTTTGCACCCTGCTCCCTCTTCTGCTGTGCTGGTGGCTCTGTGCGACCACCGCCTCTTCCTCCAAACTACACTGGTCACCTGCATAACGTTGATTCCATGTGGGGTCGAGGACCTCATCGTCCTCCACATCATCTTCCACCCAGTCTTCACCCCTGCCCTCCTTGTCTGTCTGCACAATTGCGAAAGCAGCAGCAGTTGGCACCTGTGTTTCGTCATCATCCGAGACGTGCTGCAATGGTTCTCCCATGTACTCATCATGAAACATAAGTGGTTGGGCATCGGTGCACTCAATCTCTTCCACTTCTGGGGCAGGGCTAGGTGGATGGCCCTGGGAAACCCTGCTAACAGAGTCATCGAAAAGCAGAAGAGACTGCTGCATGATTTGGGGCTCAGACTGCTTGGCTGATTTGCAAGGGGGTGAGGTGAAAGACTGATGGACATGGGTTTCAGGTGCCAACTCTGATCTTTCATCAGAAGAGTGGGTGGGAGACAATGTGAAGGAACCCGAGGCACTGTCAGCAACCCAATCTACTATCGCCTGTACTTGTCCTGGCCTAAACATTCGTACAGCCTCATTAGGCGCGACAAAATACCGCCGCAGGCTCGGTCGCCTACTCGCACCTGAGGAAGGTGTTTCACTTGTGCATGTATCTGGCACAGATCCACCACGTCCTCTCCCTGCAACAGGAGCTCCACCAGCAGCACCACGACCGGGGTCACCACGTCCCTTTGACCTTCTCCTCATATTTTCCAAATTTAGGATCTTGCCCTAAATGGGTGTTTTTGGAAGAGCAGAACACACCCACAGAACGTAACCGCTGAATCGCACAGCTACAGAACTGCAGAAAATGCTATTAAAAAAAATGTTTTTTTTTTAGCATAGCACAGTAGAAGACAAATATATAGAAATTGTTTATTTCACACACCTCCACATATGTATAACACACTGCAAAATATTTTTTGTGGCCCTAAATGGCGTTTTTTGGAAGACCACAACACACCCACAGTACGTAACCGCTGAATCGCACAGCTACAGAACTGCAGAAAATGCTATTCAAAAAAAATGTTGTTTTTTTAGTATAGCACAGTAGAAGAAAACTATATAGAAATTGTTTATTTCAAACACCTCCACATATGTATAACACACTGCAAAATATTTTTTGTGGCCCTAAATGGCGTTTTTTGGAAGACCACAACACACCCACAGTACGTAACCGCTGAATCGCACAGCTACAGAACTGCAGAAAATGATATTCAAAAAAATGTTTTTTTAGTATAGCACAGTAGGAGAAAACTATATAGAAATTGTTTATTTCACACACCTCCACATATGTATAACACACTGCAAAATATTTTTTGTGGCCCTAAATGGCGTTTTTTGGAAGACCA
Source organism: Rana muscosa (assembly GCA_029206835.1). NCBI lineage: Eukaryota > Metazoa > Chordata > Amphibia > Anura > Ranidae > Rana > Rana muscosa. The sequence continues at coordinate 216,315,869 of CM055120.1, read as the reverse complement.
CAACACACCCACAGTACGTAACCGCTGAATCGCACAGCTACAGAACTGCAGAAAATGCTATTCCAAAAAAATGTTGTTTTTTTAGTATAGCACAGTAGGAGAAAACTATCTAGAAATTGTTTATTTCACACACCTCCACATATGTATAACACACTGCAAAATATTTTTTGTGGCCCTAAATGGCGTTTTTTGGAAGACCACAACACACCCACAGTACGTAACCGCTGAATCGCACAGCTACAGAACTGCAGAAAATGGTATTAAAAAAAATGGTTTTTTTTAGTATAGCACAGTAGGAGAAAACTATATAGAAATTGTTTATTTCACACACCTCCACATATGTATAACACACTGCAAAATATTTTTTGTGGCCCTAAATGGCGTTTTTTGGAAGACCACAACACACCCACAGTACGTAACCACTGAATCGCACAGCTACAGAACTGCAGAAAATGCTATTCAAAATGTATTTATTTTTTTAGTATAGCACAGTAGGAGAAAACTATATAGAAATTGTTTATTTCACACACCTCCACATATGTATAACACACTGCAAAATATTTTTTGTGGCCCTAAATGGCGGTTTTTGGAAGACCACAACACACCCACAGTACGTAACCGCTGAATCGCACAGCTACAGAACTGCAGAAAATGCTATTCAAAAAAAATGTTTTTTTTTTAGTATAGCACAGTAGGAGAAAACTATATAGAAATTGTTTATTTCACACACCTCCACATATGTATAACACACTGCAAAATATTTTCTGTGGCCCTAAATGGCGTTTTTTGGAAGACCACAACACACCCACAGTACGTAACCGCTGAATTGCACAGCTACAGAACTGCAGAAAATGCTATTCAAAAAAAAATTTGTTTTTTTAGTATAGCACAGTAGAAGACAAATATATAGAAATGGTTTATTTCACACGCCTCCACATATGTATAACACACTGCAAAATATTTTTTGTGGCCCTAAATGGGTCTTTTTGCAAGCGTACATTAAAGTGCAAATTTTTTTTATTTATTTTTTTGCCCTAAACGGGTCTTTTTTTGCACGAGCAAAATAAAATGCAAATTTTTTATTTTTTTTGCCCTTAATGGGTCTTTTGGAAAAGAGCACAATAAAGTGCCTTTTTCTTTTTCCCCCTAAATGGATCTTTTTCCAAGAGCAGAATACACCCACAGTATGGAAACGGTGTATCTCTCAACGTAATATATGCAGTGCTGGTGCACTGAGCTTGCAGATAAAAGGTAGATTTTCTCTGACACTGGGCTCATGGCAGTGTAAAAAGACTGCACTGCAACACAAACAGGTAAACCTATGCAGATCGCTGAGTTATATCTCTGAATCTGGACTCCTATTCCTATATAATATATCTCTCTCCCTGAAAGCACCAACAGGAACCTGGCCCTACACTACACTGTCTCTCTATCTTTTCCCTCAGATTCCAGAATCAGGACTAACTCATGTATTTTTCAATCTCTCCCTAAAAGCAGCAGCAGCAGACAAGATCCTCTCCCTATCTATTCTGAAGCAGAGTGACGTGTGTGCTGTGTGCCTCTAGCTTATATAGAAGCTGGGTCACATGTTGCACTGACCAATCACAGCCATGCCATTAGTAGGCATGGCTATGATGGCTTCTAAGGGCACACCAGCTAATCAAAAGGAGATTGGCTGGCCCCTGAAGCATTTCTAACTGCGCCATTAGATTGCCGAACCCGAACCCGAACCCGGACTTTCGCGCAAAGTCCGGGTTCGGGTTCGGGAAAAAGCTAAAGTTTGGTACGGACCCGAACTTTACAGTTCGGGTTCGCTCAACCCTAGTATCAATGCAAAAAGAAGTTTTAAAAACGGCCGTTTTTTCGGGAGCAGTGATTTTAATAATGCTTAAAATGAAAAAATAAAAGTGAAATATTCCTTTAAATTTCGTACCTGGGGGGTGTGTATGATATGCATGTAAAGTGGCACATGTTTCCCGTGCTTAGAACTGTCCCTGCACAAAGTGTCATTTTTGAAGGAAAAAAAGTCATTTAAAACTCACTCGCGGCTAATAATGAATTGTCGGCTTTACATACAAAAGTCATTGATAAAAAAAAAAAAAAAAGCGTGGGGGTCCCCCAGAATTCAATTACCAGGCCCTTCAGGTCTGGAATGGATATTAAGGGGAACCCCGCCGCAAATTTAAAAAAAAAATGGCGTGGGGTTCCCCCTAAATATCCATACCAGGCCCTTCGGATCTGGCATGAATTTTAAGGGGAACTCCACCCCAAATGTAAAAAAAAATGGCGTGGAGTCCCCCCAAAAATCCATACCAGACCCCTTATCCGAGCACGCAACCTGGCCGGCCGCAGGGGAAAAGGGGGGGACGAGAGCGGCCCCCCTCCCTCCTGAACCGTACCAGGCCACATGCCCTCAACATGGGGAGGATGTCCCCATGTTGATGGGGACAAGGGCCTCATCCCCACAACCCTTGCCCAGTGGTTGTGGGGGTCTGCGGGCGGGGGGCTTATCGGAATCTGGAGGACCCCTTTAACAAAGGGGACCCCCAGATCCCGGCCTCCCCTATGTGAATTGGTAAGGGGTACATTGTACCCCTACCATTTCACGAAGAAAGCGTAAAAAAATGTAAAAAAAAACACACAAACACCTTGAAAAAGTCAGGGTGACACTGTAGATACACCAATAACAATGTGCCAGCGTCCTGATAATATATACGAGTTTTTAAGCTAGAAGCTAGTGGTTTGGACTTTAAAGGCACACGGTAGACAAAAGTAAAAAACTATTTTAATGTAGAAAAGTTTTTTCATATAAGTCAGTCATAAAACATCAAAGTATTTGATCAAATAATATAACTGGTCTACAGAGGTTATCATAATAATCATCATACAGTACATTTTCCTTAATTAGACTTAAGTGAGTAGAAACAAGGTGATAATATTATAACTATAGGATTGATAACCAGGCAGTGGGTCCAGAGGAGGTGGAGAGCTTGCTCAACATGTTACGCGTTCATAAAACGCTTCCTCAGAAGCATATATATATGAATCTATTAAAAACATACAGAGAAAGAAAAATAAAATAATCAATATTTTAATACATAAAATTATCTATACATACATATATGCACATTTTTTGCTGACCATGTGGCAAAACAACAACGAAGGCCCCCACCGGGCCAACGGGGTGGGTAGGCAACCCCCATGTTGAAGCACAAATAAGCACTCTCAATCAGTATGGATACAATTAATGTAAATAAAGAGTAGGGATATCTGAAGGCTAGGCACTGATTTAACGATAATGATTATAGACAGGTATGTAAAAGTAGATATATACTCACATGGTAGGCCGTGTTGAAAAAACAACAGTTAATCAGCCCATCTACCTTGACAATGGCAATGTATTATAGAATACCGCCAGTCGAGGAGGTGATATCTGTAGATAATGATAATGAAAAAATATAATGGTAGAATTGTATATGATTTACACATTTTTTATATATATAGCGTATTACGAGGGTATAATAACCGCGACAGTCGTTATATAATGGTATCAATGGCCAAATATTCAGAATATATAAAGCATATGTTTTAAAAAAATATATATATATAGATAGGGGAGCTCACAGTGTAGGTATAGTTTAGGTAATATTGATAGGGCGATCTGTGCTGGTAAGCAGGGAGCAAAGGGGATACACTCGGCCGATCCAGGAAAAATAATAATATAATTTTTTTTGAAGCAAAGTTGAAACAGATCAACTTAATCCATAGAGTTAATCATGGTAGTACTGATACGGTCTAAAGGAGAGTATAGATCCTAAAAGGAAAAAACGTTGCAATAATGAGCAGTCTGTAGTGTTTAAAGTACTGCCACAGATAGGCAATGCAGAGAAAAATAACTAGTTGAATTCGTTTTTACCTTGGATGGAGATAGTATCCTTTCAGCGAGTGATCCTATGCTCAGTCTGATCTCCTATAATGGAAGCACGGCGTCTTCCGTGTTTATATGTGTCTCTACCGGAAGTAGAAGTGGACCAGTTATAATATTTGATCAAATACTTAGATTTTTTATGACTGTCTTATATGAAAAAAACTTTTCTACATTGAAATACCTTTAGTTTTTTACTTTTGTCTACCGTGTGCCTTTAAAGTCCTAACCACTAGCTTCTAGCTTAAAAACTTGTATCATTCTGGTATAACCATTCAAAGTCCAGCAACATACCAGTACGTTGCTGGATCATTGTTGGACATGTATTGTAATCTTTTTTTTCATGCAGCCTGTTGGCTGAATGAAAAAAGAGATTGATCAGTGGGTATGCCCACCATTAGAATACCTCCCTTCATCCACCCACTTCTAATGATGGGCATACATGCACCATTTATATATGTCGAAGCATGGGGGCATCCTCCCGAAAAAGGTAATGCCGCGTACACACGGTCAGACTTTTCCACGGGCAAGCCTCCGTCGGAATTTCGACCGTATGTACGCGGCATTAGGAGCAAAATCGCTCCTCCGCCCCTGCTGCCCCCATGCTTCAGCATATATGCTCTATTTTTTAACTGTGGTGGTGAAATCACATCCTACAGCACTGGAGTCGCAGGGATCATGCCTGTCTCTGCGAATGCTGCAGTTATGTGTGTTGTGTTTGTAAGTGACAGTGATCGATCGATTCTGCACTTGGGTGGGCTAAGCTGGACGGAGGGGCAAAACGCAGGTGCTAGCAGGTATCGGGGCTGATCCCGCTAACACTGCGTTTTTGGGAACCCTAAACTACTGGGGACGCTAGTATAGATCTGATAAGATATTGATCTGTTCATATACTATACCACTAAGGGAGGTGTATGCTTTGCGCGTGGGTGTTAGCATTACTGCCACTAACCTGACGCTGCCTGGGGTGATGCAGACCCTAACTGACGCTAAAACCTAATTGATATCACCCGCTGGGCGATCAGGGGGGTTAAACCTTTATTGGGTTATATACGGCGGGTGCCCTGATGCTATAAAAAGCAAACTAACTAACTAGCGTCACCCGTAACACTTATACGGTGATCACTGGTGAAAGGGTTAACTAGGGGCAATTTAGGGGGTTAAAACCTTTATTAGATAATATATGGGGGTACCTGACGCTATATAAACCTGACGGGGAACCTAAATAACGAAATAACTAACTGGCTAACCAGTGTCACCAGTGACACTTATACGGTGATCACTGGTAAAAGGCTTAACTCTAGGGGCAATCAGGGGGTTAAAATTTTTATTAGGTTGTATATGGGGGTACCTTATGCTATAAAAACCTGGCGGCGAACCTAAAAAAATAACTGACTACCTAGCGGCCCCAGCGACACTAATACAGCGATCAGAAAAACGATTGCTTAGTGACACTGGTGATAGGGGGTAAAAGGGTTACCTGGGGGGGCGATCAAGGGGTTAAACCTTTATTAGATAATATATGGGGGTACCTGATGCTATAAAAACCTGGCGGCGAACCTAAAAAAATAACTGGCTACCTAGCGGCACCAGCGACACTATTACAGCGATGAGAAAAACAATTGCTTAGTGACACTGGCGATAGGGGTGAAAGGGTTACCTGGGGGGGCAATCAAGGGGTTAAACCTTTATTAGGTAATATATGGGGGTACCTGGCGCTATATAAAAACCTGACTGGGAACCTAAATAACTAAATAACTAACTGGCTAACCAGTGTCACCAGTGACACTTATACAGTGATCACTGGTGAAAGGGTTAACTCTAGGGGCAATAAGGGGGTTAATACCTTTATTAGATAATATATGGGGATACGCAACGCTATTAAAACCTGGCGGCGAACCTAAAAAAATAACTGGCTACCTAGCAGCACCAGCGACACTAATACAGCGATCAGAAAAACGATTGCTTAGTGACACTGGCGATAGGGGGTGAAAGGGTTACCTGGGGGCAATCAAGGGGTTAAACCTTTATTAGGGGGGGTTAGGGGGCTACCCTGGACCTAAAGGGACCTAACACTAACTGCCCTGACACTTTTACTATCACAAATGTCACTGATTGCAGTGATCAGTAAATAAATGATCACTGCAATCAGTGACACTGTGAATGGGTGCGGGGGGGTGATCTGGGGGAGCAATCTGGGGGTGACTGGGGGGGTGGAAAGTGTACCTATGTGTCCTGGTGTCAGTGGGCTGTTGGTGCACTAACCTGATGTCTTCTCTCCCCGGCGCTCTGGACGAATAGAGTGCCGCATGGAGAGATGACATCACTTCCTCCTGCCTGTGTATACATTATACAGGCAGGGGAAGCATCTCATTCGCCGGGAGCGATCGCGAGGGGGTGGCCAGAAACCAATGGCCGCCCCCTCATCACGGATCGCTCCTGAAGTGATACCAACCGCCCCATGTACTGGTAGGGGGTCCGATAGGACCCCCCACCCGCACGAAGGCAGGCACATACAGGTACGTGATTGTGCCTGTCCGTGCCATTCTGCCGACGTATATGTACATGGGGCGGTCGTTAAGTGGTTAAAAGGTTGCACAAATTGTAACTGGCTAATAATATAGCAAGTATTAGGGATGGGCTATCTGTTCGAGCCGAACATGAGTTCGACTCGAACATTGGCTGTTCGCCTGTTCGCCGAACAGCGAACAATTTGGGGTGTTCGCAGCAAATTCAAAAAGCCGTGGAACACCCTTTAAAAGTCTATAGGAGAAATCTAAAGTGCTAGTTTTAAAGGTTGATATGTAAGTTATTGTCATAAAAAGTGTTTGGGGACCAGGGTCCTGCCCCAGGGGACATGTATCAATGCAAAAAAAGTTTTAAAAATGGACGTTTTTTCGGGACCAGTGATTTTAATAATGCTTAAAGTGAAACAATAAAAGTGAAATATTCCTTTAAATTTTGTACCTGGGGGGTGTCTATAGTATGCCTGTAAAGTAGCGCATGTTTCCCGTGTTTATAACAGTCTCAGAAAATTAAATTTCTAAAGGAAAAAAAGTCATTTAAAAATACTCTTGGCTGTAATGAATCCACACCAGACCCTTACCTGAGCACACAACCTGGCAGGCCGCAGGAAAAAAGGGGGTCAAGAGAGCGCCCCCCCCTCCTGAACCGTACCAGGCCACATGCCCTCAGCCGCGAGAAGTTTTAAATGACTTTTTTTCCTTTAGAAATGTCATTTTGTGCAGAGACTGTTATAAACACGGGAAACATGTGCTACTTTACTGGCATACTATAGACACCCCCCAGGTATGAAATTTAAAGGAATATTTCACTTTTATTGTTTCACTTTAAGCATTTATAAAATCACCGCTCAAGAAAAAACTGACGTTTTTAAAACTTTTTTTTGCCTTGATACATGTCCCCCTGGGCAGGACTCAGATCCCCAAACACTTTTTATGACAATAACTTACATATTAACCTTTAAAATTAGCACTTTTGATTTTTCATGTTCGTGTCCGATAGACTTTAATGGTGTCCGCGTGTTCGAACAAATTTTTTGCCTGTTCGCAGGGGGGTGTTCGGCCCATCCCTAGCAAGTATCTGATAGCCTTGGAGGATCAGGATTTTTCCCCCTGTAACTTGGACCATGCTTCATAAAAAGTTTTGTCTTTCCTTGGAACAACTGTGGGTTAGGGTTATAATAATGCAGGTTTATAATCTATTTATTTTGGGTTTTTTTTGGTTGAAACCAGTTTTAGTTAGAGGCTCTTGTTTGGGTGTTGACAGGTTAGTATTACTGTCATATTTTATTGGCAGGCTTTTGGTGTCTAAGATAAACAGAAAATTGGCAACTCTGCTTCCTTTTCAAAGTTTTGAGCAAATACAACATCAAAAAGGACTTTATAGTGTGGCAGAAAATAAAAGTTTTCCACAAAATATCCCAGTGCCAAGTTTATTTACAGTTTTCTTTTTTAGATTTTAAATTTTAGAGGATTCGTAGGTGGTATGCAGACCAGGATACTAGACATCACTGTTTTTGGAAGCCTTTGTGCTAGCATTTGTAGGCCTTACAGATTGGTAAGCATGTATGCACAAATAGAGCTGGTAGTTGGGGTCTGTCGTTTTCAGAGGAAGATACTGCTAAATACTGAATTTAGCATGTAGGGCCTTTTAAGCGATGATTCAGCTCCAGTCATTACCATGTGAGCACTTTCTCACCCACCATATGAGGATAGGGGACATACAAAGTTGGTGTGGAGGGAACCAGAGTATGTTTCGCAGTCGGGGACCTGAGGAGGAACTTTATTTTAACCACTTGACCACTGGGCACTTAAACCCCCTTAATAACCAGACCAATTTTCAGCTTTCGGTGCTCTCACATTTTGAATGACAATTACTCAGTCATACAACACTGTACCCATATGAAATTTTTGTCCTTTTTTTCACACAAATAGAGCTTTCTTTTGGTGGTATTTAATCACTGTTGGGTTTTTTATTTTTTGCGCTATAAGAGAAAAAAGACTGAAAATTTTGTAAAAAAATGATTTTTTTTTTCGTTTCTGTTATAAAATTTTGCAAATTACTATTTTTTCTTCATAAATTTTGGCCAAAATTTATACTGCTACATATCTTTGGTAAAAATAAGTACAAATTGGTGTATATTATTTGGTCTTTGTGAAAGTTATAGAGTCCACAAGCTATGGTGCCAATATCTGAAAATTGATCACACCTGAAGTACTGACGGCCTATCTCAATTCTTGAGACCCTAACATGCCAGAAAAGTACAAATACCCCCCAAATGACCCCTTTTTGGAAAGAAGACATTCCAAGGTATTCAGAAAGAGGCATTGTGAGTTTTTTGAAGTTGTCATTTTTTCCCACAATTCTTTGCAAAATCAAGATTTTTTTTTTCTCTTTTTTTTTTTTCACAAAATTGTCATATTAGCAGGTTATTTCTCACACACAGCATATGCATTCCACAAATTACACCCCAAAACACATTCTGCTATTACTCCCGAGTATGGCGATACCACATGTGTGAGACTTTTACACAGCGTGGCCACATACAGAGGCCCAACATGCAGGGAGCACCTTCAGGCGTTCTGGAGCACCAAGGCCAATTCTGACATTTCTCTCCTACATGTAAAAATCATCATTTATTTGCTAGAAAATTACATAGAACCCCAAAACATTATATATGTTTTTTTAGCAAAGACCTTAGAGAATATAATGGTGGTTGTTGCAACTTTTTATCTCGCACGATATTTGCGCAGCAATTTTTTTAACGCGTTTTTTACGGAAAAAAAATGTTTTGTGCTTAAAAAAAAAAAAAAACAGTAAAGTTAGCCCAATGTTTTTGCATAATGTGAAAGATGAAGTTACGCCGAGTAAATAGATACCTAACATGTCGCCCTTAAAAATTGCACACACTCGTGGAATGGCGCCAAACTTCGCTACTTAAAAAATCCCCATAGGCGACGCTTTAAATATTTTTACTGGTTACATGTTTTGAGTTACAGAGGAGGTCTAGGGCCAAAATGATTGCTCTCGCTCTAACGTTCGCAGAGATACCTCACATGTGTGGTTTGAAAACCGTTTTCATATGTGGGCGGGACTTACGTATGCGTTCGCTTCTGTATGCGAGCTCACGGGGACAGGGGCGCTTTAAAAAAAATAAAAAAAATTTATTCTTCATTTTACTTTATTTATTTTAGTTTGACATGTTTTTCCGCCCTAAACATTTTTTTGATCACTTTTATACCTATTACAAGGAACGTAAACATCCCTTGTAATAGGGATATGGCATGACAGGTCCTCTTTACAGTGAGATATGAGGGGGGGGTGTCAATAAGACCCCACATCTCACCTCTAGGCTGGGAAGCCTGAAAAAAATACAAAAAAAAAAAACAACAATCCTGGCTTTGATCGTAGCGGTGAGTCGGTAGAAGCACCGGAGGGCGGCGGGGGGGGGGACATCCCCTCTTGCCTCCCGTAAGAATGATCAAGCGGCGGAACAGCCGCTATGATTGTTCTTATGGTGTAGGGAATCGCCGGCTGAAAAAGCCGATATCTGAATGATGCCTGTAGCTGCAGGCATCATTCAGATATCCCCGCACAAAGTCAAGGACGTCATATGACGGCCGGAGGGCGGGAAGTGGTTATTGCAGAGTATTGCCGGGCATTGCGGAGTATTGCCAGGCATTGCGGAGTATTGCCGGGCATTGCGGAGTATTGCCGGGCATTGCGGAGTATTGCCGGGCATTGCGGAGTATTGCAGGGCATTGCGGAGTATTGCGGTGTATGGCAGGGTATTGCGGTGTATGGCAGGGTATTGCACGGGTATTGCACAGGGTATTGTGGAGGGTATTGCACAGGGTATTGTGGAGGGTATTGCAGAGTATTGTGGAGGGTATTGCAGAGTATTGTGGAGGGTATTGCAGAGTATTGTGGAGGGTATTGCAGAGTATTGTGGAGGGTATTGCAGAGTATTGTGCAGGGTATTGCAGAGTAATGTGCAGGGTATTGCAGAGTATTGTGCAGGGTATTGCAGAGTATTGTGCAGGGTATTGCAGAGTATTGTGCAGGGTATTGCAGAGTATTTTGCAGAGTATTGCGCAGGGTATTGCAGAGTATTTTGCAGGGTATTGCAGAGTATTTTGCAGGGTATTGCAGAGTATTGTGCAGGGTATTGCAGAGTATTGTGCAGGGTATTGCAGAGTATTGCACCAGGGTATTGCAGAGTATTGCACCAGGGTATTGCAGAGTATTGCACCAGGGTATTGCAGAGTATTGCACCAGGGTATTGCAGAGTATTTCGCAGGGTATTGCAGAGTATTTCGCAGGGTATTGCAGAGTATTGCACCAGGGTATTGCAGAGTATTGCACCAGGGTATTGCAGAGTATTGCACCAGGGTATTGCAGAGTATTGGCAGGGTATTTTGCAGAGTATTGGCAGGGTGTATTGCAGAGTATTGGCAGGGTATAGCACAGGGATGGCTGAGCAGGGATGGATGGATGGATGGATCTGTGACTGCAATTGTCACAGATCCAGCCCACAGTGCTGCTGCTGCCATCCGCTCCCTCCCCCTCCCCTCTCACACTGTACCGATCGGTACAGAGAGGGGAGGGAGGAACCGGCGTCATCAAATGACGCCGGTCTGTTTACAAGTGATTGCTCCGTCATTTGACGGAGCGATCACGTGGTAAACGGCCGCTATCAGCGGCGATTTACCGCGATTCGTGATCCGCCGGGTCCACTGGACCCGGCGGTCACGGAGTTTCCCGTGTGCGCGCCCCAGGGGGCGCGCGGGAGCGCGATTCTGGGAGGACGTTATATAACGTCCTCCCAGAGTTAAGCAACCACCCTGCCGCCGTTATTTGTCGGCAGGTGGTTGTTAAGTGGTTAAGAGTGAATTCACCACAGTAAATTTGAGTTCTTTGGGACTCTGGATCCTTGTCACAAAAGCAGGGTTTCCTCTGGCTGGAGCAGTGGGTGGGTGTTTTCTGCCAAATATGGTGCAAAGTAAAAGGACTAGGCTTGTTTGGGTATGGGGTTCCTTCAACGGAGCACTGTTGTGGTTGAAGAAGGATATTAATTTAGTTTTTATTTAGCAAAGATTTTTTTTATTTTGCAAGTACAACCACTTGTGATAGTTTTTTCTTAGCCACTTCAGCCCCGTACCATTTCACTGGCCAAAGACCAGGCCACTTTTTGCGATTCGGCACTGCATTGCTTTAACTGACAATTGCGCGGTCGTGCGACGTGGTTCCCAAACAAAATCAAAGTTTTTTTCCCCCCACAAATAGAGCTTTCTTTTGGTGGTATTTGATCACCTCTGCGGCTTTTATTTTTTGCGCCATAAACAAAAATAGAGCGACAATTTTGAAAAAAAAACAATATTTTTTACTTTTTGCTATAATAAATATCCCCAAAAAATATCTAAAAAAAAAAATTTTTTTCCTCAGTTTAGGCCGATACGTATTCTTCTACATATTTTTGGTAAAAAAAATTGCAATAAGCGTTTATTGATTGGTTTGCGCAAAAGTTATAGCGTCTACAAAATAGGGGATAGTTTAATGGCATTTTTATTAATATTTTTTTTTTACTAGTAATATCGGCGATCAGCGATTTTTGTCATGACTGCGACATTATGGCGGCCACATCGGACACTTTTGACACCATTTTGTGACCATTGCCATTTTTACAGCGATCAATGCTATAAAAATGCACTGATTACTGTAAAAATGACACTAGCAGTGAAGGAGTTAACCTGTAGGGGGCGCTGAAGGGTTTAAGTGGGACCTAGGAAGTGATTCTAACTGTTAGGGGGTGTGGCTTGCCGTGACATGTCACTGATCACTGATCCCGATGACAGGGAACAGGCGATCAGTGACATGTCACTAGGCAGAACGGGGAGATGTTGTGTTTACACTAACATCTCCCCGTTCTTCAGCTCCGTGACACGATCGCGGGACACCGGCGGACATCGAGTCCGCGGGTCCCGCGGGCACGTTCACGAAGCTCGCGGCAGGGTCGCGAGCGCGCCGGCAGCGCCACACGCACGACCACACGGCAGCAATTTAAAGGGGACGTATATATACGCCCATTTGCCTGTCCGTGACATTCTGTCAACGTAAATGTTCGTGTGGTGGTCGGCAAGCTGTTAATGAGGTAAAATGTATGTACCGTGTCCTGCTGAAAAAGGGTTCTTGAGTTTGTCTTACTCAGATACACTGTTTAATTAACCACTTGTCGACCGCCGCACGCACTTATACGTAGACAGTATGGCACTCCTGGGCAGAAGGATGTATATATACGTCCCCTTTAAGGAAGCAGCATTGTGGACGCGTGCGCGCGCGTGGACTCAATCGCCGCGGGGATACCCGCGATTGTCTCGCGGTGAGGAAGAACGGGGAGATGCTGATGTAAACAAGCATCTCCCCGCTCTGCCTAGTGACAATGACAGTAATCACTGCTTCCTGTAATCGGAAGCTGTGATCACTGTCTTGTAACACACAGCCCATCCCCCCTACAGTAAGAATCACTCCCTAGGGCACACTGAACCCCTTCAGCGCCAACTAGTGGTTAACCCCTTCACTGCCAGTGTCATTTTCACAGTAATCCGTGCATTTTTATAGCACTGATCGCTGTAAAAATGACAATGGTCACAAAAATGTGTCAAAAGTGTCCGATGTGTCCACGATAAAAATCGCTGATCGCCGCCATTACTAGTAAAAAAATAATTATTAATAAAAATGCCATAAAAAAATTAGGACATTTTTTTTTTTTATATATATATATATATTTTGGGAATTTTTATTATAGCAAAAAGTAAAACATATTGCATTTTTTTCAAAGTTGTCGCTATATTTTTGTTTATAGCATAAAAAATAAAAACCACAGAGGTGATCAAATACCACCAAAAGAAAGCTCTATTTGTGGGAAAAAAAGGACGTCAATTTTGTTTGGGAGCCACGTCGCACGACCGCGCAATTGTCAGTTAAAGCGGCGCAGTGCCGAATCGCAAAAAGTGGCCCGGTCTTTGACCAGCAAAATGGTCCGGGGCTTAAGTGGTTAAAGTGTATCTGTGGTCAAAATTTAAAATCATACATACTTTCACATCGTTTTACAGTTATTTCTAGCCTACTCTTATTAAACTGAATGATCTTGAAGTCTGTAAACTTACTTTGTGAAGATCCCCACACACTTCACAGGCTAGCATTCTCCTGTATATCTGGTGGACCAGAAACCTGTCAGTGAAGCAATGACTATGGCCTATTGGGCAGTATTCCTTTTAGTGTGAAAGCAACTGGATAAACTGATGCTATAAATCAGTGGGCAATGTGTGGTAAAGCATTATAAACTTCTTTAGATGATGATAAGATAGGTAGAAGATAGAGGGTAGTTGTGATGTCATTGTTCAGCAACACTATAGAGAATCTAACCCCGTAAAGATTGGATGAGCTTTTTTGTCTCTTCATAGTACCCCTGCACTCTCAGCTTTATATAGGGGGCCTCGGGCCACAATTGTGGCACAATTGAACAGCACAAGCAATTTTATATGTCTTCTGATACCCATGACACTCTGAATCAGCAAGCTTTATGATACCTGTGAAATGCAGCTTTACTTGCTCCACTAACTTACCAGTAGGGATGAGCCGAACATCCCCCTGTTCGGTTCACACCAGAACCTGCGAACAGACCTAAAGTTCACGTGAACTTTAGAACCCTATTAAATACAATGGACTCGAACGTTCGAAATCTAAAGTGCTAATTATAAAAGCTAATATGTCCTAAAAAGGGTTTGGGGACCCGAGTCCTGCCCCAGAGGACATGTATCAATTCATTTTAGCCGCGAGTGGTTTTAAATGTCTTTTTTTCCTTCAGAAATTACACTTTGTGCAGGGACAGTTCTAAGCACGGGAAACAAGCGCGACTTTACAGGCATACTATACACACACCCTAGGTACGAAATTTTAAGGAATATTTCACTTTTATTGTTTCACTTTAAGCATTATTAAAATCACTGCTCCCGAAAAAATGGCAGTTTTTAAAACTTTTTTTTGCATTGATACATGTCCCATGGGGCAGGACCCAGGTCCCCAAACACTTTTTATGACAATAACTTGCATATAAGCCTTTATAATTAGAACTTTAGATTTCTCCCATAGACTTTTACAGGGTGTTCCGCGGCCTTTCGAATTTGCCGCGAACACCCCAAATTGTTCGCTGTTCGGGCGAACATGCGAACAGGCAATGTTCGAGTCGAACATGAGTTCGACTCAAACTTGAAGCTCATCCCTACTTACCAGCAGTGGTTACCAAAAAACATTTATGAACTGTACATAGAGGTGTGACAATATATACATACACTCTATGTAATGATGTTTGTATGGGAACTATGCTATTACAGCTCGTTAGTTGTAAATAGAGAATATGTGAAGATTTTGTTTCTCTTTAAAATAGATGGTATATACCGGTAATTATGTGCTAAATGCAACAAATTTTAATGTGATATTTTTCAATAAGGTTTAACAAATATGACATTTTATATAAATAATCGTCTTGTGTATCGTAAAAATCTAACATCTGGGTGAGTTGCTGTGTACATATCATGAGTTATAGCTTAGTAATTGCCCCTGCAGACAAAGAGAATAGGGGGTTTAATCTTAGATCTTAATTTAGGGATTAAGTTAGATTAGGTTAGGTCAGTATAGGGGTTACATTAGGTTAGCATTAGGCTCACTTTATGGGTAAGATTGGGTGTTAGGGTTAGGTTTGAGGGCTTAATGTGGCTGTAAAGCAGGGGTCTCAAACTGGCGGCCCTCGAGCTGTTGCGAAACTACAAGTCCCGTCATGCCTCTGCCTGTGGGAGACATGCTTGGAACTGTCAGCCTTGCAATGCCTCATGGGTCTTGTAGTTTCGTAACAGCTGGAGGGCTGCCAGTTTGAGACCCCTGCTGTAAAGGGTTTAAAATGGTTGTCAGTTTGGACCCCACAACCTTTGGTTCTCGAATTACCCTCTGCTCTGGGTTTTGAGGCCCCAAGGCCCTAAAAGCCAAATTTCCTCACTATATTCCCACTTAATATGTACTAAGTTCCATAAGCTGCTTCTGGCAGTCGGCACCAAATGGCAATCTTTACTACCAAATTTTTCAGATGAGGATTGGAAAGAGGCTTGTTCATTCCATATAACAGCGTCCCCTGCAGTTAATAACAAATTAATACAATTTAAAGCACAGTTCCACTCAAAAGTGGAACTTCCACTTTAAGCACTCCTCACCCCATTACATTCCACATTTGTCATTTAATATTTGTTGGTGGGGGAGTTGGGGCTTCGGTAGGAGTGGGACTTCCTGTCCCACTTCCTACTTCCACCTACAGACCGCCTAGGTGACTCCTCCTCTCGCCTTAGGCGGCCCCTCCCTCCAGGCGGTCTCCTGGGACACGAGAAAGGTCCCAAGAGATCGCCTGTCCACTCTTAGAGCACAGCGTGACTCGCACATGCGCAGTGCACGCCCGGCCATGAAGCCGAAAGCTGTCACGGCCGGGTGCCCACAGTGTGAATGGAGGCACCGGCGGAGAGGGGGGTAGAAAAGAGACGCTCCGGGCGGCCGCATCGCTGGACCGTGGAGCAGGTAAGTGTCTGTTTATTAAAGGTCAGCAACTACACTTTTTGTAGCTGCTGACTTTTAATAAACATAAAAAAGCTGGAACTCCTCTTTAGATTTTCCACCAAGCCTACCTCACCCCTGTCAGATTACATGCCATGAATTGTATCCATGATTCTACTTGCACTAGGTGTGCCCATTCAAGGGCTTATTTTTTTCCCATGTCATTTGGCATTGTTTGTGAATAGTTAGCTATTGGAAACATATTGTGGACCTATTATCAGCAGTGCTTTCAACTCCTATTCTATCTACCCATGAGGTTTGCATATTGAGTCTTTTGGATGAAGAGCAATGCCAACATTACATTAGAACTACTGAGGGAAACCATATTTTTTGCTCACAATCTTATTGCGTTCAAGTGGTTACAGCCCTCCCCTCCCTCAATTCGTCAGTGGTAAGTGCAATTAACTGGGTATTGCCCTATGAGAAAGTTATATATGAAAACATTGGTTGTCCTAAATATAAGATATGGGATGTGTGGTGTTCTTTCTTCTTCAACATTAACATCCTCTTAAGAAAATGTACCCTCATGTTGCACCCACAGTCCTGGACAATTTGGTGTAATGTGGATTGCAAGATGGGCATATGTGTCGGTTAAGATAAACTTAGGGAAACGTTTGTTAAATGGTATGTTATACATCATTGTTTATGTTCATTGATCGTTTTTTTTGCACTGTGGGAATCTTTGTATGTCATCTGACATGATGCCATGTTTTTTTTGTCACTTTCTCTTTTGTACTTGCTTTTTTTTGGAAAAAAAATGAGTTTAAAAAAAATAACGCAACATGTTATTTATGTTTTTGCTGTGCTGTATCTCCACCCCAGGTTGAAGCCCCATTTATGGGTGTTCCTAGGGGGAGCTATATCCAGCACTGAAGCCACGTCATTACTGTCTTCTGCAGCTTTATCACTTTATCATCTAATCTTCCAGCCCCATGCCCCTTCTGCTCTACCCATCTGCTATCTGCCATGTATTGAAAAGTATTTTTTATACTGAAAGGAAAGACTTAGTCTAAACCTACCTGTCAGCTATTCTGGGGGAAGAAACTAGAGTACTAACTGTTCGGTTCTCTTGCTGAATGATGGTCGCACTGAAGACAAGTGCTGTCATTCACAAAAACACATGCTTGCAACAACCCAAGCCTGCAACTGCTCTAATCTGTCTTCTCAGAATATCTGGTAACTGGTGGGTGGGTTTGGGTCCACACTGCAATGTGTAATTGCTTGTTTAGATCTCAGGGCTTTGTTAGATTTACCTACCTGATCCTCTGCTCCATTGTGCTGCTAGACTGGTGCCTGCAGTGACTTCCCTTCCAATGGTCTAAGGTCCTGATGTTATCAAGATCAATGTAGGTCTAGGGGATTTGTTAAAGTAGATTTACTTACCCGATCCTTGGCTCCATTGTGCTGCTAGACTGGTCCCTGCAGTGACTCCCCCTCCAGCGATCTAAGGTCCTGGCGTCATCAAGACCAATGTAGGGTCCATAGTCCTGCATTGGACATGATGAGCCCATGGGAAAGTTAACCGCCGGGACATGGGGTGCGCCATCCACCGGTGGGAGTGAAAGATCAGGTAAGTTGAAGTGCTTCTCCTCTCCCCTAGAGTAAACACGCATTTAACCCTTGCTGTGCAGGCATAGGCCCCCTGCAAGGAACATGGTTCAAAGTTATTCTTGTTTGGGCTTTAAACAGCATGTAAAAAGACAGAACAAAGTTCTACATGTGCATTGTCCCCTAGGAGACAGAAGACATAAATAAAAAAAACAAGTGAAACTTCCAAAATGACTCAAAATAAAACATATTGAATCTTTTTTTTTTTTTTTTTTTTTAGCTTGTACCATTTACTATTGAAAATCAATTATTTTGCTCCAGTCATATCTTTACTTATGATAGCATCAGTCTGTTACATGGTGAGAGTCTGCAGTGGAGTATCAGACATTTGTGAATGCAGCCAAGAACTGCATAGCCACCAGGATCTCTGAGCAACCATCTCATGTCAGGTGATGAATATCGGCCAGCCATTATTCACACTGGTTTACAGCTCCAGGAGGCTTGCATGAAAAATGAACACCATTAGTCTTCTGTCACCGAAAAAAGATGTATTAAATATTCACCGTTTTTTATTAACTTGGTCCTTATTTCTGCTGTTGATGTGTGGGTACATAAAGTAGAGCAGTTTCTTTTCCCGATTCCTTCCTGAGAGTTGGACCCCAGAAAAAATGTCGTTATAAGTGTGTTCACATGCATTAGACATAACTTTGCATTTTTGACAAGTAAGTGTTTTATAAAGATTTTGTAATATTCAATTCATCTCCATAGTCAAACCACCCTAACCATTTTATACTCACCTCTACACCTCTATAGCACCCCCAACACCCCCTCTACTTTTAAAGTCCACGCAGCAAAATATCTTGTGCTTCTGGGTATGGGGGAGCATTTGTCCTCCTCCCTCGCAGCTAATTGCTAGGCCTAAGAACTGTCAGATGATGAGAGGCCTGATGTCACTGCACTTTTTTCCAACACCAGCCAACACCTGGGCATTTTGGTGATGGCTGAAACAGAGGAAGAAGCAGCTGGTGGTAATATGGATCTTGCATTATGTTAAACAAGGGGATATAAACTGAAATTCCCCTTTATTAACCTCTCTGGCGGTATTCCCGAGTGTGGCTCGGGGTTTAAATTTCATTACCATTAGCGGTAACCCCAAGCCACACTCGGTATTGCATTGCATGAGGATCCAGGAAGAGGTTACTTACCTTGTCCCCAGGATCCTGCGATGTCCCCCCGCCATGTCCGCGGGCTGTGTCCTCTGCCCGATGCCTCTGTGTGCCAGGCTCTGTTCCCTGCGAGCGTCGCGATGCACGGGGGCGAAGCCTGGCGGCAAATTCAAAAATGACAAAATTCATAATACATACAGTACACTGTAATCTTACAGATTACATTACTGTATGGAATTATTTCATATCCCATTTGTCCCTAGTGTTTTGTCCAGTGCCCCGCATGCAGTTTTATATTATATATACTGTTCTTTCCGCCTGGAAACTTGAGATTGTCCATAGCAACCAAAAAGTGTCCCTTTATGTCAAAAGTGGTTTGAGACCAGCTAGAAAACAGCGATAGTAAATAAGAACACTTGCAGAATTGAACGATAGTGACTAGTGGGGAAATTCATTTTATTATAATTATTTATAATTATTTATAGTTATTATATTATAATTTATGTGTAGCGGTCTCACCCTCTCTCTCCCTTCTTCTTTACGGCTGGTTTACTCGTCTAGGGGAACCAAGGGGGAGGAGTGAGATGCTGCCACCAGCTCGCCCCTCTTAGGTGTGTAGAGGTTTGAGCTATGATCTTTACCTTCGGGTCTGTGTCCTTGTCACAAAGATTCCACTTCAAAAATGACCAGTAGATAGGTGAATGTAGAACACTTTGCTCCCAGAAAAGTAAGCCCACACCAGGTGACAGTACAACAGCTATATTTATTTCCGCAGAGATAAATATGCCTCTTTGCAAGCAGACAGGTTGAACAAACACAACTTGGTGGGGTGAGGGTTCAGGCACAATCAAAGAATTAAAGTTCTCTCCTGTTCCGTATTGCGCAAACAGGCTTGGCGCACAGTCGCTGCCACCGACTGTGAATTTGATTTCTGCCACAAACCTTGGTGAAAGTAGAGGCCTCTGCCACAGACCTTGATGAGAGGTCTCTGCCACCGACCTGGTTCAGTTGGATCCCCGCCACTGACTATAAGAACATAGAATACCTCCGTTAGGATAAATGGCCCCTGTCAGGGAAAGACATCCATCTGGGCGGTCTCCAGAGGCCCACACCGTCACCGGCATTATGCTGTACCAGCTCTTCGGGAGGGTCACATCTCTGGTCCCTTACGCCCTGGATTCGGGCACCCAATTCCGGGGGCACCCTAGGAATACTTCATCCCTCGCGGGACCCAGTGGAAGGTACTGGGCCCCAGGCCTTCTTGCAAAGTACCTCACCCCAGGCTTAAGGTGCCTGGGATGGAACTCGACTCCACGTGCCCAGGCCAAGGGCACCTGGACACGGATGAATGGACAGCAGCCCCCAGGCTGAAGGTGCCTGGTGCTCCCACCTCGTGCGCAAGATGTCCGCCCCCTTTATTCCCTCTCCCAGCGGACACAGCGGGTTCCCCGCCCCGCTGTACTACTGCCGCGAGAGGACAAAAAGGGTACGGCCCTACAATGGTGGTTCAACCCCAGCCCAAGGCGACAGCGCCACCCAGGGGCCGCAGGGAACTGGACACCATTGATATCTTCCACGAACCAAAACGACCATAAAACCCTAGTAATTAGTGCATCTGGGCCATGCTACCGCCCAGACACTTCCCCTAAATATTGATACCCGCTACACTCACCCCCCGACAGATAGACACTGGTCCCCAGTGTCTGGAACAAACCATGTCCCAAAGGAGGGATAAACATGAGCCCGATCTGGAGACAAAAAAAACTTTGACAACAAAACAGAAAAAATTTAAAAACGGTAGACTGTGCCTGAACCTAACATGGAAAGGAAAAGGGGAAGGGAACAAACACACAACAGTATGCATATTACATTAACACAATTTGACATTTCCCTCTGCCCACATTACTAACTAAGACCCGCCCCATTCTCAGGGGTCTTGATGGACTTTCTCCTGCAGAGGGAAGGAAAAAAAACACATAACCCTGACACAACATGTATTTGTTGGAATGAAAAGGTTCCTCCGTGAAGAAACCACTTCCTCTCAAAGAAGAGAGTGTGTGTGTGTGTGTAATGGTGCACAACACTGCCACCTGGTGACAGTGTTGCGGTGAAGACACTTGTACTGAAGTCCAGAGGACATCCACTTCTCTGTACTTTGGCCCTAATCTAACTACACCCCAAAGTCCATGATTACTTTGCGGGAGGGAAGAAGGGAGAACAACAACAGCAACAGTCCCCAATTCCTCCAAAGAGCACAACACCCGTTAAACTCGGGTACAGTTCCTGGGTTCTTCTGGGAAACAAACCCCAGAAAGTTCAGTAAATGCAAGACAAAAAGGAGTCTCTTCTCCTAGAGGTAGAACCTTGGGTGTGGGAAGACAAGGGGTTTTAGATGCTCATCAAAAGTCTCTAAGTGATACTCCACATCCTCCTTATCCTTCCGGCGAATCATCACCTTGTCAGCATGGATGTGCCTACCCAACATCCACTCCGCCTTGCAGTCTTTAAACCTCTGAGAAGTTTTCGGGGAACATGCAAGATACCTGCGGGCGTGTGGCACTTTAATGTGTGTCCACACAAAGTCATTGTACCAGTGTTCCCTGCAGACCTCCACCTCATAGAACAGTTCCTTCGACAAGTACGGGTATTCCCACCCATACTCGCTGGCAAATTTCTGGCAAAACAATCTCTGCAATCTAGACAAGGGAAACATCGTAGCATGGTCTCCCTCACCTGGCAGGACAATAGAATCCGGATGACGAGGTGCCTTGACCACCTCCGATTTGGGCATGGGAGCACGCAGCGACAGTCTCCTATCCCCGGTAGCAGGTGCAGGTAACACCGGGAATTGAAGGGCATAAAGGGGACTGGATCCCTCCTCAGGCGCTGGTGCCTCCACCCGGGGTGTACTATCCCCTGTAGACATAGGTGGGCCCCTTTTGGCATGGGACGAGGACAGGGGTATCTTGTCCCAGCCCTTTTCAGCAAATAGTTCATCTATTTCAACATCGTCTCCCACATCGGAGACCGACTCCAGGTCAGAGGTGTCATACTCCTCCGCGGGTAGGTAATTCCCCATAGACGTGGAATCACCCCCTCCTGCGGGCTCCTGCGGGCTCCAGTAACTGCGGATCCCCGACACCTACAACAAAACACCAAGTCCTGTTCCCCGGCTTACCTCGGCCGACACATGAGCATAGAGGTCCGGGAATGTTCCCACTGGATCCATCCGGGCCAGGTAAGTGCAGGGGTTGTCCTCCATCATGGCCGCTCAAAGCTCTGACCAAACCGATCTTTCTTTTTGGCGGTGGGAGTAAGGAAGCTGTGGTGCCCGAGGCAGCATCCTCGGATTTCTCCTCCAACATTTTGATCACGACCTCCCCAGAGGTCTCTACAGTGCGCGCAGGGATGGCGGTCCAAGCATTGACTTCTCCTTCAAGAGTGGCGGCACCTGTTGTGCGGCTGAGGTGGAAGACCCGAGGCCTTTCTATGTGTTGCTCCACCTCGAACATGAACTCTCCGCAGCCCTCACAGCGCCCGAATGGCTTTAGCTGAACCACCAGTCGCGAACATCCGGAACAAATCATGCCCAGGGCCTCAACGTCCTTGCAGGTATACAGGGTGAATCGTCCCCAGGGCTTAAGCCGAATCCCCGTATCCGTAATCGGAGCAGCAGTTGAAGTCATCCTCGTGGTAGTAGAGACTGGAACCCATGAGGCATTACTGAACATGGTGACCGCTTGCTGCTCCATCGCGCACTGAAAAACTGGCGCCAAAGTCCCTACGTGTACCTCTTCACATGGCCGGACTCCTCCCCTTTTGTGCACTAGTTTGCGGGCTTTCTCCTCGTCACGCCCACGAACTGAGCAGGGAGGGTGTGCCTCATGGCGCACCGACCAACATGGCCGACCTCCTCTGAACTTTTCTGGGGGGTAAAAGTCAAGTTTTGAGACCTTCAGCCCCATTGACATGGAACACAAATCCTGGACTCAGAGCCCCCACGTGTAGCGGTCTCACCCTCTCTCTCCCTTCTTCTTTACGGCTGGTTTACTCGTCTAGGGGAACCAAGGGGGAGGAGTGAGATTCTGCCACCAGCTCGCCCCTCTTAGGTGTGTAGAGGTTTGAGCTATGATCTTTACCTTCGGGTCTGTGTCCCTGTCACAAAGATTCCATTTCAAAAATGACCAGTAGATAGGTGAATGTAGAACACTTTGCTCCCAGAAAAGTAAGCCCACACCAGGTGACAGTACAACATCTATATTTATTTCCGCAGAGATAAATATGCCTCTTTGCAAGCAGACAGGTTGAACAAACACAACTTGGTGGGGTGAGGGTTCAGGCACAATCAAAGAATTAAAGTTCTCTCCTGTTCCGTATAGCGCAAACAGGCTTGGCACACAGTCACTGCCACAGACTGTGAATTTGGTTTCTGCCACAAACCTTGGTGAAAGTAGAGGCCTCTGCCACAGACCTTGATGATAGGTCTCTGCCACCGACCTGGTTCAGTTGGATCCCTGCCACTGACCATAAGAACATAGAATACCTCTGTTAGGATAAATGGCCCCTGTCAGGGAAAGACATCCATCCGGACAGTCTCCAGAGGCCCATACCGTCACCGGCATTATGCTGTACCAGCTCTTCGGGAGGGTCACATCTCTGGTCCCTTACGCCCTGGATTCGGGCACCCAATTCCGGGGGCACCCTAGGAATACTTCATCCCTCGCGGGACTCAGTGGAAGGTACTGGGCCCCAGGCCTTCTTGCAAAGTACCTCACCCCAGGCTTAAGGTGCCTGGGATGGAACTCGACTACAGGTGCCCAGGCCAAGGGCACCTGGACACGGACAAATGGACAGCAGCCCCCAGGCTGAAGGTGCCTGGTGCTCCCATCTCTTGGGCAAGATGTCCGCCCTCTTTATACCCTCTCCCAGCAGACACAGCGGGTTCTGTACTACTGCCGCGAGAGGACAAAAAGAGTACAGCCCTACAATGGTGGTTCAACCCCAGCCCAAGGCCCGCAGGGAACTGGACACCATTGATATCTTCCACGAACCAAAACTACCATAAAACCCTAGTAATTAGTGCATCTGAGCCATGCTACCGCCCAGACACTTCCCCTAAATATTGAAACCCGCTACATATGATTTTGTGTTTCAAACTTTATCATACCCGGGATGTCTACTAGACTCTTGTTTGGACAGATTTAAGTGTGTTATTACTAAGAATTACAGGCCTAAAATTTCTATGCAAAATAATTGTACCGCTTTGAGACGCAAAAATCTGACATAATCATACCGCCAGGGAGGCTATGATATATTTTGGTGCATTTTTAAAATAACCAATTAGGCAACTAACCAACTAGGCAATGGGATTGATTTACTAAACAGAAAGGCACAAGGGCAGGGAGAAATTATTGTTGGAAACGTATGCTGCAAGAACAGGGGTGAGTTTCCTCAGCTGCTTTGAGTGTTGAGACTTGTAGAGTACTTCCTGTGCACTCGTTCTCCCACAGTAGATTTCATGGTTGGTTAGCGATGTTAACGACCACTGTCAGTAGTATTTTGGTTGATTTTAGCAAGGGATTAGGTTAGGTTAAGAAGACAATAGCAACAAATTAGTTTATGTGGAAAAAAGTATAACATTTTTATTCCTTATTTAATAACTGTGTTAGGCTCATTATAGTATTGATTTTTAAAACAAAGGTACAGTTGTCCTTTAATAATGGGAATGAGGCAAGTCATTTTCAATTTATTCCACAACAATATGGCCTCTACTGAAGTGTTGTTTGATTTTAAAATCCCTTCAGCCTATTTATGCATGTATTAATCGTCTCTGGAAGTTTTAGAGAAGATGAGCAAAAGAAACACGTCGCATAGGCTTACAAAAATTGAGCAACTAATTACCCCATGTTTATTTAGTCTATCATTACACAAGCTCTTTTGAAAGGACACTTTGTGACAAGTAGACTGTTTTTGTTTTTCTACTAGATTAATTTTAAAATCATGCTAAAGTAAAACATTCATCTTTATCATGCAGCATACTATTTTTCTATTTAAAATGATAAATCAAATAATTTAAAAAAAAATTGTCATCTAGTCGTGAATTTTATAGTTGTTTTCCCTTCAAATGATAAATAGTCCTTTTAATTAGATTTCAAAATCTTTACCTGTATTCAGGAGTTTAGGACTAGAGCTGAGCAACAACAACAACCAAACAACAACAACTAAACTAGTTTTTCTCATTCTGTGAACTGTGTGTGAGAGCTCCTGGCTTAGTGGAAATGTGTTTAAAATGGACACAGGACTCTCAAAGAAGCAATTTGAGAAGTTCCAGCAAAAGATTGGTGAGCAGAGAAAACTATGTTTGATGTTTTCTCTGGATTTTGTAAGTCTGGATTGGGGCTGGAAACTTGAAGACTTCAAAGAGCATTGGGAGGGATGGAGTCTTCAGTCTTGTGTCCGGGTTTTCCAGGAGCTCTGCAGGTTGTGTGTGTCCAGGTGCACACACCCATTATAAGGCAGAGCTGAACATAGCTCAGAGTGTGTGGGAAAGGAATTGGTGTTGGAGCAGTTGTTGCAGACAGGAGAGAGGTGTGCTACTGATAAAGAACCCAGGCAACATCCTTGAGACGGTTCTCCATGTGGGAGAGGTTCCAGGTCTGTGGACTGAGAGAGTTGGGCCAGCTGAGAGAGTCGGGGGGGAGACTATAGCTGAGACA